>CM027125.1:9389502-9974104 GCA_015476505.1 Urochloa ruziziensis | reverse complement strand
CAGCGAAGCCAAGCTGCCACGGAACTAGCCCCATTCCTCGTACGCGGCCAGGATGCTCTTTGGTTCCCAAGGCTCGGCTCAGCACGTCATTCTCCCTATCTAGAACAAAAGCACCTGAGGCAACCTCCTCACGTACTTCTTGGATCCGTTTCACCAGATGTTTGGCACGTTCATCTTTGCTCACAAGCTTTCCATCAGGACCGTGACTACTCCCATGGGAGAGAGCAAATATCAAAGAACGCATCTCCCATCCTACGGTCTCGGGCACGACACCATTCTTTTCCATCTCTTGAAACTCTGCGTCCCATTGCGGTAACTTGCGCACGATCCCACGAGTTCCCAAGTTATGAGGGAGGGGGTTACTCAGTGCATTTTCAGTGTTCCGCTGACTCATTTCTTTGGCCTTAGTGCTACTCTTGTATGCAAAAAAGTCAGCCCAGTAAGCCCTTTGACTTGGGTATTGATTCCAGTCTGGCTCGGTTCCGCCTTGACATGCTTATATAGTATACACCTAAATTGCTTAAATCTCTCACCCATTGTCTTCAAGACCTTTTTCTTCGCTATTTCCCGCGCCGAGTCACTTGGGAAGATAAAGCTCTCCAACAACTTCTCCCAACATAACTCCTTGATCTGGTCCGGCACTGTGAGGTTCGGATCCTCCTTTCCGTTCCAGCTCTGATATTTTATCGGAACATTGTCCCTCACTATATTTCCGATGGCCGTTTCGTAAGGCCCCTGGACCGTAATAGGATCTACTGGCTCTCCGGATGCATCGACCGCGTTTATTACAGTTCGCCCTTGAGGCATCTTGCTTCGGCCTCGCTTGCCCTTAGGTTTTTCTGATGTTTCGGTCACCTCTGACCTGTTTCCAACATGCTCCTACGTGCAGAGATCAAAACTAATGAGATCAATTTGTCACCAAACTAATTATAGCAAAGGTGTGTGCAAACGAACTACTTCCTCAGCACCAAAGTCTAGGTTGAGGTACGCGGAAGGGCTTCCTTCGTGGTTAGCACCATCATCTCCGCCATCCTGGTGAGCACCAGCATTCTCCGCTTCATTCGCGTCTTGTTTCCCAAACGGGCTCTCAACCGTGTGAAATGACGCATTTTCCTTACATAAAGTGAATAAAAACTAAGATTCTGATTTATAAACTATCCCCTACATGCTAGGTATATATTAATGGCTTTCCTATGAACCGTTTCAAGATTTGTAGCAAAACCCAAAAAAATTGAACAAGTGTAGCCTCTTCAATTTAACTTAAGTCCTTAACAAGTTCCAAAATATCCCATCGAGCATAAATGTTAGCAATGTGGAAATGTGAAGGATGTTATCCGTGTAAAAGAAAGAGAATTTTTTCTTTCAGAAGTTTGAGACAGTCTTCTCACAGTGACTGTTTTTTAAAATTGGTTGAGCTGTGGATATAAGTTATGCTGTTTGGTCACACTACTTGGTGCTTGTGTTTTGTGAGAAAGAAAAGTTAATTTAGAGTAAATTTGATTGGTCATTCAGCTCGCATTATCGAAATTTTTACGTTTATGCAGCACTGGGAGAGGCCTCTTCAGGTGATGCACAAAGAGAAGGTGCTTCAAGTGCCTGAAATGTTCAAGCTGCCAGAGCTACTTCATGATAATCTACGTACGAGGCTTGAGATAGTGTATTCATACTTAAGTAGATTATGTAGATAGAATCTTTGGAGTGGACACTTTAGATTTGAACCATACATTATATCTCATACGTGCAGCAGGTGTAACATGTGGTTGAACTAGTTCATTTGAACTGATATTCAAATGGTGCAATGTGAATTTGTATTCTAGCAAATATAGAGCAACAAATTTATGTGGTTCAGCTTTATGCCTTTATAGTTGTATACAAAGGGCCAATTCAAAAAATAGTTTAGCTCAAACAAGCCAGGACACTTGGACGATATCAATTCCTTGAATAAAACATGCATTTTCCAGATCAGATGTGAGCCGCTAGCCTTAATCTGAAACAAATTAGAGTTTAAGCAACACAACTTTGGAAAATACCTCGTGGGCGCGTCGAGGGCGGCGAGGGGGCGTCGAGGGGGGCGGCGGCGTCGAGGGGGGTGGCGGCAAGGGGAGCGTCGAGGGGGCCGGCGGCGTCGAGGAGGGCGGCGGCGAGGGGGCGTCGAGGGGTCCGGCGGCGTCGAGGGGGGCGACGGCGAGGGGGGCGTCGAGGGGGCCGGCGGCGTCGAGGGGGGCGGCGGCGAGGGGAGCGTCGAGGGGGCCGGCGGCGTCGAGGGGGGCGGCGGCGAGGGGGGCGTCGAGGGGGCCGGCGGCGTCGAGGGGGGCGGCGGCGTCGAGGGGGGCGACGGCGTCGAGGGGCAGCGTGGACGGCAGCGAGCGGCGACGGCGAGCAGAGCGCGACTGAAAAATTGGAACTTAACGGGCGGGCGCGCGCGCGGGCCTATATGTTTAGGCATCACAACCGGTTTTAAAGAAAAACCGGTTGTGATGGAGGCATCACAACCGGTTTTTCTTTTAAAACCGGTTGTGATGCTCAACATCACAACTGGTTTTTGTTTAAAACCGGTTGTGATGGTGGCATCACAAACAGTTTTAAACAAAAACCGTTTGTGATATATTTTTCCATTTTAACAGCCGAAAAGTCATTTAATTCATAGAAAATAGAATAAGTCTCGAAAAAATTTGAGACTCCTGCACTAGGCTAAACTTAGTGTATATCACATATTAAAAATATGTATACTGTATGAACAATTTCAAAAATGTTTGAGTGTGTGCAAAATACACATTGGAATAACGAGACACGTCTATTGCTTTAGTAACGGTCGCTAGTTTTGATGTAGTGCAAAAATTTGAATCTCTAATTTCAAATCTTACATCATACACTTTATTCAAATCTTACATCATACACAATTCAAGTCTTACACAATCACGCACATTATTAAATTATTACAAAACCATAACACAATATCACAACCGGTTTTCTTACAATATCACACTGATAGCACAACACGCATTACTAAGTCCTTACAACACCATAATACAGTAGTCTAGCTACCCCTGCACGCCACAAACCCTCATGAGATAGGTAGAATAGTTTACATCAATAATGTTTATATTAAGATAACGATCCACATAATCTAGTGCATATATTAATGCACTATCCTTTGCCTTATAATTCGCATCCAATGTCTCACCATATATTGTCATCGAAGGCACTTCTGGTGAAGTCAAGGTTACAAATGCTTGAAAACCACCATTTACTCGATATGAATGTGGCGGTATGAATGAGTAGCCCAACTGTGGTAGGATGTGATGCAACACTTCTCTCAGACCATTCTCTGTGTGCAGGAATCCATTATACAAGTCATCCTATACGTTAAACATATAAAATTAAGAGTTAAATTTGACATTTTAGTAAAAAATTAAGGAAAAAATAACATATGCATCAGAGTTAACTTACGTATTCCGATTCATAAGTAGGGGAAATCCTTTTAGGCATCTGTGTCACGTCTGTCTCATTCATCTCTAGTGCTTTGAGCTTGAAGAAACTGTAGTCCGGAAAGTAATGTCTTGTATGACTTTTCACTTGTACTAGGACTTTTCTCACAGCATCACGTGCGGCAACAAATTCTTGATGGTAGGGTCCAGAATGCACGTGGAAAATAAAATTTTCACTAGGATTTGGGTCGCGCAAAGCACTGGCTTGGATTGAAAGAGAAACAGTATATCTCCCACGATTTATACCACTTCTCTCTCTTATCACCATAGGACAAGAGCCACTTATGTTAGTTACTACAGTTTTGAACCATTCAAGTGCATTAATCGCCTGATTTCAAAATTAGTTAAGAATCAATACGATAACATAATAATCATATAATTTAATCATAAATAAATTACATTATACCAGTCTTACCAAATCCCTACGGATTTCAGGCACAATTGGAATAAACCCTTCAAATACCGGTCCTGGAGGGTTTGGTGGTGGTGCAGTGAGACCTCCCGAAAACATAGCTGGGTGCGGCGGATACAGTCTACCACGACTTGATCTTGCACGCTGTCTCGGCATTATATATTTTCCTATTTAACGGAAGAAAACATTTAGCTATAGTTCTATATATGATATATAGCAACTTAAATACCTGAGCTTTGCACTCGTATCGAAAGAAAACTACGTACAACAATACAAATGAAAAAAACGCAAGAGAGAAGATGTATATATATACCTAAGCTTTGTTTGTCGACCGGGTGATGGTGGTGCTCGCGAGCAGGCAGCAGAGAGCGAGCGAGAGAGCTAGCAGAGCAAACGAGCGAGAGAGCGAGCCAAAGAGCTAGCAGAGCGAGAGAGCGAGAGAATGAGCTCGGGCGTGAGCTTGCGAGCAGACACAAGCAATAAGTACTGGGCGGTTTTGCCTCGGGCTGTGTGCCACATCACAGCCGGTTTTTATTAAAAACCGGCTGTGAACACTGTCTTCACAGCCGGTTTTTAATAAAAACCGGCTGTGAAGAGTGTTTTCACAGCCGGTTTTTAATAAAAACCGGCTGTGATGAATATTACAAATATTTTATAATATTTTGCACACAATAAAATTAAAACAAAAAAGCATGGAAAATTAGTGCAATTAACTCTAAATACTTAAACAATAGTAGTGCAATTACCTCTAAATATATAAATAAAGTATAAGTAGTGCAATTAACTCTTAAATACCAAAATAAGGTAAAAGTAGTGCAATTAACTCTAATTATTACATAACTATGCATTATTCAACTAACGATGACGGTCTCGTCATGATCACGTCGGACGTAAGCTGGCTCATCATCTTTCTCTTCAAACACAGGTAGGTCGACATCAGGCCCGAGAGGAGGCATGTCGTTGAAGTCGTTCCCTTCTTCCTCGGTTGTGTCTTCAACACCGACGATCTTCCTTTTTCCTTGAAGAACAACGTGTTTTCCATCATTAGCGAGGTCCTTTGCATAGAAGACTTGCACTATATCTTTCGCCCAAACGAATGGTTCGTCTCTGTAGCCTGTCTTCTTAAGATCGACGACAGTCATACCATACTTGTCCTCGAAGACTGCCACTTGATTCACCCACTTGCACCGGAAAAGAGGTATCTTTAAGTTGGGCCCGTAATCTAGCTCCCAGATCTCTTCAATGGTCCCGTAGTATGTCTGCAAGTGTTGATTGTTGTCATAAGCATCGATACGAACACCACTGTTCTGTTTGACACTTTTTTCATCTTGCTTTGTTGTGTAGAATGAGTACGCATTTATGTCATATCCTTGAAATTTTGTCAACGTACTTGATGGTCCCATAACCAACAAATCTAGCTCATGAGAACCAGTTGTACCAACAGTTAATTTCAATCTTAACCAGTCACCAAAGCATTCTCTATGTTTTTTCATGATCCACTTTTGTTGTTTGGCTCTATTCTGGTTCTGTAGCTCTCGCATATGCATTTCAATATATGGCGAAACTACAGATGCTTGCTGTAGAACAGTGTAATGTGCTTGCGTGAAAGCATCAAGGTCATCGATCCTGCTCGAATGACGGCCGATCGTCCCCCTCCCAACCAGCCTTCCCTCGTGGCGTGATAAAGGCACACCGACTCTTGGCAGATCCAAATAGTATGTGTAGAACTCAATTGCCTCCTCAGTCTCCCAACCATTTGCCATGCTAGCCTCTGGTCTGAATCTGTTTCTAACATACTTCCTAAGCACACTGTTTAACCTCTCGAAAGGAAACATGTTATGCAGAAACATTGGACCAATTGATTTTATCTGAGCAACAAGGTGAATAAGCAGATGTCCTGACATGTCAAAAAATGTCGGTGGAAAATGCATCTCGAGCCTGTTTATAGTATGGATCAGGTCTTTTGAAGCTTGTCTAGCGTTGTTGGATCTATGACTTTGTGTGATATAGCATTGAAGAAAGAGCACAACTTTATGAGGGGATCCCTCACCTTCGGTGGCAGCACACCCCTTAACGCAACAGGGAGAAGTTGTGTCATGATAACGTGGCAGTCGTGGGCCTTGATGCAACTCATGTTGAATTTTGACTCCTGTATGTTGACTAGCCTCCTGATGTTGGCCGAGTATCCGGTGGGCACTTTCAACTCATGAAAGAATTTACAGATCTTCTTTTTCTCGTCTTTAGTCACTGTCCATGAAGCAACTGGAAGCTTCTTTTTCCCATCAGGCTGTATGATAGGATGTAGTTCAGGCCTGACACCCCATTCTTGTAGGTCTTGACGGACTTCCTGTGAGTCCTTTCCCTTTTTTTTCATGGCCATTAATGTTCCAAGGGTGCTCTCAGTCACATTTTTAGTTAGATGCATGCCATCGAGTGCACGGCGAATAGTAAGGAATTCCCAATATTGAAGTCTAAAGAATATAGACTTCTTTTTCCATAAAGCGCCTGCTGGTGCGGGTACACTTCCTTTTCCCTTTCCAAATACCACATCAAGTTTGCTGACTATTTTAAAGATCTCGTGTCCATCGCGATAACTCGGAGCCGAGCGCTCCTCGGTTGTCCCATCAAATGATTTCTTGTTCCGCCGATATGGGTGATCTCTGCGAAGGAACCTACGATGGCCCATGTAGACCATCTTCTTGCTATTATTTAACCATCTAGCGTCGGTCTCGTCGACGCAAACCACACAACCATTATAGCCCTTTGTAGCCTGGCCAGATACAGTACCAAGGCCGGGGAGGTCCGTGATTGTTACGAATAACAATGCTTTCAACTTGAAGTGTTCTCTCTTGTACTCATCCCAAACATTGACACCATGATCCCACAAAGTCACAAGATCATCCACCAGTGGCTCCAGGTACACATCGATTTCATTTAATGGCTGCTTTGGCCCTTCGATCAGCAAAGGCATCATAATATACGTCCGCTTCATACAAAGCCAAGGCGGAAGGTTGTATATGCAAAGAGTGACAGGCCAGGTGCTATGTTTGCTGCTAACCATGTTGAAAGGATTCATAGCATCAGTACTCAATCCGAACCTTACGTTCCTTATTTCACTGGCAAATTTCTTCTTGAAATGATAATTGATAGCCCTCCACTGTGAACCGTCAGCCGGATGTCTAAGCTTTCCATCATTCAGACGCTCTTCTTCATGCCAACGCATAAGCTTTGCTGTCTTTGGGTTTGCAAATAAACGCTTCAATCGAGGAATCACGGGAAAGTACCACACGACTTTGGCGGGTGGTCTTTTATTTCGATCACATGTCATATGTATAGCTGATACAGACTTGTACCTAGAAGCTTCACACACTGGGCATGCATCTAATTCTTTATAGTCACCACGATATAAGATGCAATCATTTGGGCATTCATGTATTTTTTGTACTTCTAGCCTAATCGGACATATCATTTGCTTTGCCTGGTATGTGTTCTTCGGCAACCCATTAGGGCTGGGAAGCATCTTCTCCAGAATATTTAGCAAATTGTCAAAGACCGTGTCTGACACACCATTTGTTGCCTTCATCTCCAGTAGCAAGAGGTCAGCTTCAAGTTTCGACATGCTACAACCACTGTACAACGGAGTCTTTGCATCCTTTCTCATCTGCTCGAGCTTTTTCAGATTCTTTGCATCCAAGCATTCTGGCTCCGCATCACGTATCATCTGGTCGAGACCATCAACCACATCATCCGCAGCTAATGTCTCGACGAAGGTTTCACCGATGTTTTCCATATATGTTTGTTCGACCGGTTCTGGCTCATTTTCAAGTTCCACTGCCTGTGTGGCCTGATGGTGTACTGTTTCCCTAATCTTCTCTCAGGTAGTTTGCTGCGTGGTTTCATTCTCACCTTCCTCACCATGCTTATTCCAAATCTTGTAGTTTGGCACGAACCCCCTAGACAACAAATGATACCGGATCTGCTCGACGTTACGAAACTGTTTCTGGTTTTTGCAGTCATAGCATGGACAATACACATATCCATCACTCATGTTGATGTAAGCCTTCGCAACCTTCACAAATGAATCAACGCCGTTGATATATATGACATCTCTTTTGGCCGCTGGCCTGTACATCCAGCCTCGATCGTTGTCCATCTAAAATTCATGCCAAAATTCAAAATCTAGTGGATGAAACATGCTCAAATTTGAAATGGTTGCTAGTTACCCACCTCAAATTAAGTTGATGGAGTGATTCTTCAAAGAAATCCCACTTTGTACATTGAAGGTTGGCAACAAATCCCCTCTAAAATGGAACAAAAGCTCCTCCATCAAATTCATGCCAAAATTCAAAATCTAGTGGATGAAACATGTTCAAATTTGAAATAGTTGCTAGTTACCCACCTCAAATTAAGTTGATGGAGTGATTCTTCAAAGAAATCCCACTTTCTACATTGAAATTTGACAAGAAATCCCCTCTAAAATGGAACAAGAGAGCCCCTACATCAAATTCATGCCAAATTTCAAAATCTAGTTGATGAAACATGCTCAAATTTGAAATGGTTGCTAGTTACCCACCTCAAATTAAGTTGATGGAGTGATTCTTCAAAGAAATCCCACTTTCTACATTGAAATTTGACAAGAAATCCCCTCTAAAATGGAACAAGAGAGCCCCTACATCAAATTCATGCCAAAATTCAAAATCTAGTGGATGAAACATGCTCAAAATTGAAATGGTTGCTAGTTACCCACCTCAAAATAAGTTGATGGAGTGATTCTTCAAACAAATCACACTTTCCCCATTGCAATTTGCCAATAAATGCTCTCTAAAATGGAACAAGAGAGCCCCTACATCAAATTCATGCCAAATTTCAAAATCTAGTGGATGAAACATGCTCAAAATTGAAATGGTTGCGAGTTACCCACCTCAAAATAAGTTGATGGAGTGATTCTTAAAAAAAACCCAACCTTTAGAGAGCAATTTGGTGAAAATGGAGAGCAAAAAGGGTTGAGAGAGGGGTGGGCGTCGGGTTTAAGAAGAAGGGGAGGGGAGGAAAAGAGGGTTTTATACTGTACAGGCACATCACAACCGGTTTTAATTACAAACCGGCTGTGAAAGGGGGCATCACAGCCGGTTTGTAAGAAAAACCGGCTGTGATGTGCCCGGCGACTATCACAGCCGGTTTCTAAAAAAACCGGTTGTGATAATCGTCATCACAGCCGGTTTTGACGTATGCTTGCCCCACCTAACTAAAAACCGGCTGTGATGCCCTATCACAACCGGTTTTGCCAAAATCGGTTGTGATAGCCCGTTTGAGAAAGTGGTTTGTGTAGTAGTGTGAATAAGTTATTGTTTGTTTTGTATATAGCCGTGCTGGGCATCGATGATGTTGGGCAAGGTTGGCTCTTTAGGAGTAACTCTATATGGGAACTTGCATCTTCTGGCAACTATGTAACTGGCTCATCTGCAGGTGTGTTGTATTGTTAAACAAAGTACTCGCCACACATACAGAATGTGACGAGTACTTTGGATAAAAAAGATAAAGTGGGTGAAAAGAAAGAATAAGAGGTTTCAAATTGGTTGGCTTGTTTACGCACAGATCGGTGAAGGTGATAGGTACTACATGCGGGTGATGCTACACCATGTTAGAGGTGCCCCTTCATGGGAAGACTTGCGCACTGTTCGTGGTGTTATTTACCCAACCTTTAGAAAGGCGGCCGAGGTCCTCAGACTTGTCTCCACTGACAAGTCTCTAGATGATGCACTTACGGAGGCTACCATTTGGAAGATGCCTTATGCACTCAGAAGAATGTTTGCCACTATTGTTGTATTCTATGAGTGCAGCAACATTCGAGCCCTCTGGGACAAACACCTTGGAGCTATGGCTGAAGACTATCGCTGTACACATGGCAGCTCATCTGTGGTGGAGCAACTTGTGCAGAGGGATGTAGCAGACATTATCTGTTCTATGGGAAAGGATATACAGAACTATGGACTGCCACAGCTTGATGAGTCAGGTGATCCTTTTTATTGACTCTACATTACCTATACCTGTGTAGTAATATTTTAATATTTCTATACTACTATATATGCATATAGTACATTACCTATAGGCGTTTACCAGTGTTACATTACATACAAGTACAATGCTTACACCATGTATTAACTATATGCATTGGCAAAAAAAATTTAGATAATGATATGCATTGGCAAATAACGTGTTATAGTGTTCTATTTAGCTTTTGCTTCCTGAAACTACAAAGAAAATTTATAACACTAATAACATGTGTTATGGTGTTATTGTCAACGTTACACACGAGCTTCAAACTGCATGCTAGGTACAGATTTGTTATTTTTAAGCCACTACTAAAGCTTGTAGATAAAAGCAACACAGACAACTAACATGTTGTCAAGGTTACACACGAGCTGCAAGTTGTGTAATATGTAAACAGATTAAAAGTCGATCCTCTTAGTATAGATCCTGCCAGATGTACACCATACACTACTGGGTAAACAATAAGATGTTTAAAAAAATTATAATCCAACCTCTCTTAAGTGTGTTGTATTTTACTTAGTGATTCAGATTGATTTAACATACCAGCACCTACGTCTTTGCACACATATGCTCTCTCTCTAATTTTGTGATTTCACATTTTAGGCGCTGACAATTGATTTGCGTTCATTTTTAACTCGGATAGGTGCTGTCACTAGTGACTACTATAGAGAATTGATAGAAGAGAGAAAAGTTGGTTATGACGAAGAAGAACTGCGTCTCATATAAGGTTGAAAGCGGTCGAAAACGATCGGAAAACCTCAATATTGTTTTCTACATTTATATTTGAATACGGATATGAAATCAAAAGCGGCAATGTCGAAAACGAAAACGAATACGAGAACACGGGATATCGAAAACGAACTAGTTCGAACGGAAACATGTCGATAACGGTCAGGATACGAAAATAAAATCGGAAACAGCAACCCGTAGAACCTAGTCGAATACAACAACACTCCAACAACGCACGACCATATAACTAGTCATACATGGTAACATAACTAGTCATATATATACATAATTGCATAATTGCTGACTAGATAACATGACTTAGGAATAATAAAACACTTTGAGTTTATAGTTGTTCATTAAATAGCAACTAGCGATGGCCCAAGGGCCATCAAAATACAATCCAACGTTGAATATTTGGCCCAAAGCCCAAAAAAATCTGAGTTCCCCGCACTGTCCCTGTGTCCCAGCTTCCTTATCCATCCACCGCCCCATCTATCGTTTTCTATCATCTTCGATTTCTTCGTCTCTCTTGCTCGTCGCTCCTTCCTGGACACCGGACTCCACGTACTTGCTCCCAGCCGGCGACTGTTGGTGTTCTACCGTCGATCCTACCGAGGGGTATCCCGAGGTAGTAGAGTTCAGGTGGGGTTTCGCCGAGATCAGGAACGCAATGGCTACACAACACAAGGTTTAGACAGGTTCGGGCCGCCGAGATAGCGTAATACCCTACATCCTGTATGGTGGTTTGTATTGCGTATGGATGTAATGTGTGTCTCTCTGTTGAGAGACTTGGCCTTCTATGGTCCTACTGATCTAGTCACCCTGCCCTCCTTTATATATCCCAGGGAGCGGGGAACTAGTCGGTTACAATGTTGGAGTCCTAGTAGGATTACAGAGTAGAGTCCTAGTAGGAGTCCGACTTCTGATTTCCTTCCTTCGAGTGGTTTCTCTACGGGTACTGGGGTTCCATACCCAACAAGCCCCCGAGCGCTTCACTGCCGAGTTCTTGTTATCAACTGAGCACTTGCCAAGTCTATCGAGTACTTTCTTGAGTGCTTCGAGTACTTTTTTGAGCTTCTGCTAGTTCTTCGAGTACTTGTCTTGTCGATCTTGGAAAGTCTTTGGTTGACAAGAAACTGTGAGGTGCTCATGCCCCGTAAATCTTGATCAACCTGTAGTCTTCAATATTCAATATCGGGTGCGACGAAAGTCGCACACCATATGGAGTAGCCCCCGAGCCTTAGGTTGAGTCGAAGAATCAGGCTGAGGGTCCACACAATCTTGAATCTTCGTCTTGTTTTGAAATATGCAATTTAAAAGAATTGCACTTGATATCAAGTAGCCCCCGAGCCTTGGTTTGAATCGTAGAATCAAGCCGAGGGTCTTGATTTGAGTCTCCATTCTTTGTCTTGAAAAATCAACAGTCGTTGTATATAGCCTATCAGCCCCCGAGCCTTGAAACGATTTAGAATGATCAATTCAAGGGCCCAGCGAGCTTAGTGTTCATCGAATCATCTTGGAGATCATCATCCGAGTAGTAATTTGCATATAGAAATAATGGTCACCTTGAATCTTGTTCTAAGAAAAATCAGAATAACCCGCTTATCCCGGGACGTCTCCCAGAATAATGGTTAAGCCGATATTCTTTTCCCAAAATACCGAAGGCCTCTTAATTCAGGTTGCAAATACTCCTTCAAATCTTGTCAATCGAGTGCTTTTCTTGCACCTAGCCCCCGAGCATAGGAGCCAGCGGAGATGCGTCGAGTAGTATGTAGTCGAAATAGCCACCATCAATAGAGTAGCAAAACAGAGGAGGTCGTGGTTGACTTGTCACGCCGCGATCTCCCCAGAAACAGGAGTCAGGTGCCAATGTAGTCGTCGCCCCATCATTGGTACTTGGCGACTCAAATATACTGGAGAAAGGCAACCAGGTAAGCCTGATGGCGAACCGAGTTGTAATTTAACGTCAGCCCCCGAGCATGGAAGCTGGCGAAGATGTGATAGCACGCTGCGCGGCCTAGAGAGTTGTCACCTAAAAAAAGACAATTAACACGTTATGTAGTACATATTGTGAAATATTCAAAATACCGAAATTGTATCCAGTAAGAGAATAGAGCGCCAATTCTTGGGCATGCTGAGCTCTTATTAGGCCGTGTATTCTCCCGAGTAGTCCACCTGTTACGTTTAATCACCATGGTCTCGTACTGCCTTACCTCATATGTATGAGTCGCTCATGTTTGTATGAGTCGGTTAGGTTCTGACTAAAAATTCAAGGTTTCACGGATTAAGGCATTTGCTACTCGAGAAGAATAACGACCATTAAGAGAAATCAGCGAAATAAATAGTCGACTGCGCGACAAAGAGGATGCGGACTTATAAAGCAGTCGGCAAGAGCGTATTGTGCGCAAAGAGGTTGGCGTAGCCTCCGAGAGTAACTGCGTAAATCTCGTTGAGAGGCATACCCGAAAAAAGTAGTCGGCGCTTGGCCAATCTTGTTAGAACAAAATAGAGAATTTAATAAAAGTAATTGAAACAAGTAACTTAGCTTGATTCGTCGCCGTTTGTCGATGAAGTAGACTAGTCAGAGTTGATTCCGACTAGTTTGAGTGCGTGAGAGCCATCACCGAGTAGTTTCGGATTGACTCGAGTGGTTGATGTCGGCAGCGGCGCAAGCTTGAAGTAGTCGAAGTCATGGCCGGTGTGTTTGACGGCGTGAGCTTGAGTTGAGCTAAGTACTCGAGGTTGGCGAGGGTCATCACATCAGCGCTGCTGCGCGAGTGGAGGTCGTTGCTGTCGCGGACTGGGGCTTTGTCGAGGTTGCTACTGCTTGAGTCGTGTTGGCGTTGCCGTGCAGGCTGAAGTTTAAGTAGCACACATCGGCGTTGTTGACTTGTAGTAGTGCACGTTGAAGCCGTAACCTCGCAGCCTGAAGATTTTTGCACCTTGACTTGATGCACGTACAGAGCTTTGCCTTGATGATTGCTTGATTCGCACAGAACAAGACTGATTGCTTCCTAGTTCCTCCGTTTCACGTAACATGGTGATTTGTCTTGATCCATGTACAAGCATAAAAAATTGTTTCCTTCCTTGCCTCCGGGACAACACAGGAAACGGCGGGCAATTGCTGTACGAGACCATGTCGCGACGTACTTGACTTGTTTTCAGGCATCCTTCCGTGTGTACATAGAGCTTCCACCGAGTAGATTGATACCGCCGTGTCCGACTTGGAGTCGAAACCACGCCTGACTTGAAATCTGATTAGTACTCGACTTGATGTCGATTCCGTCTTTCCTTTCACCTCGATGACATAGGAGATGCACATCATCGCTCGAGATGAAATTTGGCGAGATTTGCTCGATCAGAACAGAACAGCTCCGTCACACAGAATAGATTTGATCCATCAAACTACTCGATGATTAGAATCTGGCTCGAGCAGACTGAGGGGAACTTGGGATGGGTGGGTGCTCGAATTGAACTACTCAATGGATCCAAATCCGACTCGAGCAGTACGATCCAAACTTGATAAACGCCATTGAGTTCGCCACGGGATCTTCGATGAACCCCCTACCTGGCGCGCCAGATGTCGGTGTTCTACCGTCGATCCTACAGAGGGGTATCCCGAGGTAGTAGAGTTCAGGTGGGGTTTCGCCGAGATCAGGAACGCAATGGCTACACAACACAAGGTTTAGACAGGTTCGGGCCGCCGAGATAGCGTAATACCCTACGTCCTGTATGGTGGTTTGTATTGCGTATGGATGTAATGTGTCTCTCTGTTGAGAGACTTGGCCTTCTATGGTCCTACTGATATAGTCACCCTGCCCTCCTTTATATATCCCAGGGAGCGGGGAACTAGTCGGTTACAATGTTGGAGTCCTAGTAGGATTACAGAGTAGAGTCCTAGTAGGAGTCCGACTTCTTATTTCCTTCCTTCGAGTGGTTTGTCTACGGGTACTGAGGTTCCATACCCAACAGCGACTATGCAGCGGGCCAGCAGCTCCCTAGCACGCGCAGCGGCTCCCTAGCACGCGCAGCGGCTTCCCAAGGATTGAGGCAGCGGCTTCACGGCGGCGGCCCAGCAGCTCTCCAAGTCTCCAGGCAGATCGAGGCAGCGGCGCAGCGGCTCCCTAGGCGGCAGCTCCCGGGCTGGCATCGGCACATCCACTGCACTGCACATGGCAGCAATCATCACTGCTGAGCAGGTAGGGACTGGGGATGGCCTCTGTTGCTGGGCTTTTTGTTTGGGCAGCCAAATACAGGATGTTCCGTATATAGAAAAACGGAATATCCCGCTCAAATACGGTAAATACGAAAACGGTCGGGATACACCTCTAACCGAGTTCGTCCCAATTTCGTATTTGCTATCCCGTATTTCGTATCGTTTTCGTTTTTGTCCAAAAATACGAAAAAGGTCGGGATTAATGTAGAAAAACGATCGGGACGGTACGAGATTTTTCGTTTTCGTTTTCAACCTTAGTCTCATAGACTCCTTGAACTCAGAGCAGCGAGCGGGTTTTGATGAAATATATGATCATGTCATTAATAAAAGAGGAAAGATATTTTTCGTTGATGGTCCTGGTGGTACCGGCAAGATGTTCCTATACAGGGCACTGCTTGCAAAGGTGCGGTCACTAGGGCTTATTGCAGTGGCTACTGCAACGTCCGGCATAGCTGTTGGAGGTACGACCATGGGCCCACAGGGACACATGGATTCTCTCCAGACAAAGTCGTACCAGGCGTGAAGAACACGAGTAGAGTACTGCAAGGACTCTTCTCGTTATGGAAACTAGTCGTATGACTTGTAAACTACTCGGATTGTCTTGAAAAGCACTCTCTGAGTAGTAATTGATTAGGATTCTACTCGAAACCAACCTTGTAACCCTGCCCGCCGTGAATATAAGGCTGGGCAGGGACCCTCTCAAGAGGAACCGAAGTCTCTCAACAGAAAAGACACGATCTCATCAATGCCAATCACCACACAGGACGTAGGGTATTACGCCATCTAAGCGGCCCGAACCTGTCTAAAATCCTGAGTCTCTTTGCCTTTGCGTTCCTGATCTCGGCGAAACCCACCTGAAACTCTACTACCTCGGGATACCCCTCGGTAGGATCGACGGTAAAACACCGACATCTGGCGCGCCAGGTAGGGGTTTTCCTCGAAGATCCCGTGGAGAACGCAATGGTGACCTACATTCAGCTTGAAGCGCCTCAGGAGGGCACAACGTTCCGCTTTGGCTCGTGGGTCTACGTCGCCGACGGCTCGGGTGGCTTCTACAGCTACTACGAGACACCTGTCGAGTTGAAGCAGGAGCAAGCGCCCATCGTGGAAGATTTGGCCGAGCAACTCGGCGAGATCACGCTCGCGGACCTGATCCGCGGGCAAGAGTCCGAGTCGATCATGACTACGGAGAAGAAGACAACCCTCCCACCCCAATTCCCGTTTGGACTCCGTAATTGGACCCACGCATATTGTGAGGCGTTACGGAGCCAGTTCGAGTCCGTCAAAGACTCGAAGCGGGACTTTCCAGTCCGAGTCATGGCAGGACACGCCAACTCTCTGAGCCAAGCGGTCCCCAAATGCCACTCGGACTCGGACGAGTCGATCACGACTACGGAGAAGCAAACAACCCTCCCACCCCAATTCCTGTTTGGACTCCGTAATTCGACCCACGCATATTGTGAGGCGTTACGGAGCCAGTTCGAGTCCGTCATGGACTCGAAGCGGGACGTCCCAGTCCGAGTCATGGCAGGACACGCCAACTCTCTGAGCCAAGCGGTCCCCGAATGCCACTCGGACTCGGACGAGGAGATACTACAAGGCGATGGCGAACACGACCTCGTGATCTACGCCACGACTGAAGGAAGATTAGTGTACCAAAGAGACAGGATCCCACGGGACGTCTACGAGTCCCGCCGGATCTTTGTACTCTTTGGGCCTGAAGCTACTGACGACCTGCCATTCCAGTACGGCACACCACTGCTGCCAGAAGAGGAAAGCTCTACAAATCTCATCACTCCAAGCTCCAGCGACTCTGTCGAGCCCAATCGACAAGTCTTCATGGCTGGCGCAGCAGCAGCTGGCGACGTCGACAACGACCCGCGCTACACTTTCGAGCTAGAAGGAGATATCTCCGCAAATGAAGACGCACCCGCTAGCGAATCCACTCAAGCGGCCACGGACAGAGAAATCCGGAACAACAAGAGGGCTCAGCGCCACCTAAACGCTCGCAATCGCGTCATGGCTGGGCGCAACCTCGCTCAAGAGTTCGCACGAGTGGCACGCTACGACTCTCCCATGGCTAACGCCATGGAGATTGCCTATCACATCCGCAGTCTGCCAAGAACCCCAGAGACGGCAGCTGCACTCGAACGGATCAATGACATGGTCCGCACTCTCGACAAGGCCATCGCCGCCGCACCATCGCGCAGCAGCCGAGCAGCTCTAAGTGAAGAAGTCGAGAGCAGCGGACGCCAACCTCTCCGCGATAAGAATCGCCCCCCAAACCCCAGCCGACTGGGAGAAGTCAACCGCGACGCGCGCTCCATCCTTGAATCCAAGAGGCGTGATGAAGCCCGGGGATACAAGGAAGAAGACGACGAGTACCCAATGTTCTCCAGGGACATCCGGATGGCGGTTTACCCACAACCATTCAAACCAGTCGGCTTCGAGAAGTACGACGGCAAGACCTCCCCTGAGTCGTGGTTGCGCATCTACTCTACGGCTATCGAGTGCGCGGGTGGCAACACTGCCATCAAGTGCAGATACTTCCCAATGGCACTCGAGCCCGCGCCACTCACATGGTTTGAAAACCTGCCATGACGCTCTATCGACTCCAGGGGACGCCTGAAGAAGATCTTCGTGTCAAATTTCCAAGGCACATACAGTCGCCCCAAGACTCGACACGACCTCGCCATGTGCAAGCAGCACAAAGGAGAAAGCGTGCGCGACTACATGCGCCGCTTCATGGAAATCAAGACTCCGGTGGTGGACGTTTCTGACCGCGACTGCATCGACTTGTTCCAGAACGGCATCACCAACAGGTTCTTTGACAGGCAATTTGGCCAGCATCGACCAAGGACTCTAGACGCCTTGCGCGACCAAGTCGAGACGTGGTCCGAGCAAGAAGACCGCGACCTCGAGAAATATGGCCAGCAGGGCTCCCAGCACAACAAGCGCAAGCCAGACGACACAGTCGCGACTCTGGAGACTGGCATGCGAAACCAAAAGAAGAACTATCCTGGCAAGAGTGACGTTGAGAAGATCCTGGACAGGCCGTGCCCAATGCACCCAAAGCATAAGCACACCATGGGCCAATGTTATGATCTCCAACGCATATACGCCGAGATGGATCAAGAAAACAAGGCCAAGAAGAAGACGGCAAGGGAACCACTCGACCCTGAAGCCAAGAACAAGGAAAGGACCGACGACGAAGATGACGAAGACGAGGAGGACCAGACGAAGAAGTTCCAAAAGCCCAAGAATGTACTCATGGTCATCATGGGGGGCGATTATGGTTTCCCTACTCGGAGGAAGCATAAGCTCGCTCTACGGCACATAATGGCAATTGAGCCAGCCGTCCCCAGATACCTAAAGTACTCGGAGGTTCCAATCACCTTCTCCAGGGCAGATCAGTGGAACAGCTACGACGAACCAGGGCAATTGCCACTCGTCCTGCACCCCACGGTGGCAGGATCACAACTCACCAAGGTGCTCATCGACGGCGGGGCGGGGCTGAACGTGCTATTCTATGGCACCCTGAAGAGGATGGGACTCGACATTGAAAAAATGTTGACTCCCACCAATTCCCCGTTCTACGGCATTGTTCCTGGTAATGGCAGTCTTCCCCTCGTCCAAGTCACATTACCAGTCACATTCGGCACGCAGGAGAACTACAGGACGGAATACATCAAGTTCGAGGTGGCGGACTTCGAGACTTCGTATCAAGCGATCCTCAGACGTCCGGCTTTGGCCAAGTTCATGGCCATACCACACTATGTCTACCTCGTCCTCAAGATATCAGGACCCGAAGGCGTCATCTCTATCCGCAGCGACTTGCGACGATCATACAACTGCGACAGAGAGGCTGTAGAGTTTGCGGCTACCACTCAGGTACCCAATGCCATGGCCCAGATCTTTGCAGCGGCTCAAAAGCTGAAGCAGACAGAGTATGAGGTCCCCAGCAAGGAGCCCGGACCACACAAGGCGGTTGTCCCTGAAGGCGTGGCGACCAAGGACGCACCACTACTGGAAGGAGACCAGTCGAAGACCACCAAAATCGGGGCCGACTTAACCCCGAAATAAGAAGGCGAGCTCGTCAGGATTCTGCAAGCCAACCGCGACATCTTTGCGTGGAAACCTGCAGATATGCCAGGAGTGCCAAGGAACCTGATCGAGCATAGCCTTAACGTCGATCCCAAAGCTACACCCAAGAAGGCGACAAGCGAGAGGCGATCAAGATGGAGCTGGCGAAACTACTCGCCACAGCATTCATCAAGGAAGTCTTCCACCCGACTGGTTGGCAAATCCAGTCTTGATGAGAAAGAAGAACAACAACGTGTGGCGCATGGGCGTCGACTACACTCGTGCAGAAGTTCCGGAGTTCCCTTTGATACTTGTTGATTCAACAAAGTATACATCGGTCAAAATCCGAAGAGTAGATCACATGACTACTTTCCAGGATCCCTGAGTACTTAGATGTAACTAAGACCAGGCTGAACACCTGTAGAGGCCAGCTAGCCTTATAAAGCAACTACCCACAAGTGGTAATTTCAAATCTTTGAGTACTTATTTGAAAGTACTACAGAGTCTACTCGGCAAGAAGAGTAGTGATTTCAAATCTTTTAGTACTCATTTGAAAGTACTACAGAGTCTACTCCATAATAAGAGTAGTGTGTTCAAAATCTCTGAGTACTTATTTGAAAGTACTACAGAGTCTACTCCATAATAAGAGTAGCGATTCAAAATCTCTGAGTACTCATTTGAAAGTACTACAGAGTCTACTTCACAAGGTGAGTAGTAACTTCAAATCTCTGAGTACTCATTTGAAAGTACTACAGAGTCTACTCCACAAGGCGAGTAGTAACTTCAAATCTCTGAGTACTCATTTGAAAGTACTCTAGAGTCTACTCCATAAAAGAGTAGTGTTTTCAAATCTCTGAGTACTTATTTGAAAGTACTCTAGAGTCTACTCCACAGTATGAGTAGTGATCTTCAAGTACAAGTTATCAAGTGCTTTGAAGCATAACTCGCAAAATGAGTTCAACTTGCCGGGGGCTTCCTGAATACACTGCAAGAGTGGTTTGGATGACTCTTCGGGCGCCTCATGATCAATGGAATTCATCAATGTGGTGGCCGCATCAACCCATTGCAAGTTATCAAGTCAAAGTTCAACTTCATCTTGTGTCGCGGTACTGCCGCATCAGCAATATGCTCGTGATGAACTCAAACTAGTCGGAATTAACTCTGACTAAGTCTGCTTCATCGACAAACGGCAACAAACAAGCTAAGTTACTTATTTCAATTATTTTTATTTTATTCTAACAAAATTGGCCAAGCGCCGAGTACTTTGTTTGGATGATAACTTTCTAGGCCGCACAGCGTGCTATTACATCTTCGCCAGCTTCCAGGCTCGGGGGCTGACGCTAAAATTACAACTCAGTTAGCCATCAGGCTTACCTAGTTGTCTTTCTCCAGCATATTTGAGTCGCCAAGTACCAATAATGGAGCTACGACTACATTGGCACCTCACTCCTGATTCTGGGGAGATCGCGGCGTGACAAGTCAACCACGACCTCCTCAGTTCTGCTACTCTATTGATGGTGGCTATTTCGACTACATACTACTCGATGCATCTCCGCTGGCTCCTATGCTCGGGGGCTGAGTACAAGAAAACCACTTGGATGAAGATCTCCAAGATGATTCGATGTGACTACTATTTCTGGGTGCAAATTACCACTCGGATGATGATCTCCAAGATGATTTGAAGAACCCTAAAGCTCGCTGGACCCTTGAATTGATCATTCTGAATCGTTTCAAGGCTCGGGGGCTGATAGGCGATATACATCGACTGCTGATTTTATTTTTTCTGAAGACTGAAGACTTAAATCAAGACCCTCGGCTTGATTCTTTGATTCAACCCAAGGCTCGGGGGCTACTTGATATCAAGTGCAATTTTTCCAAAATTGCACATTTCAAGAACAAGATGAAGATTCAAGATTCTGTGGACCCTCAACCTGATTCTTCGATTCAACTTAAGGCTCGGGGGCTACTCCATATGGAGTGCGATTCTTATCGGACACCATATAATATTTTGAAGACTACTGATTTGTCACACCCGATTTTATACAAAAACCGAATGCGGCCATATGTGTGCCCAGGAAGTCCACAACCACATATAGCGATACAAATATGGTAAAAACAGAGAACACATGCTCGAATTAAAAGGGTTTACATCAGAGTACAAAGCAAAGACATAGTCTTACACAACGTCACAGCGGAAGTCTAATTATTCAACTCTCTCTTACGAAAAGGAAAACTAAAGGCGCCGTGCTCCACAGGGACGCCGACTGGTTGACCCCAGCTCAGAAGTACGGAAGATCCTCCGGAAAGTCCGCGAGAGCGGCGTCATTCACTGCTTCTCCATCTGTTACCCGTCCGGGATTTTGTTGGTCGTTGACAAGTGTAAGTATTCCATCATACTCAGCAAGTGTAACATAGAGGTATGAAAGGCTTAAAAGGGCTTGACTCGGTTGAACTGCATTTAGCATTTTTAGTTGGTTCATTTTAACATTATCCAACTTACTACAAGTGTGAGCAACCCCCGGTTGTAAACCCATGAATAGAGTGTAAGTGCAATTACAGGAACAAACATCATCTCTATTTATGAGAGCCACTAATCAGAAAGGATCCAGACCGCTCGTGACCGTGAGCACGGCTATCATGATAGATTTACACTTTGCAGAGGTTTCGCCCTTTACCCAACCGTTAGCGTAAAAGCTCAAGGAGCTTTCAACCCAACCACGCACGTACCACACTTCCGAGGTGTGAGTGCATAGGGACGCTACAAGGTTTTTCACAAGACACCCTAACAAGCACAGTAGCCGTTTTGGTCCAACTTGCAGCGCATGGCCCCAAGGCATCGAGATCGACCGTCGCTCAGGGCGCAACGTGAGGGGGGTCAATGGCATCCGGAGCGCGGACCTCAGGGCGCAACGTGAGTCCATCAAGCGCGACGTGTGGGGTATCCAGGGCGCGAACGTGGACACCCCCAACACGGGACTGTGCCTAACGAGACATAGCCAACGGATCTCAGAGCGCAGGTGAGACCGTCCTCGATGGATCAAGTCCATGCTTGAACTGCAGTTCCCCACGTACGCCTTTCGGTAACCACTGGCGAGCTAGAGACGTACGAGCTACTTGACCAAGACCAGAGCCATAATAGTTCTGGCGGTGGCGACTGGTTCCTGGGTTGCCGCTTTCCGAACCGGACCTTACGGAGAGACGCTAGAACAAAGCACACAGCCCTTGCTCTAGCTCCCTGAGCCAAGTTGCTAAAGAGCAAGTTTTACCATCATGTTGAAGTGAACCGTTAAATCAATATTAACACTTATATAAAGGTGACAGTAGCTGCGCTTAGCAAAGACTACCCATAAATGCATAAACCCGGGGTATAACAAGGACAGGATAAAAGTAGCTAGGTACAACCTTAAGGTTCATCAAGTTAGACACATGCAAATATGAATGATTGATTAAAGGTGCATAGGTTGCAAGGGATTTCCACGTTACACTTGCCTTCCTCGAAGGGTTGCTGCTGCGGGTCCTGCTCCTCGTAGCCCTGGTCGTACGCGAACTCGAACGGGGCGGGCTCGAACGGCTCACCGGCTGCCACACGAATCACCATACAAGCATCCAGACAAACCAATACATGCAAGCAATGATATTCTATTAGAACAGTACACCAAACAGTAGAAAAAAGGTAAAAGAAGGTTACAAAACTATTCTACACTTCGCTACGAACGCATGAGCGCAAGAATCACTCAAATCGGAGCTAGAACGCGAAAACTACGCTAAAAACAAGCCACAGGGACTTGCTGGCAAGAAACAAGAACTACCAGGGGCCTAAACGCGATAAAAAGGACTAAACTGCGAGAAAACTAAAACTGCGATGGACCTATGCGTAAAACAGAGAAAACTCGAGGGCCTAAACGCAAAAGCGGCTGACGGCGGCGGGGCGGCTGACGGCCGGCTGACGCCCGGCTGGCGTCAGCCCGACGCCGTCTGCTGGCGTCAGCAGGGGGGGCGGGGCCGGCGCGGCGCACTGTGCCGTGGACCGGCCCGTGGACCGCGCGGCGGCCGCGGTCCATGGCCCACGGTGCGCCGGCCGCGTACCGCTTCGGCGGGATTTAATCCAGGCCGTTGCGGCCGGATCCAGCGGCGGGGAGGGGTTGCGGGCGACGGCGGGCGGCGGCGGTCGCCGGCGCGCGGCGGCGCCATGGCCGGCGGGGCCGCGGATGCTTGCGCGGGCGCTGCGGCTCGCGGGGGACGACGCGGAGGGCACGGGGAGGTCGAGCAGCTCACCGCGGTGACGATGGGGGCGTCGACGGCGAGCTCCGGGGCGCTGGGGCGTCGGCGGCGAGCGGCGGCGCTGCGGTTTGGTCCGACGAGCGGCGGCGCTAGCGCGGGGGGCGAGGGAGAGGGCTAGGGCGAGCGCTGCGGGGTGGAAAAGGGGGCGGAGCTCGCGGCGACGGGTTTTAAAAAGGGGAAGGGGGCGCGGCGGCCGCGGGGTAACGCCCCTGCCTTCAATGGCAGGCGGCGGCGGCTGCGGCGGTGATCGCGGGCGGCGGCCGCGGGCGGGGAAGGGGCTGACAGGCGGGGCCCGCCTGTCGGCGGCCGCGGGCGAGGGGAGCTGGAGCGCCGCGCGCTGGGCCGGGGCGCGCGCGCGGTTGCTGGGCCAGCGGCCCAGGTGGGGAGGAAGGCGGGGGCGCGGCTGCGGGGCGCTGGGCCGGGGCGGCTGCGAAGCGGCCTGCGCGCGGGGGGGGGGGGGAAGGAGAGAGGAGGGAGGGGGCTGGCCCGCTGGGCCGCGCTGGCTGGCTGGGCTGCAGCGGGGAAAGAAAAGGGAAGGAAGGGGAGAGGGGGGAGAAAAGTGCAGGGGGCAAAGATGGACTTTGAGGAAAAAGAAGAAAAACAAAAAGAGAAACAAAACAACCCAAGCAACCAAAAATTGTGCAGCAGCATGAATGCAACATACATGTTCCTAAACCTTATATTTGATTTTAATTTCTCCGAAAAAGTTTTATTTCCCTATGATTTTTATGAACATTTGGATAAATACCATTTAATTACTAGAAATTTTACAAAGGCATTTTTAGGGTGTTACAAACCTACCCCCCTTAAGATGAATCTCGTCCTCGAGATTCGGGTGTGGATGTGGATGCGAAGAGCTGTGGATACTCTGCCTTGAGATCCTCCTGTCTTTCCCAGGTAGCCTCATCCTCTGAGTGCCGGCTCCATTGAACCTTGCACATCCGGATTACCTTATTCCTGGTTACCCTCTCAGATTCTTCCAATATCTTAATTGGATGCTCGTCGTAAGTGAGGTCTTCCTGCACGTTCAGCTCCTCGAGCGGGATTTGTTCCTCGGGTACCCGTAGGCACTTCTTTAGCTGCGATACATGGAACACATTGTGTACTCCGGACAGCTTCTCTGGCAACTCTAGTTGATAGGCCACTTCGCCTTTCCGTTCTAACACCTGAAAGGGGCCGATGTACCGAGGTGCTAGCTTGCCTTTCACATTGAACCTCCGTACTCCTCTCATGGGTGACACTTTGAGGTACACGAAGTCTCCGACTTCGAAGCTGAGGTCCCGCCGTCTGACATCGGCATAGCTCTTCTGTCGAGACTGTGCGGCCTTCATGTTCTGCCTGATTATTTGCACTTGTCGCTCCGCCTCTTTCAAGATCTCAGGCCCGAACACTTGACTTTCCCCAGTCTGATTCCAGAACAACGGTGTTCTACACTTCTTCCCATACAACGCCTCGAAAGGTGCCATCTTGATGCTCTGCTGGTAGCTGTTGTTATAAGAGAACTCCGCATAGGGTAGACTCTTATCCCAACTGATGCCATACTGTAGAGCACATGCCCTCAACATGTCCTCCAAAATCTGGTTGGTCCTTTCGGTCTGCCCGTCTGTCTGTGGATGGTAGGCTGAACTGAATTGCAACTTCGTATCCATGGATTCATGTAGTTTATGCCAGAAATGTGAGGTGAACTGGGTACCCCGATCAGACACTATCTTCTTCGGTACCCCGTGCAGGCATACGATCCTCTCCATATATAGCTCTGCTAGTTTGGCCCCCGAATCCGTGGTCTTCACCGGGATGAAGTGGGCCACTTTAGTCAGCCGGTCCACGATTACCCATATAGAATCGAACCCTCTCTGTGTGCGAGGCAGTCCCGTGATGAAATCCATTCCTACTTCCTCCCACTTCCACTCGGGTATCCTCAACGGTTGCAGCAGTCCGGCTGGTCTCTGGTGTTCGGCTTTGACTCTTTGGCATGTGTCGCATAGGGCTACGTATGTCGCGACGTCTCTCTTGAGCCCATACCACCAAAACTTTTCCTTGAGGTCCAGATACATCTTGGTGCTCCCCGGGTGTATAGAGTACGCGGAGTCGTGGGCTTCCCTCAAGATTATATCTCTGATGGGCTGTAAGTCTGGCACACAGATCCTATCCCCGTACCACAGAGTTCCCTGTTCATCCACTCGGAACTCATGTGCTTTTCCCAGTTGGACTTGTTGGATCAATTCCTTGATCCTCTCGTCCTCGAGTTGACCCTTTCGGATCTCGTGTTCTAATGTCGGTTCCACTACCATTTCAGTCACCTTGGCCACCATACCTAAACTCATCCGTTCCAACTCCATTGCAAGTTCCTCTGGCAAACTAGTACCCGTAACCATATTCACATAGCTCTTCCTACTAAGGGCATCTGCCACTAAGTTCGCCTTTCCTGGATGATAGTGAATCTCCAGATCATAATCCTTGATTAGCTCCAACCACCTGCGTTGCCTCATGTTCAGCTCCGACTGCGTGAACACATACTTGAGACTCTTATGGTCGGTATAGATATCACATTTGTGCCCAATCAGGTAGTGCCTCCAGATCTTCAGAGCATGAATCACTGCTGCCAGCTCCAGGTCATGGGTCGGGTAGTTCAACTCATGTTTCCTTAGCTGCCTTGAAGCATATGCCACAACCTTGCCTTCCTGCATGAGCACACATCCTAACCCTTGCCGGGACGCATCACAGTAAACTGAGAAACTCCTGGTTATGTCTGGCAGTACCAACACTGGTGCAGTGGTCAACCGTTTCTTCAATTCCTCGAAGCTGGCCTGACACTTCTCAGTCCAAACGAACTTGGCGTCCTTTTCTAACAGAGCTGTCATGGGTTTAGCGATCGCAGAGAATCCCTGAATGAACCTCCGATAATAACCTGCCATTCCCAAGAAACTCCGGATCTCGCTCACATCTTGTGGGGGGTTCCAGTTGAGCACATCACTGACCTTCCTTGGATCAACAGCGACTCCTCCATTAGACAAAACATGGCCCAAGAATGATACTTCCTTTAGCCAGAAGTCACACTTGCTCAACTTGGCATACAACTGATGTTCCCTGAGCCTTTGCATCACTAGCCTCAGATGTTCCTCGTGTTCCTCTTCATTCTTCGAGAAGACCAGGATATCATCGATGAACACCACCACGAACTTGTCGAGATAGTCCATGAACACGCTATTCATAAGGTACATGAAGTAGGCCGGGGCATTGGTCAACCCGAAGGACATGACTGTGAACTCATATAGCCCATACCGGGTAGTGAAGGCGGTCTTAGGGATATCCGTAACTCGAATCCTCATTTGGTGGTAACCTGACCGAAGATCTATCTTAGAGAACACACAAGCCCCCCTCAGTTGGTCAAAGAGATCATCAATCCTTGGCAGAGGGTATTTGTTCTTGATTGTCACTTCATTAAGAGCTCGGTAATCGATACACATCTGCTGTGTCCCGTCCTTTTTATCCACGAACAACACCGGTGCTCCCCAAGGCGAAGAACTAGGACGGATATACCCTTTGGCTAGCAGGGCCCTTAATTCATCCTTTAATTTTTCTAATTCTTTAACCCCCATTCTATATGGCCTCTTGGCTATAGGTGCTGTCCCAGGTTTAAGTTCAATAATAAACTCTACTTCGCGTTCCGGGGGCATACCTGGCAACTCCTCTGGGAACACGTCCGGGAATTCGCTCACCACCCGGATGTCTTCGAGTACCTTGCCCTCAGCTTGGTGGGCCATGCTGTGCTCCAAGGAACTCGTAGCCACATATTCTACTTTCTCACCCGTTCCAGCGGTGATCTGCACCGTCCTCTTGGAACATTGCATCACCGCATCATGCCTTGCTAACCAGCTCATTCCCAGGATTAGATCCATTCCAATGGAATTCAGGACTATCGGGTATACGAGGAAGTCTACCCCCCTTATAGAAAGTGGCACTTTAGGACAGTATAATGTGGCTCGTAATTCCCCTCCCGGTGAATTAACTACCATAGTGTTTTTCATGGGTTGCATGAGCATTGAAGCCTTTTTCACAAACTCGGCAGATATAAAAGCATGCGAAGCTCCAGAATCAAATAAGACTGTTGCAGGGTGTGAGTTGACTGGGAACGTACCGACGATCACATCAGCTGCCTCTTGAGCCGTCTCTGCTCCCATGTGGTTGAGCTTGCCCTTTGCAAGGTTCTGTTGGCCTCGGTTACCCTGGGCTTGCTGTTGATTCCCATTTTGTTGTCCGATCCTCTGATTGTTGACATTCTGGCCAGCATTCTGAGCTCTCTTGGGACAGTTGTTTGAATAGTGCCCTTGTTCACCACAGGTGTAGCATGCTCTTGCGCCAGCAGGTGCGTTGTTGGCCTGAGGGAGGCGTGGCTGACCGCCCTGCTGTTGATTCTGATAGCGCTGCTGTGGCTGTTGCTGGTTCTGGTGGCGGTACTGCTGCTGCTGCTGTGGTGGTGGATACTGAGGGCGCTGTGGGTTCTGATTGCGATTCAGAAGACCAGACTGACCCTGATAGCGCTGCTGCTGCTGTGGTGGTTGGGGGTTGTAGCGAGGCCGACTGCTGCTTCCAGACTGCTGGTTCATGTATTTCCTCTTCTTATCTTCAATTTCCTGACGCTTGTGCTCTATCATCAGGGCTCCATCCACCAGTGCTCCGAAGTTCGGGAAAGTGATGCACATGATTTGAAGCTGTATGGTGTCATGGAGACCATTCCGGAAGCGAGTCTGCCTCTTCCGGTCAGTCGACACATCTTCGGGAGCATAACGGGCCAACTCCATAAACTT
The DNA here is from genome assembly GCA_015476505.1 of Urochloa ruziziensis. Lineage (NCBI taxonomy): Eukaryota > Viridiplantae > Streptophyta > Magnoliopsida > Poales > Poaceae > Urochloa > Urochloa ruziziensis. The sequence continues at coordinate 9,946,036 of CM027125.1, read as the reverse complement.
GTCACGGTAGGCGGTGACACTCATGCCTTCTTGTTTTAGTGCCAGGAATTCATTCTTCTTCAGTGTCATTAATCCCTCGGGCACATGGTGCGCACGGAAGCTGTCGCGAAACTGCTGCCAGGAGATCCGGTTGCGGTCAGGCTGAGAGACCTGATACGTCTCCCACCAGTCCAGAGCGGCTCCCTGAAGTTGCCCTGACGCATAGAGGACTTTCTCTCTATCATCGCACTGTGCAATGTCCAGCTGCCTCTCAACTGATTTGAGCCAGTCATCTGCTTGCAGGGGGTTGCTGGCATGGGAGAAGGTAGGCGGGCGACCTTTCATGAATTCTCCCCGCTTGTCCCTGACTGGCACGGGGGGTGGCGCTGCTGGATGCTGCTGGTTCTGCTGCACCACCTGTACTAGCTGTTGCATCAGCTGAGTCTGCATCATAAACATCTGTTCCACCGTGGGTGGTGGCGGTGGCGGTGGCGGATTGGCATTGTTAGTATTGTTTGCGTTGTTCCCACCCTGGTTTCCTGTGTTCCCAATGTTACCAGCAGACCTCCTGGTGTCAACCATCTGTCATTATAGCATAATTCCCCATGGTTACGTTATTGTCCACAATATCATAATCCAAAACTAGTGCAGATAATGCTTAGAGTGAGCATGGTACTGACAGGATATGGTATGAAGGTGAAAATAAATGGGATGGGTAACAGCAGAGATAAAACCCAACTAGTTATTCATTAAACCTTAAGCCTTAATCCAAAACTAGATGGTTACCAGCTGGCGCCAGCGCCCATCACAAACATTACAAAAATCCAACTCAAACATAAGCATAATGATAATCCAACCAAACATTTAAGGACATAGATCACACACGACTTGACACTAACACACCAGTTTTGACTCACAAGAAAAGCGTAACGAACGATCCCTATTACATCTCATGGTGGACATCTAGGGGTCGACGGTGGTGCGGACTGAAACGTCGCCGTAGCGGGCCCTCTTGCGAGGTGGGGACTCTCCCGCAAACACCGGACTGCGAGGGGGGGGTGCTCCCATCATGGTCTCCAGGTTCTCAATCTTCTCATAAGCAGCCAGGAGCCGGTTCCTCAGGAGTTGGTTCTCATCCAGTGCGGCATCCAACTCGGTGTTGGTGGTAGCCAATGCTGCCACTGCAGCGACCAGCTGGGGGTCTGTCTCCTCTGCAACCGAAGCGATGCGGCAAGCTGCTTCGCCACTCCTCCTGCGGGGAAGGTACCTGTCCGACTCGAACTCAATCTCCCCCCAGAGCCTGTCCCTGTAAGCGTAGAGGGCCTGGCGTGCGGCGTCGGCGATCCCTGCTGCCTGAGTGGTCCTATCACTCAAAGCAAAGTGTGAAGTGACCTGCTCTGCTGCCCTCATGGTCCTGTTGGTCACCCGTACGCGCACCTCCGTACTCCAATAGCCAGGATGGTCGGGGTGAGTCCAGAAGGAGCTGTGGTATTCTACCCCAACCCTGCTGGAACCGTAGTGGTCGCGGAGCATGCTGAGCAGGCGGGTATGGTAGAAGTGGTCGCCCCCATCTCTAACGTAGACAGTGCTGGTCCACCTCCTCTCTGGCTGAGGTGGCTGTGCTGGTGGAGTAGGTGGCGGCGTGGGCTGCTCCCCATCATCATCATCATCATCTGAGTCATCGGAGTCCACTGGATCATCACCAGATCCATCTCCTCCTGGGGCGACTTGCTGACCAGCTGGGGCCTCCTGCTCTCCTGCTGGAGCCTCCTGATGCTGCCCCTGCTCAGCATCCATCATCTCCACTTCCTCGGGGTCCTCCTCCTCCTCTGTCTGCTCCTGCTGCTGCTGCTCCAGCTGCTGCTGCTCCTCAACCTCCCTCTGGAGCTGCTCCAAGGCCTGCTCCCGTCTCCTCTCCCACTGCTCGTAGGCGTCCTGGGGGCGGATAACAGCGAGCATGGCCTCACTGACACGTGGCGGAAGGTAACCACACATCCTCTTGCGCGGGGTCATCTTCGTGCGGGCCATCTATAGCAAGGGAGGGAACAGGTAGAAACAAAAGAGTTAAACATTTTCACAATAAAGAAAACAACACCATTTAAATACAATTAAAACCTGTAAAACAAAAACAAGACATCTCTAAAAAAAAGATCTAAATAAAACAAGACGGAACAACATTTTGGAATAAAGCTAATTCAGATAAGACCTGCCGAAAAGAACATCCTTTTTCATTAGAATTTAGATAAAGCAAAACAAGACAGCGGATAGCAACATTTCAAATACTAAGGCAAAACAATGCATTTTAGCTTAAATTAAATGAAATAAACTAAAAGATAGCAAATAACATCATTTCAAAGAAAATAAGATAAAACAATGCATTTTAATTTTAAATCAAATAAAATAAACTAGAATAGATAGAGGAGCAAGGATAAAATAAAATCTAATCGTCCGTTCTATCTAGGCTGCGGTCCTACAGTCAGCACGGCTCTGATACCAATTTGTCACACCCGATTTTATACAAAAACCGAATGCGGCCATATGTGTGCCCAGGAAGTCCACAACCACATATAGCGATACAAATATGGTAAAAACAGAGAACACATGCTCGAATTAAAAGGGTTTACATCAGAGTACAAAGCAAAGACATAGTCTTACACAACGTCACAGCGGAAGTCTAATTATTCAACTCTCTCTTACGAAAAGGAAAACTAAAGGCGCCGTGCTCCACAGGGACGCCGACTGGTTGACCCCAGCTCAGAAGTACGGAAGATCCTCCGGAAAGTCCGCGAGAGCGGCGTCATTCACTGCTTCTCCATCTGTTACCCGTCCGGGATTTTGTTGGTCGTTGACAAGTGTAAGTATTCCATCATACTCAGCAAGTGTAACATAGAGGTATGAAAGGCTTAAAAGGGCTTGACTCGGTTGAACTGCATTTAGCATTTTTAGTTGGTTCATTTTAACATTATCCAACTTACTACAAGTGTGAGCAACCCCCGGTTGTAAACCCATGAATAGAGTGTAAGTGCAATTACAGGAACAAACATCATCTCTATTTATGAGAGCCACTAATCAGAAAGGATCCAGACCGCTCGTGACCGTGAGCACGGCTATCATGATAGATTTACACTCTGCAGAGGTTTCGCCCTTTACCCAACCGTTAGCGTAAAAGCTCAAGGAGCTTTCAACCCAACCACGCACGTACCACACTTCCGAGGTGTGAGTGCATAGGGACGCTACAAGGTTTTTCACAAGACACCCTAACAAGCACAGTAGCCGTTTTGGTCCAACTTGCAGCGCATGGCCCCAAGGCATCGAGATCGACCGTCGCTCAGGGCGCAACGTGAGGGGGGTCAATGGCATCCGGAGCGCGGACCTCAGGGCGCAACGTGAGTCCATCAAGCGCGACGTGTGGGGTATCCAGGGCGCGAACGTGGACACCCCCAACACGGGACTGTGCCTAACGAGACATAGCCAACGGATCTCAGAGCGCAGGTGAGACCGTCCTCGATGGATCAAGTCCATGCTTGAACTGCAGTTCCCCACGTACGCCTTTCGGTAACCACTGGCGAGCTAGAGACGTACGAGCTACTTGACCAAGACCAGAGCCATAATAGTTCCGGCGGTGGCGACTGGTTCCTGGGTTGCCGCTTTCCGAACCGGACCTTACGGAGAGACGCTAGAACAAAGCACACAGCCCTTGCTCTAGCTCCCTGAGCCAAGTTGCTAAAGAGCAAGTTTTACCATCATGTTGAAGTGAACCGTTAAATCAATATTAACACTTATATAAAGGTGACAGTAGCTGCGCTTAGCAAAGACTACCCATAAATGCATAAACCCGGGGTATAACAAGGACAGGATAAAAGTAGCTAGGTACAACCTTAAGGTTCATCAAGTTAGACACATGCAAATATGAATGATTGATTAAAGGTGCATAGGTTGCAAGGGATTTCCACGTTACACTTGCCTTCCTCGAAGGGTTGCTGCTGCGGGTCCTGCTCCTCGTAGCCCTGGTCGTACGCGAACTCGAACGGGGCGGGCTCGAACGGCTCACCGGCTGCCACACGAATCACCATACAAGCATCCAGACAAACCAATACATGCAAGCAATGATATTCTATTAGAACAGTACACCAAACAGTAGAAAAAAGGTAAAAGAAGGTTACAAAACTATTCTACACTTCGCTACGAACGCATGAGCGCAAGAATCACTCAAATCGGAGCTAGAACGCGAAAACTACGCTAAAAACAAGCCACAGGGACTTGCTGGCAAGAAACAAGAACTACCAGGGGCCTAAACGCGATAAAAAGGACTAAACTGCGAGAAAACTAAAACTGCGCTGGACCTATGCGTAAAACAGAGAAAACTCGAGGGCCTAAACGCAAAAGCGGCTGACAGCGGCGGGGCGGCTGACGGCCGGCTGACGCCCGGCTGGCGTCAGCCCGACGCCGTCTGCTGGCGTCAGCAGGGGGGGCGGGGCCGGCGCGGCGCACTGTGCCGTGGACCGGCCCGTGGACCGCGCGGCGGCCGCGGTCCATGGCCCACGGTGCGCCGGCCGCGTACCGCTTCGGCGGGATTTAATCCAGGCCGTTGCGGCCGGATCCAGCGGCGGGGAGGGGTTGCGGGCGACGGCGGGCGGCGGCGGTCGCCGGCGCGCGGCGGCGCCATGGCCGGCGGGGCCGCGGATGCTTGCGCGGGCGCTGCGGCTCGCGGGGGACGACGCGGAGGGCACGGGGAGGTCGAGCAGCTCACCGCGGTGACGATGGGGGCGTCGACGGCGAGCTCCGGGGCGCTGGGGCGTCGGCGGCGAGCGGCGGCGCTGCGGTTTGGTCCGGCGAGCGGCGGCGCTAGCGCGGGGGGCGAGGGAGAGGGCTAGGGCGAGCGCTGCGGGGTGGAAAAGGGGGCGGAGCTCGCGGCGACGGGTTTTAAAAAGGGGAAGGGGGCGCGGCGGCCGCGGGGTAACGCCCCTGCCTTCAATGGCAGGCGGCGGCGGCGGCGGTGATCGCGGGCGGCGGCCGCGGGCGGGGAAGGGGCTGACAGGCGGGGCCCGCCTGTCGGCGGCCGCGGGCGAGGGGAGCTGGAGCGCCGCGCGCTGGGCCGGGGCACGCGCGCGGTTGCTGGGCCAGCGGCCCAGGTGGGGAGGAAGGCGGGGGCGCGGCTGCGGGGCGCTGGGCCGGGGCGGCTGCGAAGCGGCCTGCGCGCGCGGGGGGGGGAAGGAGAGAGGAGGGAGGGGGCTGGCCCGCTGGGCCGCGCTGGCTGGCTGGGCTGCAGCGGGGAAAGAAAAGGGAAGGAAGGGGAGAGGGGGGAGAAAAGTGCAGGGGGCAAAGATGGACTTTGAGGAAAAAGAAGAAAAACAAAAAGAGAAACAAAACAACCCAAGCAACCAAAAATTGTGCAGCAGCATGAATGCAACATACATGTTCCTAAACCTTATATTTGATTTTAATTTCTCCGAAAAAGTTTTATTTCCCTATGATTTTTATGAACATTTGGATAAATACCATTTAATTACTAGAAATTTTACAAAGGCATTTTTAGGGTGTTACATGATTTAATCAGAATAAACGGGGCTTAAGCACCTCATGGCCTCGTGACAACCAAGACCTGTACTGCAAGGACTCTTCTCGTTATGGAAACTAGTCGTACGACTTGTAAACTACTCGGATTGTCTTGAAAAGCACTCTCCGAGTAGTAATTGGTTAGGATTCTACTCGAAACCAACCTTGTAACCCTGCCCGCCGTGAATATAAGGCTAGGCAGAGACCCTCTCAAGAGGAACTGAAGTCTCTCAACAGAAAAGACACGATCTCATCAATACCAATCACCACACAGGACGTAGGGTATTACGCCTTCTAAGCGGCCCGAACCTGTCTAAAATCCTGAGTCTCTTTGCCTTTGCGTTCCTGATCTCGGCGAAACCCACCTGAAACTCTACTACCTCGGGATACCCCTCGGTAGGATCGACGGTAGAACACCGACAATAGCTGCTTCTATCATGCCAGGCGGTCGTACTGCACACTCCAGGTTTAAGATTCCTATAAAAATTAATAATACCTTTGTGTGCAACTTTACGAAACAGAGTGATACTGCAGCATTATTACGTACGACCTCGCTAATCATATGGGATGAAGTGGCTATGACAAGGAGGGAATCAGTGGAGGCGCTAGATAGAAGTCTGCAGGATATTATGGAATGCTCTGATCCATTTGGGGGGCAAAGTTATTGTGTTCGGAGGTGATTTTAGACAGGTGCTTCCCGTCGTGCCTCGCGGCAATAGGGCACAGATTACCGATGCCACCCTACAGAGCTCATTTATATGGGATCTTGTCAAGAAGATACATCTATGCAAGAATATGAGAGCACATGGTGACATGTGGTTTTCTGAATATCTGCTGAGGATTGGCAATGGCACTGAAGAAACTTACACCCACGACTATGTCGACCACCTTGATGACATCATCATCAAATACACTTCTGAGAAGTCTATTGATACCCTTATTGAAAACGTCTTCCTGAATCTCAAAGCTAATTATATTGCATGAATGTTGGATATTTGAGGGAGTGGGCCATCCTATCCACAAGGAACGAGCACGTTGATGGCTTGAATTCTAAGATGATTGCCATGTTCCCCGGTAAAGAAAAGATTTTCTACATCCAATATACGGTTGATGATGACACAACCAACAACTACCGTCTTGATTTTATTAACTACACCCAACGGACTACCTCCACATGAGCTCAAGCTTAAGAAGAATTGCCCAGTTATAGTCCTTAGAAATATAGACCCTCACAATGGCCTTTGTAATGGTACTCGTCTGGTTATCAGGGATTTTCAAGACAACTCCATTGATGCTGAGATTGTTAATGGATCACACGCCGGTAAGAGGGTATTTCTTCCCAGAATACCATTGTCACCTTCAGAAGACATATCACTTCCTTTCAAGTTCAAGCGCAAACAGTCCCCTATTAGGCTTAGCTTTGCTATGACTACTAACAAAGCTCAAGGGCAGACCATACCCAATGTTGGCATATACCTACCTGAGCCGGTTTTCGCGCATGGGCAGTTGTATGTTGCGCTCTCCAGATGCGTTTCTAGAAAGACTACGTGGTTTTTGCCCAAGCCTAATCTCGATGCTGATCCAACCGGCAAGAGAACGAAGAACATTGTATATAGGGACGTCATAAGAGCATAGCAAATAATATGTATAGAGTTTGAATAATCTAATATCGATCATCTTGTATGTTGGTGTGCACTCTAAAGTGATACCGTAATACAAGTGCTGAGTTGATTTTTTTTTTGGACTTTGATTAAATCTTGACATACGGCAAACAACGATGTATGAAACATTTTCATTTCAATTTACACGTGCCTGCGGCACGTGCACTCTACTAGTGCTTTTAATGATTATTGCATGGTATTGGGAATTCAAGTTCAACATTCTATTCCTTATGTACATACATAGAATGGTTTAGCTGAATCATTGATTAAGAGAATCAAACTAATTGCTAGACCTTTGTTAATGAATTGCAAATTACCTACCTCATGTTGGGGTCATGCTGTCCTACATGAGGCTGACTTGATCAAACTACGACCGACTGCATATCATCAAACCTCCCCATTACAATTAGTACGTGGGAATCCTCCAAGTATTACCCATTTGCGCAAATTTGGGTGCGCCGTCAACGTGCCCATCTCACCACCTCAGCTTCAATGGGCCCTCACAGGAAATTAGGGATCTATGTGGGATATTCATCCCCATCAATTATAAAGTATTTAGAACCTCTCACAGCAGATCTATTTACCACCCGTTTCGCTGACAATATTTTTAATGAAGATCACTTTCTGACATTCGGAGGGATAAATACCAAAAAGAATGTCAGGAAATTGATTGGAATGCACAAAGCATTTCTTATACTGATCCATGTACTATAGAAACTGAACAACAAGTTCAGAGAATTATTGATTTGCAAAATATTGCAAACAATCTGCCAGATGCTTTTTCAAACTATAAATGTGTTACAAAGTCTCTTCATCATGCAAGGAATGTGCCAGAAAGAGTGGAGGTACCTAATAAAACCACTCAACCCCAAATTGAAAATAAAAGGGGAAGAAGCGCATCAAAGCAAAAGAAGAGTGTTAATACAAGTCAACCTTTGGTTGAAAAACACCTAGAAGTGGATATAAGTAATCCATAATCCAGCCCAGTTATGCGCATAAACACAGAAGCTGGAACATCGGAAGACCCAGAATTCATCATTTCAGGAAGTCATGATGAATCGTTAAGGGTAGATGAAATTGCTATAAATTTCATAGAGACCGGAGAATCTTATGATCGTAAGTCTATAATATTGCAAATATCTTCCAGATTGATTCCGAACCTAAGTCTATGACGGAGTGCAAAACGCACTCAAACGGGGATAAATGGTAGATAGCAAATGAAGACGAGATTGCCTCGCTCTATGCTACACGGATATAGATACGCGTATCAGTATCGGGTGTATACGGATACGGGGATACAACAGTTTCTCAAAAAAACCTGATACACCCATATGTTTCAATATTTTTTAATATAAATATCTATACTATAAAGGAGGAGCAAATTGAAACCGTTTTTCACCCAAACAATTATCCGTACAAGGACTTTTGGTTAAGAATTTTCCTTATCAGAAAATGCACATTAGTATTCTGTGCTCTATGGAACAAGAAATTATACACTAGTATTTTTCATGCCTATGATTTTTTCCCCATCCATATATATCTGCGTAACAGTGTCAACACCGAAAAAATAAAGAGATTTCAATTAAACCTTTCGATACTACTAGAATGACACACTGAGAGCATTTTTTCGATTAGAAACTGAAAGTATCTTCTTAGTGCAATTGTCTTTACCATAAAAAAAATACCAAAAGAGAAAAAAGATAGGATTCCTTAATTGCCAATTTTTTAGCACTAAAAAAGAAAGCAAACGAAAAGTGATAGCATATATACCGGGCTAAGTAAATTTTGTGAAATCTGAGAGAAGTTATGTTATATTATGTAAATGCAATTGCTGAATTAGATACTAACTTTCCTGATTTTATACAAAGTTTGTATGACTGGCTTCACGTTTGTCCATCTGTTGGTTTGGTGGACTTATACGAGTACACCAGGTCTGGAGTTTAAATTGGCTTGGAGAGCAGTAGAAGGTAGAATCGCTTAGGATTTTCCATTTAGTTCATTAGTTGATAACTGCAAAGAAAGCAATCGCTTTGGATTTTCCATTTACTTCATTAGTTGATGACTATAAAGAAAGCAAATGCTTCATTTGACATTTTAGTATCAAGTAAAATTTATCTACAAAAATCATTGTCAATCTACAAACGATTGTCCATATTTTAACATTTCTAGTTTTATAAAGGTGTCTTTAGAACTCTGTATATGCTAGTTTCTTATGTCAATATTTTTCTCAATAGTTTCTTTAACTGTTTGTGATTTGAAAACTTTTTAAACTTTTTTGTCACGTGAGAAAGTGCCGCATTTCATTTTTTCATATTGGTAAAATAGTGGCTGAATTTCTCATAATTGGTAAAATGGCAGACCATTTAGTGTCGGTCATACCGATTGGAGCGTCGTTTCTGACCGGTACTGATGGTCATTTTCCCACTCCTGAACACTTGACAAACGTGTCCTTTCTCTATTGGTGAAAAAAATGGAATATTTTAGGTTATTAGCTAAGTACCAGGTAGACACACCCCGAAGGGAAGAAATTATGCCATAAATACAATTTTAGTTTGGTTACATATGATGTAACTTAGACAGTCCACTAAATTAAGGAGAAGATTAGGCCCATAAAGCAACAAAATTATTATGATTAAGGGCCAGTAATCATGGTCCATAACGTACCATGGTACAAGCATGTGAATGCGGCCCATGGCATCAGGATGCATTAAAGTAAGCCTATTGAATAAGAGCAACTCCAGCAAGGCGCCTACTCAAAAAGTAGGGGCCGAGGGTCAAAAAATTAACTCCAGTAGGGCTCCTACTCTAGGGAGGCACCCAAATCTCCTTTCTCAGCTCCATCTCCCACGGTGGAGAGAGAAGCCCCTACTCGGTGGTTGGCGTCGCGCGCACCCACGGAATCGACCCGCCTGCTCCCATCTCCTCCGACCGAAGTACTGCCGCCACCCATGCTCTCGTCGCCGGCGCTCCCTCCCCTCAAAGTTGACGGCCCGGCTCCTCCCCCCCACCTCATTGAGCATGAAGCTCTGAGCTGAGCTCCATGGCGGTCATGCTCCTATCCCCGTCGAATCCGGCGTCGACGCGGCCACTAGACCGTTGATTCCACCGCCTGGCCGTGACCTCGAGCGCCCACTCGTCCTTGCCGCTGCACACGTCGGTCGCGCTGTCCTCGCTCCGCTTCGCCGCATAGATCGCCGGCGGTGCTCGATTTCGCCGGATCCGACGAAGGGGAAGAGGATAGGGGCTCGAGCAACGGACCGGAGCTTGCGGTCCCTTGTGGCGGCGCCGCCGCGCTCCACCAGACCGCGCGCTTCCCCAGGCCACCGCTGCCACCGCTCGGCAGGCGCTCGCGCTCCCCCCGCGCCGCTGTTGGCTCACGCTCGCCCGCGTCGCCATCGCCGCGCTCCCCTCACGCTCCCCCGCGGCCGGCCAGAGCTCCCTCTCGTCGCGCCGCTTCTAGCCAGAGCTCGTGCCTCAACCACCTGTGGGAGCGTCGGGAGGAATCGAGGAAGAAGAGAGCTGTGGGGCGAGAAGAGATCGGGATGGGAAAAGGACATGAGCCACTGACGAGCGGGTCCCACTTGTTGAGCAGCCGAGCAGGTCCATAGGATTTAATTGAAGTCAACTACCCAGATCATTAAGTGAGTGTTTACATTTAACAGTATTTCTATTTGGTTAGATTGAAACACTAGGTACAGACAAAGGTTTGGCCAAAATCCTTTTATAATGAATGACTAAATAATATTTCTTTTCTCATCTAGCACCAGGTTTGCAAGCTCGAGGGTATGCAGTTCTATCACATGAACTAGACTGTCACAAAAAGCCCTATGAGTAGAGGATTTTACAGAGAAAAGTAAGATGCTAGATCATATACCATCACACATAGAAATGTAATTTGTTTTTGTTTCACTGTGAAGACTCGTAAAAAATAATGAAGTACCATGTCACACGAGGTTTTTTCGTTAGTATAGAATCCCCTTAATTCACTACATTTTCATTGTATCAAAGATTAGATAACCATTCCCCTTGGGCCTCATCCCCTCTCCACCACTTTCAACTGATAAGCAACACGCCATGCCACTGTCTTTGTTTATTGTAAAAAGATCCGCATAAGTCAGTTAAAAGTTTGACACTGTCCCATCATAATAAGTCACTTTATTGCAAATGCCTTCCCTCTAGTTACCTTTGCTAGGGAACCCCCCTCCCCCCTCCGCGCGTCACGCACATGTTCATGTGATTTATCATGGTTGTGTAGTCTTTGGCGAGATTACATACTTCTAAGAGTACATTTTCTCAACGATCCTTACAGATTTCAGAAATAAAATTGCTTATCGAGCTTGAACATTGCTGCACTGAGTTTTGCTATTTCTATAAGAATATGTCATTAATTTTGATGCAAACATTTAAACAAAACTTGGCTCGGCTAGCTGTGACTATAGATTGGAGCAGGTTAACCGAAGGGAAAACCGTTTTCTTAACTCTGGCATATTTGAATGGGCTTTACCTAGAAACAAACTCCAAAAGGAAAAGAGACTCAATGCAAGTGAAACACGTGCACTGTACCAACCATCTATACAATGTGGACAAAAACCAACATTGTATGAATCGATAGTATACCCAACATACTACCAGAAGTCATGATGTTTACAAAAATTATACAAATACCACGAGGCCAACCCACACATAATCATTCCACACTAGTTTACACTACACTGGAGATCTCACTAGCTAAACCTACATACTAACACATCAGAAGAGATCTAGAGGATCTCGATTGTAGTTAGCGCAGATAACTAGTAGCGACTTGCTAGCACGACAAGCATTAATTCCGAAAGAAAAAAAAAATCAAGTTAGTAGGTCTGAACATCCCTGATATAAATTGCTGATAATGAAGTTTATTAACCATGTGCCTCTACAGGGATGCACGTTGGTGCTCCTTCTCGAAACACTCTGGCTAAACTTTATTATATTGCGTTTGTTTCAGAGATACAACATATATACAGAATCTATTTTCTACAACCGAATTACACAAAATACAGTAGATGTAAACCGTTTGGTGCAGTAAGTTTAGAAACCACTTATTAGCTACTTTTGCAAGTTCTTATGCTTCTAGTAATTCATCTAATGGTTCAAAACGTACAAAACCAGATCAAAGGCAGCAGGGACAAGTGGTGAAGGTGAAGCCGCATGTCATGAAAGAGCTTTCATCAGCTCTGCAATCACTAGGCCGCCATTACACGGCATTCAGAAGGTTCCCTTTGAGACTCGTGCACCCTGTGAAAAGATCGTGATCGAAATGCCCACTTGCCAGCGAGAGCCATCCATGTCCAATCAACAAAAGGTCCCAAGTAAACGGACTGACGAAAGGAACAAAGCAGAATGGTACGGTTAGGAATTCCTACGCGTACACCAACTTAGCTTCTTGGCATACGCGCTGCAAATATCATCCTCCCGAGTACTTCTTTTTTTTTAATTAGCAGTGTTTGTTTAATTTTTGTGTGGTAAGTGCTATTTATTTCTTGCCATAGTACTACCTGTTAGTCATAAAAAGTACCAAGTTAAATACCTTCTAACCGTAGGGATTTGCAGGAAAAAATGTGATGCATATATTGTAATTTATTTAAAAGGTATATGTACTGTAATTTTTTAGGAGAAATCTGACAAATCATGACTCCATCTGCTTGTTATTTTACGGTGGTAGAATAAAGCTGAGAACCATTAAATTATTTACCCAGTCCTGTCGCTTTGTCCAGATGAGGATTTGTGAGTTTTGGTACTACGTGTTTGATGGATATCTTGATTTAAGCAATTTCTATCGATCCTGCTTATCAAAATGTTTTCATAATATTTGGAGAAGTAGAATGGTCATTTGGGCAGAGCCAAAATTTGTCTCACATTTCTCTAGCTTCAGCTGCATTTTAAATTTGATAGAAGATATATAATTCTACATTTTTTTTGTCGATCTGGAGTAGCAAATAAAGTGGTGTGCACAATGGAAACGTAAAAGTTACCCATATTTTAGATATAAAATCCTTGTGCCTTTTGTTACATAATACTAAATCAGGGAAAAACATCACATATATACAATTGTTAGCATCGTTGGAGAGTAAGACACACACTACACATAGGCGTCGCCAACGCCAACGACGTAATGTCTCCTTGTGACAACAGCATATCTAAGTACAGCTACAATAACTTTCAGGTACAACCGAAACATGTATGTATGACACTTGGTGTGATAGCGCGGGTCTTAAGCTCCCACAAAGCCATGTTTCTTCTTTGTGGTCAACAATGGCGTGCACACAGCATTTGGATGCGGCATGGATGCTTCAAGGGGGCAGTTAGTCGCGGGGCCCACCGACAGTAGGTTCCAACGACCTCTAACTAACGGTCGGGCCGGCGAGGGGAGTGTCAAGTGTGGCCTGCGGCTGGGCCCGGACGGCCGGCCGTGTGCTTTAATGCCACTGGAAGTGAAGTCCACTTTGCTGGGAGTGTGAAGCACTCCACTCCACTCTACTCACTCCCCTGCTCTGTGCTGTGGCTGCTCCAGCTGATCCTCTCGATCTCTTGATCGCTCAAGCCACAACACATGGCACACTTCTTCCTCTTCTTTCTTAATTAGTTGGTGGCTACTATACTCAACTTGAGCCAAACACCCACCGCATCACACTCACTTGCATTTTCATGGATTCGAGCTGACATCATCGTGCACAGTGATAGTGTCACAGTTCACAAAAAGGAGTGATTAGATTTGGAACGCAAGAATTATCACACACATGATTTTTTTTCTCTGCAAGTCGATATAGGTAAGACGTGTAAAATTAATCATGTGAAAGTTATGCTTCCATGCCATCACGCGTAGATAAGTACTCATCTTACTGAAAGTTGCACGGAACTCTTTTGATCAGGATGTGCAAGAAAGCAACGTGAATTGGTTTTGTATAGCGAAGAATAAATGATCTACATAGATAAGATCCAGATAGAGAGTTCTCAAGTGGGTACAGTACCTAATACCGTATAAAAAAAGATCTCATGGGTCAAAATCCTAATGAAAAGAGAGCTGATCAGGCTCTGTATAATACCATTATTTCTTTTAATATAATATAATGAGTAGGGGTCTCCCCTCCCGTCACTACTGGAAAATTGACCTTTAGTACCGGCCACAGGACACGTTAGTACCGGTCGCTGTGGCCGGTACTAAAGGTCCGGTACTAACGTGCCGCACGTTAGTACCGGTCACAGCCAGCCGGTACTAACGTGCCGCACGTTAGTACCGGCTGGTAACACTGGCCGGTACTAACCATATATGCTCGTCAACCCCGAGCACCCCCTTTTTCCTCATTTTCTTTTGATTTTTCTTTTCTCATTTTCTTTCCTTCTCTTCGGTCATCACAAACAAAATCTCTTCACAGTAATAAGAATCACTATCACACATGAATATATCTCACAATCACATCAAAAATCACAAGAATATATACATCTCACAATCACATCAAAAAAATCATAGAAAATATCTCATCTCTCACTCATAAGAACAAGAACAATCTCATACATAGGAACAACAAAATCTGAAATCTCACAGGAACAAGATCACAAAAATCCGACCGTCTCAATCCCAACTTCTAGCTTCGATCCGTGCCCATGTCAAGGCCGCCGGCGCCGCCGCGCTAGGCAGCCGCGCGCCGCCGCGTCAGGCTGCCTCGTGCTAGGGGGCCGCGCCCCGCGGCCGCGCGCCAGGCCGCCTCGCGCCAGGGGGCCGTGCCCCGCGGCCGAGCGCCGCCACGCCAAGCCGCCTCGCGCCAGGGGGCCGAGCGCCGCCACGTCAGGCCGCCTCGCGCCGCCGCGCGCGCCAGGGCGCCGCTCCCGCGGCCGCGCGCCGCCGCGCCTGCCTGCTCGCTGACGCTTCCGCCGGCCTCCCATCCTACATACACAGATCAAGAGACGTACATGAAGAGATAACGTAGCCAGCTAGAGAAGAAGGGGAGAGAGGAGAGAAGAGAAAGAGATAAGGAAGGTGAAGGACGGAGGGGATAAAAAAGAGAGGAGATGGGAGAGAGTTGCGGTGATTTTTTTTTTAGGCAAGTTAGTACCGGTTGAGGGCACCAGCTGGTACTAACGTGCATCATTTAGTACCGGCTGGGGTTACTAGCCGGTACTAACTTGGCACGGTCAAGTTAGTACTGGCTGGTAACACGTGTCATCTGCCCGTTGGTGGGTGGGGACAGTGATGCACGTTAGTACCGGCTGGTAAGACCAGCCGGTACTAACTTGGCATTTTTGGCACTGTTGCCTGGAGCCGGTACTAAAGGGAACCTTTAGTACCGGCTTCGCCCAGCCGGTACTAAGGGAGAGGGACCGAAAGTCGTTTCTTCCGTAGTGTGTTGCTTTCAAAAAAAAAAAACATTATTGCTTGAATCGATCTGTCAAGTTTCTACTGAAATCATACGGATTTGAATTTGAAGACTGAAATTAATTGGAAAGGCTCATTGCTGCTGGTTGAATCTACTCCAAGCAAACAATTAATGGAAAACGAACGAGAGGAACTCATGCATGCATGCTTCACGCTATAACATATTGCTGAAAAATGTACGAGCATGATAAAGACTCTGAATCAAATTCCTTTTTTTTTCCTCAAAATCAATATGCTTCGAAATATCAACACATTTCCATATGATCATTATTCATTTAAATGATATCATCTTTGTTGGGAGAAAATAATGCATGGATCATGCTTGCATCTTCTTGCTTCTCGGAAAAGGAATAATATGTGTGGGATCTAAAGAAATTAAACAAGAGAAGAACGGACGACTGCTTGTTCTTAATCATCAAGTCGTGATGAACTGTACAGAGTATAACGCCATTATGGTAGGTGAAGGTGCAGCTTGCATGTGTATAATTCTTAGACTAGGGGACTAATGATATGAATTAACAAAAACCGATGGTTGTTAGCCTCCATGTGCCATTCACACCCAGTGACCTGACATTTACTCCCTTGAGTTGAGATACACTTAAATAACTAATAAATAGGCCATATATACTTTGAGGCTTTATTTTCTCCAGCCCTAAAAAGCACATAACTAGGAACATTTGAATTTCAGAAGAATCCTGCTGAAATTAATTTTTGCTAGAAACAAGCTAAATTCAAATGGAGTAGGGGATCACACCCCTCATTTTTCATTAAAAAAAAAAGTTCACATGGAGTACAAAAATTGAAAGCACGGCAACTATTATGGCCTTTTCTATAGAATCATATAAATTAAATCAAATCAGGTTGATGCGAAAACGAAATTCCTATCGTTTGTCAACCATGACATCTAAGCATTGAAGTATCACATGGAGATCGATTTAATTTGTTGGTAACCGAAAATGAGGGCTTACTGAAAATCATGAAGCAAGATTACACGCACCGACGTGCTGTGCATAGATCACATGTTTTCTATTAGTTTTCTTAGTTTCCTGCGGTTGGAGGCTTGGACATTTGGTGATGGTACGATTAAGCCGGGCACCTGTGTGGTTGGGAAGGTGAAGTGATGTTGACCAAACCCATTGCTAGCTAGTTCAATAGAAAAGGAAGCGCTTGAGACGTGCTGAATTTCGTTATTTTGAATTAAATCAGGGAACATGCTACCCTGTTCTCTCAAGATCTTACCCATCGCTACGTACAGAAAAGTCTGGACCATTCCGTATGATGCTAACTCCTTTCGGTTCCAAAATCCACGAGAAAACTCCAGTGGCCATGCTCTAATTTTATAAGTATTCATGAGGGGTTCACATAGGCTTTCGAAGGAAAGAAAAACAGAGCCGTGTCCCCTTTTTTCAAAACATAAGCATTGTTCTTAGTAGGCCATCATGGACGCGCATAGTCTTTTTTCTCATGTAAAACTGGAAAATCGCAGTTTTGTGGTGAATTTTAACATAGTTATGTATGTATATTCTTTTGCAGCAGAAACGGAAAGAAAATAAAGCCAATAAGATGAGGAGTTGCAAGGGAAAGGGAGTAGTGGAGGGCCAATAGAAAACATGTGTGTGGTGTGGGAGATGGTTGGAGGCCATGAGTTGAGGTCTCTCACTCAGCAGCGTCATGGTCAGGGGCCGCCAGCAGCTGGGAGCCTGTCTGGCCCGGTTAGTTAGCATGTTGCCCCGTTGTCCGCTGCCCCACCGCACGAGCTGCCACACCCCTACCGCCGGATCCTCTGCACCCACACCACCTCCCCCCCTACTCCTTCTAATCATTCGTCTAATTCATCTAATTAATCCACTAAACAACAACTAAGACCTGGCCGCCCATCTTTCTTCGCCCTCACATTAGTCCACTAAACACCACCGCATGCTCTGACGCCTTATCATACTATGCGAGCGAAAACACTAGGTCTGTTTGGAACGCGGGAATTGCTACACTATGATGGAGTGATCTGTTTATTTAGAAGTTGTGTTCATCAAGACAAGCACATGGATATACCAGGAATAGATTGAGGCACTAATTCGGTCGGCTAGCCAATAGTTCAACCATGTGAGCTAGCTTAGCTAGTGTGAGAGAATCCTAACGCTGATCACCCGTTGTGGCCATTGAAGGGAAGGGTTGGGGTTGGGTGGTGTGCTTCCAACTTCAACTTGCCAAGGAACCAACCAAGGCCAGTGGAGGCAACAATGCAAGCAACAGAAGGGGAGCCTTTTCGTGGTGGTAGAGCAATGACCAAACCAAACCCAAGCTAACTCTCCCAAAAAGATTAGATGATGATTACGATGGCGATGATGTAGACAGATAGAGTGAGGGGTCACAGAACAGCACACACACCTTGAGAGAGAGAGAGGGAGAGGGAGGTCACTCCCTTTACGTGAGCACAATGCCTAGCTAGTACCCACCTTTTTCCAGCTCTCTCTCTCTCTCTCTCTCTCTCTCTCTCTTACTTGCTTGCCACTTTACACACTCCATTGCACTCATCATCAGCTCACACTCATCTGATCACACACTGGCATAGCAATGCTGATCACATCCTGGTCCAATCAATAGTCTTTCATAAAACTAGAACTGACAATTGATGATTGTTCAAAAAACAAAGAATAATACAAATTTTGATAACATATATATAGAGATCAATCACCAGCTATAGTAAGAGCACAGAAGAAATTTGGGACACTCAACAGTGGGAAATAATCCAAATCAATCAATGAATTAATAGAATTAATCACACAGGTCAAATACTCAAATCCCAAACATATTTCTGTACCGATAATTCACATCGCCCATTCCAAATCATTTGAACAAATAATGGAATAAAAATACCCCAAAAAAGAAGAAGAGAAACTAAGAAAAGAAAGTATTTTAGACAACAAGGAGGAGAATTGGTGTGTTCTTCTGTACGGAGTAGTAATTATGTATCAGCAGCTGAGAGAGAACGAAGCAGAGGAGGTGAGAGCGCTAATTGGCATTTACTAGTAATGGCAGTCAATCAGTGCCGACGCCGCCGACGCCGGGAAGAGGAGCGGCGCCGCCGCCGGCCTCTCCGCCACGCCGAACGCGAACCGCGGCGATGTCACCGACGCCTCCGCCGCCGCCGCCTCGTCGCAGGGCGCCGGCATGTTGAGGTCA
Source organism: Urochloa ruziziensis (assembly GCA_015476505.1). NCBI lineage: Eukaryota > Viridiplantae > Streptophyta > Magnoliopsida > Poales > Poaceae > Urochloa > Urochloa ruziziensis. The sequence continues at coordinate 9,927,250 of CM027125.1, read as the reverse complement.
AGCTCCAGGAGGCTCTTCTCCTTCCTCGGCGCATCGTCCCTCGCCGCCGCCGGCACCAGCGGGCGGTGCCGCCGCATGTGCCCACCGAGCGCCTGCCCGGACCCGAACTCGGCGCCGCAGATGGAGCACTCGTGCACCCGCGGGTGCTGCTTCGAGCTGCTGCTGCTCGCGGCGGCGATCATGGCCGCCGCCGTGCCGACGGTGACCGCGTCCTGCTCCTGCTTCGGCGCCACGGGGGCCGGCACCGGGATCGCGAGCACTGTTGCATCGGCGGCTCTCGCTTCCGCCACCGCCGGCGGCGGCGGCGGCGGGAGCGATGGAGACGGCGCCGCGGCTGGCTCGGCCGCCGCCGGCTTGTTGTCCTCCGATGTGGGCGGCGGCGGGAGAAGGCGTGGCTTCTTGTGGCTGGTGCGGTGGCCGCCGAGCGCCTGGAAGGACGGGAAGCACTTGTTGCACGTCTTGCACTCGTACACGTACTCGCCGGCGGCGGCGCCGTCGGCGGGGCGCCGGCTTCTGAACCTGACCTCCTTAGCGACGGCGACGGCCGCCACCGCGTTGCCGTCCTTCGCCGGTGCGGCCGCCGGGACGCCGCGCGCGAGGAGCATGAGGCAGAGCGCCATGTCCTCGTCCTCCTCGGTGAGGCATCCGCCGCCGCCGCTCGAGGCGGCGTCGTCCGACCGCGACGTCCCGGCGGACTCGTCCTCCGCCGGCGCCGTGGCCGCCGACGCCGCGGACGACGACCACTCGGGCGCCGCCGTCGCCGACGCGGACAGCACCACCGGCGGTGCGTGCACGCGCTGTCTCTTGCTGCGCTTCCCCTTGACGAGCACCGGCGGCACGGCCATGGCTGGCGGCGTGCCGGCCTCCTCTTCCATGACGCCGGCGCCGCCCATGGATGGCCCCGATCGATCGGAGGAAGGAGGAGGTGGAGTGCGTGTGAGGAAGTGGGAGGGAGGAAGGTTGGTGATGCTTGAGGAGAAGGGAAGGGATGGCGCTGCAACTGCTGCAAGTGTGTGTGCTGTGCTTTGCTGCCTGTGAAGGATATGATGTGATGCTAATGACACCACAGAGGAGGATGGAGTAATAAAGTGGATTGTCAACAAGACAAGGCAGAGGAGAGGGGAGGTGGAGAAAGTTAGGAGGTTGACATATGCCCATGGCTGGCAATGTGCAAATAAACTAGTGGCGGAAATCGCCGCGCCGGATTGGTTGGGGAAGAGTCTTGCTACACCATGGGGGGATGTGGGGAGAGAACTGGAGAGGGAGTGGAAACTCATGAAGTAAGACACCTGGCTGAGGCTGGCTGGTGGCTCGAAGAAACTTCGGTTTCGTGGATCGTCATTCGCTGGACGATCCACGATTGTTATATCTATGTGGAAGTCGATGATTATTCACTACCGTCGTAAAACATTGTGTTATGCTATTGGTTTGGAATGCAAATTTCCTATGTGCTGTTCAGACGGAAACTGAATTGTTGGCTGTAAAATTTCGTTGGTTCTTACTGTTGATGTTCGAATTCAAATATCTTTGCATCAGGCCCCGCGTGAGATTTATGGTACCAGAGAGTGGGGCAGCTTTGATGCTATCTTTAGTGTCCTTGGAATGCAACTGCATGCAACCACACTGACTGGCACCTAATTAGTGAGTGAGTGGCTAACTAAAAAGTGCTAGGACTTTGGACTATACCGAAAGTGAGTGTTTAATCAGGTGTACCTGCACATTACTGTCTAATGGAGTCCTTGTTGGAGCATTTTTTTTAATTCCAACCCCCATTTTATGTCTTCCTCTGTAAATTGCCCAGCACTTGCATGCTATTGCTCCACACAGAACAATTCCTAGCACAGATTGACCAGCATGCTGCATCCGAGGAGAATACATCGATGCGTGTACTGACCGCCGTCGCCACCTTTTCTGACGATTAGTATTTTACGACATTGTGCCGGTCACCAATGAGTTTTCATATGTTGGCTTAATTGGCAAATGCGGAGATGTCGTGCTCGGCCAACAGCTCGAGGCCAATGTGTCAATGACAGATGAAAATTCCAATGAACAGGTATGCGTTGGATATTTCTTCCGTCCAATCCTTTTCTGTCATTCTTGAGTCCACAAGGAGACACCATTTTGCAAACAAGCAAACAATGCAGCTGAGGAAGACATGCCATTTTAGTAGTTCGAGCATATCGATGCCCACTTATTTTGGAAATTTAGACAGGACGCTGCATCAGATCAGTATGTAAAAGCTTGTTTCTGTTGTAACTACAAATTCAATCTTAGATTTACATCGCAAACGGAGACAAAAAATTGTGATTGAGGAATTTTAAGGAAAAAAAAGTACTACATAATGCGTCTGCTATTCACTCAAGCATAAGGTAGTGGGTAGTGGTTGAAGACATAATTCCATCCTTGAACAACTACAGTAAAATTATGCTAGCATATCAATATACTGTTGGGCTAGAGCGAAATCAGCTTATCAGTGTACTGTTTGAGCAAAAAGATTTAGGACGGATGTTTGAGGAGACAAAAGGTGGGGCGGAAGCTTGAAGTGAAAAGGAAGTGATTTCAACCTGGGAAAGAGATTTCTGCACACTTCTCTTTCAATACTTGTGTCGACTTCTCTCTGGCCTCCTTTTGCGCCAACTGCTTTGTTAATTTCCGAAATGGAGTAAAGTTTAAGAGAAATTTTAGAATGCTCGGGAATAATGAGAGCCATCAATTCCGAGAAATCGGACGGTGAAAACAAAGGGAGTACCGAGAGGTACCTAAACAGAGGTAGCAAGAGGTACCAATAAGTACTAAATCCATGCCAAAATAGGAAAGGTACCTCCCGGTACCTCTTGGTACCTCCTGGTACCTTTACCAAAATAGGAAAGGTACCTCCCGGTACCTCTTGGTACCTCCTGGTACCTGTACCTCCAGGTTTAAACATAAAAACTCCATAAAGGGATTTATTTTCTTATCTTCTACTCCTGATCTTGCCTTTTTGGGCTCTTTATGTTTTTCTTCATTTTTCATTCACATATATAGCAACACAAGACTAGGTAGCCATACTGTAATTTTTATTCTTTATTAAAATGATGCTTTTGGGGGTTTGATTATTACGCCCTTGAATATAATGTAATACTCGCAGTAATAAAGATCTCAACCCCTACAGTGTAATTTTTATAGTAATAATGAAATCTTGCATTTTTTTTGACATGTTTGAATGATGTTACATTTTTACAAATGTTGTGATTAATATAATATGCTCTTGGGTTGTTTTCAACGCTCTATTTTTCACCTCAACCATTATCATGGATTAGATTGCATATGAATACACATCACTAATTCCTCTAAAAAAATAATAGACATCACTTAAACAGTAATTATTTGTTATATTTTTCTAATTCATAATAGCCGCTTCCTTTTACTATAGGTCAAGTATTCAGTGAATCAGTGCAACCTCACTCCATCCTCCCCTTTAATTATATATGCAATGATCCGAACATTACATGTCAATGAGAGGAAATGAGTGATCCTTAATCATTTGATACCGTGTAAAACCGTTGGCACAAGAACAAATTGTTTTGTTCAGGTCAGAGGTTGGTTGGCTTGCTTGCGTCCCACTCCTGTTTTTTAAAGGAAGAGGCAGGCAGCTACGGCTGTTGCCTGTCTTTGAAGCTGCAACAATACTTTAGGTGTGTGGTGTGCTGTGTACTAGTAGCCTGGTAGTGGAGATGGTGTAAGTGTAAGCAACTGCTTCACTCCCCTAATCTCCATCTAACACTTCTTCTCTCTCCCATGCCCAGAATGGAATTTTGGCATGATCTGTTCTTTTTTTAAATGGCCTTTCAAATCATGAGAGATTCCCAACCATTAAATAAATAAGACGTTCCGATAGAGATCTAATGGGGAAGTAATACATGGTTCCCACCCGCTCTTGTCATGGCCAATTTGGCACATACATTTTGTTGAAGTAGCAGCTGCTTCTACGCAACTTTTATGCTATAGATGAGCAGCGTATAAGAAAATTCCGTGGCCACTAGCAGCAGCTTGATTGTGGAACTTGTACATGAAGGTTTTTAACTTTGCAATTTACTTGGCGTTTTAAGGTATATGAATATGAATCAGCTCAATTCCTGTGGAAAACATACCAAGTGAGCAAGGGGACCTCTTCACAGAGTGGGCTCTGATAAGAGGTCTGAAGCACCCATTGGCTCCCAATCGGCCCGTCTATGAATATAATTTAAACTATTAGCTCTTTACAACTTCCAAAAGAACAATTTGTCTCAGAATTGTGCCTCCTAGAGAATGATAAAATATAAATTAAATGAATAAAACCAATAAGAGCCTGTGTGCAGCTTAGTTGGGCTAAGTGGTCATATACTCAGGTCTCAGGAGCACAAACTGACCCATTCTGAGACTTTGCGTGCATGCAACCTGTTTCCACGTACGCCTCAAACAATTGACACCAATCATAACTGTGCAAACCAAGAAAAGGGCAAGAGAGCCAAGTACTCTTAACCAGATTTGTGTAGATGATGGGATATAGTGCAACAAGAAGTACTCTTAACCAGATCAAGAGATGAGAGTTAAGCCCACTGACACAGGTTGACTTAGCAATGTGTGTTGTGCACTAAGCACTTGCTGGTCGTTGCTGGCATGTTGTCTCCACTGCAACCAACCCAACTCTCATGTTGGTCCTCATCATTGTAGTCTTGGATTTAGATAATAATACGAGCTTGTGACGTTGAAGAGATTAGTGATTTTTTTCTTTTAACATGTGGAGCACTGTTTCAAATCCTCTTACGGTTTTCAATTACTTCGCAGTGTACTCGGCATTTTAGGTCGTATGTATTCTGACCAACTCTATTCCTAAACACAAGAAAATTAGTTGTTCCTAAGTTCAGACTTCTTCTCAACCTGTTGCTTGCTCTGCACTTCCAGTTGTGTCATCAAGTACATCATCAATAATTCAACTTGCATGCTCAAGGGTTTCAACCATCTCCATATTTTTTCGAGTACAAGTCGGCTTCGATATTGAAATGTAATATAAAATTCTATTTGAACCATGGGAGGAAATTTCAGGACCATGGGTAAAAATATAAAAAAAAAAAAACAAGCGAATACTTGACTAGATGTGGCACCAAGCTTTTAACTTTCAGGTAACCTGTTCTTTGCAGCATGGATGACAAGTAAAGAAACAATTGCCTCAACTAGAGGTCCATTATTGCGCACCTATAGCTCTTCAAAACTTTAACACAATAAAAAGAAATTGACTCCCGAAATTGCATTTCCACTTGGGAAAGGAAGAAGAATAACAACCGGTTTTAGCACGTACATCCAGGCTGCAGCTTAGTTGTGCTAACTGCTAAGTGGTCAGCTGCTAAACAAGGAAAGGGCATCCGGAATGTGCCAAAACAAAGCTTGTTTTCAATAGTTTCCTGTGAAATTTCCATGTTGCAAAATAGGCGGATAAATCAAGATGAGATTTGGTGTCATTATTTTGCTTCTATATTTATTTGAGCCAATACACCGACAGGACTTTTAAACAGTGTGATTTCGGCATAAGCTTGTTGTAAACATGCTGCCAAAGTACAGTGAGTTACCTTTGTAGGACGTTTAGGAACTCAATTATTCTAATCATTGACTCATGATCCATCAGCTCAGCTAATACTGGATCTGAGCAGCATCAACATATGTAGAACAGACACCGCTAGGATCACACAAAAATTAATTGTAAAAGTTACCATCCGTTGACTCGTGCGCAGAATTAGCTAGAGATAAAGGTAAAATATTAGAACGAAACCGGATCAGGATTCAGGAGAGGATGGTGCAGCTAAGCCACTGAAACTGCCGTTTGACTTGGGCTATGTGCTAGCTGTGCACTAAACACCAGTTCATCGTCGCTGCCATGTTGCCTGCATCAACCCAACACTCATGTTCTTCCCATCATTGGAGTTTCGGAATAGCAATTTAAAAGAGCTTAATTAGAACGTGTCAGGGAGGCAGTGGATTGCAAAGATGGGGGAATTTTTTTCGCATGTGGAGAGCGTAGTATCCCTGCCACATCGCGGCGTCAATCTTGCTCCTTCGGCACATGGTCGATCCTGAAACTTTACACTGCCCGCTTGCAAATTCATCACTTCAAACAAGGATCTAAGTTTTTAGAATAGCTTTCCGTTAGACCCATGGCACCAGTTCTTCCTGAATAGGTTTCCGTTAGCTTACTCTTTTTGGCTGAGGTTAGACCCAAAGCCAGGTTGTGAGCTTTGGTGGGCCTATTCGTGTTTGAGCACCGACTAACAACGGACGGGTAGGGTACACGTACACCAAAACTCTTTGACACACAAACAAAAGATATCAGGGCCCAAGATTGAAAACCCTGAAACATCTAAGGTCACATGATGTCAGGATAACCTCAAAAAGGTCACATAGGTTGCGTGCCAAGGATGCAGCTCGCCGCAAGGCTAAACTGATGCACACTCAACAGTTCGAAGTAACATGCGACTTCATAAACAACACATGTAGTACAATGACACTGCATAAAGAATGATTTCTCCAAGTCACTGAATAATCAACAATTCATGTAGAATTCATGGACCCCGATGTTGACGTCATCAAGGATATTCTAAGATGTGAATGAAAGAGTATAACTAGTTTATCATTGTTCATGACCGAAATGTTTTCAACGAATCAGCTTTCATTTGGGGATAATTTGTTCTTCAAGTCGTCGATAATGATGTTGCAGGTGTTCATGGTGCGCGCATCTAGCAGATTGTGGTTCCAGAGTTTGATCATAAAAAACCTCCAGCACCTGTTTTCCGGAAAGAAAATCTCCAATAAAAACACAAACACATATGAAAATGAATGCCTGATGCAGTCTGCAGACATGCATAAACTCATATAGCAGTCACCCACCGTAGCAGCGAAGGGTTTCGTGCAAGTAATTGTCCATGAAGCTGGGAGAATGCTTTACAGGCCCATGGCATATGACTATCAGCTCTCACCCTGCAATTTACCATTCCATTTTCAGTAAGAAAATCCAAACATATAGTTCAAGGAAATGACCAAACATAGATGCACAAGTGTCTGACAAAATAAACTGTAGTTCCATGGAAAAAAGATTGATTAGGGTTAATGCATATTAGTAAAAATAGATTATGGACTGATAGGATCGAACGTTGAAGCATATCTTTTATTTTCAATTGTAGTAAGTCTTCTATAGGCAATTTCTTGTTTAATGAAAATGACGCACTACTCTCCTGCAATGATAGGGGAAAAAGTCTGCTACAGGCTCAACAAGTGACAGTGCATTCCTAAAAAAAGTTTGTGGTGGCTTTCAAGGAGCATATAATGTTACATTGGTAGTATTGTTATTATGGCATTAGATTTAGGAATATGCCTTATTAAATCATCTAGTGGCAATTTTGCAACTTTATAGCGTACTAAGTTATGTTAAATGGACATCTTCTGCATAACTCAACCAATCCATGCTCGTAGATCATAATTACTCCCTCTGTTCCAAATTATAAGTCATTCCAACTTTCTTGGAGAGTCAAACTTTCTCAACTTTGACCAAATTTATACAATACTAATATTTATGATATCAAATAAGTACCATTAGATTGTTCATTAGATATACTTTCATAGTATAGCAATACTATTCGGTGTCATAAATCTTTGAAGTCATCTATATAATTTTTGTCAAAGATAAAATAGTTTGTCTCTCAAAGAAAGTTGGAATGACTTATATTTTGGAACGGAGGGAGTATTACAGTGGCATAGTGAATACACAGATACATAAATTAATTTCCAGTAATAGGATGTCAAAACTTCTATACCCTAGCAAACATATCGAACTTACTGTAAAGCTGATCAAGGACAGCTGTCTACATGCTTACCTGTCAGTTAGTTCTAGACTAGCATTAGTCTCAGTCTAACTCAAGTCAGCTACCTTAACACGAAAAAAGGCTATCCTTTCTAAAAAATGAATAGTAGTTAAGCAAAGTTGAGCTAGTATATCAGCAGCAGAAAGTGAAATCGCTTCTATTTACCATGATAGCCAGAAATTAAATGGAAAGGTTGGAGATGGACCTGACCTTTGTCTTGAAACAAATGAATTCCACATATGCATGATAGACTTCTCATCTTTTGTAATATTAATGAAATCATCAAGCATCTGCATTTAATCAGAAATAACTAGAATTATTAAACTACTATGCAGCAAATGCAGATTGAGTGGAGCTGAAGCCAAGGTAGCAGACTCTTCATACATTCTAGTGCAAGAACAGAGCACAAAGATTATCAAATCTTACCCTTCTATCTTCAAAGTCAGCAACATCATCATCAACTTCGTCTTCACTATCATGATCTGAGAGAACTTCTTCAAATGCCATTTGCTACAATAAGTATAGGGAGACAATTAAGCTAGATTGCAAATCTAGAAGCCATTAAATTAGCAAGATGATGGGAACCAAAGCTCAAGCGCAACAAATTAAATTACCAGCGGATAGAGCATAACACTAAAGCTGAAAATGGGTCAAAAGCTTTTGACATGAAAACAAAACTGAAGTCAGCTAGCAACATCTTAAATACTTCCTCCAACATTATATCAAGCCTTCCTATCAAATTAGTTGATCATTTGTTAAAATGTGGTACCAAGTAGTATCTGGTATGCAACCAAGTTATAACTGACTGCTAGAAAGGAAATAACCCTAGTAAGGTTGCCACCTGTTCAGCATGCCACTCTACCTTACAGATCTAACAACATTTCTATCATTTATGACACTGCTAGAAAAGGAATAATCCTAGCTGTTGCCACCTAACTATGCTTGACAAACCAAATGGCACAAATTTAACTTTGAAATGAAAAAAAAAATCAGTTCTGTTTGTTGATGTATATTGGTGTATATAGCCCATGAAGGTGTTGGCACATCTAGAGGCTCATGTACTTGTATTATATACCCACCCTTCTAGGGTCTGGAGGAATAGACAACAATCTTTCAACCTCTAACATGGTATCAAGCTAGGTTCCTTCTCTTCCCCACCCTCTCCCCACAGCCGCCACTGCAGCTGCCGCCGCCGCCGGCCATGGCCGGCCGGCGGCCGCCGCCGGGCTTCTCCTTCACCTCCCCTGCGCCGGCTCCTGCAGCCCCTCACGCCGCCGCCGCCACGCAAGCATCTGGCGCGGGCGCCGCCGCGCGGACCGCAGCCGCCGGGGGCGCCGCCGAGCCGGTCGGCGCAGCGGGCGCTTCTGCTCCCGCCGCACCGGCAGATTTCGTCGATCCAGCGCACCCCGTCGTCGATCCCGCCGCGCCAGCGCTCGCTCCGCCCTTCCCCGCCGCCGTCCCCTGCGGGCGCCCCCTCCCGCCGCCGGGTATCGCCCAGCCGCTCCACCCCCGAGCGGTTGTGGCCGACCCAGGGGTCGTGCCCGACCTCAGGGCGCCCTGGTCTGGGCCTGGGTCTGGCCTGGGCTGGCCTTGGTCGTTCCCATAGGGCCTGGGTCAGGGCCTGGGCCAGGGCCATGCACCCGTTGTCCTCGGGCCCACGTCGGCTGGGGCAGCCCTCGGCGCTACCCTTCTCGCGGCGAAGACCGAGGCGACGATGCTCGGGCGCGAGTCCATCGTTCACGCCACGTCGGCCGAGGCCGCCCTCGCTTTTGCCCTCCTCGCGGCGAGGACCGAGGCCGCGGCGGCTCTGGAGCGTGTCCACCCTGTTGCCCCCCTCTAGACACGGATTCATCCCCGTCAGCGGCCCCTCCCTCCTGTCCTGCCGGTTTGGGACAGTGTCGCCCTGGACGAGGTCACGCCTGGCTCATCCTCTTCGTCCACCTCCACCGTGCTCGTGTCTCCGTCACCACCTTCCCCTGCCCCACTTGCCACCTCACCTTCTTCCCCCGGGCCGAGCGGGGGTGGAGGAGCCCGTGGCGGGCACCGTCGCCGTGCGCGGCGTGGTGGTGGTTCCAGTGGAGCGTCGGCTTCGGCTCCTCCGTCTACTCTTGGAGGTGCACCCTGGCCATCCTTCACCAGCCTATGCCCAGGGCCCATCTCGATGGGGCCGCTCCAGGCTCAGGGGACGGGGCCTCACCTTCCGGTCCAGCCCGCGACCATGTTCGCCGGCACTGCCGCCCCGTGCCTGACGACCTGGACGCCACCTGCTCCGCCCTGCCAGCCTCTGACCTGGCATGGCTGGTGGGATACAGCTACGCCAGCACCGTCCTTCAACACAGTGGGGCTGGCACCGCACGTCAGCGCCGAGTGGATTGCAGACTCAGGCACTTCGTTCCATACCACGACGGGCACCGGTATCCTTTCTTCTGTCTACCCACCACACCCGTCCTATCCCTCTTCTATCATGGTCGGGAACGGGTTTTGTCTTCCTGTCACCTCCGTGGGCACTGCACCTGGTTCTTTTCGTCTTCATAATGTTCTTGTTGCCCCACAGATGGTTCATAATCTCCTCTCTATTCACCAGTTCACCGCTGACAATTCTTGTTCCGTTGAGTTTGACTCCTTTGGTCTCACGGTAAAGGACTTGGCTTCCCGACGTCCACTTCTCCGGTGTGACAGCACGGGGCCCCTTTACACCCTCTGTCTTCCTACTTCCGCTACTTCCCCTCCCACCGTCACTCTGCCATCTGCTTTCGCCATAACTCCCTCTTCCACCACTTGGCACCGTCGGCCCGGCCATCCCGGCCGCGACGCTTTGGCTCGGCTCAGTCAGAGTGCTGGTGTTCCTTGTACCAGGACCCCTGATGAGCACCTCTGTCATGTGTGTGTCATGTGTGCCAGTAGGGTGGTCATGTTAGGCTTCCTTTTTCTTCTTCTTCTTCGCATGCGAGCCATGCCTTTGACCTTATCCACTGTGATCTGTGGACTTCACCTGTACTCAGCATTTCTGACTGTCTACTATCTTGTGGTAGTTGATGATTTCTCCCATTACTCTTGGACTTTTCCTTTGCGAGCTAAGTCTGACACTTTTCCTACCCTCTTTCACTTCTTTGCCTGGGTGTCCACGCAGTTCGGCCTCACTGTCAAGGCCGTCCAGTGTGACAACGGCCGTGAGTTCGACAACCATACCTCTCGTGACTTCTTCCTCTCTCGGGGTGTTCAGCTCCGCATGTCTTGTCCGTATACCTCTCCTCAGAACGGCAAGGCTGAGCGGATGATTCGCACCACGAACGATGTCGTTCGCCCGCTTCTCCTCCAGGCTTCCCTCCCTCCCCGTTTCTGGGCTGAGGGACTTCAGACTGCCACATATCTGCTTAACCGTCTTCCGCCCACAGCTTCTGCTCCCAACCCTCACCACGCCCTCTTTGGCACCCCTCCCCGTTATGACCATCTTCGAGTCTTCGGGTGTGCGTGCTATCCTAACATCTCTGCCACCGCTCCGCATAAGCTGGCTCCTCGGTCGACTCGTTGTGTGTTTCTTGGGTACTCCCCTGACCATAAGGGGTACCGCTGCTTCGACCTCACTTCTCGCCGAGTTCTCATCTCCCGACATGTTGTGTTTGACGAGTCGAATTTCCCCTACTCCACTTCCCCCACCCCGTCTCCTGACCCGGAGTTGGACTCCATGTTTCTGACTGACCCGGTGGTTCCGCCACCTGTTTCTGTGTTTCCTTTTCCGACATGTTCTCACGCGCCCTCTCCTGCGCCACGCGCGGGCCTTGGGCCCTCCACTATGCCCCGCCTGGCGCCACTGCCTGTGCCAGCGCCACGCGCGGCCCCGGCGTTCTCTCCCGCGCCACGCCCGGCCCCGGTGCCCTCCCCTACGCCCCGCCTGGCGCCGCTGCCCGTGCCAGCGTCACGCGCGGCCCCGACGCCCTCCCCGCGCCCTGCGCGGCCCCGACGCTCTCTCCTGCGCCACGCGCGGCCCCGGTACCCTCCCCTACGCCCCGCCTGGCGCCGCTGCCCGTGCCAGCATCACGCGCAGCCCCGGCGCCCTCCCGCGCCACGCGCGGCCCCAGCGCCCTCCACTGCGCCCCGCCTGGCGCCGCTGCCAGCGCCAAGCGCGGCCCCGTCGCCCCCTCCCGCGCCACGCGCGGCCCCGGCACCTCTTCCTGCGCGCTTCGCGCAGCCTGTTCAGGTCTGCAGTCGACGGTCGATGCAGGCTCAACAACAGCCGCCCCGGCCTCTGTCTCCACCTCCACCGCCGCCGGAGCCGTCTTCCCCGCCTCCTCCACCGGACCCGCCGGCCCTTGCTCAGGCCCGCGCGTGCCTGGATCCGGTGGTCTACAACCCGCCTGTCGTCCATCGGGATCCTGGTCACACTCATCCCATGGTGACACGGCGGGCGACGGGTGTTCTTCGACCTGCGGCTCTCTTCGCCTCCAGGGGAGAGCCGGGGATCTCTCCGGTACCCTCCTCTGTCCGTGAGGCTGTTGCCGACCCTCACTAGCGCCAGGCGATGGAGGAGTACATGGCTCTTCTTGCCAACCAGACGTGGGACCTCGTGCCGCGTCCGTCTGGTTGCAATGTGGTCACCGGGAAGTGGATTTGGACGCATAAGCGTCGGGCTGATGGTTCCTTGGATCGATACAAGGCTCGCTGGGTTCTCCGGGGATTCATACAGCGGCGTGTTGTCGACTATGATGAGACTTTCAGTCCGGTGGTGAAGCCTGCGACAGTGCGCACAGTTCTCTCCATTGCTCTATCTCAGTCTTGGCCTGTGCATCAGCTGGATGTGAAGAATGCTTTTCTACATGGCACCTTGACAGAGACAGTATATTGCAGTCAGCCAGGGGGTTTGTGGACTCCAGTCGTCCAGATCTTGTCTGTCGCCTCAACAAGTCACTTTATGGTCTGAAGCAGGCGCCACGGGCTTGGTACTCTCGCTTCACCTCGTTTGTTGTCTCGTTGGGGTTCACCGAGTGCAAGTCCGACACCTCTCTGTTTGTCTACCGCTGTGGCTCTGAGACTGCTTGTCTGCTCCTCTACGTTGATGACATCATCTTGGTTGCTTCTAGCCAGACTGCTTCAGCGCATCATTCAGTCTTTACAGCAGGAGTTTGCGATGAAGGATCTTGGTGAGCTCCATCACTTCCTGGGTGTCACTGTTGAGCCTCGCCCCTCTGGCCTCTTCCTTCACCAGCCGTCAGTATGCCCTTGAGATTCTGGAGCGAGCTGGGATGACTGACTGCAAGCCTTGTTCTACTCCGGTCGACACTCAGGCTAAGCTTCCAGCTGCTGAGGGTGCTCCTGTTGCCGACCCGACTGCTTACCAGCGCATTGCTGGTGCGTTGCTCTACCTCACTTTCACCAGACCGGATATCACATATGCAGTTCAGCAGGTTTGCCTCCACATGCATGATCCTCGGGAGCCACAACATCATCAATTCCCATGGTTAAATGAAATTCTTTGAGGAAGATTCAAATGTTCATTAATATCTTACATAATTTTTTTTAATATATGGTTAATGATTTCTGCAATGGAGGCTGGCATAAACAAGCTAATTTATCATTGGTAGCTCAATGGAATTACAGTCAAGATCAGTAGAAAAGCATAGGATGGGAACAAGAAAATAGATGAAAAGAGCTGCACAAGTTTCAACACCTGTCCTTTGTGAGAATGGAAGAATTGACGTTTTTGAAGGAGCTGCCGACTGCCAAATGATATAAAGCATTAAAAAACAACGAGTTAATCGAACAACTTGTATCAAAGGTAATTCAAGACACGATTAACTGAGTAATAACATGATATCAAGAACAGAAAAAGGGACTTACTTTCTGGGGCCAGACTGGTTGACAGATAGTTTTCTGGTCTTTCCAAACTGGAGTACTCTTGGTGGTGAAAGATGGCAGCCATGTAAAGAATGGGCAGGATCAACTGGCGTGTCTGGCACAGAAGTCCCTGAAAAATTTAGGCAACATCAAGAAATTCATGATTACTATCAAAAATAGAATGTATATGCTGTGCGCAAGGCATTTCAGAGATACAATGGCAGCAGTTATTGTCTATGTGGCACTATAGAAGCCACATGCTATTGTGCAATTAAAAACAAAGAAAAGACACAAAGTACATAATCATGGACGGGTAGGATTTCAGTATGTTAATATTAATATAAAAATGTAAATTAAATAAGATAGAGGTGAAATATTTGAAGTGTCCTAATCATATGAGACAAGAAATCTGGCAAGGTACATGTTAGGGAATTGGAAGTCATTGCTGCTTTAATGGCACGACAAAGGGCCAAATACATAAGAGCACATGAGACTAGCCCTAGACAAAGAGTACATGAGGACTTCCTAGCTAGATCCATAACTAATATAAAACTAAAACCATTAACAGTACTCCTAACATTAGTTCATTTCACAGGGTAAGAGAAAGATTATGAATATACTAATTTCCTTTTGCACATGGATATCTACAGGTGATTTTGATCCCATACCAAGTAGATGTCCATGCCTGATTGTCTCAGCTGCTTTTGTCAGATCAATCGTCTCAATTGCTTTTGTCTGAACAATCGTCTCAATTGCTTTTGTCTGAACAATCGTCTCAATTGCTTTTGTCTGAGCAATCGTCTCAATTGCTTTTGACGGAGGGATCACCTCAGTTGCTTTTGATGGAACTATTCTTTGACGCTTCTTATACATTGAGCTGATGGAACATTATTACAAACATAAATTGGGCTGAATAGAGAATTGATAAATCATAAAAGGTAAGGGAGAACAAGCATACCAGTAGGAAAGTATTCTTTGTCTCGGATCAATTCCTGCAGGGAAATCCTGGAAATGACAGGATGGGGTGCATTAGTTTTTTTCCATACATTTATGTGCAAAATTGTTTCAACTGAAATAGTATTCAGTATGCATCAATCTCCAATGTCATAAATGTAAAAGCCCAATGGATCTTCCATGTTAAGCATCCAAATTCTTAACTAGGTTTTGGTGCACCCTTGACTTTTTTTTTTTTTTTTTGAAAGGCACCCTTGATTTTTGCATCCGAAGAAAGCAAAGAACTAAACAGAGTTTTTTTTTTGTCTCGACCACGCAGGAGAGCTGCGTATCATTTCATTAAGAAGAAAAAAAACATGAACAAGGGGTCTAAGCCCTACAAAAGACTGATAAAATTGAAAGATTTGTAAACCACTGACTGGCATTGAATATGTATAAACATCAGTTTCATTTATTTCTTAATAAACTAAACAGCAACATAATTTGATGTTCTTTATCATTAAATTACCTTGTTTGTCCAGGTAGTGCACTTCAAACTAACATTAACGACCTGTTCCTTCTGAGATGTCTGTAAGAACAAGTAAAAGGACTAGTTACCAAACAATTGAGTTTGTTTGAAGGAGGTCAGTTCCAGAGGTCAACGAACCAAGAACGTAAACTTGAACCCGTCATGTGATGAGAGCAAGTGATATTTCAGGCCCTGACATAACCAAAATCATTATATTAGATATGATATCAGGAGAGAGTAAACATGGACGTAACTTCTTTCAATACAAATATGAGGTGAAGGTATGGACAATGAAAACACAATCTCAAACTCCCTGCTAGGAAAAAAAAAGACATCAATGTGGCTGAAGGTGAACCAAATTAGCAAAAGCTATTTGTTTTCATCATAAAAGGCTAAATCATTATTTCTTTTTATACTAAAATAGGAGACATAATCCTTAGGACAAAATATAGTGAAATATAAGCATAACACAAAAAAAAAAAACGTTGCTCCAAACTTTACCGTGAAGCTTCCACACTTTACCAAGCAAAAAGAGCAGCAAAAATCCTCAGTAACTGGTAAGAAGGATTCAATAAATCAATATAATAAAGTTATAACTATGTAACATAGAGGAAAGGTTTAAGAACAAAACAAAAAATATCTCGAATAACAACTGTCAGTAAGTGATGCAATATTGGCCATGAAAAGCTATCAAAGAAAGCACAAGCAGCTTGCAATCCAGGTGTAGCCAAATGTGTTAGATATGTACAGTTGGTCAGCCCATATTGGGCGTGTGGCCCATATTGGGCGTGTGGCCCATTGGCCTTGTATATTGTAACCCTAGCCTATCAGGCTATATAATGAAGGTCACCCCCCCTGATTGGGTGTGTGGTGTTTCCCCAATTCTATCTCTCTACATGGTATCACGAGTCCGGGACCCCCCCGATTCGGTTCCTTTCCTTCCGCTGCCCCTCCACCCACCGCACGCCGCCGCCTGATCCACGGCGCGGCAAACCCTAGCGCGCCGCCGTCCCTGGCCGCGCGTCCCCTCCCCTCCCTCCGCCGCGCCGCCGTTCCAGGCCGCCGGCTTCCCCTTCCCAGCCGCGCTGCCGCCTTCCCTGGCCGCGCGCCGCCCCTCCTTCCCTGTCCGTCATGTCCGGGACAGAGACCTCCGTGACCTCTGCCACGTCGGCGCCCTCCACTGCGTCGCTCGCGCCACCCCTGACGTCGCCGGCGGCCGTCTCCTTCACGGCGCCCTACGCCACCATCTCCGTCAAGACCCATGTGCCCATGACCCTGGAGATGAGGAACTCCAACTTCACCAAGTGGTCGTCGGCCTTCCGCGCCATGTGCGGGAAGTTCGGCTTGCTGTCCCACATCTCCGACGCCCCTGCTCGCCTCGACGACCCGGCATGGCTGCAGGCGGACTACTGCGTCCGCAGCTGGCTCTACGGCTCCGTCGCCGACGCCGTCCTCGACCTCGCCATGGACTCCACCGAGCAGACCGCGCGGCAGCTCTGGGTCGCCATCGAACATCAGTTCCAGGCGAACAAAGCCCCGCGCGCCACCTTCCTGAGTGGTGAGTTTCACTCCATCACTCAGGGCGACGACACCATCGACGACTACTGCCACCGCGTCAAGCTCGCCGCCGATCGTCTTCGCGACGTTGGTTTCCCCGTCTCCGAGCCGCAGATGGTGCTTACTCTCCTGAAGGGCCTCAACCCGAAGTACTCCACCATCTCCGACACGATCGCCGCCTCGCCGGTCCTCACCCTTGCTGCCGCGCGCGATCAACTCAACCTGAAGGAGTTGCGCCTGGCTAATGAGGTGAAGGTCACGGCTGCCTCTGCCCTCGTCGCTGCTCCATCCTCCTGCAACCACTCTGGCTGCCGTTCGGCTCCTCCAGGCGTCGGCGGCGGGCAGCAGCAGCAGCCGCACTCCGACGGCCGCAAGAAGCAGCAGAAGAAGGGCGGCTACGGCGGCAGGAAGCCGCCCCACGGCGGCGGCGGCTACGGCGCGCAGGGCGGCGGTGGCGGCGGCGGGCAGCAAGGCCGCGCGCCCAACCCTCCCTCCGGCCCCTGGTTCTGCGTGAACCCTTGGGCCGGGCTGCAGGGACGCCCGGGCGGCTCTGGCTGGCCCCATCAGTCCTGGCCCGGTCAGGGTCTCCTCGGCTCAGCACCTCCCCAGGCCAACACGGCGTTTGCACCCCTGCACGTCAGCGCGCCGCCCCCTGCACCGCCCCAGCAGGCATGGGACCCGGCGGCCCTCATTGCAGCCCTCAACCAGATGTCGCTGCAAGGCTCTTCGCCCTGGGTTGTGGACTCCGGGGCCTCCTCCCACATGTCGTCCTCGGATGGTATACTGCTCACGCACCTTCCTCCCTCTATTTCTTCTATTTTAGTAGGCAATGGTACTAGTATCCCAGTCACGTCCCAAGGTCACTCCGTCCTCTCCACCGGCACGTCTCACTTTGCGCTTAACAATGTTCTTGTCGTTCCTTCCATCGTTCAGAATTTACTTTCTGTTCGCCAGTTTACACGCGACAATCATTGTTCCATTGAGTTTGACGCTTTCGGTTTTTCTGTTAAGGATATTCCGACGGGACGCGTGATTCTTCGCTGCAATAGCGATGGGGATCTCTACACCATGCCGCCAGCCACTTCCACCGCTCCTGCACTCCTGGCTGCGTCACCATCCTTGTGGCATCAGCGTCTTGGCCATCCTGCGCCTGCTGCTATAGCTCGTCTAAATAAACAGCATTTGCTTTCATGTAATAAAACAGGTCGTACACTTTGCCATTCTTGCCAGCTAGGCAAGCATACACGCCTGTCCTTTAGCACTTCCACTTCTCAGACTACTAGTCCCTTTGAGTTAATTCATTGTGATTTATGGACGTCACCTGTTTCTAGCATCTCTGGCTTTACCTATTACTTGGTGATTATGGACGACTTCACTCATTACTGTTGGACATTCCCCCTCAGGCGCAAGTCTGACGTCCACCAGCGCATAGTCGAGTTTATTGCTTACGCTCGCACACAGTTTAGCCTTCCTGTCAAGTGCATTCAGGCTGATAATGGCACGGAGTTTGTTAATAATGCCACCACCACCTTCCTTGCTGCCCACGGCATCCTGCTACGCCTCTCGTGTCCATACACCTCCGCACAAAACGGCAAGGCTGAACGCGTGCTTCGCACCCTTAACAACTCCGTGCGCACCCTTTACTCCATGCGTCCATGCCACCGTCCTACTGGGCCGAAGCCTTAGCTACAGCTTGCTATCTGCTCAACAGGCGCCCATCTACATCCATTCACAATGAGATTCCCTACACTCGTCTCTTCCGCACCTCACCAGACTATGATCACTTGAGGGTCTTTGGGTGCTTGTGCTACCCGAATCTCCAGGCTACCTCGATTCATAAGCTCGCTGCCCGCTCCACGGCGTGTGTCTTCCTCGGGTATCCCACCTCTCATAAGGGCTACAGATGCCTCGACCTCTCTACTCGGCGCATCATCATATCTCGTCATGTCGTCTTCGACGAGTCCCGCTTTCCCTTTGCCGGTGACAGCCTTGATTCATCGTCTTTCGATTTCTTGGTTGACGCTACTGTGGATACTGTGCCTTGTTCTACTAACCCTGCAGCTTCTCGACCGGCCTGGCAGCCAGCTTCCTCGTCGCCCCCGGCAGATGACGAGCCGCCGCTGTTTGCCCACTTGCCTGTTGGACCGGGTGGGAGTGGTCTCGTGCCCCCGCCACGTCCAGCAGGGCCTTCGTCTCCGGGCGGGCGTGGCTCTGTGCCCCCGTCCGGCCCTGCTGCACCTTCGTCTCCGGGCGGGCGTGGCATCGTGCCCCCGCCTGGACCGCCGCCACCACGTCCAGCTCACGTACTGGATGCTGCTGGCCTCGTCCCGAGCTTCCCGCGCTTCTACACGCGACGACCCGCGGCTGTGGACACAGCCCCTACGCCGGCCCCTGCTCCCGGAGCCGTCACCCGCACGCAGTCCGGGACAATCCCGCGCGTCCAGTACAAGGGTCTCACCGCTACGACACCTTCGCCCATTCCGGCTAACTACCGGAGTGGGCTGGCTGACCCTAACTGGCGCGCGGCCATGACTGAGGAGTACCAGGCCTTGATGGACAATGGCACCTGGCGCCTTGTCCCTCGACCGCCCGGCGTCAACGTCGTCTCCGGCAAGTGGCTGTTCAAGCATAAGTACCACTCCGACGGTACTCTTGCTCGCCACAAAGCACGTTGGGTGGTCCGCGGTTTTTCTCAGCAGCACGGCATCGACTACGACGAGACATTCAGCCCGGTGGTCAAGCATCCGACCATCAGGACTGTCCTGAGCATCGCTACATCTCGCTCATGGCCGATTCGTCAGCTGGACGTGAAGAATGCCTTTCTTCACGGCCACCTCGAGGAGACCGTTTACTGCCAGCAGCCGCCTGGTTTCGTCGACGCTGCTGCCCCTGATCATGTTTGCTTGTTACAGCGCTCTCTCTATGGTCTGAAGCAGGCGCCACGCGCATGGTTCCAGCGCTTCACCTCCTACATCCACCAGCTCGGCTTCAGGACCTCGGCCTCCGACGTCTCCCTCTTTGTCTACAAGGAGGGCGACGACCTCGCCTACTTGCTGCTGTACGTCGACGACATCATCCTCACGGCTTCCTCGTCGACTCTTCTCCAGCGCATCGTCGACCGTCTTCACTCCGAGTTCGCCATGACCGACCTTGGGGACCTTCATCACTTCCTCAACGTCTCGGTCACACGCTCCTCCGACGGCCTCTTCCTGTCTCAGCGACAGTACGCCCTCGAGCTTCTTCAGCGTGCTGGCATGGCCGAGTGTCACTCTACGACGACTCCTGTCGACACTCGGGCCAAACTCTCGGCGACTGACGGAGCTCCCGTCGCTGACCCTTCCGACTACAGGAGTATCGCTGGTGCTCTCCAGTACCTCACGCTGACGCGCCCGGACTTGGCGTATGCGGTACAGCAGGTGTGCCTCTTCATGCATGACCCACTGCGAGCCCCATCTGGCGCTGCTCAAGAGGGTTCTTCGGTACTTGAAGGGCACACTCTCCTCGGGTCTCCACATCGGTGTTGGCCCGGTTCAGTCTCTCACCGCGTACTCGGACGCGGATTGGGCTGGCTGCCCTGACTCCAGACGCTCCACCTCAGGCTACTGCGTCTTCCTTGGTGATAATTTGGTGTCCTGGTCCTCGAAGCGTCAAACCACGGTCTCTCGCTCCAGTGCCGAGGCAGAGTACCGGGCGGTGGCCCATGCTGTGGCCGAGTGCTGCTGGCTTCGACAGCTTCTCCAGGAGCTTCACGTCTCGATTGCTACGGCGACCGTTGTCTACTGTGACAACGTGAGTGCTGTCTACATGGCAGCCAACCCTGTTCACCACCGTCGCACGAAGCATATTGAGATCGACATCCACTTCGTCCGCGAGAAAGTGGCCTTGGGACAGGTCCGGGTGCTTCATGTCCCTTCGACACACCAGTTCGCTGACATCATGACCAAAGGCTTACCTGTACAGTTGTTCACTGACTTTAGGTCCAGTCTTTGCGTCCGCGACTCTCCCGCTGCGACTGCGGGCGGGTGTTAGATATGTACAGTTGGTCAGCCCATATTGGGCGTGTGGCCCATTGGCCTTGTATATTGTAACCCTAGCCTATCAGGCTATATAATGAAGGTCACCCCCCCTGATTGGGTGTGTGGTGTTTCCCCAATTCTATCTCTCTACAAAATGAGGCCAAGAGCTAAGTTAACCTTAAAAATGGCAGGTGTCTCGCCAAACACACTGCATTGAAATCCTTTTGAAGTGGACGTTCACTACTTAACTTTACTGCACCAAACAATTTTGTTTATCTAACAACAAGAACAACAACAACAACAACATAGCTAGAATTGGAACCCAACAAGATCCACAAATCAGGGTTCAGGCATGGTGGTTTTGCTGACATAGCCGACTTGGAAATAGTCTCCATAGTTCATATTTTACCGAAAATTTGTGGGCCCACATGTCATAGCATTGGCTCCCTCACAATGGCAGCCAATCCACTGCAACCTATTGTGCAGCTGCTTACCCACCTCTGCCCAGCTCTACTACGCCCTCTACTTCTGCCACACATGAAAATGAGTTTGTTTATTATTCAGATTCAGTGATCTCAACAGGGTTACCTATGCTGTACAACGTTTTATTTTAAAAGCATCCTACAGAAATACTTTTCTGGTGACTAGGAAACATTTTCGCAGTGCTCCTCATAAAAGAATGACCTCTTCTAAAAAACAATTTATTAGTGTTTAAAAAACAATGTATGCAGTATAAATTCGACTTTTCAGTTTACTAGTGTTTAACATAACTTAGATGTCAGAATGATGCATAATTAAACAGCGCTTTTGTTTATGGAAAATATTTATTGAAGGAGCCATTGTTCTTGAAGTAAAATATATCATGTTGGTGCCTCAAAATAATACTAGTTATTAAGTATAAAGTGATAATATTTCCAACCGATCTGGATCAACACATCAGTCAAAAGTAATACCATTAACTTCCACTTTACTCCCTCAATTCTCAAATAGATCCTTATTTTAGAATATGTGCAGTCAAACCTTTAAAACTTATGCAATGGTTTCCTAGCCTAACTCTTCTGCTCTAATGAAATGATACGAGAAAATCACTAGGACTTTACACATAAAAATTCTATAAGTGGATTCATCATAAGGAACCATTTATCATATTTTTAATATCTTTTACTAAGAAATAATTATCACAACATAATGGTCAATTGTGTATCTGTATCTGTATCAATGTCCTGAAACTAACCTCACATATCCTGCTGCCCTCGCATTTTCCCAATTTCCCCTGTTTTCCTTCTATCAAAACTGCTTTTCTGCCTCCCATAATCCATCTACCTATTTCCGCTGCTAGTACGTCCTTTCCTTCTGCAACTACCTTCATCCTACCGTCAGTTCCTAACACGGTCACAGGGTGTGACGAGATGAGTTCCATGCATACACAAGACAGCAAACTGCTTCACAGATCTCCAATTTTTTTAAGAAGCAAACCAGGCAGCCAGGTGAAGGAATGAACAAGGCTGGCGGCGAGACAGACAGCAACCAGTGTCAGCCTGAGAGCCTGCAACACTTGTGGCTAGGCAAGGAGTGATGTATCCTTGTTTACATGAATACACATAAGAGCAGTGTATCTTTGCATTGAGAAGAAGCTTCAGAAAAGTTACAATTATAAATGTGAGGCACCAGGGTGCTCCCAGTTTTCACTCACATGTGGTTCACACTGGGTTCTGTACCATCCAACGCAAAACCAAACAAAGAAGGATTGCATGACGTAGGTGATTAAGGTGTATACAGATTGAAATGCACAGCATCAAGTGTTTGAATGGGAGAGGGTACTGTACACATCCGTTGCCACTATTGTCTGCCATATTCTAGGAAAAGTACGAGAGTAATTATGCAATAATCAAACGCTAATGCCCTGCCACTTCCTGTAGCAAATACCTTGGTGACAGATGCTCCAGGAACAAGCCTGGAAATAGTTACTTTTGCTAACCAAGACATTAAAACTCAAAATCAGCTATCCAAACACTGAAACAAAAGGTCTGTATTTGCAAACATTATCAGCATGGTACCATTCGTAAAATAGTTTAAAAAATGATCAATCCATACAAATTAGCCCCAACAAATAGCCATCATGGAGCAGAAGAAAAACAAACCAAGGTTGATCCTATCAATGAAATAAAATATAGGTAACAAGTTTCTTGGCTTGTGCATGTGTACCTTCTGTCTTGCAAATATTGTCTCCATACTTAAAGAGCACATTTCCAACTCTTAACCTGTGGGAAAGGAAGTTCTCGTAATGAATTGATTAAGAACGAATGTAAAGCAAGGTGCTATAGTTATGCCCAGCAAAATTATATTCCTTGGCAACGGCAGTCAGATGAGGCTATTTGATTTAGATCATCTTCCATTGGGCTGTAATATACTATATAAGAGCCAACTCCCAAATCTAAAGCCGAATTCTAAAATATGAACATTACTCATATTATTTCAAAAGCAGATTTTACCAGCTGGTATTAGAAAGTTTTTGCAGCATAGTCAACTTAATCAAAGACAAACAATCAAATGCATAACGACAAAAGCATGTTTAACGAGGCAAGCTCCTGAATTTTTTCTCGAAAAACACAGGAGATATGCGCATCATTATATTAAGAAGATAAAGTATAAGAACCCTACAGCACACGCACACACTCATACACACCCACACACACACGCACACAACACACTCTCACAAGACACACACACACAGAACTGCAACTAGTTACACATATTAAGTCACCAAGCTGAATTAAACTCAAACTAGTCACAACATACACTTCCCAATTAAACTACCTAAGGACAAGATGTAATGACCTGCAGTCCCTTATAATACAAACAGCAAACAAAGTATCGCATTTGGAGATAGAGCGCGCAAGCATTAAGCACGGCCACTCCTATATTGGGAGGTAATGTAAAGATCACAAAAGAATGAAGAAAATGAAATCAATAACATAAGACAAGCTATATGGAATGAGTTATCGTTACCTTATGACATGAGGTAAAGAAGACGGTGGGACATCATTATACAAGTAAGAATTATAAGCAGATTTAAACATGTCTCTTGCACCAGCCTCTTGTGCGCGTATGCTTACATGTAATTGATATGAACACTGAAATAGCAAGGCTTAGAAATCTCAGCAAAAGTACAATAAGTAGCTTACAAGGTAGATGTACTCCATTGACAATATTGGTCAGATAGAAAGCAATAAATATTTAGTGTCACGTGCACAAGTGGCCGGGGCCCAGGCGCCATGTGGGCCCGCCAGCCCAGCAGAAGGGGGGAGACACGCCAGGGCCGCCACTACCCAAGGAGGAAGTAGGGCGCAGCAGCCCCCCCCCCCCCCCCCCCCCCCCCCAAAAAAAATAGCAAGTAGGAGTCGAGATAAAACTAAAGGGCTGTACTCTGTTTTGGATCAAGCAAGATAGGTTAACCCTAACTTGCCCCCTGCACCACCTCTCTCCCGAATTACTGTTCGCGTGCATGAACAGTAACCACCCCCCCTCACGTGCAGGCTAGCAGCAGTCGACAGCAGCTGTTCACCCCTCACCCTCGCACGTCTTTCGGCTACAATCTACGTCACTCACCACCCACCAACGACAATCCTGACAAATAGATTGAACAATAAACAGAGGTATAGGGAGGACCTTACCACAGAATTAAGCTTTTGAGAACAAAATGTCAAGAAACCGTCCTGCTTGAGAAATTTCGACTGCAAGAGCAAAGTAACAATTAGCAACGAAAGAAAAAGAGGATTAGCATAGTGTTACCATTAAAAGCAAAATGGAAAAGAAAAAATATGTTAGGAAAACATGGAGATTGGAGAAAGTAGTGCCCGAAAGGCCAAAAGTAGTTGTGGCCCTAGGAATAAAGAACTAGGAGATTCTGCAATAATAAAACAACGCACCAAATTTGAACTGAAGAAGGCACGGACCTGGGCATGTAGTGGTTTACACCTACACTACCCATGTGCAATGCCATGGTAGATAAAAGCTAGTTGTCTAACAACCATAGTTGGAAATATACTCTCAAAACTGGTTTCAGGGAATGGAGTGATCCCATAATAAAATTTTAAGGGTTAAGCAGACCATGAAAATGAAGTTCAAGGGATCAATCAAACAATGCATTCTTAAGGGGAATAAGGTAGACCTTTACATTTCGCAAACAAAATTGTAGACCTTTACAAAAAGGCGTTAACCCTTTAGAATATGCAAAATATATACTTTAAGGACTTTGTTGCATACCTCTACGAAGCCTGGGCTCATAGTAATTGACAAAGCAAACTGCTTAGTCCGGCCTAAGCTTAAATCCACACAGTTCTCCAGTGATGAACAAAGTAAATCATTCGGTATCTTACCCCAGAAACACTGCCCTTCAAGCTCTGTTAGAATGCGTCATAAAAAATAGTTCATTTGATAAGGATATGGTTTGTTTCTAAGAGACAATATCTGTGGTAAGGTATTTCTCAAGCAAGCAGAGTGACAGGTATTTTTCAAAAATGATGAAGAGCAAAAGCTACAATGATGAAGACCCCATCAGCAGAAGAATATTTCACACTACTCATAAGTAAATGGGCACATTACTATGGCTATCTCAGCTAAAAGATACTAATACAGTCTCTGTTTAAAGATTCTTATGCACTCTCCTGGTATAGCAAGCAAGGCATTTTGTTAACTAGTTATCCACCAAAAACTGCAGAAGTGAAAGGCAGGTGGTACCAGTATGTGCGTGGCAGCTGGATGCAGAATAATTTTTGTTTTTCTCGAACACGTAGGAGAACTGCGTGCCATTTTCATTAAGAAGAAAAAGAAACAAAGGACCCACACCGAACTACAGTAGCGACAATTACAAGAGAGAACAAAACGACCAGGCTTGCACCGCTTGCCTTACAGGTCTAAGAACCTGAGGCAAGCGACTGTACCAACAAATCCCTAAGTGCAGTTGCTCCAGCCATAGCCCAGAGGGCGCTCTCGTTTGCCATTGCAAGCAGCACCTCCAGGATGCTTGGCCTCACACCATTGAAAACAATATTGTTACAATGCAGAATAACGTGAGCTAATAGAATCCTTAAACAGTACAGACTACAGAGTACAGACACAGGAACACTAAGACAGAGTTATCTAAAAGGAGAGGTTTCGGTGTTCCATATTATGGATATAAATGACAATAGGATATTAGGAGCTATTCAATGTCTGCCACAAAATGAAAACCATAAACTTACTTTGAAGAGAAGAGTTCTCCATATGGTTATTGGAGAACTTATTTCCATCAGATGTCTGTCCAACTTGTCCTTAACAAATGAGAAAAACAATAATAAAATTTGATGAAATCAAAGAAATGCAACACACCGATAATCTCATAGGATGCACAGTATACCGCAGCTAATAAGGATAATGTTAGCTAAAGTCCTCGGGTCTTGAATGATGAATGTGGCTTCAGTGTGGCTATTGCGTCCAGATTCATCAAAACAAGTCAGCAAACAAGCCCGACTGAACTGATATACTGGAGAATGCTGCGAAAGTGCAAAGTCATGTAATAATGAGAAAAGGACCATTTTCTGGCCACACAATTTCAGTTGCATACAGTAGAGGATAGACTTACCCCTTCATGCAAAACAGCACTAATAGGTTTACCGGACAAAGCATATAATGGAAAGATATTCTGTGCCTGCACTTCAGGGTTTGAACTTCCACAAAGTGATAAGGTTATTTGAATCCTATATTCATGAAAACAAGTGAAGTTCAGTATTTGCAACAAACAACTTTCAAGCATATCAATAATTTATCACAAAATTCACTCTTCAAACAAACTTAATAATTTCTTAGGCCTCCTTCAGCCTGGCTATCATCTTGTTTTTACCATGGAGAAGCTGCAGGTATGTATCTATTATCTTCTAAAAATAAACTGAAGTCGGATATACCGCCATTTGGATTAGTTTTCTAACTTCTCTACTTAATGCTGGATTCATACTTAAACATAGGATTTAATCTTGAAAGGTAAAACATGTTGTAGTTTTATGGGGTTTTTTACTTTTTTATATAATTTTCTTGCCTTAGCAGCTGGGATTTCCAGAAAACGGAAGGTACTCAACTTTCCCACACAAAAATAGCTCCAATTCCAGTACAATCAGGTCAAAGATTCTACAAGCCTTGGAGTTAGAACTCTCAAAATCCCTAAAAAAACGTTACGGTACTGTAATAGGATCTATGATGCAAATTTTTTTTACAGAATAATGTATTTCAAAGTCAAACAGCAGCACCACTATGCATGCATGAAATCTATGATGTAAAAATTTTCAAAAAATTAAAACACAGGTCAAACAGTAGCACCACTATGCATGCATGCAGAGATAATTTTATTTTATCTTGAGTCTTGAAAGGATGTTCATCTTAGAAGCAAACTTCTGAAATGAACAAAAACAAATTAGTTTACCTGTTGTCACCATTCCTAAGGTAAGCAATGAATGGGTCCAAGATAAAATAAAGATGAAAATTTTGAAGGCCAGATACTTTCCATCTAAAGGTCCAATTTAAGTTTCGATCCATCACAGTATTCAAAACAAGTTTGCACTCATTCATGAATACAAATGTTTCAACTCAAAACAAAAATTAAGCATACAAATTTATAGATAGAATACTTAAAGCACACACAATTTATTAGAACAAAACATGGATCTTATCTTTGTGTAGATAATGAAAAGAATAATGCATTCATTCCTGAATTTAAAACTTATTTACATGAATCCAAATAGGATGAACAAAACTATTAAAGGCTTGGGTTGTGTTTTGTGCATAAGGATACATCCTGGCATGTCTGCTACACAAATGAAAATTTGTGTTTTTCAACTAAAAAATAGTGTGCTTTTTTAATCAAAATCTTCATTGTCCTCCAAATTGTGCTGAAGCCTGTTAAGCTGTGCCGCACATTGGATATATCATGGCCTAGTCACCAGAAGTTCAAGTGCAAAGTGTGCTACCAAGCTACATTTCTCACTTATGTGACCTAGAAATCATGTCAACAAGGTCTCTAGCAACTGATACTGTAAAATAAAACTCTAAATAGACTAAGAGTGCCAAACTGATCTAAAAGTTCAACTGAATGCAACACAATACCAGTGCAGGATGGAAACAGTGAAACCCTAAACCATCGAAGGACGTTACCTCTTCATTTGCTTGGCATGTATATTGTAACGAAGGTTTCTTTGAAGAAAAGAAGGCTGCAAAGTTTAATTTATCAGTGATGTAGATAAAGATAAGTACTTCAAAAATTGAGGCTGCTGCTGAGCAGTGATTCTTATGTGTGTCATTTAAAAGAAACGGTTACAAGTTTAGGACGAACTTTACCTTTCTATTGGCTCGTTCCCGAATAATGTCAGAGAGTATAATATGCTTGCAGTACAAGTCACAAATATTTTCAGCACAATCTGGAGTTAACTCATCTCTTGACTGGGGACAACATATCTGGTCTGATGACAAACTAGAACCATTTATGCAACCTGTATTCCTGTATACATAGTACAAATACAAGTTGCACAAAAACTAGATTCCATATCATCTTCAAACCAAGAATCCCATCCAGGCATTCACCATATACACATGCCAAGGATGTACAGAGAAATTGAATCACTGACAAGAATCTATGGACTACCAAAACACAGACCATGACACCCACAAATGGTCACAGAAATATGACAGAAATCATGTACCAAAGAACCCCAGACACTTCAAATTTGCAAAGAGGAGTGACACGGAAGACACACATAACATACAAGATTAAAGAAAAGGTTAGGGTAATACATTGTAACACCGTCTGGTAAATCTTGGCAAGACATCCTGCAGACAAGCACCTTGGTTCCCGTGGATTCCAGGACCCCTCCAAAACGAGCACGCACAAGAGCCCAAGTGCCTGTAAGAGGATCTTATGGACAGGTTACATCAATAGCATAAATCAAAATTTCAACCGACGAAATCATCCAGGAACTGGATGGGATCCTGCAGGCAGATCTGACTGGCTGCTCCTGGCAAAAAATAGGGTAAAATATAATTAATCAGAAGTAGTTCTTACCAAATAATTAGTAGTACTTCAAACAATCTTTAGTAGTGGTGAGAGATCACGGCTCCCTTGATTGGATCCATTCGAAGAGCGGCAGCTTCACTTGCAAATCGCGGGGTTTGGGGCTTCGGTCAAGTCCAAAGGGTGTGTGTGCAAATGCACTTTAGTGGAGGGCGGGGCAGGGGGGGGGGGGGGGGGCAGGGGTTGGATCCAGTTGGACCGAGCATGTGCCGGACAGCAAAATGAAGAATTGAACAATGCAAGCTGGTGTAAAAGAAATAAAGCCATGGCGAATTCTGAGTAACGCCAGGTGCAATAAATCTTTGATTGCACCGCTGCCATGTATCTGGATTCCTGAATAAAAATCAACCAAGGGGCCTTTAAAATGGTTAGGCTGTCATTGCATAGCTTTCATTGAAATAAAGGGATGCTTTTTAAAAATTAATTATATTGCCATTATTAGCTGCTTGGAGATTTAGATTGATACTATATCATTTAACTATACGCTAACTAATAAAAAATTGAGAACTAGAGGGGAAGACGTGCCTGCTGGTGTTTCAATATGTGGAGTGTGGTCCTCGAACCCGGTTGGGCAAGGCAAGTTCTCTGCTCCCGAACCACTAGAACCACACCATATGTTAAACAATCAGCGACCTGTTTTATAGTAATATATTAACAGTGCCTTCTGGTAAGAAAGTAATACAACCAAAAAAATACATACGGAAAGTCAGTTCTATTTTTCATCTAAAATAGTTGGAAGTTGTCAAGATCCTAAGACAATACAGCTTGCTGAACCACATCATCACTAATGATAACAAGTTCATGTGACAGGCACAAGTAAGTTGATAAAAATATAACTATACAAGAAAGATGAATTAGTTCTAGTATTTCACGTGTCTAAATCATATTATATCGTTGGTCTTTCTATGTTTGCAAGTGGTACTAATTTCATCTACTAGTATCAGGGTGTGAGTGACTGAGTGTTAATATTTAGTATGCATACTCTTCTGCTTGGAAAAGTATAGTAATTCCTTTTTTTCCTTCTTAATACAAAGATATGCAGCTCTCTTGCATGTTCAAGAAAAAAAAAGTTGTCCAATGTTTTAAAATTGGAAGTAACAACAAAAATTAAGCAAAACGTAAAGAGTTCAAGAATTCAAAACAGCATAAACAGAAAATCTGGTAGCAAACAAGAAATTTGTGCTGTGAACTGACAGTGTAGAAGAACAGAGTTAGTTTAATGTGTTTGATATTACTTGAGACTCATGGGATGTTTACATAGTAGTACATGGCTTAAGTTTGTGCTGTGAACTGACAGTGATGTGTCGAGGCAGTTGTCGAAGGACAGATCGATGCCGAAGCCGATACAGTAGATGTCGTTGAAGACATGGGCACTGGTTACACCAGAACCTGGAGCACATCAGGCATGAAAGCACATGTCAATTTTGCTAGAACCAGGTCCACAAAGAACAGAGCCATCACAAACAGCACCTAATGTCTGGAGGGTTGCAATGGCAGTAGCAGACACTAGAGTGGTGGCAGGCATGGCAAGGGACAGAGTTCCATGCAACACAGCAAATGCCGCCAGAGTGGACAATGCTGTGGACAAGGACTGGGCGAAGCCAGAAGAAAGTGGCGCTGGGGTCTTCGTATGTTACACTGGGATCTTTGCCTTTAAAATACAGTGTTGAACAGTGATTTTAGTGGATTTTGCACTAAGCCATCGGGGGCGGCTGACTCCGACAACAAAGGGCAGCTCCGCCCCTGACAAGGAGAAAATTACACAAGCTGGGGTTGATGTTTCATCCATTGTGTCACTTTCATGCATCCATCTGAACCTTCGGCCTAGGGCAGGTATCCTATTAACTGTAGCCCAGTGCTGCCTTTGCGCACCGCCCAACGCCCACCAACGAAGTAAAAGCAATACCAGCCATCTATCAATAGTGCCAGGTAAATCCCAAAATGTTTCCAGCTTTTCTTCCTACGGGCACTAACTTCTAACATTTGCAGAAGGCAGCTACAAATCAGGCATTTCATAAGAAAAATATGGAAAATGCTGGTATCAATAAGAATTGTGTTTAATCATTATCTAGGAGCAATACTTAAAAGATTCTTAGCAGAATCATAGCAGTGGAGTACTTTTATCCTGCATAGGCTGAGGAGAACTTCCACAATGTTAATATATCAATTCAAAAGTATAACCTATCATACAAAAGGGAGCATATCTAATGGAAAACACCCAGGAACCAAACATATATGCCACAAATGCAAACCTGGACTGCAAATTTCTAATCAGGCAGGGAATTATTCCTAACAGCACAGCTTCTTACTGCCTAGTGTCTCGCGAAGATGGCAAAAACATATGCACGAAACAATGGAAAATAGTAATGCAAACCGACCAATGGGACAAAAGGAGTACCTTCGGGGCAATGAAGAAAAACGAATTTCAGGAGCCGACTTGCCGTGGGGGCATCAGGGTTCAGTTCAACCCCCAAATTTGTTGGAACATAAAACGCATCCGGACCTCAACTGTGTGCTAGGAAGTTCATTGGTGGCAGCCGGCGTCGAACTTGGCATCTTGCACAATGTTGAGTAAGAACCTAATTTGATCATAGATGCATTGGATTAGTAGGGCACTAGCGCAGGACTAAAATAATAAATGGAATTGAGTATGGAAGGAACAGAATTTGGTTTGATTGTGAAGAAACAAACTAGGAAATCGAGCTAGGATTACTTACAACCAAGAATGCGAAACCAATCCATCCCATCCGGATGGAACTCAACCCCATTGGACCGACTGAGAGATGGGCGGCGCTGTGGCGGGAGGTGGGGGAGAAGAGGACTGAGGGGCGGCCGATGGAGGATCCGCCCGAGAGACGGGGGGCCGGCCGTGGGGCGACGACTAGAGGAGCACGAGGCGACTGTACCATAAAAAAAAAAAAGTTGGTCGTGTGCCATAAAAAGTTCACGGACACCTGTATACGATGAGACAAACTTTTACATGCGTGCTACGGTTGGAGGTGTAACGGAGGCTAACGGATGGGAGAAAAATAGACTGTTTTACCCTCGTACGGGCCCACCTGTCATCCCTAACCTCCCTCTCTCTTCTCCCCTTCTTGGTTGCGTGTGGCCATGGCTAAGCCCGGGGCTAAATCCGCCTCGAGCTGCCCGCCTCCTCTCTCCGGCGAGCGCGGGCGAGGAGATCCTTCAGCGGCCGCCGCGCCCCTCCCCAACTTCGTCCGCGCAGCGCCCGTTGCCGCTGGCGGAGCCCACCCCGACGGCCCCGCACCGCCTCTCCTGGCGGCCACCATGTTCAAGCTCGACTGTCCATAGAAGCCTGGGAGTGCTGGAGTGCGGCAGCAAAGCTTGCTGCAATCCGTTATGGTAGCGCGAGATGGTCCCCGTAGCGAAGCTGGGGCTCGCCACTGCCGCGTCGGACCTGCTCTGCTCGTGCTCGTTGCAAGGCTGCCGTGCGGTGAGGAGAAAATTGAGCCATGCCCGGCTGTCCATAGAATAATGAATTTCAATTTCTTTTAGCTAAATCAATGATGCAGCTGGATGCGGCTTTGCGTCCTTCAAAATTCTGTGTTTCTTGATTGATTTTGACATCCACTCTGATTATCTGCTCCCGCATACCTCTGCTCATGCGTGGTTTGCGCTGGCTTGCAAGCTGCTCTCCACGCGCACAGCGCAGCCTCGCGGCGCCCTCGACGCGCGGCGCCGCCCTGGGCTGCCCGACATTGAGAGGGCCGGAAAAAGGGTGAGAGAGGGCGGTGGGCAAGATAGGGCCGGAGGAAGGGCAGGCGACGGCGGAGCTCGCCGGTCCTAGGCGGCGGCGGCGGCGACGGCGGGAGATAACGTTGCGGCGTGGAGCGGTCGGGAACAGAGCGGACGGCCCTGGACAGAGATGGAGATTTTTTTCATGGGCATAACAGACCTTTCCAGTATGGGGTCCCTCCTGTCAGGGCTGAGTTCTAACCGAACGTGGACGGAATGACACACGGGTAAAAAAAAGTTTGTGTCATGGCATACAGGTCCGTACAACGGTTCCAATATAGTGTTCCAATATAGTGTGCCGTGCTATATCCATTCCATCACTACATTGAAAGAAATCGAATGTGATTTCGAATGCATGAATATGCTCAAATACGAAGAAAATGGACATTCGCATTCGCATTTCAGAATCATATACAAACAGGTTTGAGGCTGTCTTGTTGGGGCTGTGCCACGTGAACATATGTCCAGTGATGAATATTCATATGAGACGGTCTTTGGGAGGATATATATATATATATAGACACTAGCAAAAGGGCACGTGCCACAGGCACGTGTTTTAAAAAAATTACTAAATTAGAGATGTAGTCAACATGAACTATTTATATTAATCTAGAGCGTTCAATCATCATAAAATCTGACGTTGTAGGCATTATAAGAGTAAGATGTAAAATTTTACATCAAAATTTTGTCGTCTCCCTTCCCTGCCGTTCAACCAGCACGCGGCGGAAGGTTGAACCCGACCAAAGGTGGCAACGTCACTTGGCTGTGATGGACGGAGCTTAGCCGGCGGATACGACGTGAGGATGGGATGAATGACGTTCGGCGTGATCATGCTCGGCAGCGGCCGGTGACGGGTCGGGGTGGTGCTAGTGGTTGCGGCTCCCGTCGCAGGATTGGGTGGCGACGACTTCAGGGATGGGATGGCTGGCGATCCGCGGCGCGGCCAGTGATGGGACGAGGTGGCGCTGCGGTGACGACCTCGAGAATGGGATGGCGGTGATCGGTGTGATGGTGCTCGCCGGCGGCCGGTGACAGGACGGGGTGGTAATTTCAAATCTTTTCTTTGAGTACTTATTTGAAAGTACTACAGAGTCTACTCGGCAAGAAGAGTAGTGATTTCAAATCTTTGAGTACTTATTTAAAGACTACTGATTTAATCAGAATAAACGGGGCTTAAGCACCTCATGGCCTCGTGACAACCAAGACCTGTCCAAGACTGATCAAGAACTCGAAAACGCACTACTCTGGCTTGGCAAACACTCGGTTGATGATACTCGACGATGAAGCGCTTGGGGGCTTGTTGGAGGTACGACCATGGGCCCACATGGACACATGGATTCTCTCCAAACAGAGTCGTACCAGGCGTGAAGAACAAGAGTAGAGTACTGCAAGGACTCTTCTCGATATGGAAATTAGTCGTATGAATTGTAAACTACTCGGATTGTCTTGAAAAGCACTCTCCGAGTAGTAATTAGTTAGGATTCTACTTGTAACCCTTCCCGCCGTGAATATAAGGGACACATGGATTCTCTCCAGACAGAGTCGTACCAGGCGTGAAGAACAAGAGTAGAGTACTGCAAGGACTCTTCTCGATATGGAAATTAGTCGTATGAATTGTAAACTACTCGGATTGCCTTGAAAAGCACTCTCCGAGTAGTAATTGGTTAGGATTCTACTCGAAACCAACCTTGTAACCCTGCCCGCCGTGAATATAGGGGACACATGGATTCTCTCCAGACAGAGTCGTACCAGGCGTGAAGAACAAGAGTAGAGTACTGCAAGGACTATTCTCGATATAGGCGTGAAGAACAAGAGTAGAGTACTGCAAGGACTATTCTCGATATGGAAATTAATCGTATGACTTGTAAACTACTCGGATTGCCTTGAAAAGCACTCTCCGAGTAGTAATTGGTTAGGATTCTACTCGAAACCAACCTTGTAACAATGCCCGCCGTGAATATAAGGCTGGGCAGGGACCCTCTCAAGAGGAACCGAAGTCGTGAATGTTTTTTGTGGAAAGGTGTAATTTCATGCAAGGAGCTAATTCAAAGGAAACTTTGCTGAACTTGTAAAAGGAAACTTTGCTGGCCGTGTATTTCATACAAGGAGTACGTTGATAGGAAACTTTGCTGGCCGTGTAAAAGGAAACGTAGCTGGCCGTGTAAAATTGCACATTTCAAGAACAAGATGAAGATTCAAGATTCTGTGGACCCTCAACCTGATTCTTCGATTCAACTTAAGGCTCGGGGGCTACTTCATATGGAGTGCGATTCTTATCGCACACCATATAATATTTTGAAGACTACTGATTTAATCAGAATAAACGGAGCTTAAGCAACTCATGGCCTCGTGACAACCAAGACCTGTCCAAGACTGATCAAGAACTCGAAAACGCACTACTCTGGCTTGGCAAGCACTCGGTTGGTGATACTCGACGATGAAGCGCTTGGGGGCTTGTTGGAGGTACGACCATGGGCCCATAGGGACACATGGATTCTCTCCAGGCAGAGTCGTACCAGGCGTGAAGAACAAGAGTAGAGTACTGCAAGGACTCTTCTCGATATGGAAATTAGTCGTATGACTTGTAAACTACTCGGATTGCCTACAAAGCACTCTCCGAGTAGTAATTTGTTAGGATTCTACTCAAAACCAACCTTGTAACCCTGCCCGCCGTGAATATAAGGGACACATGGATTCTCTCCTAGACAGAGTCGTACCAGGCGTGAAGAACAAGAGTAGAGTACTGCAAGGACTCTTCTCGATATGGAAATTAGTCGTATGACTTGTAAACTACTCGGATTGCCTTGAAAAGCACTCTCCGAGTAGTAATTGGTTAGGATTCTACTCGAAACCAACCTTGTAACCCTGCCCGCCGTGAATATAAGGGACACATGGATTCTCTCCAGACAGAGTCGTACCAGGCGTGAAGAACAAGAGTAGAGTACTGCAAGGACTCTTCTCGATATGGAAATTAGTCGTATGACTTGTAAACTACTCGGATTGCCTTGAAAAGCACTCTCCGAGTAGTAATTGGTTAGGATTCTACTCGAAACCAACCTTGTAACCATGCCCGCCGTGAATATAAGGCTGGGCAGGGACCCTCTCAAGAGGAACCGAAGTCGTGAATGTTTTTTGTGGAAAGGTGTAATTTCATGCAAGGAGCTAATTCAAAGGAAACTTTGCTGGACTTGTAAAAGGAAACTTTGCTGGCCGTGTATTTCATGCAAGGAGTACGTTGATAGGAAACTTTGCTGGCCGTGTAAAAGGAAACGTAGCTGGCTGTGTAAAATTGCACATTTCAAGAACAAGATGAAGATTCAAGATTCTGTGGACCCTCAACCTGATTCTTCGATTCAACTTAAGGCTCGGGGGCTACTCCATATGGAGTGCGATTCTTATCGCACACCATATAATATTTTGAAGACTACTGATTTAATCAGAATAAACGGAGCTTAAGCACCTCATGGCCTCGTGACAACCAAGACCTGTCCAAGACTGATCAAGAACTCGAAAACGCACTACTCTGGCTTGGCAAGCACTCGGTTGATGATACTCGACGATGAAGCGCTTGGGGGCTTGTTGGAGGTACGACCATGGGCCCACAGGGACACATGGATTCTCTCCAGACAGAGTCGTACCAGGCGTGAAGAACAAGAGTAGAGTACTGCAAGGACTCTTCTCGATATGGAAATTAGTCGTATGACTTGTAAACTACTCGGATTGCCTTGAAAAGCACTCTCCGAGTAGTAATTGGTTAGGATTCTACTCGAAACCAACCTTGTAACCCTGCCCGCCGTGAATATAAGGGACACATGGATTCTCTCCAGACAGAGTCGTACCAGGCGTGAAGAACAAGAGTAGAGTACTGCAAGGACTCTTCTCGATATGGAAATTAGTCGTATGACTTGTAAACTACTCTGATTGCCTTGAAAAGCACTCTCCGAGTAGTAATTGGTTAGGATTCTACTCGAAACCAACCTTGTAACCCTGCCCGCCGTGAATATAAGGGACACATGGATTCTCTCCAGACAGAGTCGTACCAGGCGTGAAGAACAAGAGTAGAGTACTGCAAGGACTCTTCTCGATATGGAAATTAGTCGTATGACTTGTAAACTACTCGGATTGCCTTGAAAAGCACTCTCCGAGTAGTAATTGGTTAGGATTCTACTCGAAACCAACCTGGTAACCCTGCCCGCCGTGAATATAAGGGACACATGGATTCTCTCCAGACAGAGTCGTACCAGGCGTGAAGAACAAGAGTAGAGTACTGCAAGGACTCTTCTCGATATGGAAATAGTCGTATGACTTGTAAACTACTCTAATTGCCTTGAAAAGCACTCTCCGAGTAGTAATTGGTTAGGATTCTACTCGAAACCAACCTTGTAACCCTGCCTGCCGTGAATATAAGGGACACATGGATTCTCTCCAGACAGAGTCGTACCAAGCGTGAAGAACAAGAGTAGAGTACTGCAAGGACTCTTCTCGATATGGAAATTAGTCGTATGAATTGTAAACTACTCGGATTGCCTTGAAAAGCACTCTCCGAGTAGTAATTGGTTAGGATTCTACTCGAAACCAACCTTGTAACCCTAGCCGCCGTGAATATAAGGGACACATGGATTCTCTCCAAACAGAGTCGTACCAGGCGTGAAGAACAAGAGTAGAGTACTGCAAGGACTCTTCTCGATATGGAAATTAGTCGTATGACTTGTAAACTACTCGGATTGCCTTGAAAAGCACTCTACGAGTAGTAATTGGTTAGGATTCTACTCGAAACCAACCTTGTAACCCTGCCCGCCGTGAATATAAGGCTGGGCAAGGACCCTCTCAAGAGGAACCGAAGTCGTGAATGTTTTTTGTGGAAAGGTGTAATTTTATGCAAGGAGCTAATTCAAAGGAAACTTTGCTAGCCTTGTAAAAGGAAACTTTTCTGGCCGTGTATTTCATGCAAGGAGTACGTTGATAGGAAACTTTGCTGGCCGTGTAAAAGGAAACGTAGCTGGCCGTGTAAAATTGTACATTTTCAAGAACAAGATGAAGATTCAAGATTCTGTGGACCCTCAACCTGATTCTTCGATTCAACTTAAGGCTCGGGGCTACTCCATATGGAGTGCGATTCTTATCGCACACCATATAATATTTTGAAGACTACTGATTTAATCAGAATAAACGGGGCTTAAGCACCTCATGGCCTCGTGACAACCAAGACCTGTCCAAGACTGATCAAGAACTCGAAAAAGCACTCGATTGGTTTGGCAAGCACTCGGTTGATGATACTCGACGATGAACCTTGTAACCCTGCCCGCCGTGAATATAAGGGACACATGGATTCTCTCCAGACAGAGTCGTACCAGGCGTGAAGAACAAGAGTAGAGTACTGCAAGGACTCTTCTCGATATGGAAATTAGTCGTATGACTTGTAAACTACTCGGCTTGCCTTGAAAAGCACTCTCCGAGCAGTAATTGGTTCGGATTCTACTCGAAACCAACCTTGTAACCCTACCCACCGTGAATATAAGGGACACATGGATTCTCTCCAGACAGAGTCGTACCAGGCGTGAAGAACAAGAGTAGAGTACTGCAAGGACTCTTCTCGATATAGAAATTAGTCGTATGACTTGTAAACTACTCGGATTGCCTTGAAAAGCACTCTCCGAGTAGTAATTGGTTAGGATTCTACTCGAAACCAACCTTGTAACCCTGCCTGCAAGGACTCTTCTCGATTTGGAAATTAGTCGTATGACTTGTAAACTACTCGGATTGCCTTGAAAAGCACTCAGATGCCTTTAGATCGCATATTAAAATTATTCAATAGCATCTCATATTAAAAATTATATATTTATACATCGAAAGCTTGGGCCTCCGGCGGAAACAGAAGGAAAATATTCATGATACATGTATCCATGAGCAACTCGGCACCGCATCCAGCTTTTTGATGACGGGGAGGCCGAGAAGGTTGCTCTCCTCATCGCCGGTGTCGTGGAGCAATGACGCCACGCACTCGACGGCACCGGACACCGTCACAACGCGGAGCACGTTCCGCTTCTACCTGGCGAGCTTGGACACGACGAGCGTCGTAATATGAACTCTGAATAGATGATGAGAATTAAGGGAGAGATTGTGTGCTTTGAGAATAAGGAGGGGCGCCTTATATAGGGGGCAGGAGGGCTAAGGAGATGAACCTGGACGCCCACGACTATGGTAAGTAATCGATATGATGTATTGTGGCTGTTATGGAAATAAAGTTTATGGAAAGAAAGATTTCGGTTCGAAATTACCTAACAATTGCATCTATGGCGCGGTAAATCACCTAACAATTCCATCTATGGCGCGGTGGGTGCAGGGGGCGGGTAGATTGGGCGGTGGTGAGTAAAATTTTTCGGTTTTCCTGAAATAATGCCGCCTAAACTATCCCTCATGCGTTGGATCGGCCACGGACGCCCACAGGGCCTTCATTTGAATTGGTTGATGGCCAAACATTTTAGGTGGGTTTAGGTGGAACACTGTCAAGTGGGGACGCTGTGAGGGGTACGGGAGGTTTTAGAAAAGCAGTTTTTTACCAATTGTTTTGGATCCTATAGTGTGTGTGTATATATATATATATATATATATATATATATATATATATATATATATATATATATATGTTTTCTCTATTTTTCTTGTTTTGAGAATATTTCTTTGGCTATGGACTTTTGGGAAGGGAATGATATCCTTACAGAGGAAGAAAGGTGTTTTTTAGATGCCCCTTTTTCACAGGAAAAGATAAGAGAAGCTATGTTTAATAGTTATGCTGAGGGGGCCCTAGGCCCGATGGCTTACCTTTTTTGTTTTATCAAAAATTTTGGGATCTAGTTAATGAAGATCTTGTAGTTATGTTCAGGGATTTCAATGAAGGGAAATTAGACCTTTACAGACTGAACTTTGCTATGCTCACCTTGATTCCGAAAATAGAGGAAGTTGTGGAAATGAAACAGTTCAGACCAATCAGCTTAATCAACTGTAGTTGTAAGATTTTTTCTAAGGTAAAACTAGGCTTGGTAGTCTCTATGAGAATTAACTCTCAGAATCAGTCCGCCTTTATAAAAGGCAGGTATATCCTGGAAAGTGTAGTAGTGGCCCATGAAATAGTGCATAGTGTGCATAAAAGTGGACAGCCAGGTTTTATCTTGAAATTAGACTATGAAAAGGCCCATGATAGGGTTAACTGGGAATTTCTGTTTCAAATCTTAAAGGCTAGAGGTTTTAGTACTAAGTGGATTGGCTGGATTAAATGCTTGATTACAAAAGGGTCAGTAGGTGTTAATGTTAATGGGGAGGAGAGCCATTTCTTATGCTGGCAAACAAGTTCTAACAAAAATGCTAATGAAAGCTACAGAGAGAGGTCTTATCAAGGGCTTACTCTCTGATTTTAGCGAAGGGGGTATAGTGTCAATGCAGTATGCAGATGACACAATCCTCTTTTGTGATGCAGAGGAACAAGTTCTGAGAAATTTGAAAAGTAGTCTAATCTGGTTTGAAAAGCTGTCAGGAATGAGAATTAACTATCACAAGTCACGCTGCTAATTGGATTGGAAACCGAGCTGTAATCACTCCCATCCATTCTCAGGGCGGAAGTAATCGTTACCCACCCCAGTCCAAGCCACCAGCGCCACACACCAAACCACTCCGATATGGTCAGTGCTTAAAGGAGCCAACTATGATTTCAATCCATTAAGAACCCAATAAAGTTGTTTCCACCACAACTATTTTCTGCGAACAGGCAGAGCTGCCCCCGACGGCGAGCGGGCGGAGCCAACGCCGCGGCAGCGAGCGAGCGAGGCCGCGAGGGACGAGTGAGAAAGAGGCAGGCACTAGATGCTTGGTGTGTGTGACTATTGTGCAACCCCAACCCAAATCAGCCCACTCCAATCCGGTAACAGCTCATTTAGATTGGTAGCCCCAACCAAACCAGCCCAACAGACGTTCTAACTTATTTTTCACCAAACCAACGCAGCCCGATTGAGGAACCAGCCCAATAAAATCGTTAACACCAATCCAATGAGCAGAGTTAATCACAAGAGTGAAATCATCCCAGTGAATGTGGATGAAGGTCTAGTCCACAAAGCTGAACATATTTTTGGATGTCCTATTGGTTCTTTTCCAATTAAATAATTGGGGATTCCCCTGCATCACGATAAGCTTCGAAGGGAAGATATTCAACCTCTTATAGATAAAATCATTAGGAAGATAGCTAGCTGGAGGGGGAAATTGTTGTCTCATGCAGCAAAGTTGATTCTGATTTAGACTTGCTTGGCAAGTATACCTGTTTACTTGTTATCTTTTATTAAATTTCCTAAGTGGGCTATCAAAATTATCAATACTCATCGGGCTAATTGTCTTTGGGATGATTCAGAGGGCAATAAGAAGTACCACTTGGCAAACTGGGAGAGTGTTTCTACGTTAAAACAGTTTGGGGGTCTAGGAATGACAAATTTGAGAGATTTGAACTTATGTCTGCTAGGGGCTTGGGTAAGTAGGTATCAGGTCGACACAGGAAAGTTATGGAGGGAGGTGATAGATTACAAATATAAAACAAACCGTCCCAATGTGTTTTGTTCCAGAGATAGGGGAGCCTCACAGTTTTTTAGCTAAGCTGGGTTTTAGGTGGAAAGTGGGAAATGGTAGAAAAATCAAATTTTGGGAAGATAACTGGCTAGGTAATTCAAGTCTACCATTCAGTTTTGGGAGATGTACTGTATTGTGAATGACCAATCTGGAACTATAGCTGAGCTTTGGGATGGTGTCAATTTGAAATGTACATTCAGAAGGACAGTGGATGAGAGGTTAGGGAGAATGTGGTTAGAAATAGTTCAGTTAGCATCCACTATCAGTATATCTGAAGAGGAGGATGCTAGGATATGGAAGTTTACTTTAAATGGGGTTTACACCTCACAGTCGCTTTATAAAATTATCAACTTCAGAGGTGTGCAACCAGTTTATATTCCAAGCATCTGGGGTTAAAAATTCCACCTAGGGTTCAGTTTTTTCTATGGTTACTAAGCAAAAACAAGGTGCTCACCAGGGATAATCTAGCTAAGAGGCAGGAGGTAGTGGACAAGAGGTGTCTTTTCTGTGATGAGGTAGAATCATGCCAGCATGTGTTCTTTGAATGTGTAGTTGCCAAGCTCATGTGGAGCTATGTTACTGAGGTAACAGGAGTAGATATTGGTTCATGTTTTGAATATATAGGTGCCAAATGGTTACGCAATAGGAGATTTGTGTGGATTAATATCATCAGTTCAGCTACCTTGTGGGGTATCTGGAAGTGCATGAATGACTTATGCTTTCGAAACATGCTTTGGCAGAATATAGGTGAGGTGATCTTGAAGGTGTGCGGCATGGCACAGAACTGGAAAATTCTGTGCCCAGCAGGCAAGCAAGAAGTGCTATCGAATTTCATCTTGAAGCTGAAGCTGAGGGCAACAGAACCCGTCAGATTGAAATATTCGAACTGATGCAAGAGGAAAAGAAGCCGACGGCTCCGAAGACATGGTCCGAGCAAGTGGAAGAACTGGAGGAGATTATGAAGTTGGAGGTGATGCAGGGCTTCGGATGGATCGCAACAGAAACAATGGTGTAAGCGTAGTTGTAGGGTATGATGAGGACAGGACACACATGAAGAGTGTTAAACACACATTGAAGGCATGGAGGACCACAGAGGTTTATTGGGGACCAAGTCCAAGTTTTCTCACGTTTTCCACCATGCTATCACGTCACTTTTGGCCTAAGAAAATAAAGAGATTGAATCCAACACGTTTTGGAAACGCTGGATTCGGACTGCAAGAATGTCCTGACTTTCGATGGCCGTCACGACTTCATCCGGAATCCGTTTGGGGCGTTCAAGTACTTGATGGAAATCTTATGAAGTCTACTTTCATATGGATCCAGACTCATGTCCATATCTATCCTGAAGCGGCCGCAATCGTCAAATCATTGACCCAAGGTTTTTCTGTCCAGGTGCTGCGCCACCTTATTTTGGCCCACAGGCCGTGTTTCAAGTTGGGTCCATTAGGGACGCATCCTAGGGTTGGAGCACGACCTCACCACGCCTTTGGTCGTCCTCCACCTATCATATACCCCCTAGCCGTCGCCAAGAACACTTGGGTTTTGTTTTACATCTAGCTTTAGCTACACGGAACACGCACAAACACGTGCTGTCCTCATGTGATTCAGAACCCCACATTCGAATGATATTAAGATTGCTTGCCTTCTTTTTCCTGTTCGTTCTTCGATTGCGTACAGGAAGTTGCTGATCTTGATTGCAACAGGTTCAGTAACCCAGGGAGTTGGTTCAACGATTGCAT
Organism: Urochloa ruziziensis; assembly: GCA_015476505.1. Classification (NCBI taxonomy): domain Eukaryota; kingdom Viridiplantae; phylum Streptophyta; class Magnoliopsida; order Poales; family Poaceae; genus Urochloa; species Urochloa ruziziensis. The sequence goes on along the minus strand of CM027125.1, from coordinate 9,884,318 downwards.
TGGCGCTTCGGGTTCGCTCGTCGTAGTCGGATCGTGAGGGTATACTTCCACCAAATCGAAGTTACCTCCACTCACCGAATGATGGGCACTTCAGCTGTATCAAGTGGTATCAAAAGTCCAGGTTGATCGATGAGTTTTATCAAGTGTTGTTCCTTTACCTACAGTCCACAAAAACCAAAAAAAAATTCAGGTTAGATCATTGTCCCAACACCTTTCTTCGCCTTGCACTTTCTTTCAATAATTTACGTTGTTGAATTTGTGTGCTTCGCGTTCAATTGTTGCTGGTCACTTTGTGCTTCCACCGTTTTTCCATCACCGCCGCCGCCCCACCTCGCCGCCGCCACCTCACATCGCAGCTGCCGCCACTTTCCCTCTCATCGATTCCTACTCAAACCCTACAACTCCACCCCCCAAACCCCCGCCCCCCCCCTCTAAAACCGAAACCCTCCCTGCCTCGGTCGCGCCTCCCACACCGAGCCCTACTCGGCCGCGTGTTCGAAGTTTGGAAAGAAAAAAAGAAACAAAAAGGAAAGAAACAAAAAAGAAAATATACCAAAAAAGGAAAGAAAGAAAAAGGAAAGAATAAAAAAGGAAACAACAAAGTTGTCTAATCTTGCTCGGTTTTCGTATGGAAGTTTCATGCAGTTTCGAACACCTTCACGAAAACGGCCATAACTTTTCGCTCGGATCTCCGATTTCAGCGTTCTTTTTTTTCTAAAAAGCTTACGAAATTCTCCTATATAGGACACCTGGCATAGCCAGATGAATTCGGTTTCGAGGCCAAAAAACGCTGTTTACACAGCGTACCGGGCTCTGAGAGATTTCCCGTTTCTGCATACCCACTTCCTTGTTACCTTTGCTTGCTCCATAACGCGTTGCACTTGTTTCCAGCAGCTTTCTTATGTGTTGTTGGTGGTCGTTACGATACGATTTTGCCACCAACATTCCATCATATTTCAGGCTCATCCTGCTCACAACAAAGTAAAATTGATTATTTCTAATGAGTTTCACAAGTTTTGTATAATTTGTGAGTGCAGGAGCAATCAAGCAAAAGAGGAGTCACTTTGGGCACAAGGCCAGGCCGGTCGGCCTAGCACAGGCCAACCGGACTAGCACAGGCCGACCGGCCCCCTTCTATGGCCCCTTGCCACGTCTTTGATCCAGAAGATCACAAACACAACACCAAAGATCCTGAGACCTGCGATCAATGTCGGTTTGATCCAAGGATCCGAAAGGCCTAAGCTACACTTGCATGGATTGAAGGGCCCACCAACCTTGGATTCTCAGACAGCTTTGATCCGAAGGAACCGTTACCGACCTCAGGGATCAATCCAGAGCATCCCTGAAGAAGGCGGTGCCACAGGGCAGCCAGACCAGGCCGATCGGCCTGGCCTGGGCCGGCCGGCCTCCCCCTGAGGCCGCCACGTGCCCCCCTTCGCGTGGCAGTTAAGCACAAGCTTAGCTTAAGCTTGACGCCGGCAACCACCTCTGAAGACTATAAAAGGGACCTCCTTCTACCTTGAGAACACACCATCCAAAGGAGAGAAGAGTAGTCTAGTGAGAAGTTCCCATATTTAGAGTTAGATTAGGGAGAGAGTGGGTGAGTTGCTTGGGTGACAACCAAGCTTTGTAGAGAGAGTCCGGGATTTCCTCTCGGTCTTATCTCAACATTTCCGCCCCAGAGGAATATACTTCAGGAGTTATCTTCAGTAAGTCCTCGGTCTCTTGCCTTTAGTACCTCGATAGTTCACGAAGTACCTTTCAGCATGTTATCTTATTTATTTGATCTGCGGGTACCTGAGTCTGCACGAGTGACAGCGATTCTTGTTTGGGGTTTCCTCTATAGCCCTTTGTTGGTGGTCGTTACGATACGATTTCGCCACCAACATTCCGTCATATTTCAGGCTCATCTTGCTAATAACAAAGTGAAATTGGTTATTTCTAATGAGTTCCACAAGTTTTGTATAATTTGTGAGTGCAGAAGCAAGCAAGGAAAAGATGAAGCACTTTGGACACAAAGCCAGGCCGGCCGGCCTAGCATAGGCCGACCGGCCCCCTTCTGTGGCCCCTTGCCACGTCATTGATCCAGGAGATCCCAAATACAACACCAAAGATCCTGAGACGTGAGATCAACGTCGGTTTGATCCAAGGACCCGAAAAGGCCTAAGCTACACTTGCATGGATTGAAGGGCCCACCAACCTTGGATTCTCGGACAGCTTTGATCCAAAGCAACTGTTACCGACCTCAAGGATCAATCCAGAGCGTCCCTGAGGAAGGCGGTGACACGGGGCAGCTAGACTAGGCCGATCGGCCTGGCCTAGGCCGGCCGGCCTCCCCCAGAGGCCGCCACCTGTCCCCCTTCGCGTGGTAGTTAAGCAGAGAGTTAGCTTTAGCTTGACGCCTGCAACCGCCCTTGAAGACTATAAAAGGGACCCCCTTCACCTTGAGAAGGAACCATCCAAAGGAGAGAAGAGTAGTCTAGTGAAAAGATCTCATCTTTAGAGTTAGATTAGGGAGAGAGTGGGTGAGTTGCTTGGGTGATAGCAAAGCTTTGTAGAGAGAGTCCGGGATTTCCTCTCGGTCTCATCTCAACATTTCCACCCCAGAGGAATATACTTCAGGAGTTATCTTCAGTAAGTCCTCGGTCCCTTGCCTTTAGTACCTCGCTAGTTTACGAATTACTTTCAGCAATCGATTTTATTTATATTTGATCTGCGGGTACCTGAGTCTGCGCGAGTGACATCGACTCTTGTTTGGGGTTTCCTCTATAGCCCTTTGCATTGGGTGGAGGTCAGTGGCTGAAAGCTTAGGCGTGGTGCCTGTGCTGGCTAGCCATCTCAGGTTGTGTTGCACCCCACGGAACTGCAGCGGTAGGCGGCAGGTGGTGACAGTCCTGTCCGTCCTTTGTACTCCACCACGTTCGGGTGTACTCATAACAGTAGTGTTGAGCCCGGAAGAATCCCTCTCTCACCCCATTCTGAGTTCTTCCCGTTCTAGCCGTCGAAGCAAATCAGATTAGATATAGATAGTTTGTCTGGGGTAACGAGTAGCTAACTAAAGTCAAGCTCTCTACCCGCTTACGTTGTGCTCCCTGGTGGGTCCGTTTAGAAAAGTTCTAGACTAGTCGCATCTACCGTTCCTTGGATTCGATATCCAGGTTCTTACTCCCCTGGTGAAAGGCTACATCGTACTCCGTGCGCTTGCGGATTTAGTTAGGCTAAGGAGTGCCAACAAGCTTTTCTGGCGCCGTTGCCAGGGAACTGTAGTAACACTAGTGTAGGATCTTTCTAGCCGTACACTTTAACCCCATAACCATCTACCACATGGAGTTTTCTCCTAGTTATCCGACGGTTCCATCTAGCGAGTATTTGGAACCGCCTTCATCTTGCCCCCCCATACCACCTCATGGCTTCGAGATCCGTCCCAGTCTCGTTGCCATGGTTCGTGCACAGTCTTTCGGTGGAACGAAAGACGAAAGTCCCTATGCTCACTTGCAGGTTTTTGAAGAGAATTGCTCTCTTCTTATTATACCCGGCATCAACCAAGACACCATTCTATGGAAACTTTTCCCATTTTCTCTGATGGGAAATGCAAAATCTTGGTACGACCGGACTGCAAGGAGATTTAGCGGAGATTGGATCAAATTGAAGGACGAGTTTTGTCTGTTCTTTTACCCTGTCTCCAAGATCTTAAAACTCAGAGTCGAGCTGATGACATATCAGCAAGGTGATGAGTCACTTGGAGCCACGTGGGAGCGATTTATTCAGCTGGCCAACTCAGGGCCACCGCATAACATTTCAGAGGAAATGCTTATGCAGCATTTTGTTGGTGGATTGAAGCCGGAAAGTGCACAGTTCTTGAACATCACTTCCGCAGGGTCAGTATTATACAAGACAGTGGACGAGGTACGAGAAATCTTGGAAAAGGTTCTCAGCTCTACCGAGTACACAGGAGTCTTCGACGACCCACCAACACCACCAACAACCCCCACAGACAAGCAGCCAATCCTCGCCCTTACATTTGATCCACCTCCTCCGATCATAGAGGAAGTGCTTGAACACCACAAGTCCTCAGACCAAGAAACTATTCTCGACGATCTGCCGCACTTCATTCTCGAGCTCTTTACAGAAGAAGAGTACTTGGAGATTGGCAATACATCACGTATGCCTATGGAACAAGTGTGCGCAAGTTCAAGGTCTAAGGCGTTCATTCCAGAAGCCGTACAGCAGATTGAGGGTTTATCTGCGATCATGAGCAAGGAATGGATGGAGGAAATTGAAAGTTGCAAAGACATCATCCGAACCACCCGTAACTTCAGAGTACTCCATTGCGCTATTGAGGGAGCTGACACTCAGGAAGTTGTCTACGACCCGAAGGTCGGGAGTAACATCATATCAAGTGCATTCGCAGCATGAGTGCAACCAGACGAACCCCGGTCCTTCTCCCGTAAGTACCTCAAGTGGATCGACGGCCAAATGATGGAATGTAAAGGAATCATCCGTGTTGTGCCCGTACACATGGGACGCAACAGGATTTTCCTAGACTTCCACATTTTCGATGTCCCTAGAGGTGACAACTTCTTCCTGATTGGACAGCCAATAGAGCAGCTAGCCAACCCGAACCACGATCGAGCAACGATACAGTTCAGAGTTGGTAAAGAGATCATCCCGGGCAGTCTCGTGCGGGCGGTTAACACCATCGCAGAGGCTCGATCCGAGACAGACCCAATGGAAGAAGCAGTTAGCTCGGCTCAGGCAGAGCAAGCTCAGTCATCACAGGCTGAAGATGCTAACCATTTCATCCAAAAGGCAGAAACGGACGGCTTTATGAAACTCAACGAGGAAGAAGAGCCACAACACCCCCCTCCTGAGTTAAAGCCGCTGCCTCCTGGACTCAGGATACGCTTTCCTCCACAACGATCGACGCTCGCCAGTCGTCATCAGTGACAAACTGACAGAGAATGAGACTCGGCAGCTTATCACAGTCCTAGAGAAACACCGGTCTGTCTTCGGGTATTCTCTACAGGACTTGATGGGGATCAACTCTAGTTTATGCACCCATCGCATACCTATGGAGCCGGACCATATGCCATCTAGAGAACATCAACGATGGCTGAATGATGCGATGAGGGAGGTAGTCAAGAAAGAAGTGTTGAAGCTTCTGCACGCGGGTATAATCTATCCCGTGCAAGACAGTGAATGGGTCAGCCTAGTTCAAGTTGTGCCAAAGAAGGGTGGAATGACCGTTATCCAGAATGAGAAGAACGAGCTTATTCCTCAGAGGACCGTTACTGGATGGAGGATGTGTATCGATTACAGGAAGCTCAACAAAGCAACCCGTAAAGATCACTTCCCTCTCCCCATCATTGACGAGATGCTTGAGCGGCTGGCAACCCACTCATTTTTCTGTTTCCTTGATGGATACTCTGGTTATCACCAAATTCCTATCCATCCCGATGACCAGAGCAAGACTACCTTCACCTGCCCATACGGAACGTTCGCCTATCGGCGAATGTCTTTTGGCCTATGAAACGCACCTGCTTCATTCCAGTGGTGTATGATGGCGATATTTTCTGACCTGATTGAGCAAATCATGGAAGTATTCATGGACGACTTCACCATCTATGGCAAAACCTTCTACCAATGTCTCTGAAATCTGGAAAAGGTTCTCGAGAGGTGCGAAGAGCATCACCTCATCCTAAATTGGGAGAAGTGCCACTTTAGGGTCAGAGAAGGAATTGTGCTGGGGCACAAGGTGTCAGAAAAAGGGATAGAAGTTGACAAGGCAAAAATAAAAGTTATCGAACAACTACCACCCCCGACGAATGTCAAGGGTGTGCGAAGTTTTCTGGGCCATGCTGGCTTCTACCGAAGATTCATCAAAGATTTCTCTCGGGTAGCCAGACCTCTTACAAGCCTATTGGCTAAAGAAGCACCCTTCAACTTCGACGATGATTGCCTTCTCGCCTTCTACACCCTCAAGAAGGCACTTATCTCAGCTCCCATCATACAACCACCCGACTGGAATCTTCCATTCGAGATAATGTGTGACGCTAGTGACTATGCAGTCGGGGCAGTGCTCGGTCAATGCAAGGATAAACAGCATTACGCCATATCCTATGCCAGCAAGACATTGACCGAAGCTCAGTTAAACTACGCAACAACAGAGAAGGAACTCCCGCAGTGGTGTTTGCCATGGATAAGTTCAGATCTTACTTGGTTGGTGCTAAGGTGATAGTATATACACAGACCATGCTGCACTAAAGTACCTCTTGACCAAGAAAGACGCTAAGCCACGACTCATCCGTTGGATTCTGCTCCTTCAAGGATTTGATTTAGAAATACGAGACAAGAAGGGGACAGATAATTGTGTGGCAGATCATCTCTCAAGAATGCAAGTTCAAGGGTCGGACCTTCCGATCAATGATTACCTCAGAGATGATACTCTCCTCAAGGTCACCACATCCAGTCCATGGTATGCAAATTTGGTAAATTTCATGGTGACTGGGTATGTGCCTCCGGGAGAAGACAAGAAGAAGTTAATCTTCCTCAGCAGATTTCACCTATGGGATGACCCTTACCTATTCAAAGTATGTGCTGATGGATTACTCCGAAGATGCATCCCTCACGAGGAAACACACAAGGTTCTTGACCGCTGCCACTCATCACCGTACAGAGGGCATTACGGAACTTTCCGAACCCATGCAAAGATCTGGCAAAATGGATTCTTCTGGCCGACTATGTATGGAGACGCTAAGGAATTCGTACGGAGATGTGCCAGGTGTCAGAAACACGGGAATATCAACGCCCGTGATGCTATGCCACTGCAGAATAACCTCTAATTGGAGATTTTCGACGTATGGGGAATAGACTTTATGGGTCCCTTCCTCGCATCCGAGCAGTGTGAATATATCCTGGTGGCAGTCGACTATGTTTCCAAATGGGTGGAGGCACTTCCGTGCACGGCATCCGACTCGAAGAATTTAAGAAAGATGTTCGAAGAAGTCATCTTTCCCCGTTTCGGAGCACCCCGAGTCGTGATCAGTGATGGAGGATCACACTTCATCGACAAGACATTCCGGAAGTGCCTAAACGACTTAGGAGTGAACCATCGAGTGGCTACACCTTATCACCCCCAGACCAGCGGGCAAACAGAAACATCAAACAAACAAATCAAGAACATTATGCAAAAGACGGTCAATGCAATGGGAACGGGGTGGAAGCGAAAGCAACGGGAAGCACTATGGGCATATAGAACAGCATTCAAGACATCGATAGGGATGACTCCCTACCAACTGGTGTACGGCAAGACATGCCACTTACCAATTGAGCTCGAATTTAAATCCCATTGGGCGATCAAGAGGTGGAATATGGATCTCCAGACAGCCGGACTCAAAAGAAGAATGCAATTGGCTGAACTGGATGAATGGAGGGAGAAGGCTTACCACAACGCCAAGCTTTATAAAGAAAGAACAAAGAGATGGCACGACAAGTGCATCGAGATCAAGCATTTTAAAGCGGGAGATCAGGTATTGCTCTTCAACTCCCGTATTCGTTTGTATGGTCATGGTAAGCTTAGAAGTAAGTGGGAAGGTCCTTTTAAAGTATTAGATGCCACCAATCATGGCGCGATAACCCTCCAGGATAATGACGGAAATACTTTCAAGGCCAATTGCCAAAGATTGAAAATATTTCTCGAATCCGAAATGCCGGGGCTCAAAGAGATGAACGTCTATGAGTTTACCGAGTTACCCAGTCCAGGTCCGGGTAGGACCTAAAAATGACCCTTATCTAGGATAGATTTCCCTTTCCTATTTTATTTTTCTTTACTTTAAACTTTTTCTAGCCAAATCCTAAGAAACTTCTGGAAGAAGAGCGAGTGGAGCGCACTTGAAAAATTTCAGAGGCTCCCGAGACAGGGCCAGGCCGGCCGACCTACTCCAGGCCGATCGGCCCAGCCCAGGCTCGTCCCGGGATGCTCTTTGTTTGAAAGAGTCTCCCCATTATCCCTTCCGAGAATCTGTGAAGTTTTGAAAGAGGAGCGTTGTTTTAAATCGAAAGGCTCCCCTCTCTTCTTCCCCATCAGAACTCTCAAGTCTCCCTTCAACAGAAACTCTCACCCCTTTGAGAATTTGTGCCATGGCCTCCCAGTCCAGCCACCAAGACTCCAACTCGGTCTCCCAAAGCAGTCATTCCCCATCCAAATCCTTGAAAGGGATGCCCAGCTCCTCCAATGCCAGCAGCGTCAGGATCATCGAGAGGGCGGCGTTCGTCGAGGCCGTGGTGGCAAAGCCGGTGGGCCGGCGGGCTTCTGCCCAGGCCGATCGGCCTATGGCAGGCCGGCCGACCTCCCCTCGTCGCCGTTTTGGCTCGCCTTCAGGCAGAGCCTCCCTCCTGAATCCCAAGGAGGAGGGCCAAGGGAGTTCACTGCCGAAGACGCCCCGAAGGCCAACTACGGGACTTTTGTCCCCAAAGAAGGCCATCGGGAAGCGCCTCGTTGCCTCCCCGTCCAAGAAGGAGATCGTGCCGCTCTTCCTCTCCACCTCGCCGAAGTACTCGCCGCAGTACACGCCGCGAAGTCCTAGCCCTCCACGCCGGAGCGGCCCGGGCATCGCGAAGGGGCTCTTTTTAGCCCCTAAGAAACCCGATGAGGGGAGGAAGCGCTTCATGGTGCCTCCACCCATCCAAGGGCCTCCCGGGCAGATGGAGTGGTCCGATGAGGAGGAGGAGGAGGACGTGGAGTAGCTGAGGAGGAAGCTCGCCGTGCTGCATCTCAAGGTCAACAATATGGACGAGCGCGTGGCGGTGGCGGTGATCGGGCAAATGGAGGCTGAAGACAAGATCGAGGTCCTCCGTAAGGCAATGACCTCTAAGGTCAAGCGCCTTGCGAAGGCCACCGGCAATACACACCTTTATCGCCCAAAGGAGGAGTAGTTTAGGCTAGGATTAGTTTAGTTTTAGGGTGCTTAGTTTAATTTCCCTTCGATTTATTTCCTTCAAATTTCCCTTGTATTCAGCACCCCATATTTGTTTTCCTTGAATAAAATAAATATTTATTTGAAAGAAGTGACTCATATAAAAAAAATAATGAATGGTTGGTGCATACTTGTGTGCCAACCAACCCCTCGGACTAAACTTCCAGTGAAGCACGCAGAAACTTAGATGTACAGGAGGTTTACTGGTCACTGGCCAAGGCGGGGCACAACCTGGCACAATGCCAGGCCGGCCGACCCCATGCTGCTGCCTCTCGAGGAGATCCTGTGCCCGCTGCGTAATCCTGCAAATCACATACACGAGGAACCTGAACCGGGATGCCTGGCAACAAGGCCAGGCCGGCCGGCCTATACTGGGCCGATCGGCCTGGGCCTGTGGCCAACTCTGCTGGCTCGACTCCAGGACACGGTTTGCAACCCCTACATTTGATCCTTGCATGATTTTGATTCATGAAAAATTCCTGGCTAAATAAATTTAAAACTTGATCAAAATTCATGAAAGTGAACCCCTACGAATGATATCTCGGATACACCCGTGATATTTCTTGAGAAATTATTTCGTTGCCTTTTATAGGAATATCTGATTCCTGTTAATTGATCCTTACGATATGATGATTTGAGAAGTTGGACCGTCCGATTCAAGGTTTTAGAGATTGTTTTTGAAAATAAAACTTAAGGCAACCCTTGTTATCATCAACTTGAAATGTCTATCCAAAGCCATATATCAAATTCAAGTTGAAGTTACCACATAGCCATCTTCTAAATTTTGAGCTTGCTCCACGCACACATGCATTAATAAAGTCCAAATTGTCAAAGCTCTTCATCCCCTAAAAAAAAGAAAAAAAATGAAGAAGGGAATGATACACTCCTTATCTTTAGAGAAAAAAAGAAAAAAAGAGATGAGAAAGAGAAAGGGGAAAGATGAAAGATGCTTGAACAAGGACTCCAACATCAAGCACACAAGCACTTGGCCAAGATTTATGAGTGGTATGAATGATTAGACAAACTTTTCGATCTTGCAAAATAAATGAAGAAGAGTGAGCAACTCCGATCCCAAAAACTCCACCTCAAAATGTAGGAATAGGAGAGGCTTGATTCTAAGCCAAGGTGAGGATCCAAACTCTATGAGTGATCGAGAGATGTTGAGAAATAACAAGGGTATGCCTCGCTTTCTTTATAAAATTATCAAAAACTCTAAGGGCCATGAGGAAGAAGTGTTCGACCAATCAATGAGTTGTTCTAAGGCTCAATTGATGAAGATGAGGGTGTTAGCCACCGGAATCCAAGGTATGAAAGAAAATTCAGAGAGGTGACTTGTGTATACCGTGAGTTCATGACCCTGATCTTGCTAAGTCCTGGTGGTTTAACTCATTCTTTGCTAAGGGACTAGCAAAGTTCAGGTGGGGGGCGTGTTGGTGGTTGTTACGATACGATTTCGCCACCAACATTCCGTCATATTTCAGGCTCATCTTGCTCATAACAAAGTGAAATTGGTTATTTCTAATGAGTTCCACAAGTTTTGTATAATTTGTGAGTGCAGAAGTAAGCAAGCAAAAGATGAAGCACTTTGGATATAAAGCCAGGCCGGCCGGCCTAGCATAGGCCGACCGGCCCCCTTCTGTGGCCCCTTACCACGTCATTGATCCAGGAGATCCCAAATACAACACCAAAGATCCTGAGACGTGAGATCAACGTCGGTTTGATCCAAGGACCCGAAAGGCCTAAGCTACACTTGCATGGATTGAAGGGCCCACCAACCTTGGATTCTTGGACAGCTTTGATTCAAAGCAACCGTTACCGACCTCAGGGATCAATCCAGAGCGTGTCCGTCGGCAGTAGATCCAACGATGACGATGGCACAGTCCTCGTTGGCAAGCGCGGGGACGAGTGATGGCGGACGCGCATACGAGCAGCATGGCATGGCGGCTGGAGCATGGGCAAGCGACGTATTTTATAATTTTCTATTATGTACCTAGGCATATGTATTTCTGTGTGTAACAAAAACTTTAAATTAAAATAAACTATAATTTGGAACAAAAAATAAAAAACATTAGGAAGAACATAAGTTGCCCAAAGGTTACCATTGAGCTGGGAATAACGAACATACATGTTACCCAAAAAGATTGTCTAGGATGCCCCAATGAAACAAAGAAATGCTTGCATCGACGGGATGCTGCTACTCATGTAGTCGTGCACGAAGAAAAATGACTAATTTGATGACAAGATTGACTAATTTGCCAGAAAAGGTCGACTATCAACACTAATTACATGTGATGTGGAGATAGGATGGCAAGGTTACGCGTGAGACTGAAGGTCATGAGTTCAAATCCTCACGGTCACGCGCGCATTTATGCTTGAAAAATTCACATAATTTATACGGAGGGTTCATTGCATCTGGTACTAGAGAAGGTACCGGTAAGCTCAAACGAGTACGAATGGGCCACTCTAAGCTGTGGTGTGCAAAGCACAGGTGGAGCCAGTGGTAATCCCTGAATTTCTAGGAATAGCCAACTTATTTTGTCAACGAGTAAGTACATATAAGGTATATACATGTTCTTGGGAATACCCACTCTAAGTATATTGATGCAGGATGGTTAGTACACCACTTTAGTTAGTTAAGGGATTGATTTGCACCAATTAAAATATATAAAAAATGGAAGTTGCACTTTGCGATATTTAAGGGATGAAAAGTGCATCTTTTTTGTTCAAAAAAAATTCCTGGCATGTCCTCCATTCTGAATCCGCTTCATCAGAAATTCACCCCTGGCCTCTTTTTTTTCTTTTCCTTGGCAGCCATTCGTCTCTCCTTTCTACTCTTCTGGTCCACGCAGTTTCTTTTTCCCTGGCTACACAACAGCAGCAACGAGCACTCAAGGGCTGCAGCGCAGAGCATGAAGGGCCGGGTAGCAGCAGTTGGAGAGTGGAATTTTGTGTAAGTTTTGGGTGTGCGAGAATTTTAGCGCTGCGATTGGGCTACTTTTGGAGAGAGAAGTTTTGTGTTTGGTAAAGACTGCTCTCAGGCTGACCTTAAATTTATGCACCCGAACGGGCCGCACCCATCCACGCGGCTTCCAGCCTTCCACCCTGCACACGCGCCGGTGAGATGGATCCGACGGTGCCCAACCTTATGCCTACCGTTGCCTCTCGTCTTCTTCCCTAAGACGACGTCGTCTCTTTCTCGCATCACTTTTCTTCCTTCTCCATAGCTCACGACATGGTGAAGGCCCGACAGGCCACTTGAGCACGCGAAGATATTAGCGGCTATCATGGCGGAGGGCAGCCACGAAGGTGGCGTCTTGCCACCGGAGCTGGGAGGGAAGTGGGGCGAAAGCTTCCTCCACCGATTTAAACAGGATGGCAACGAGTGGGATCTGGCTCCGATGAGGCGCCGAGGTCCGGCTTCGGTGAGGTCAGTGGTTAGGGTTTTGGGGTTCGGGTTTCCGGGTTCGGGGTAGAGGATTTGTGCTCTCCGGGTCTAGAGGGATCGCCGGGGAGGTCGGTAGACCGGCGATGGTGGTGGTCGAGATGACAGGGGAGAGTGGAGGCGCCACAAGCGCCGCTGGAGCCAGGCAGTGGGAGAGACTGGTTGGGCTTGATGTGGCGGGGGCGTTGGCCAATGAGGAGGGTCACGATTGATGGCGAGATTAATGTCGGCTGCGGTGGAGGGCGGCGGCAGCGGGTGTGAACAACATGGCATGATTAGTGTCAGCGGCGGAGGCGACGACCCGCTGGCGGAGCCAGGGTGAGGCGGCGGAGGCGGGGGCGAGAAGCACAGGTGAGACACCAGCGGAGAAGTCGAGTTGGAGCTGAAAGAGAAGGCAGCCGACCACTCAATAGACCAAAAAGGAAAGTGGAGCTGGGTGGGAAACATATATTACCAAAAAAGGTGAAGCCATTCGATTGCCTAAAATACAACCGGTAAAAGCATCTTCAAAACTACCTAAAAAATACTCGCACTATTTTTAGGTACAAAACTAAAAACCAAGCCTTCAACATTAGTCCAATAATCTGCCCAATTTTTACACACGCCCAAAACTAACGCTACCGTGAGCCAGATTTTGGCCGGAGCTTGGCGCTCCCAATCCCGGAAATTGCCGTGTCTCTCGGTTCTCGCGTGCCTCTCTGCACGTTTTTCCTCGCACTATTTTTTTAGAGCAAGTATAGTAACGGGCTGAGAGCAGGCTAAGATCTACGTGGAGGTGAGAGAAGGGAAGAAAGAGAATGACGCGGCCGTTCTGCTACTCGCCCGCCAGAAGCCGGCGCACACGCCCTCCATGGCCCGATAATGGGCCGAGGCCTGACTTGAACCCTGACTCGGCCCTTCTTATTTACCAAAGGGTCCAATCCTGATTCGGCCCAGCTGCTAATGTTATGGCCCGATCTCTGCCCGGCCTTTAAAGAATAAGGGCCCGATCCTGTCCTGGCCTTTATTTGATTCGTGGGCCGGCCTTTTTTTTTTTGCTTTGTTACCAACGCCTTTGGGCCTAGTATCACGAATTTTTTTTATTTTTATATTTTTTATTTTTCGATTTTTCAAAAATAAATAGCTGGCCCAAAAATTAGCAGATTTGGTTTTATGTCGCCAGATAAAACGGCTATAGCCGTCTGAACCGGCGAAAGGTTGTTGCACAGGCCATGTGGCGGTGTTGCAGGGCTTTTCGCTGTTTCAAACGCTTATAGCCGTCTGAACCGGCGAAAGGTTGTTGCACAGGCCACGTGGCGGCGTTGCAGGGCTTTTCGCCTGGCCCCGCTTTTCTCCTGAAGCTATAGCCGTTTGAAACGGCTATATTTCTTAAACTTTTTTTTAATTTACGTTGAGGATTTATTCTGCAACTGTTTTCTAATTTATGTTGAGAAATTATTCTGCTATATTTGGTTTGATATTATGAAATGATTTAGATTTTTACGGATAATTTTTTGGTTCGCCTATAATTGTTTTAATATTATATGTTTATAATTTTATACGGTTTATGGGTGACCCTTTAGGCCGGAATGCAATTGTGGGGTTTTTTTTACGGAATAATGGGTCACCCACAAACCGTATAAAATTATAAACATATAATATTAAAACAATTATAGGGGAACCAGAAAATAAACCGTAAAAATCTAAATCATTTCATAATATCAAACCAAATATAGCATAATAATTTCTCAACATAAATTAGAAAATAGTTGCAGAATAATTCCTCAACGTAAATTAAAAAAAAGTTTAAGAAATATAGCCGTTTTAAACGGCTATAGCTTCCACCCACCCGCCCAGCGCTGGCGAAAAGCGGGGCCAGGAGCTTTTCGCCGTATGAAACGGCCTGCAACGCCGCCACGTGGCTTGTGCAGCAACCTTTCGCCGGTTCAAACGGCTATAGCCGTTTCATCTGGCGACATAAGACCAAATCTGTTAATTTTTGGGTCAGGTATTTATTTTTGAAAAATTGAAAAATAAAAAATATAAAAATAAAAAAATCTAGTATCTACCGCGTTTTGCTCCTCGATCTGCTATGGCCTTTGGGCTGACCGCATAAATACAAGCTGCTGCTGTATGTACATTAGTTTTTTTCACATAACCAAGAAAAAAAGTTCATACTGCTGAGCACCGGCGGCCGGCTAGTACTTTCCCCATATTGAACTAAAATAGTCTTAAATGCTCACGGCATAAATTAAACCAAGTACATGAGACCATACAAATACAAGCTGCTGCATTGTACACTAGTTTTTTCACATAACAAAAAAAAAAGTTCGTCCGAGCGCCAGTCAGCTGCATTTGAACGCCTTGCATGGGGAACAGAATGAGACCTCACCACCACTAATCTGACAAGAAAAAAACTTTAGTCACAGCAGCAAAGATCATCATAAAGATAATTGAAACTAGAGCCTCCTCACTGCCTCATTGTTTCTAGCTGATGTACATGCATGCAAGTATCACCAAAAGTAGTAAAACACTAAAATAATAGGTATTAAATATATGCTTTTGCAGGTTCAGTAAGGCTAATACACTGCAGTAAGCAATGAAAATAGAATGTTTTCTTAAAGGAAAATATCTAACAGTAAGCAAGCCAAATAAAATGCATTCAGCTAGCATGAAGTATGAACTGTACATAACTTCCCTGCAGGCATTCAGCTAGCATGAACAGTGTCTGAATAAAGGAACAGATAGTATTTTGATTGCAAACACAGTGAACTACGACCAAAGATGACAAGTTGAGAGCAGTAAACCCACAAGTGCTATCTCCAATTCTAAACCCACAAGTTTCAGTCCACTTCTAATTGTTTCAGTCCACTTCTAACCAGGCAAAGGTGGAAGGCAGCACTGGTTAATTTCTAATAGTTTCAGGCTGTCCACTTCTAAAGCATTCACAACTTACCATGCAGAAAACATATTGTAGTGCCAATATTCTTAAATTATTAGTGCTGAACTTTGTAGCCTCGGTAGAAAGAAATAGCATTCTTCTTAAATAATAGTTAGGATCTATTTTTCATTCCAACAGTGGTTCATTCACCATTAAAGAAATAGCATTCTTCTTAATTAAGTTATTCCATAAAATTGATCATAGTATCTTTTGATGCAGAGCAAGACCTTTTCCCAGTAACTTGACCATACTACTATTCGTTTAAACTTTGACAGAATCAATAGGAGTAAAAATTGAAACTATGAGATCAACAGCTACGTAGGCACCTTTCAACTCATAAGATGGCAGAACACGAAAGCTATATACAGCCTTAAAACTAAACAGACTAAAAAGTAAAAACATTGGAAGCTAAACAGTAATATTGTACCACAAGGAGTTCAGGCTTCTAAAATTTCCTCGTTTTCTTGTTGTCTTGGTAAATCAAGGAAGCATTGCTTCGCTTTGTTGAAACCCACGCGATATGCTGAATGAAAGTGTATACAACTGTACCAGGATGAGATGAGATTCAAGGATATGCTGTATAACAACAGAGACTCGAAGGTAAACCTAACGAAAGTGGAATGATATGCTGAAAACTAGGATGAGATGCGCCGTGCGAGAGCGTGTACCTGCTGCGGCGTCTGGCCGCCGGCGTCGTCGACCTCGAGCAGAGACAACGTCGGCCTCGACGCCAGACGCACGTATGGCGACGTAACGACGTGGGACGCGGGGAGCAGCGCGGAGGCGGCGAGGACGATCTTGGACGGCGGCGAACTTGGAAACGAGCAGCGGCCGGCGAAGATCTTCGAGACGAGCGGCGGCCTGCGGAGAACTTGGACCGGCGCAGATCTTAGAGAGAAGCAGCGGCCGTTGGGGACGGAGAACTTCCAGTCGTCGCAATACATGCCGTTGGGATCTTGGACGGCCGTTGGGGGCGGCCGCCGCCAGCGGCGGCTCAACCCTAGGTGCGGTCGTGCGGGCGCCCTTCGCCAAATCACCGTGCGGCGACTCGAGGAGCCGAGTTCGAGTCAAACTCCCTCGGTGTGTACAGGCAAAAACGATAGAGCCCTTTCTGATCCACGGGCCAAGCCCTTCTTTCCGATCCATGGGCCAAATTCGAGCAATGCTTAAAATCTGTCCTGTATCTGCTGAGGCCCGATCCGATTCGGCCTGTTTTTTAAAGAGCCCGTAATCAGCTTGGATTTAGTAGCCCATGGGTTAGATGGCCCGCAAGGCCCGTGAGTTTAAACGGCCCACTATCAGGCCTCCATCCCCTTCCATTCGTTGCATGTCACGGTAATAGCACATGATGTAATAATTACTGGCGGGTCCACCAATACTGCAGGTTGATCTGGCATCCTTGCAGCCCGTGAGCAGGCGTTGCTAAAGGCGCCCGATGTTTCGTGAAATTTTTTTCGAGTACGTTCCCTCACATGCATGGCATATTAAATGTAGTCGAAAAAAATAACTCATTATATAGATGGAGTGTACTTCGCGAGACGAATCTAATGAGCCTAGTTAGGTCGTGATTAGACAATAAATTGCTACAGTAAACATGTGCTAATGACGGATTAATTAGACTCGTTAGGTTTGTCTTGCGATTTACTAACAGAATTTGTAATTAGTTTTTTTAATTAGTCTATATTTAATATTTCAAATGTGTGCCCGACGTGGCCCTGTTTAGATGAAACGCGAATTTTTTTTCGAGTATGACCCTGTTTAGATGAAACGCGAAACTTTTTTCGAGTATGTTCCCTCACATACATGGCATATTAAATGTAGTCGAAAAAAATAACCCATTATATGGATGGAGTGTAGTTCGCGAGACAAATCTAATGAGTCTAGTTAGGTCGTGATTAGACAATAAATGTCTGAGGTCCTCTCTCTCCCAGAGTCCAAGCCCCTCAGCGACACCACATCCTGGGCCCCTCCCTTCCGGCAACTTTGCCGGCGGTGAGAAGGTGCAGAGAGCCCCTCAGCCTCTAGAGCTAAGTACTAGTTTATCTTAGCCACTAAATAAAGTCTGTTTTAGTGCCCTTTGTGGCGGTCATCGATGGCAAGGCTGCGGTCGCCGTCGATTCGGCATCCGTTGCCCTGTCGCTTCCTCTCCCTTCTTGTTCTTCTCCTCGTCACCAGAGCCCCCAACGAAAAACTCCACCACACCATCTCCAACCACCAGCTTACTCCTGTGATTCAGGCTGTTGGCGCCCTCAAGCTCCTCGCGCTCCAAGAGGACAGCTCCACTTCGACGACCCCCGACAGTAAGGTCGCCATCTTCATCACGGAGCCTTCTCCAAGCCGATGTGACACCACCACGAGGAGGAAGAAGACCCGTTTGACCTCTACAACACCAACACTAGCTTGCCGGGTCTGCTGCCGGCCACCAAGCTCCTTCATCGAAACAATCTGCTATTCTCTAGTGCGTTTGTATACCTACATCTACTCTGCCTGGGATGGTTCTTGTTCATGAAATTGATGAATCTGGGTGGTCGGCATGCTGGTTGGAGCTATGGAGATGTTCTTCCTGTGTTCTTTACTCATGGGCCCACCTTTGCATCATTGTGTATGGGTCCCACCAGAGGTACTTGGATAGTTGGGCGTGGGTTTTCCCTAGAACAAAAAACCGGACCGGACCAGTGGTCCGACCGGAAAAACCGTGAACCGGTGACCGGACTGGTTCGGTTCAGTCAAAAGACCGGTCATGCAATTGAACCGGTTGAACCGGCCGGTTTTATGTCGAACCGGCCGGTTTTGTGTTGAACCAGTGAACCAGTGACCGGTTGAACCGGTGGTTTTTTTTATCAAACCAGTGAACCAGTGATTAGTTTGATGTTTAGGTAAGAAAACATATATATTTCTCATACAAATCATAAGATATAAATATTTTACTAATAAATAATGAACCACTGGTTGGACCAGTGAACCACTGGTTGGACCGGCAAACCATTGAACCAGTAGCCTGACCGGTTCGATCTCCGGTCCGATTTTTTGTTCTATGGGGTTTTCAACCACATGGGTCCAACCAAAAATAAATGGTTCCTTCGCTGCTGAGTGCTGCAAGGCGGGTTGGCATGTGAAAATTTTTTCAAAAGATAATTTTACATGAAGCACTAAATGTAGACGAAAAAAATAATTCATTACATGGATGGAGTATACGTCGCGAGACGAATCTAACGACCCTACTTAATGCAAAATTTGCAACAGTAATGCTACAGTAATTGTCTGCTAATTGTTAATTAATTACCCTCTAAATACCCGTCATTAGATTTGTCTCGCGATTTGCTGGCTAGATCTGCAATTAGTTTTACCAATAGTTTACATTTACTACTCCTAAATGATAAATTTTCTTTGATGTGACATCTCGAAAACTTTTCACCCTCCCATCTAAACACGCCCCAAGTTGGCCATCATTTATCACTGCTGCTACGTGTTTCACATGCACACCTTCACCTTCAGCACTCGTGGACACCTTTCTAGAGAACTAATGGTGATTAAGGGTACAAGTTACAAGTTTTTTCTGCTCAGCACATTCCTTGGCTGCAAGTATGGAAGTGGCAAAACTCCTGTCAACGTTCGGGCTGACCTCCGACCATGGTCGACGCTGGTCCTCAGATTTAACGTGGACAGATGTGAAGTCAATTTCTTAAGTCTGGTGAAGGTAATACGATATCTACAGCTCAAGATCCCAAGTCCTCATCGACACAGGTCGGTCAGACAGTCGAGGGGTGCGCCGACTGTACTATCAGAGTGCAACAAAGAGGACCCCAGATGTTTTTGGCGTGGCTATCCCTCAGCCTAGCGCCCCCGTCGATGACATCACCTATGCTTGCGTTGTGGAAAGTGCAGACTTCTTTTTTCAGGCCTTCATGTACCCTCAAAATTGAGCGTTTTTACTTGAGTTATTGTCTTGACTCCTTTGTAGTAGCTCAGAAGCTACATCATCATTTGGGGTGGAATATCCCAAAACCATGTACTCTGATTTTATTCCCATAATATATTTGAGTCGTTAAGTATAAAAAGGGGTGCCGCCTAGTTGTAGTACACCCTCTCCTTTTCTCCGTCCAATCTGATGACGACGTGTTTTTACTAGAGCCCACACAATAATTAATGTCTCTAGGATCAAGTACTAGGACAACGAGCGGATGACGTTCTTGGTCAAGGTAGACTAGGACGGGAGGCGCGCTCCAGCGCGCCCGTGCCTGATAAAGGTGGCTTGTTATGTATTTTAGCAGTTTGAAGCTATATATTGTGTACGCAAGTTTTGTAGCTCGAGGGTTATGCGGCATGGGCTGGTACTTTGATTTGGATCGGCTGTTGGGCCATTTTTTGGTTGGATGGCCCGATATGTATTGGGTACGCTTTTGTTTGGTTTTTTTATAGTGTTATTTAGGGCGTGTTTGGGAGAGCTTCACTCTATAAAAAACAGCTCCACTCCATCGACTCCACCATTTTGCAGCTCCACTCTACCAATTCAAGAAAAACATGGAGTTGCTATACGCGTTTGGCTGATTGCGGTGCTCTAACTCTAAAAATTTAAAAATTGATTGTGAATAGTCTACTTTACCCTTGAATGGACCCACGTATCCGTCTCTCTGTTTTTTTTCTTCTCACACTAATAACACACATCCATCGAATTCCAGCAATCAAATTCAGACCACCTTCGTCTTGCTCTGACTTAGGCCAGTCTCAGTGAGGGTTTCATCGACACACTTACCTAGAGTGACACATCATCTAAGAGAAGTTTGAAACTATGATGAAACACCCTCCCTCAATGCAAAGTTTTATCTCGTGTTGTTCCCAAGACAACATGCAAGACACAAGCTGTCTAGAGTACCGTGTAGAGAGAGTTTCATGAGGATGAAACTCATTTCACATCTCTCTTCATTAATACACTGCCACATCATCAAAAATGCTGACATGACAGTCTATTTAATGCTGATGAAACTCCCACTGAGACTGGCCTTAACAGACTTCCCTGGGTTTCCTTGCCCAGGGAGGTCGGCGACACGTAAGCACGGAGAAACCGAAGCTCCCAAGGAAAAACAACAATTTTGTTTGCCGCGTATTGGGCATCACCCAAGCGATCTTGAAGAGAAAAAAAACAGACCAATCGGCATGGAGATGAAAATAGCGAGAAGAAAAACAACAAAATACATGTGCTTCCCGTCGAACTCCCAAGCACAATCCAGTCATTTGAAACCCAGATCAAACCCAAACGCATAGCTCAAATCATATGCCATCGACACCCAAAAAATCGAAAACAAAGCTGCCAAAGCTGATCAGGATTTGGCCTCCGCCACTCCTCATTGAGGTCCAACGCCAGCACAACCACACACATCTCCAGCGGCGACGCAGGGGCGGGACAACGAGGCTCGATGGGCGGGGCGTCGGGGCTTCGGCGGGCTGGGGCAGAGCAGCTCCAGCGGCGGCGTAGGGGTGGCCCGGCGGCAGCGCAGGGTCGGGTGCCGCAGCTCCGACTGCGGCGCGGCTCCGTCGGCGGCGCAGTGCGGCAGGCGGGGGGCAGCGAGGCTCGACGAGAGGGACGGCGTGGCCGCCGCCGTGGTCAGCCGTCAAGGCAAGACTAGCAGGGCAGTGTGAAAGGATGAGGGAAGAAAGAACAGTCGGTCAAACGGGAAGAAGAAAAAAAAAATAAAACGAACCAGCAACTTGTGTAACCAGTGGCAATAGTGGGTAATTTTACCCTAACTCTATAACAATATTTGTAACAAGTGTTTTTGAGCACCCCTTGAGGAGCTCAAAAAAACATAGAGTTACCCCCAACTCTAGATTTTTTCTTAGAGTTTTCGGATCAAGAGTTTTAAGAGTTGGACGCGTTTGACAGGAACTCTGTGGAGCAGAGTTGCTGGAGTTGGAGTGAAGCTCTTCCAAACACGCCCTTAGTTCCTTCGGAGCGGCATGCAAAGAACGTTTGAGCACAGAAAGGAAGAAGTTAGGCTACTAAAGGAATAATAAGTACCTAATGCATCGAAGGATCCTGCTGATACTCTGATAGCGGAGCCGCGCACGGACAGACAGCGATGAAGAACGCAAACGCTAAAGAGCACGAGTGGGGCACACAGCAGGAGCAAAGGACTCGGAACACGATGATGCCTGGGAGGAAGCAGGCGTACGGGCAGCAAGGGCCTTTGTGGCCGGCATGACTACAAAAGCACAAAAGAACGACTAACGCAACAGGTGGAGTAGTTGAAATTAACTAATGAAAAAAAGCACAATCGATACATACTAAAAATAGTGCCAATACGAAGGGAAAAACTCTAGGGGAAAATAAAGAGAGAGCAATGAAAACGTACATGGCAGGAACGAGCGGAGTCGAAGCAAGAGAGACGTCCAGTGCGAGAACAAAACTTGCTGCAGTACCTGAAAGGGAACACAAGAAATACAGGGAGGCAGTCCGAAGCAGGGGAGAAAGGGGTGTCCTGTACACGTCGCGAGGACTCGAGTAGTCATACGCTCGCAGGAACGCATCGAAGAAGCAGGTTCTCCAAATGAGGCAGCACTGGCAGCCTATAAGCTCTAGGTGCAACAGGGAATGGAACCAAGAAGCTTGCAGCAGCAAAGAAATTGAATATGGAGGAGAGAAGCGAGGCTTACCCATGAAGACGAAGAAGAGCGGCGCTGCCGCCGCAACCAATGGGAATTGCGGACTGCTCCACTGACCAAGGCGTACCCATGAAGACGAAGATGAACGGGGCTGTGTGGCCCAACGGCGGTGCCGCGATTTCTTGCGGAGACACGGACGTGCGCCTAATAATCGAAACCCAAGAGCAGCTTAGGAGAGAACACGGCCCAGATTTAAAGCAGGCCTCATTGGTTAAAAGTCCCGTTGATGGGCCGGCACGTTGCACCAAATGGAGTGGCGTCGGGCGCAGGCTTCACCGACGGTTAAAAACCCAAAAAAACACATGTCGCCTAGCGATAGGTACGTGACGGCAGGGTGTCTCCCGTGGCGTTGAATCCTTGCGGTTTAAGAGTTTAGTTATGCGGCGATTAGGAAAAACCGCAATAGGCGGTGGCGGAGAAACAACGCTTGCGTTAGCTTTCTCATCATGAAAAAAAAAGAATAGATGGTTGCCCACAAATATATGATGTGGCAAGATTTGAAATGTTTCAGAAAATAACTATTGGAAACTCTTGGAGGAGAGCCTTATTCTTTACTCCTAATAGTTTTTGCACGTCCAAAAACTAACTTTTTGTGACTATATTTTTAGACACTCTTGAGATGCTCAAGTTAGCCATGCCCATAGTGTTTTGAGCACTTTTGGAGACACTTTAACGACACCAATATACCATGGCTTCGTAACTGTGATAATTTCTTCATTTTTTTGCTGGTAATTTTTCTCCATCGTCTTATATACGAGTCAATTTTCTACGGATGCGCTGATTAGACAGCCCCGAATGAGGATGTGTGTAACTTAAAGAAAACTTGCCTCTAGGCAAGCTTTGCCTATGTTTTGTGTAGCTTTTTTTTTTTTTTTGAAGCGCTTCATGCTCATTCTTTATTCATCACCGGACGAGTCAGTGAGATCACGACTCACCAAGTTGGTTACAAAATCAGGGAGGGGATTAACCCAAATGCATGGATTATCCGGGTCTCGAATCAAACCTGAACGAGCTAGTTCATGCGCACACCTATTACAAGAACGTGGAATAGAAGCAACACCATGCAAGACGAAATGTAGGCCTAACAAGTCACGTATTTCTCTGAAGATGACTCCTCCAGGTGCTTGATCAAAGGATGTCGTTTTTAGAACAGAAGCTAGGTTCATGGAATCAGTCTCCACAATCACATGCGAATGTTAAACTATGACGAGAAGTACTCGAGAAATGCACTTTTTTCACGTTTGCTCTGTTGGCACTTTGTTTCACGAGGGCTCTCTTGCACTTTGGCCAGGTGGGTTTTATAGTTGTGTTGGAGCTAATTTTTACTCGACAAGTAGGGTAACGAGGAAGAAAGATAGATGAGTTTTGATCGATTGCATACCCTCAATCGGCTATGGCCCTTTATATTTATAAGGAGGGGAGGTCTTACCCCATTGGAGTTGAAACCCTTATAAAATGTCGTGTTAAAATATAACTCAACTCAAATTACACAGACCAACCCGATTATACCGGGTTGTAGGGGCGGTTTAACCGCCCTGCTCAGGTGCAGATCTTCCCGAAGTCATAACTCTCTCACTCGAACTCCGATTTGGACGTTCTGCATATGCATTTTGATCGTCTCGACGAGGAGATACACAATGGTGAAGTCCAATTTGCCTTTTGAGCAACTTGACAATACCGGTTTTAACCGCTTTGGTAACCCGATTAAATAGCCCCTGCTCTGAACTGCTTTGGGTGCGAACAGATACCGCTGGAGTTCACGCACTGGGCGGCGGGGGAGATGACGGACGACGACCCATACAAGATCGCGGAGGATTACCGAACGCCGCTGGTCTCCGACTGGATGCGGCTCGGGTTCGCCGAGGTTGACTACAGGTAGGGCCCGCCCGCGCATGTCTTGCCGCTCGTGAGCCTCTCGCACGTCATCACGTATGTTCTGGTGAGGCCACAGACGGAGTCCAAGACGGGCGGGGCTCACCTCAGAGCAAGTATTATAGGATGACATAAGCAGGCTGCAAGAGTTGTCACCTCAGATTTATGGTGATGTAGAAGAGAGAGATGAAGAGAGAGAAGAGAAGCGGGCTGTAACCTTGCAGCCCGCTCTCAGCCGGTTGTAACAGACTCTAATAAAAATAGTGAGAGAATGAGAAAGAAGAGGTGGACCAAACATTAATGTTGCAGCCCATACATAAAGCCAACCTATTGTATGGGTGGGCTATTAGATTGGCTTAGAATGACATGGCAACATCATACAGCCAGCAACATACTAAATTATAAGCCTTGCTCTCATCACGCAGTGTTCACCCCCGACCGCGTCGACGAGTTCCAGCAGGGGATGCTCGATGACATGAGCGGCCAATGTCAGTACTAGTTTTATCAGCAATTAATGAGATATCACAATCATAGGCATTTTAGGTGACATGGCACAAGATTAATGAGGAAAGAGAAGAGGAATTTTAGACTAGTCTCAGTGGGGAGTGTCATGAGTATTAAATATTATGGCACATCAACAATTTTGCTGATATGGCAGTGATATTTATGAGGGGAGTGTCATGGGATGAGAGAGGATGTCATGGTGATGACACTCCCCTGGCACAGTTCTCAAAGTTTTCAGTCTTGGCAATCGTGCGATGACACTCTCCACTGAGACTGGCCTTAGGCCTCCTCCAATGATGCCAACTCAGCTAGCTCATAAGTGTGTCAAATCAGCTTTTGCCCATGTGGAAGAGAGAGGATGATGAGCTATCTCTTGTTTAAGAGATAGTCTCATACACACATCCCTATATCATGTGAGGCTGATGGGTGGGGTCACTGGACACAAGAGCTAGCATTTGACTCTTATTGTTGGATGAACTATCTCTTATGCCATCTCTTAGATGTATGAGCTAGTGACCTTTGGAGGAGCCCTTATCCTCATGACACCCGCCGGCTCGATACTCAAGACGGATGACACTCCATTGAGGGGTGGGTGTTTCATCCTTGGTACACTTGATCACAGGCAAATGAAAAAAAGTAAATGTTGTATATTGTCTATGAAATTGTGCCATGACACTGTGCACTGCAGTTTCATACTTTCATCCCATTCAAAAGTTGACGTGCCTGTCTATAAAACTGTGCCCATGACACTAACACTGAGACTGGCCTAATGGTCCAAATAATGGCTGGGGTAGGGGTTAATTAATTGCTCGATGGGTATTCTTGGTGATGATTAGTTATTACTAAAATTTAAATTAACGATCTAAACCTCTAAATCGACTTGGGTGATGTTGCTATCGTATTAAGCAAATTGCTCAAATTAGGATCGAGTAGGGGCTTATGTGTTGCTGGACAGTTTGTGTATTCTAACCGTTGTCTTAAATTCATCTGGTATTCGTCGTTCCTTGTTTCATTTGAATAAATTGATCTTTTACTCTAAGAACATTGATCCGTCACCTGACATTTTTTTTATAATCTTGCAAAACGGGATACTATGGCCTCTATTTCTTTTATAAGAAAATTCCTTATTTGATACTAGAAGATGACTCAATTCCTTATTTGACACTAGAGTTTTTTGTTCCTATGTGACACCACAACTAATTTTCATTCCTTACTTGACATTTTCATTGCTTTTGTTGGTTAAGTTGGCTGAAATGACCACCAAATCATCTTGAAAAATCATGAAACTTTTTTGGTCTTAGATTAAATGGAGACAAACTCATTCCGCTTAAAACCACACATTTATCTCTACGGTTTGAAAGCTAAATTCAGCAAATTATGTTGCTTTTCATACTCAGAAAATAATTAATATTTCTCTAATTAATTGTAATGAGTAATAAAATCATTTCCCATCATAAGTTATATATAAAATTGTGATGTTTTCTGATTTTTATTTCAATTTTTTGTTTCTCATAATTTTGTATCTAAATTATGGTACAAAATAATTTTGTTAATTATTGCATCTGATGAAGGAATTCCTGTAGTTTTTTCATAATTTTTAAAACCATTTTGGTGTCATGAAAATTCATATAAATTTCATAAGCAGTCTAGTTTGGTAAATTTTACTTTTGAAGCCGTAAAGGTATATGTGCAGTTTTTAATAGAAATGGGCTCATCCTCATTTGTGCTATTACTATAAAAAGTTTCATTATTTTCTAAGGTGATTTGGATGTTGTTTTGCATGACTTAAGTGACAAATGCGATAAAAATGTCAAATAAGGCATGGAAATTAGAACTTAGTGTCATATTGGGAATAAATTTTTTTTAGTGTCAAAAAAGAAATTGAGTTATCTTTCGGTGTCAAATAAGAAATTGCCCCTTCTTTTATTAGTGTTCTGATTCTCTTAAATGTTCGCAAAACTAGCAGCATTAGCTCAACTCCATTTCTGTTCTGTTTTGTTCTTTCCTGAAAGGCCGTTACAAGATTGAGAATGAATTCAAATAGCACTTTATTACACTCGTGAAGCGAGAGAGTACTTTGGGCCACTGTGGGCCGAAACTGGAATGCTTATGGGGCCGACATGCATATGCTCATGCAGTGAGCCGGCTCTAAATATTATGCTATAGCTCCTCATGTAGAATGGCTCCCACATACACATGGCCAATCTAGTTATCTCCAACCACAAAAAAAAAAATGCTTAAGTAATTTCTGAAATAAAACTAGAAAAATGGAAGCATCCTTCCCAAGTCGAAGGCTCAAACTCCGGTGGTACATGCCTCCACAAGAAATCGAACTTACTAAGGTATGTTCAATTCACAGAATTTGATCAAATCTACACACCCTTTTTCTACATATTAAGAAATGATGAACACGTGAGGAATACAATAGTATTTTTAAAATTTATAATTATGAGAAAAACAAAACAGATTGAGATATATGAGTGCTCATTACATGGATACATTCCTTGTGTTCAAGAATAATTTTCTAACCTTTGTTGCAATCTAAAAAACAAAGCTATATCCACTACCAGACGGAGTGCCATCAGCACCGGTTCAGAAATCCCCTTTAGCACCGGGTTTCCAACTGGTGCTGATCTTCCAGTGCTAAAGGGTGTCCATCTTTAACACCGGGTTAAATAACTGGTGCTAAAGGTGGGCACACGCTAAAAAATTTGCGCGTTGCTGGGATTCAAACTCGAGATCTCTTAGCTCTGGTGTACCCTCCTTACCATCTCACCTACACAGCACATGTGACCAGGTAAGAGATCTTTTCCTTTTAAAATAACCTGTGAAGGACCATTTAGCACCGATTATTTAATATCAACTGGTGCTAAAGCTTCGGGGAACTTTAGCACCGGGTGGTAACACCAACCGGTGCTAAAGGGTCTCCGAGGGCTCATGAATTTTGGACCCGGTGCTAAAGCCCCATTAACACCGGGTCCATATATGACCGAGGCATATGAGGGGGGGGGGGGGGGGGGATGACTCTTTCTCTAGTAGTGATCATAGAATAAACAAGGACCACAAGCGAAACAAGGAAATAATAAAGTTAGAGGGAAGAAAAGTGCAAAACACTCAAACATCCTAGCATCACCCAGAAAGAGAAACCTTACTAATACTAATTGGAGACTCCTTTTTACACATCTATGTTAATTCTCATGGGACCCACTCGAAAAATATTAAACCAATTTTTTTTAGAAATAATCAGAAAAATTTATCATCAATTTGGTAGTTTTAATAATCATAGCCATTGCATCTACAATGTTCTCAATAAAATTACCAACCTTTACCATTATAAAAATAATCTAAAGTAACCCCTATTTTATATCTAAATTATACAACTATACCATTTTGAATACAACCTAAGTAACCCCTATATTTCAATAACACCCTAAAATAATGCATTATGAAAAATAACTTACGATAACAACATACATCCATCTATATTTATTACCCAAAAAAATCTAAAGCTAAAAAAATCTGAATTAAAATGCCCTACTTATGTCATTAAAAGCATCCTAAAGCACATCAATATATGATTCTAAGTTACCAATTTTGCATTCTTAATATACCAAATAGTAGCTTAAAAGGTGTATAATGATGTGTCTCAACTCTCACCATATAGACCACGTATATATATCTAAAGGAAATGATGTGAACCCTGATTTTTCATATTAAATACATAGCTCAGACTAAGAGTTCAACTAAACAGATATCGAAAATATATGGTGGTGTGATACAAAGTGAAAAAATATGAATGCCAATGAAAAAGCATATACATTAATTAGTAACTATGTAAGAATATTTGACAAGTTAGAGAGAGGGCAAGGTAAATTTTTTTTGATTATTATCTGCGAGTCATATTTAAAAAATAATAAAATATTTTTGCCCTCAAAATTAGTAACTTGTGGGGGAGTATGGGTTGATGTACTATTAATAAATGCCTAAGTATAACATCAAATTTGTAAGGAAAGAAACCTAGCCCATAGATATATAAAATTTGAAAGGATGGAAAAGAAACTTCTCGTTGTAATCAGAGTACCATGAGGGTCGACAAATGTTGTATTATTTCAATTTCCCACCACAAAAGAGATGATAAATGACTTTTGATACCATTTCTAGGATAAGGATTAAGGGCGTTGCTTTAGTTTTTTTATAATAAAAATGAAGGTGCCTAATTTAGATGCTAGTTTGTGGGCTACTTTACATTTTATTTTTCATAATAGCGTAGGTGGGAAATTTATCTGAAGATTAGGGGATCACTTTAGATTATTTTTCTAATGGCATATGTGAGTAATGTTTTAATTAGACAACTGAATAGATCTAATTGCTATTATTATTAACGAGGATTAGAGTTAATAAAATTGATGTCTGTGTTGGCCCTAGAATTTGTACCACCGGCCAACACACACAAATATTGGAGCAATAGATATAAATAATAAATCTCTATTCCTTGATTAATCTCCAAAAACACAATGCAACAGTTACACAAACGTGAGAAACAACGTATCAAAATTAGCACCGATGCACTTGTCCTGACCGTGTACAGCTTCAACGATGAGACAGTATATGATTGCCAGCGGAGACCTGGAAGTGCAGCAACGCTGGAAGATGTATGATGATCCACGGCAAGTATCTGTTGATGACGATGTCCAGCACTTGACGAAGATGCACGAAGTTGCAGCAGGCACCGGCTATGCAAGCCGATGCGGTAATCCTCGGCGATGAGCCGCCGATGACGATGATCCTCGGCGATGAGAGCCGCTGATGACGATAGGGCTTCGATTACGGCGAAGCGACGACGGATGGTTTACAAGCTAACCACCAAAGATTGCTCCGTTTACGTAGAAGCAGACGACCGATTTACAAGCTAATCGGCAAAGAGTAGCTAACCCTAGGCAAAAGTAAAAACGAGAAAATAGTAGATGTGTTTGTCGATTGTGGGGGGGTTTCAATCGGCCGTACAGAGAGTGCCCTGGTCTCTTGCCGTGTTAATTAGCTAGGACTCTTAGCTCCAACTTTTTTATTCGGCCACTTGATTTGGAAATTCTTTCCTGTCTATAATCTCAACCGAATAAAAGAGACCGTATGTGAATATCCTAGCAATCTTTCCTGAACTTTTCTAATTATAAGAACACAATATATCATTCGGTCATGTTTCCAAATATCTCTCTTTAACCGAATAAGGTCAACTCTCGTAAGGCCATAATAAGATCTGTCATGCTCTAACATTAATCATCAACCTGGCAAGCCGGCCAGACAAATCACAAGCTCCAAGTTAGAAACTTATAAATAGCCGGCTGTCCTTTTTTTGCTATAAACACATGCCCCCCTGTTTTTTGGCAAAGCTTGCATGCCAAAAAATAAACATGTTTTTTAATCAATTTTAACCCCTTTTCTCTCTGGATGATAGTCAAAATATCGGCCTCTATTTTTTTCTAAGGGCGATAGCAATAGTATCGGCCATAAGCTTTAACCCAACTCAATTATCTGTAGGAAATATAGAAGTTGTACCTCGCTCATCACCACTAAATGATTGGATCGGCATTTTAACTTGCTTTGGTTTCCAAACCTTCGAAACGAATACCATAGGTTTGATCTTACTAATCACCTGATCACACATCTTTTCAGCTTGAGCTTCTTTTAATTCTTGGGTACGAATCCTTTGTAATCTTCTTTTTTGTGAATGTGACAAGCCGATTGGACACCATCTCGGCTGTGGTCGTATCCCTGGCAGCAAAGCAATTTTTACTTCATCTGTCGGCACTTCCAACCTTTCCTTATGAATTGATCCTGAGCCATTACTGCCGGCAGCCACTAAACTGTTATATAATATGTCACTATCCCTGGAATCATGAACCTCTTTGGTGGCTGACACTCCATGCGACGCAGTTGTATGAGAAACTGATGTGCTGCTTGCAAATCGATCGGCCACCATGTTGTTACTAGGGCCGACAGAATTATAGTCACCAGCTTTTTCATTGCATTCAGTAGTACTCCTTGAATTTGCCTCACCCATTGCCTGTAACAAATCAGTATTCACGCCAGCCCCATCAGTACTATTGTTAGTATTTGCTCCAATAATGACAGGTCCCTTGCTAGATGCTTCAACAGTCACTACGATATCTCCTACTGTAAAAGAACCAGCCGGCCCATATTCAGCTACTGCAATTTTAGCCGGCTGTGTACTATCCTCATGCAACACTTCAGGAGCACTATCTGTTAGCATCTTCCTGACAATATCTTTAGCATTTCCTAAAGGATTTGGACGCTGCTCACCAACGATCACATTCTCATTTACCGTGGATTCTATCTGAGATGGCCGAATCAATATTCTTTTGTCTCCCAACTCAACCATGTTAATTGGAAAAGGATGAGTATCCACTTGCATTTTATCTGTGAATTTCAATCGTCCTTCATTGATGGCCGATTGAATATGTCTCCTAAAAACATTGCAGTCATTAGTAGCATGAGAATAAGAATTATGAAATTTACAATAAGCTCGCCTTCTCAATTCTTCCATGGATGGTATAACATGACCCTCAGGTAATCTGATCTGTTTTTCTTGCAGCAAGTAGTCAAAGATCTTATCACATTTAGTGACATCAAATGTGTATTTAATCTCATCATGCCGAGTCTTTGGAGCCGGCTTCAACGTAGGGCAAACGAATGGTTTAGACTTTGAAGACCAAGACCATTCAGCCACACAGATGTTTGTATCCTCATCGTCCGATAGCTCACAATCATAGCCTAGCATATTAACACTTGGACGATCAGTTTTATTTCCATTAGTAGACCTTTGAAAATTCCTAGATTCTTTAGCCCGGCTTTCTTGAGCCAGAGCTTTTTGCATCACCTGGCCAACATCTAGGAAATCAAATCCATCTAGCTTCTCTTTAATATGTGAAAGTAAACCAGAATAAGCTAGCTCAGCAAGATCCTTTTCAGAAAGCACCAAATTAAAACATCGGTTTTTAGTATCTCTAAACCTCCTAATATATTCAGCAACCGATTCATTATATTTTTGTCTAACCGATGTTAAATGTGATAGCCTCAACTGAGTTTCTCCGGTATAGAAATAATCATGAAATTTCTCTTCTAGCTGAGACCATATGTAAATAGAATTTGGTGCAAGAGAGGTAAACCAAGTAAAAGCAGTCCCAGATAAAGACAAAGGAAACAATCTAATTTTCAGAATATCATTGGAACTAGATTCACCAAGTTGTGCAAGGAATTGGCCTATATGTTCCCGTGTAGTCCTGTTATCCTCTCCAGTAAACTTGACAAAATCAGGAACTCTAAAACCAGGCGGATATGGGACAGTATCATAATTTTCAGGGTAGGGTTTTTGATATGTGCGTGCTGCCCCCCGAGGATTTAAGCCGAGTTGATCTCTCAAAATGTCAGTAACCTGATCTCTTAAGTTCGGAATATGGTCGGCCATGGGCCGGACCAATTCAGGTTGAATTTGGGGTAAATGAGCACTCGGCTGTGGCATATAAGCATTTGGAACTGTCCCATAAAAATTTCCTGTTCCTTGTGGAGGTACAGGTGGTGTATTATAAGGAATGGTTTGGTAGTAAGGTGTGTGCAGATTTGCCGAAATTTCAGAACTCCGGCCTTGTTTAGCCGAAGTAGAAGCATTAGGTGTAGCATAAATATTCGGCATTCTAGTTGAAGCAACTACTGGCGAGGTCGTAATAGATGAACCCATGTAAATTCGGCCATCTTGAGTGTTGCTTAAATAAACATTCGGTGCACTAGGAATAGTATTAACAAAAGGAGCTGTGCTTGCAACCGAAGTATTAGTATCTACAGGTCGTTTTAAAACTTGTTCCTCTTGAATACGCATTAAAGCAGGTCTAAGGTTACTATCAAACATATTTTTCATCATGCTCTCAACAGAATTAACAACCTTAGAACTAACAGATTGATCAATCATATTTGCGATATCATTATGAGAAAGAGGAGGCTCACTTACAGAGGTGTTTAGATTAGGTTTAGCACCAACAGGGAGTACAACACCTTCTTTCTTCGTGATGCCTTGTCGTGTCTTGGTGTAACAAGAAAGAAACGCTTGCCGGCGCTCCTCCTCGGCTCGACGACGTTCTTCCTCGTCGGCCTTGCACATTGCCTCATAAGCACGCCGATCCTCCTCCGGCAACTCATCAATTGTGAAGTCAATAATATTTTTCTTGTCCAGTTCAGTGTTGGAGCCCATATTTGGGATTATCGATTCGGCCGTTGATGGAGCCGCAATCTTCGTCCCCAGCGGAGTCGCCAAAATGTGTTGGCCCTAGAATTTGTACCACCGGCCAACACACACAAATATTGGAGCAATAGATATAAATAATAAATCTCTATTCCTTGATTAATCTCCAAAAACACAATGCAACAGTTACACAAACGTGAGAAACAACGTATCAAAATTAGCACCGATGCACTTGTCCTGACCGTGTACAGCTTCAACGATGAGACAGTATATGATTGCCAGCGGAGACCTGGAAGTGCAGCAACGCTGGAAGATGTATGATGATCCACGGCAAGTATCTGTTGATGACGATGTCCAGCACTTGACGAAGATGCACGAAGTTGCAGCAGGCACCGGCTATGCAAGCCGATGCAGTAATCCTCGGCGATGAGCCGCCGATGACGATGATCCTCGGCGATGAGAGCCGCTGATGACGATAGGGCTTCGATTACGGCGAAGCGACGACGGATGGTTTACAAGCTAACCACCAAAGATTGCTCCGTTTACGTAGAAGCAGACGACCGATTTACAAGCTAATCGGCAAAGAGTAGCTAACCCTAGGCAAAAGTAAAAACGAGAAAATAGTAGATGTGTTTGTCGATTGTGGGGGGGTTTCAATCGGCCGTACAGAGAGTGCCCTGGTCTCTTGCCGTGTTAATTAGCTAGGACTCTTAGCTCCAACTTTTTTATTCGGCCACTTGATTTGGAAATTCTTTCCTGTCTATAATCTCAACCGAATAAAAGAGACCGTATGTGAATATCCTAGCAATCTTTCCTGAACTTTTCTAATTATAAGAACACAATATATCATTCGGTCATGTTTCCAAATATCTCTCTTTAACCGAATAAGGTCAACTCTCGTAAGTCCATAATAAGATCTGTCATGCTCTAACATTAATCATCAACCTGGCAAGCCGGCCAGTCACAAGCTCCAAGTTAGAAACTTATAAATAGCCGGCTGTCCTTTTTTTGCTATTATTATTAACGAGGATTAGAGTTAATAAAATTGATGTCTGCTTGCGATTTTATAATATTTTGTAGAATTTAACATTTGTCTAAGACATCTCGTATATATAGACGGCTACACCCAAAGGAACCTCTCAAATTACAGGCGGTAGACCAGGCATGATGCCTTCAGCTACACCTCGTTTTTATGTTATCCGGCGCTTGCAGATAGTATATGTACACTTAAAGTATTATCTCAGTGTAACGTCCCGTCTTCTCGAGGCCTGTCCCGTTTACACCTGACAGCTTTCTAGTACCTCTAGAATTTCATCACATACCAACACACGTCTTTTCTGCGCACTTTGTCATCACTCGTGCGCATCCAAGAATGACTTCCCAGTCGGTCACCCATCCCTAAGTTACTCTGGGCCAAGCACGCTTAATCTTGAGTTGTTTAGAGATTAGCTTTCGAAAAAAATTACAACTTATTGGTACGAGTATTATGTCAATCCTATTAAGCCTTGGGCTGTGACACTCACGCAGGTCTTGTCTGTCCCATAAACCAAGTGGTAGTTGCTCTGCTAAAACCTAGTATATATAATATCAATTGGTATATCCACTCAGGGATAACACGTAAATAATGGCTACTGATACAAGAAAAGAATGACCCCATGCAAAGTTAGGGTGCCCTTTTCGAGGCGTGCACCACGTTGTATCCCACTGATGCTGATACAGAACCACTCAGATGCAAAGGTTGTTAATAATGGACGTGGGATTAATTAGGTTCTACTAATGGCAACTGGGCTTTACAAATCCATCATCAGCCAAAACTTTTCTAGCTTTACAATGAAAACTAAATAAAGCTTCCAGTTGCATGCATTTAGTATTCACAACATGCTGGCGTGCTATCCATCTCCAGCCGCCACAGGTTTGGACTATAGCATCGGCAGAGTTACTCTGAATGTTGTTTTTTTGTTTTTTTATACTGTTAAATTGTTGAAGATTACAAACGTATGCCTTCTGCTCGGGCGTACGGCACCACCAACCAACAATCATTGGCATCTTACAACGGGAGGGTGAGTGTACAAATCCTAAGAACTTTTCTGAATGTTGGATCCTCCTTGTGCTGCACTATGGAGAAGATTTTGTTTTATATATGTGTGTGTTTAAAAAGGCCGGTCGATGGTGACTGTATGAAGTATAGGCATTGGGACTACATGAAAAATGAGCTTTTGCAAAGGCAACAATTTCTATCTCCATCCTCATAAGAGAAATTTTAGAATGCTTGGGAATAATGAGAGCCATCCATTCCGAGAAATCGGACGGTGGAAACAAAGAGAGCTCTTTTACGGTACCCAATACTACCTAATGGTAGTATGGTAGTATAACCGGTTTTTTGTTGTGGATAAAAAGGTAATTTGCACACAAATATATTATTTAGAATTCATGAATAACGTGAGATTAGGTTAGATAAAACATTTCATATATTTGATTTCATTTATTACAAAAATATTTTTTTGTTTCCGATCGTACCCTTATACTACCTATACTACCTATGAATACTACCCATACTACTGTAAAAAAACCGGTAGTACAAAATTAATTTCAGCCGTCGGATCTTTCAAAATAGGTCCTTTTTTATTACATACGAGTCCTTTCTAAACGGTAGTACAAGGTAGTATTGTGTACCGTAAAAGAGCTCAACAAAGAAAGTATCTAGAGGTACCTAAATAGAGGTACCAAGAGATACCAAAAAGTACCGAATCCATGTCAAAATAGGAAAGGTACATCCTGGTATCTCTCGGTACCTTTACCAAAATAGGAAAGGTACCTTTCGGTACCTCATGGTATTTTTCGAGCATTGTAAAACAGCTAATATTTCAAAAGTAAACTAATTTCCTTGCATTGTCCTAAACATTATAATAAGAAACGAGAAAGTACAAAGTTGTGATAATGCTATGATTTGAAGATTCATGGCAAAACATTATTTAAATTGCCATAAATTAGTAGTGTGCCTGTGTATATATTTTAATTTCTGTTGCAAGAGATCGACGATGCATTTGAGCAAAAAAAAAAAACATTATTTTGTCACAGTCTAAGTGTGGTTATACTCTAAATATCGTTTAAGCAATACATAATTTATTATTGCCACTAGTGAAGAATTGTTGCGATTTGTAAATATTATCACCAAGATTTTTAACTACTACAATAATTTCTATGCAGTCCCGTTTAAAAAATGTGAGGATCATTATTTAAATTTCAAAATGTATACAAGAATTGGGTCCGTATAGTGGCTGAACACTGTGCCCCCAACTGGGACTACAATCTTTTTATTATTTTATTTGCAATGATATTTTTGCCACGAACGACTATGTTTGCAAATTGCAAGATTGTGCATTATGAGGGAGTGAGAGTGGGGCTATTTTTAATTAGTGACGACAACAATTGCGGCCATGCCACTTTGTGTCAACAATAATTGCGACTATGGTTCCAATGATCATGCCACTTTGTGTCAACCTTCATATTACATATACATATGGACAGTTTTACATTTTTCAATATATATAGAAACTTTATTCCCAATGAAATAAAACAGATCACTACTACTTAGCAGTAGTAGTCTTTCTCACAACAGAATTGAGGCGACACTGGCTCAACAGTTCCTTTTTGGCAGAAGGTCTTTTGTGAATCTTCACCATCATCAGTATTAGGTGGCTTCTTGGTTGGTCTGTAACTGGTTTCTCCGATGCGAAACAGACCAGCGTGTTCTGCCACGATCCACACTATGGTTATGAGCTCACCACCCCGGCCAAGCTGTCTGGCATGGGACTCCCTGGTGCATCGGATGGCCGCATACAGCAGCTTGTCCACCCACACGTCAAAGATGAGCTCCACTACATCCTTCACTTGCGCTGCTTTCACTTCTTGCAGCGCAATAGCAAGTCGGGCCGCATCGGAAATGAGGCATCTATTGGCATCCGAATTCATTAGCTTCTCGGACTTCTCTTTAGAGTGCAAGATATCGGCAAGCTTATGCTTTCTCGCTGCACAACCCGGATTGTTTTCCTTATCCTTAATGCTTTCATCTCTCAAAGCTTTCATGGTAACCTCGCACAACTTGCGGAGGGCAGGATCCGGTAGCATGTGCGGGCGTAAGATGACGAGAAACATGAGGTATTCTGACAGCACCTCGATTGCCTTGACATGTTTCAGCTGCGTTGTGGCTGCATTTGTACCCCTGATGAGTTGTTGCTGATTGCCAGACCAGAGGTAAATGGCGGTGCTGATGTGCCATAAGAGGATGTCCTCCTGGAACTCATTACCAAAATAAGGCAGCATGAGGCCGTCGAACATCTTCTTACATCTATTCACCGCCTCTTTGCCCCAGAGTGCCCTGAGGTCCTTCATGGAGTAGGGATTTGTACCGGACAGTCTCTGCTTTATCCGCTCGAACACCAACTCCTTCACATCCGGCGGAAGTTGAGACAAACACTTCCAGATGCGGTACTCATTAGAGACGTCCGCTAGCCCCAGCACCGTTGCCAGCCCACCGCATAGACGTTCAATGAGTCCAGGAGTACGTGTGCACTCCTGCAGCATGTTGAACCTCCCAACAGTGTCTGACCACATCCTGTAATTGCTTGGATCCTTGCCCACAAGCTGGCATGGATGCAGACACATGGCGAAGCGGCGGAAACAGCACCACCAACCACTGCACAGGATCTTATGGTGAACCCAAGTCCCTGACCTAGCCGTCAGGAACCCGTACGTCCATGTTGACGCCAGCGCCATCACCAGCCACATCACATCCAGCACCAATGCAAATATCAGCACCATGTAAGTGATGATGAGGTCAGGTCGCTCTACGTTGTTCTTTGGGTACTGCGAGAAGAGGAAGATTGCGGCCGAGGTGGCGATCGGCGAGATGAAGCGGTGGAAGTAGCCTCCGATGGTGTAGACGACGGATGCCTTGGTGTAGAGCATGTCGTAGATGAGGGAGGCCTCTATCTCGACCACCTTGCACATGTCTTTCCACCCCAAGTTGAAGATCTTCCGGCTGGTCTCAAGGTTGGGTGAATTCAACTCCACCGAGGAGTCAAACAGGGCGCGGCACCCGCAGCATTGCCATTGCCCCTGAGCTATC
Organism: Urochloa ruziziensis; assembly: GCA_015476505.1. NCBI lineage: Eukaryota > Viridiplantae > Streptophyta > Magnoliopsida > Poales > Poaceae > Urochloa > Urochloa ruziziensis. Next base: position 9,846,566 of record CM027125.1, on the reverse strand, counting down.
TTCAGGGCGCCCTCATTGCAGTGGCTTATTGAGAAATCAACAGGGGGCTGGTTCTTGTTGCTTGAGCCCCATGCCTTTTTTCTCAGCGATCGCAAAATGGCGACCGCCATCTCGAAGAACCTGAACATACCAATGTTGATCATGATCATGGATGCCAGGGACAGGGGCCCGCTGTTGGCAAGAAATATTTTGGTGAAGACAATGTAGACGGCCCCAATGGCCTTCCAGAGAGACCCAAAAAATTTGCGCCAGGAGAGCTTGTCGTCGTCAAGAGAGTAGGCACCGACGTTGTCCGGACCACCGAGATGTAGCAGGAGGAACGGCGCCCAGAACGCGACCATTATTTGCTCATTATCTGATGGCCCGGTAGTGTCGAGCGAGAGGTGGGCGAGGGCATAGCTCCCCGCCTTGTTCATGATCTGGTACGCCAGCCACAGGGCAAACGTCAGTTCTGGCCGCGCACTGTGCCGCCGGGTCTCGGCGAGGACGATGAGGAGGACATGCGTGGCCAGGCTTGCACTGGTAGCAATCCGGATCGCCCATTCGTTCCAGAAATCCACGGCCCGGGGTAACCACATTTCCGTCGCCATCAGCTGCTGATACAAAGGAAAGGTGATCAGACTAAAAACTTGCGTATGTGTACAGATTCGACATGTGAATGAAAAACTAAGCAAATAGTCGGAGCACGGGAGCAGTGAGAGTAAGCATGCTGACCCGGTAGGTTGGCCAATCGACGATGGCGACTGGTATGTGTTCGTCTTATTGAACGAACACTGGGGATATGATTCAGTAGACCCTTGTCGCTTCCTAACTCATACTCCCCAGCGGTTTCCCGTATTGTGCAGGTTCAGTGCATTTGTTCGTCTGGGTGTGGTACAGTGTCTTTGTTCAGGCCACGCTGCTTGCATCAACTACATATAGCAGTTCATACAGCGCTATCCTAGCTTTGCCCAGTCCCTCATCTAGCTTCCTAGTCCAGTGGTTGCTCTCCAAATCTAAGGCTAGCACCCACCGACGAAAATAATAAATTATGGTTAGCAGGCACAGTTGTTAAAAATTGACACCCACTTTAAGTTTCATCTAGCATTGGGGCAAAATTAATAATTCAGGAATGCGCCCCCCCTGTTTCTGTTTGTATATATCCCACTGTCATCGTGAAGCACTCCCATAGTCCCATGTTCATTTTCTAGATGGCGTGCTTAGTTTGATGGTTCCCCGGCCCTGTCCGTCGCCTTTAAGGGTATGCTACACTCCTTTCGGACAAAACTATTCACAACAAAAGCAAAGCAATACGTTTGGTGTGTGTGGTGAGAGAGAGACTTTGTGTAGGTCTCGGAGGAATAAGCATATAAGCTTGTGGCTAGGGCTGGACGCTGAGCCAACTCAGCTCGGCTTGGCCTGGCTCGTTAGCCTAACGAGCTGGCTCGACTCGGCTCATTAACAAAATGAGTAAAAAGGCTAGCTCAGCTCGGCTTGCTAGGCTCGCGAGCCAGCTCGTTAGGCTCAAACGAGCTCATGAGTCAAATGTAAATTTAATATTGCCATCTTAACATATATAAAATATAAAAATATTAATAATAAAGTTATAAACTTCAAAATTCACTATGTATGGCTTGGCTCAACTAGCTTAGCTTGACTCCAATAGCTCGACTCCCTTTGTTAGGACCTTAGACTCTAGCTTGGTTGGCTTGCGAGCAGCTCGCGAGCTGGCTCGAGCTAGCTCGTTATCCAAACGAGCAAAATTAGCAGTTCGGCTTGTTAAAAAGTCTACCGAGCCAAGCCGAGCTGAGCCGAGCCATGAACGAGCCGAGCCAGCTCGCGAGTTCTTGGCTTGGCGTCCAACCCTACTTGCGGCCTACGTGATGCACTACTCGCCGGCGACCACTATGCTAGATTGCTTGAAGTCTAGCGTCGGTGGCATAGACAAATGGGCCAAACTTTTTTATACTAGCAAATTTAAGAATCGGGCCCTAAACGGATCGGATCGAAATTATATACAAATTTGCCCTGTAAATAATTAGAGCCAAGTTAGATCGTGAAGAGGGCATAAGGGCCATGGTCTATTATCACCCCTATAGATGACTAGATGATGGGTTGCCGTATTGGAATTTGGAAGGGCCAAACAAAAGAAAGCGGCCCAAAATACATATGGTCCTATAACGCCATATCTCACCATTCGCTCCTAACTTGTACACGGGTTGGGGGCCCAGGGCGGCCGCCCCGGATGATTACACTACAGCGCAGGGCCTGATGGAGAGTGGGACATAAACTACGTACTCCCTCCGGTTCAGTAAAAGAAGTCGTTTAGGGCAGCGACACGGTCTCCAAAGTACAACTTTGACTTCTTATTTTTATAAAGATATTTATTAAAAACTAACATATGTATACTTTTATGAAAGTATTTTGCAAGACAAATCTATTCATGTAGTTTTCACATTTCCAAACTCAACGACTTAAAAGTTATTCACGATTTATATTCCCAATGTTTGACTCAAATCTTGTCCAAAACGACTTCCTTTACCAAACCGGAGGGAGTACCTTAGAAAACCAAAAAACATGGATACAAATGTCATCATATACAGCTGCTGCAGACATTGCCAACCCCACATCCTTCATATAGTGCCAACCACTTAGATGCAATAAAACTGTATGGGTTATTTAAAGCTATACTTTTTAGAACGTCATAGATGGGTGATTAAGATGAAGATTAGAGGGTTACTTGAGGTTATTATTCATAATTCCATATGTGGGTAATTTATATATAGATTTAGAGGGTTGGGTAATATTTTTTAAGAAAAATATAATTGATTTAATGGCTATGATGGTTAGAATCTCTCCATTTTAGAGCTGGTGCAACACACCCGTTAACTCGCAGTCGTTCAATTCGCAGAACTCACGATACTACTGTCAGATGTGGCTCCGTCCATTCGCCAGTGACGTGAAACATCGAGGATTCTCTTAAACCCGTTTATCTATCGTGGTTCCACAAGTTTTGTCTGCAAGAAAAAAGATGCCGTCCCGCCGAGATGCACCACCTCAGCTTCCTGGCCGTCCTCGTCATTTCGCCGTTGCCATAGTCGGTCACTGGCTTCACAACATCAACCTTCTGTGCGCCACCTCCCCACCCGTCGCTCCTCCCGAGGATAAAAAAAAGCCATTGCCATCGCCTCGTACCCCATTTCTAGATAACCATGGGTACGAGGGTGCTAGAAGGAGTTAACGTGCACCCCTTCAGTGCCGGCTGGTAACCTCAGCCGGCACTAAACTGCGCGACTAAGTCCTCCTTTTTTTTTCTTTTTTCTTTTTGCTTTTTTCTTTTCTTTTGTTTTATACGTTTTCGTGTTTGTACGAAATGCGTCTACGTAGTGACACTATTTGCGTTCATACTACGTTACGACAAAATATATCACATTATTAATATTATATATATACATAAATAGATGGAATTTATACTATACACACAACATTAGAAAGATCCAATAAAGTATTTGTACTTGAGATATTACAAATTAAACATACACAATACATCTCAACGGAAGTCACGATGATACTTATCGAGTGTTGCGACGCTTGACTAGGGATCAGCATATAATTCTCCGTTCTTATTTATGACTTCATCGAGGTGGAATCCGCAGATAGATTATTGCCCTGACCCGAGCATCTTCGATGAAATCTTCTTTCATGGACTAACACTGTAACATTTCTAGATGAAAACATGAGAACGAAAAATAATAGATTAAAATTAATTACCAGAATTGATTGAGCTCACGTTTCGCGATGCTTCCGCCGTCATTTACCCCTTTTCACTTACAAAGTCATCGATCCACTCGCATACGTAGTATCCACACAAGTTGTTTCCTTGCTCCTGTCTCATGCACTGTAGCAAAATGGGTTATGGCATGGAATAATAATTTTTTATTACGAATTACACAAGATGAGAGAGTCTGGTCATACCATTTGGTGGTGAATTTTTTGCTGGCGCTAAAGAAGATGGCGGAGCTGGAGATGTCGATTCCGTAGGAAATGGAGCAAATCGTCGCAATACACTCTCAAGATCAAAACTTGGGTCCTCGCGCTCATTTGTTTTTTTTTCAAAAAATGTACCATTGCTTTCTCCCACACTCCGGTTTTCTTCTTCTTGTCTTGAGCCGGACGACGGTCACCGCCACCATCACCACTCCCTCCAGCGGCGGAAGCCATATTGATCAACATGACTTTATTTTTTAAAAAATAGTCCGAAACCATGTTACAAAATATTATAACATAAGAAACTATCTAATAAATTTATTTTTGGTAAATTTTATTATAAGTAAAACAAACATGTCAATTTCCCTAATATGTCACTGTGAAATAATTTCCAGGCATGTGTCACTATGAAATTCACCAGAAATTCGTTTATGGTAAATTTTATGTATAAATAAAAAAACATGATCATTCCCCCTAATATGACACTATGAAATAATTTCCAACCATATATGTGCAAATCAAAAAATCTTTCTCATTTTCCCTCATGCTTTAAATCACCAATTTCTCTATCTGTAAAGCATGAAATGAAAACTAAACACGGTGAAACAAATGATAATGAAGTTGCTAACTTTTACTCCACTTGAATGAGTAAAATCACCACAAATTTGGAGAAAAATGGGCAGCACCTCCCCTCTAACACGCCATGGGAGAGTGGAGAAGCTCGAGATCAAATGAATGGGCTCGGGCTCGGGAAGAAGAAGCTGATATATGTTGAGCCATTTAGTCCCGGTAGGGGGCTTCAGCCCACACTAATTTCTGATATTTAGTGCTGGCTAAAGCTCCCAACCGGCACTAATTTTTCGGTGGCCCGTTAGTGCCGGCTGGGGGCCGGCACTAATTTTTCGGTGGCCCGTTAGTGCCGGCTGGGGGCTTGGGTGCACCTAGAAGGAGGCGATGGGTGGTCTTGCCACCGACATCGTGATGGCGGTGGAGGCGTGCAGCGGCGACACTAAAGGCTACAGAGCTTTATGGTTTTACCTGTAATTATTTGCTTAATCATTTGGTGTGTGGGGTCTCTATATGGGGGCAAATTCCTTGGTTGCCACCGGAGAATTGAAGTTCTTCCTTACATGCCATTGAAAATATAGGCTTGTCTCCATTGCCATTGTTTCAATTTTACATTCCCCTCTGTGCCATTGCCGTGACTGAACCGTTACTGGGATGTTAAAGGAAGGGGTGAAATGACCATAATACCCCCAACCTCATCTCCTTTCTTCCTCCCTGTCTCCGTCCTCTCCAAAGAGCAGTGCAGCGCTGCCGGCGAAATTCATTGCCGCCGCTGCAGCTCCGGCCAAACCTCTCCACTCAGTGTTGCTCCACCCCCTCCTCTACACCCCCGCCAGCTCTTCCCCAAGCTTCGTCGCCCGAACCATCGAGGATTTCAAATCCCTCGGCCACCCACCATTAACGCCGTCGAGCTCGATTCCCACGTCTACCGGCCTCTCCAGTCCTCCTCCCCCCAAACCGATGTCGTGGTTACCACTCTCCTCCTGTGCGGCTGCGCCCAGCTCGCTCGCTGGTCGCACGCCCACAGGCCGCATCGCGTTCCGCGCGGCCGCGCCAGCTCGCCCGCGCCGCCTGCTGGCCGCATCGCCCTCCTCTAGGCCGCCGCTTGTCGCGCCCCGCTCGGCCACGCCGCACGCCGGCCGTTGGGTAGCCACCAAGGCCGACCATGCCTTATCCGTGGCTTTTTTTTTTCAAATGCCCCCCCCTCCCCCCCCTAAAAGAACTCTCAAAATAAAACGTGAAATATTCTGTGTATGCCATCTTGTGAAACACCCCCCTAGAAGAAGGTCAAAAAAGCAAACCATCACAACCATAAAACTGGTGGAGGCCAACATGAGGGGTAAAAAGTTCAAAAAAATAAAAGTTGACACCGTTGACTAATGATTTGTGACGGCAATGGCATAGAGAGGATGCAATATTTAAAATAGTAGCATTGAAAGAAAGTGCTAATTTTCGATCGCATATAAGAAACGAGTTGTAATTCACAATGGCATATAAGGAATTTGCCCTTTATATGGAGAGACTCGACATGGTAATCCTGAGCTTAGTTGGCTTGCAGGACAAGTTATCTTAATCTCTAAACTTTTTCTAAAATCTAACCTAATATGCAAGTGCGACTGCGGGGTACCCTGGGCCGCCCCTACAGTACCACACGGGCCTATTTGGGCCCATCAGACTTACAGGGCCGACCGGGTCCTCTAAATCCCTAATAGTTGTTCACTACTACAAAAAACATTTTAGGAGACACTGCCAAAACATTTTCCGAGACGTTTACAAAAAATATCCGTCTCTGTTAATGGGAGTGATTAACGAAGGCGGTTACATTCATTTTAGGAGGCGGTAACATTTTACCGTCTCCTAAAATCGATTAACGGAGGCGGTTATTGTAACACAACCATCTCCGTTAATGGACAATTAATACCATTAACGGAGACGGTTGAAAATCCGCCTCCGTTAATGCCCGATTAATAGAGACCCCAGCTCAGAGACGGTTGCAAAAACCGCCTCCGTTAATGGAAAAAAACCGTCTCCGAAAATGATTTTTGTAGTAGTGGTTATAAAGATCTTATATTTAAAAATAGGAGTAAAATGTAAGAAACAGAGGCGTGAGAACTTAAGTTTCTTACAACTTCTACATTCAACAGCTGATGATAAAATAAAGATGCAACTACATGACTAATATCGAGTCACCGAGAATCAAACTCAACAACTTCAATATACATTATTTAGTAGCCAAAAACTTAATATGCCTGTGAACCACGAGCGGCACAACTTGTTCACATATCTTATCTCTTGATGTATATGTCTAGAATATAAATAAAACTGTAACAAGTGATAGTTGCAAGGCTCAATGCTTATGCCGTGCATAAGCTTCTTGGTTAAGGAAGTCTGTCATAATCCAGATGACGCTCGTCAGCTCGCCGCCACTGTTGAGCTTCTTGGCATGGGACTCCCTGCTGCATCGATTGGCTGCGTAGACTAGAAAATCCATCCACACTTCGAGGACCAAGTTCAACACGGCCTTGCTGCCTTTGTCCTTCTCTCTGTTAAGAAGTTCTTTGGCAACTCCGTTAGCATAACAGAGGCGAGGGACGTTATGGCTGTACTTAGGCCCCTCCTTGTATACCGTGTTGGCGATGTCATTTATATGGTCCACTTCAGTGACATTAGGACCATCATTCAGGCGGAATATTTCCTTGAGCATTGTACCTATACTTCCTGTTGTGGGATGCCCATGATTCTTGCACCTGTCAGATAAATTTTCGCAGGTACGCCGGTACAGCATGTTCTGGGCAAGGCCTGGCAGCATTTTAGGGTGATCTACGAGGAGGAACATCAAGTAATTGGACAGCATCCTTATATACTTCACTAGATCTGCAGAATCGCCAGTGTCTCTGCTACTTGTGGCAAGGAAGATGTCAGTGCCGATGTGCCATATTATGACCCCCTCTTGGAACTCGACGCCGAGATTTCTGTCTTTCTTGATACGCTCATACAGGTCCTTGTCCTCCCTCTCCAGTGCGTCTTGACCCCAGCTCTTCCTGATCACACCCTGTGAATTCAAACCCGTCTCTGTCAATCGGTGAATGTACTCGAACAGCCTCTGTTTCAGGCCATCAGAAATGTCAACTGTTGCAGAGTAATGCTTCCTGTTCCACCACTCCTCGAATCCCAACATCTCAGCAACTCTGCCTAGAAGGGGTGTATAGGCCCTTTTGCGACGGCTGCAATAGTGTAACATGTTATACTGCCCCATTTTGCCCGACCATCTCCTACCTGATCCGTAGCTTCCAACCCTTCCCTTGATAGCCTTCACAATTTGGCGAAGACGATCCCACCTTCCGGTACATAGAACCGCATAGCGGAGCCAACTACATCTTGTGGTGCACAAGAAGGCATATGCCCATGAGGATCCTAGGGAATTCAACAGAGATTCTACCTCCATAAGGAAAGCCCCAGCCAGCAAGGTGTAAGTGATGCCAACATCTACCTTGTGACTATCCTTGCCACTGAAATGGAACAGCAGAAATGAGGCAGCAATGACGATACACGAGGTGACACGGAGGAAGTAACCTGGCCATGTGTGGATCACGGCAGCCTTGGTGTAGAGTATGTCGTACAACAGGGAGAGCTGCATCTCTGCAAACGCCCACATGCCCTTGGAGTCTTCTTTCCTAAGGGCTTTGAGCATCTCAAAGGTATTGTGCTCTGGATCTTTCTCCAGCCAAGAATCCACTGTTGCACGCTTGCTTATATGGAACATGCAATGAGCACGGCGCAAATGCGCTTCTTCTTCGTCGATGGTGTTCTTCAGTAAACCTTGATCCCAATGATGAAAGTGGTGATGCCTGGCAGGTGGTTGCTTCTTGAGAGATCTTCGGATGCTGCTCATGTTACCGCCCCTGATGGCCACAACCCTCTCTGCATACTTGCCAATGCCGACCGCCCACATCAAGAAGGCGGCAAGGGCGAGGAAGCTGTCGCCTCTTGGGAGATGTTTGAAGAGGACGTAAGTTGCTGCTAGGACCTTCACGATGAACACCTGCAGGTGGCGCATCCAGAGTTGGGTGTCATGGAACGCATACGCGGCTATGCTGTCTGGGCCACCACGGTGCAGCAGAAGGAAGGGTGCCCAGAATGGCATGAGCCGGTGGTCGCGCGGTGCGTTGCTCCAGGAGAGGAGTCCAAATGCATAAATCCCGATCGTGTCAGCCAGGTGGTATGCCAGCCACAGAGGTACCCTCAGCAGCACAGAGGCTTTGTGTCGCCGGATTCCGGCGAGGGGAAGGAGGAGAACATGTAGGCTGAGGCTGAAGAGCAGTAGGATCTGGATGGACCAACGGTTCCATAGGTCCAATGGCCTCACAGCCATTGCTCTTGCGTATATACTATTGAAATTAAAGAATCTTTCCAGGAGGATCGACCTGCTCCACCGAATCAACCTGTGCATGTTGAAAGTAGCTTGTCATCAGGCCGCATATTAGTAGAGTGCCAAGTTTGGATTATGAAAAACATGCAACTGCAGTATTTGATAAATTTATCCCAACATATAAAATACAGTCAACTAATTGAAAAGAGGATGTCTAACAAGGAGAGCTGAAGGATCGTGTTACCATTTTTGCTACAAAATACTGGTATTAGGCTATTCTCAGTGGGAGTTTTATGGACACATTAACCAGTCTAGGAACTATGTAACTCTGGTGGAGTTTCATGGGATGAAACAATTCTCTCATTCCATGAAACTCTGCCGTGTCAGCAATTTTGATGATGTGGCATAGAAATTAATGCCCATGAAACCTCATTGAGACTGGCCTTAGCATTTGCGAATCCTGAGGAGCTAATTAATGCTCCATCATTCATCAGTGTTGTCATAGGTAAGACCCCAAATGTTGCTCGAAAAAAAAGTAAGACCCCAAACAAACATTCAGGTATTTAATGGAATGAAGGAGACAGATTTTCTGGTAAATTAGGAAACATATTGTAAAAGTTTAGGTAATAATTGATCGATGTATAGGAAGGAACGCCTGTCATCTTTCACTTAAGAGGAAAACGTAAATATTGATATTGTTGATGTAACAAATGAAATTAATTTGAGGATGGAAATTCATGAATATGTTCATATTGCTGTAGTAAACTTTATACAGGAAGGAACACGTCAGAGGTACTGGTGTACGATACCAATAATATTTTCTCAGCAGCTCATGGTCATACCGCCCCCTCCAATCCACTGACAAGGCTAGCTAATTGAAGTGAGTGGTATGCTGCGTGCAGGCCTTTGAGTCGACTTTACCTGAAAGAAAATCAAGTGACCCCTTCAAAAGCTTAGGACGAATGTGGCTGATATGCAAAATTGAGATGATGAAGAGTCAATAACTGGACAAGCTTCGACAATAATACAAGTACTAATTACTTTATATACATACATATATAGGAACATATATTCCTTATCTGGCTAAGAAAGAAGAAGGAACAAGTCCTGCATGTTTAGCCCACTTACTCGGAAGAAACAGGCCGGCAGGGGCCATGGAAGAGAAACCAGAGGAAAAACGGGGACGTCTTGTGTACCATTATAGCTACAGCGATCAGACATCGTCGCATTAGCATTTGTTACATTGTTGGTTGGTGGCGCGAGGCCGTGCGTGATATCACAAGCTGCATCCTATTATCTAATAATACTATAAAGTCTGTAGGTAATTAAGCAACTCCAAGGCTTAAACAACCAATCAGTCGAAGGTACACCTGTGGCCAATTGAAAAGGTTTCTACGTGGCTTAAACCAGAGGAAACAAGAGAAGCTTCCGTGGGTCTGTGATGTATGCTACAATATTTAGTTGCCCGGTTGGCAAGCCAAATTCCATTTTTTTTTCATGGTAACATAAAGCGGGTCAATCGTACTAGCATCTCTGTTTTCAGATTGTTTACCAAAAGCTGAAACTGTGTGGAGGAATACGTACCTCGGATACCAATCTGTTTCAGAATCATTTTAATGGACAGTGTATTAATCAAGCATTTTTTATTCTTCAAACTATATTACCCATTCATTAGTTTGTCCTACTACACAAGCTTGAGCGATTTATATACGAAAGCATTTTAATAGTACTTCAAAAATGTAATAAGCTTATAAAACTAAGCGCTTCTAATAATTAGGTGTGGGCGTGACACGCTATAGAGGAACGACAGCGCGCTACCATGTATGGTTGAAAGTGACAATTTGGTGATACCAACGAGCGTCGGGTGATGGGTGACAGGTGGTTGAAGCAGAACGTAAGCATCTGTGACCTAGTGCCATTTCACTTTGTATTTTATTTATTGGGCCACTATTTACTATGTGTTCCATCAGTTTTACGAAGTGCATAGTAATTGCACTGCAATTAAGCTATAGGTAATGGGCAATATATGTGGTCCGTTATCTATAACTTTAGCAACCTGGAACCACGTTCCGGAAACTTCGTGTAGGAACAAAGAATAATGAGAACGATCGGGAACATCATTCTAAAACTTGGTGGAATGTGTTTTATTTCAATTGGAACATGGACAGCGGGAAGATACTGCAAAGATACAACTAGAAAATTTTGCAGTCCAACAAATTAAAACTTTATGTCCAAGTCCTCAAGAACTTCTTTTTCTAATAATTCACTGAACAAATAGGCTATTATCTAGCTAGGATTTGATGAAGAACATGTGTTAATTATTTTCATTCTAATGATATCAACTCAAATAATTCGAAATATGTTCTGGGAACATCGTTCCAATCACACATGAAACATGTTTCATCTCCCATAATGACTCAAAATGGCATTGCATTTTTCATGTTCCTGTTCCTTACTCCCAACGTTCTGGAACATGGCATAGGTTTGAAAATTGAAACTCAGGCACACGGACGTTCGTAATGCCATATTAGTAACGTACATTGTTATTGCCTGTTACTAATAACAGTCTTGATGCCTGTTACTGATGATGCGTCATTTGTAACGCAATAATTGTTAGGTGGCCTACGCTGTTACCAATTAGGGGTTCTCACGTAGTGTTCCGCAAATAATACTCTTTGGATCACTCAATATCCATGTTCCTTCACCAAGACATGACTTTGCCTCATTTCATCTTACTTCTAATAAGGCTCTACGTGGAGCTCCAAGGTAGGAAACAAAAGTGAGGCATATATGTTTCCAATATATTGCAAAGTCAGAGACCGGATCCTTGGAGAAACAAGTCATACAACCTGATTAAGATGTGCATGTGTGTGGATGACATATGGGAGAATGTATATGAACTCCTTTTGTGTGCGGGGTTGAAGCAAAATGCAGTGAATAAGCATTTCAGTTGACTGTGGAGGCATTTCACTTTGTATTTTATTTCTAGGGCTTGCATCGGTTTTACAAAGAGCAATCATAATTGCATTGCAATTAAGCTTGTGTATGTTTCATTACACCTATTACGAGTCAAAGAATCAGTGAAAACAATAAAGACAAATAAGTTTAATTGTCCCCTAATAACTATTTTCTCAGTAACCTATCTTACTATTAGTAATAGTAGGCTCCTTTCATGTTAATCCTCAAGAGATGTGGTAGAGAAAAAAAATCCTAGAAATTTAATAAAACAAACATTAGGGTAGATTCTAATCATTAATGACAGCCATCGCCACTGGGTATTTTATATTTTCTAAACAAAAGCTCCACCTCTAACATAAATATTTTATATCTAAATTATCAACTTATTTCATTACAAAGTTAACCTCTCAGCTTCATCTAAATTACTCACCAATGTCATTATAAAAGATAATATCAAGTAATCTCCTAAATTTACATCTAAATTTTACATACCTTATGTGGGGACCCCTCTCCCAGGGGTTCCCTGATTACCTGTATCAGATCCTGGATCGGCCACTGATACAGATCTTATCACAGATTAGTATCAGAAGCGGTAATTAACGTATGATTTTAAATAGATTTAAACACCGTTTTTAGCTAGCGGAGAGCGGGTAGGGACTTCATTCCTCCACCAGAATGGGCTGTAGCACCTTTTCGCCCTGGAGTCCTAAACCTGTATGACAATGAAAGGGATATCGAAGAGAATACCCAGCAAATCCCACAAATAATATATTATATGAATTAAAAGAATATAAAGGTCGGGCCTGGAGAGGCACTTCCTCCCTGCCAGTCCCGATGTGCAATCCCGAACCTGACCAACGGTACCTTCGCCGTCTCAGGCTCCCCATGCAATAAAGGTAAATCTAATCAATGGGGGCTTTGACTAAGTGGACTCATTCCGGAGTCATGGCTATCCAGATAGATTCTACAGCTCTGCAGAGGTCGTACTTATCTACCCCGCATTCGGTCAGCCCATACCGTGTACTTAGGCGGATACTGTCCTACGAGATCCGTTCCCACCAGCGTCTATCTCTAGACAACCCTTCCCTAGCTATGTCCACGGGTGCTGCTGGGGCCTAAGCAGGGATCGCATATACGTCCACAAAAGGACATCAAACCCGGGTATGGATGCATAATATAAATGGGCATGCATCGCCCATGGGCCCTACCAGCCCTATCACATGCGACCCGTGCTGACCAGTCCCAGCCCTCTGTCTGGGGCTGTCTCCAGCATACCCGTTGCCCACCGTGGCCCCTTGGGACAGTTTACTAAGGCTGGCTAGTGGGTGTGTGGATCAAGGCCTCACATAAATAAGCACTACCGAAGGCTGTGCTTTTTTGGCATGCGGGGTTGTACTGGGCACTAGAAAGACTCTCCCATGAAACGATCCTTAGCAGGGATCAGAGTGGCTCTTAGGACCCTCCTAACGAGGCTATGTTGGAGGTACGACCATGGGCCTACAGGGACACATGGATTCTCCAATCAGAGTCGTACCAGGCGTGAAGAACACGAGTAGAGTACCGCAAGGACTCTTCTCGATTTGGAAACCAGTCGTATGACTTGTAAACTACTCGGATTGCCTTGTAGAGTAATCTTCGAGTAGTACTTGGTTAGGATTCTACTCGAAACCAACCTTGTAACCCTGCCCGCCATGAATATAAGGCTGGGCAGGGACCCTCACAGAGGGAGGGAAGTCTCTCAACAGAGAAGACGATCTCATCAATACCAATCACCACACAGGACGTAGGGTATTACGCCTCCTAAGCGGCCTGAACCTGTCTAAAATCCTGAGTCTCTTTGCCTTTGCGTTCCTGATCTCGGCGAAACCCACCTGAAACTCTACTACCTCGGGATACCCCTCGGTAGGATCGACGGTAGAACACCGACAGGCTATCCTTCCACTCCCAATCCTAAAGCATCCCCCCACTACAGCGATGCTGGGCATGCACTCAGGCTATGCCCCATGTAGCTTAAAGCTGTGAATATAATAAAGTTTAATTTGGTGATATTATTGGCAGGACTTGCCTTCATTGTCGGTCCTTAGGCGTTCCTTACGCAGGCATATTCCGTATGTTGACCGGGCTTGGGCTTCGGGCCTTCTGGAGCTTTGGCGTCTCGTCGGGCCCGGTCATGCTATCGATAAAACACATAAAATAACAATCAGTATAACAGTACACCAATCAATTCGTAAAAAGGGAAAAGAATGGAAAGAAGGCGGGGATTCGAGGGGCTTTCGGGTTAAGGAGATACAGCTGAAGGGGAAATTGATAATCTATTAATTCTACGATAATTAATGGATTAAAGGATGGGGGTTCTGGAGGGAATCCCTAGAAAATTATCGAATAACTTCTTTGGGATTGGCTGGGGGGTGATTATCAGTACTTCAGGAATTATAGAGATTTCTAAAGAATAAATCCCGAATAACCGATATAGATTTCTAGAGAATCCTTATATGTGTGTGGGCAGCATGACAGCTAGGGTTTTATTGAGATCTACGGGTGTATGGATGGGCGGTATGACAGCTGGGATTGATACCTAGGGGTTTACGGATGGCTGGTGTGGCGACGGGGTTTTAGACGGGCGTAACGGCGGGGTTTTTGGGTAGCATAATGGCTAGACTGGGCTTAGGACATAAATATTAGGGAAGTAATCATATGGAAATGCTTAGAATAATCCCTAATATTTATGGGAATTTTCTAGGGATTTATGGGGCTCAAATGTGGAGAAGGGGATTTTATGGGTATACTGACAGGGGCTTTTCATTGGCTACAAAACTACCCTAATTGGATTTAGGCTCTAATGAGGTGCTAAAAAGGATTTGGTGGCATCACTAGGCTTAGAAATATTCCTAGGATTTATGGGTATTTTTGGGGAATTTTTAGAATAAAGGAAGGGCTCTAATTAACCTTGTGTGTGCACTTACCGGGGTGTATGCAGCGTTTTCTGGGCGGCTAACGCAGAGGGATGGATGCTGGCATGGGCTGGTGGGGCCCTCCATGCGCACTATTCTATGTGCCAGCGCGTGGACACGGTGGACCGCGGCTGCTGGGCCGCCGGTCTAGTGGACCGCGTCCACCCAGCTGGTGCGTCCGTCGCGCCGTGGGCCGGCCGTGGGCTGGGGCGCCCGCGGAGTCTACGGCTCACGTAGACCGGGCGAGTGAACGATGCAATAGGGAAGGGTAACAGCGTTGGGGCCTGGGCCCGCTTGTCGAGTTACACCCAGAGAGAGGGGGAGACGGCGCGATGGTGGAGCTGACGGCGGCGCACCGGTTGGGGAGAGGAGGGCGGCGCCACTGCGGACTCCATTTGCGCCACCGCAGAAACTCGTCGGCTTGGCCCTTGCCAGTGCTAGGGCTTGCCGGCGGCCTTATGGCTTAGGTCAGGAGTGAGAGGAGACCACGGTGAATTCGCCGGGAGCAAGTAGAAGGGCGGAGGAGGGGTGGTGTGGTATGGCCGTGCATGGGGAGAAGAGGAGAGTGTCGGTGATATGATCTCCGGCAGTCTTCCACGGGGTAGCCCACGGAAGTGATTTGTATGTAGGGAAGATCGCAAAGATCGTAAGCAAGATGGTTAGGATGGACAGACACAAGGGTTTAGACAGGTTCGGGCCATTGACTCGACGTAATACCCTACGTCCTGTTTTGGGGTGTTGTATTGTGTGGATTGTATGTCGATGTGAGTTGAGTTGTTGTGCTTCAATCCTTTGGAGGGGGTCCCTGCTCGCCTTATATATCGGAGGGCAGGGTTACAAGTCGGTTTGTAGCCGATCCTATCTCTAAGGATCCTTTCCTTCTTTAAAAAACTCCTATTCTAACTAGAACTCCTCCTTCCAGATCCTTCCTTCGTGCACCGACTTGTCCCGCACGTCATCAGGTCCAGAACGGTGGGCCGGGCCGCCCCCTTCTTGGTGGGCTGCCAGTCTTGCTCGTGAGGTACTCGGGTACTATATCCCCCACAGTAGCCCCCGAGCACTTCTTGGCCGATCGTTGGCTGTAATTGATCTGTCTTTTTCTTGCATGATCCGAGTGCTATATCCCCCACAGCTGCTGCGGATGACGTTCCTCGTGTCACGAAGATCTCCATCACGGTCCGATCCACCGCTGGTCCGGCGTCGAGATGGCCCGGGCTCAGAAGCAGCCGTACGTGATCTGCTCTGCATCTGGTGAACATGGACGGAGGCGGCCTGCACGAAAGCCCTTACCTTATCCAGGCCTGGAGTACTGGGTGGTAGCCGACTGATCTCGTCGATGGTGACGAGGCTCTGGACCGGCGTCTCGTAGACGTTGAATCCGTTGTACTCGAACATGTCATCGCGCATCCGGTTCCGACTGCTTCTCCTGTCGCGTCGATCCTGATGACGACGATGGTCCTCCGAGGGTGGTTCTCGAGGTTGAGCGGTGCCAGATCCTGATGCGTTGGCACCGTGTGGTCGGGCGGCTCTGCGAGTCGCCCGATTGGCGTTGCGTCCTCGGCATTGGTCCCTGGCTTCAGTCGTCTCTTCGGCCGGGGTGACCTCGTCCTCTGACACAGGGTTAGGTGGCGTCGCTGGTGCCACCATGTAGCAGTATGACCCGGCTCCTTCTTGCGCGAGGTAATCTTCCTCGGACTCGTAGAGGTCGGATGTGGGCGTGTAACGCTCCAGGCTACTCGGAGTTAATCCTCCGGGTGATCCTAGCAGTTCCGGCTCTGTAGAGGAGTCGGACGCGGTGTAACCCTCTTGCAGGTTGTCCAGGATTGAGGGTCCCCATGGGTTTGACTCGTAGGAGTCGCTCTCAGAGGGGGAATCATCTGCCTGGACGATGTCCATCATCTTCTGCTTCTGGGTAAGCGCGCAGAAGCCGGGGGTCTGGACGGTGATGACCTCAGGGCTCACGACGCGCGTCGGTTGAGCGTTTACGCTCTGAGAGGACTCGGCGACGCGACTCTCAAGAGCCGGATTGGATCCGAGTGTTTGTTGATCTGCTCCCGACTGGTTGGGCCTCGCGTTCTGCGATGGGCTCAGTGGGGCTGAGACGGCGCGATCAGATGTGATCGGACCGGATTGGGCCGTGATGGCCGAAGTTGGCGCCAGAGAGGAAACCTCCGTGGCGGTTGCAGCTCCTGCCGCTTGGGTATCCAAGACGGCGGCGGTGATGTTCCCGAACTGGATCTCGAATCCGTCGACGTTTGGGAGGTTGCAGCTGTCCAAGATCTTGACGTGATGCATCAGGCTCACCAGATTGATCTCGGCGATATCCCCTACCTGGCGCGCCACTGTCGGTGATATGATCTCCGGCAGTCTTCCACGGGGTAGCCCACGGAAGTGATTTGTATGTAGGGAAGATCGCAAAGATCGGAAGCAAGATGGTTAGGATGGACAGACACAAGGGTTTAGACAGGTTCGGGCCGTCGACTCAACGTAATACCCTACGTCCTGTTTTGGGGTGTTGTATTGTGTGGATTGTATGTCGATGTGAGTTGAGTTGTTGTGCTTCTATCCTTTGGAGGGGGTCCCTGCCCGCCTTATATATCGGGGGGCAGGGTTACAAGTCGGTTTGTAGTCGATCCTATCTCTAAGGATCCTTTCCTTCTTTAAAAAACTCCTATTCTAACTAGAACTCCTCCTTCCAGATCCTTCCTTCGTGCACCGACTTGTCCCGCACGTCATCAGGTCCAGAACGGTGGGCCGGGCCGCCCCCTTCTTGGTGGGCTGCCAGTCTTGCTCGTGAGGTACTCGGGTACTATATCCCCCACAGTAGCCCCCGAGCACTTCTTGGCCGATCGTTGGCTGTAATTGATCTGTCTTTTTCTTGCATGATCCGAGTGCTATATCCCCCACAGCTGCTGCGGATGACGTTCCTCGTGTCACGAAGATCTCCATCACGGTCCGATCCACCGCTGGTCCGGCGTCGAGATGGCCCGGGCTCAGAAGCAGCCGTACGTGATCTGCTCTGCATCTGGTGAACATGGACGGAGGCGGCCTGCACGAAAGCCCTTACCTTATCCAGGCCTGGAGTACTGGGTGGTAGCCGACTGATCTCGTCGATGGTGACGAGGCTCTGGACCGGCGTCTCGTAGACGTTGAATCCGTTGTACTCGAACATGTCATCGCGCATCCGGTTCCGACTGCTTCTCCTGTCGCGTCGATCCTGATGACGACGATGGTCCTCCGAGGGTGGTTCTCGAGGTTGAGCGGTGCCAGATCCTGATGCGTTGGCACCGTGTGGTCGGGCGGCTCTGCGAGTCGCCCGATTGGCGTTGCGTCCTCGGCATTGGTCCCTGGCTTCAGTCGTCTCTTCGGCCGGGGTGACCTCGTCCTCTGACACAGGGTTAGGTGGCGTCGCTGGTGCCACCATGTAGCAGTATGACCCGGCTCCTTCTTGCGCGAGGTAATCTTCCTCGGACTCGGAGAGGTCGGATGTGGGCGTGTAACGCTCCAGGCTACTCGGAGTTAATCCTCCGGGTGATCCTAGCAGTTCCGGCTCTGTAGAGGAGTCGGACGCGGTGTAACCCTCTTGCAGGTTGTCCAGGATTGAGGGTCCCCATGGGTTTGACTCGTAGGAGTCGCTCTCAGAGGGGGAATCATCTGCCTGGACGATGTCCATCATCTTCTGCTTCTGGGTAAGCGCGCAGAAGCCGGGGGTCTGGACGGTGATGACCTCAGGGCTCACGACGCGCGTCGGTTGAGCGTTTACGCTCTGAGAGGACTCGGCGACGCGACTCTCAAGAGCCGGATTGGATCCGAGTGTTTGTTGATCTGCTCCCGACTGGTTGGGCCTCGCGTTCTGCGATGGGCTCAGTGGGGCTGAGACGGCGCGATCAGATGTGATCGGACCGGATTGGGCCGTGATGGCCGAAGTTGGCGCCAGAGAGGAAACCTCCGTGGCGGTTGCAGCTCCTGCCGCTTGGGTATCCAAGACGGCGGCGGTGATGTTCCCGAACTGGATCTCGAATCCGTCGACGTTTGGGAGGTTGCAGCTGTCCAAGATCTTGACGTGATGCATCAGGCTCACCAGATTGATCTCGGCGATATCCCCTACCTGGCGCGCCACTGTCGGTGATATGATCTCCGGCAGTCTTCCACGGGGTAGCCCACGGAAGTGATTTGTATGTAGGGAAGATCGCAAAGATCGGAAGCAAGATGGTTAGGATGGACAGACACAAGGGTTTAGACAGGTTCGGGCCGTCGACTCAACGTAATACCCTACGTCCTGTTTTGGGGTGTTGTATTGTGTGGATTGTATGTCGATGTGAGTTGAGTTGTTGTGCTTCTATCCTTTGGAGGGGGTCCCTGCCCGCCTTATATATCGGGGGGCAGGGTTACAAGTCGGTTTGTAGTCGATCCTATCTCTAAGGATCCTTTCCTTCTTTAAAAAACTCCTATTCTAACTAGAACTCCTCCTTCCAGATCCTTCCTTCGTGCACCGACTTGTCCCACACGTCATCAGGTCCAGAAAGGTGGGCCGGGCCGCCCCCTTCTTGGTGGGCTGCCAGTCTTGCTCGTGAGGTACCCGGGTACTATATCCCCCACAGAGAGGAAGCTCGGCTCGGTTCTCTTTGGTGCCGGGAGAAGAGGGGCGGGCTCCTCCTTTTATAGGCAGGAGAGGACCCGGCGAAGCTCGCCATGTCGCTCAGGGTGGGCGAGGGCGGCTGCTGGGGTGAAGGCTCGTGGCGCTGGAGGTGGCGTCACGGCGGCGGTGGCGATCTCGGCTTCGGGCGTTCAGAAGAGGGGTCGGCGCCGCACCCGTGTCGCGGTGGAGCGCGGAGGCGTGGACACGCGGCACTGGCACTCCCCGAGACAACATCGCGGCCGCGGGGCACGGATAGAGCGGCGGCGATCGATTGCGGCGGCGCGGAAGGAAGAATGAAGGAGGGAGGAAGGGGACGGTGACGTCATCCGACGTCACCCTGAGCATTAATGGGCCACGCCGCGTGGGCCGAGCGGGCGTGGGAGGAGAGCTGGGCCGCAGGGTGTTGGGCCGGTGGAAAGAAGGAAAGGAACGGGCTAAGGAGTAAGTCTAGGGGGCCGAATCGGACTTCAGCATTGGGCCGAGATGGGTGGCTGGGCCAGAAGCGTACGTCTGGCCCGTTTGTACCTAATTGGCTTTTTCTTTTGTTTGAATGGGTTTTTAAAGGTGGTTTGAATTTGTCGGTGATATGATCTCCGGCAGTTGTCGGTGATATGATCTCCGGCAGTCTTCCACGAGGTAGCCCACGGAAGTGATTTGTATGGAGGGAAGATCGCAAAGATCGGAAGCTAGATGGTTAGGGTGGACATACGCAAGGATTTAGACAGGTTCGAGCCGTCAACTCGACGTAATACCCTACGTCCTGTTTGGGGGTGTTGTATTGCGTTGATTGTAGATTGGATCCCTCTCCCCCCGGAGGGGGTCCCTGCCCGCCTTATATATCGGGGAGGCAGGGTTACAAGTCGGTTTGTAGCCGATCCTATCTCTAAGGATCCTTTCCTTCTTTACAAAAACTCCTATTCTAATTAGAACTTCTCCTTCCGGGTCCTTCCTTCATGCGCCGGCTTGTCCCGCACGTCATCAGGTCCAGAACGGTGGGCCGGGCCGCTCCCTATCGAGGGGGGTTGCCAGGCTTGCTTGTGAGGTACCCGGGGACCATATTCCCCACAGTAGCCCCCGAGCACTTCTTGGTCGATCGTTGGCTGTAATTGATCTGCCTTTTTCTTGCATGATCCGAGTGTTCCGCAACTTTGCCAGAATGCTTGATCAGATTTTCGAGTAGTTTAGGACTTCGTCCGAGTGGTTTCGAGGAAGATCCGAGTGCATGCTCAAACGTTCCTGAAAACGATTTTTTAATTGTAGCCTTAATGAGGGGAAGAAGTGCTCTTTTTCACGACGCGAAAGCGAAGTGTATACACTTAGCCCCCGAGCCTTGGGTAATTTTAGTATAAAATTGGCCAAGGGTCTTCAATTTTTCTCCATCAAAATCATGATCTTCAATGGCGTGCACCTCCTGGTGCACCCATTAGGTGTTGCCCCCGAGCCTTGAGCAGAGTAGAATAGTCTGGTCGAGGGTCAAAATAGAATCCTATAAAAATCTTTTTGAACTTAATCCATCAATGGCGTGCACCTCCTGGTGCACCCATTGGGTGTAGCCCCCGAGTCTTGACTCGACTCGGCGCGATCGTGTCAAGGCTCTAAAAGCTGTGAATCCTTGCTGAATCTTTTAGCCCCCATACCTGTGGGCATGGATTTCGAATAATTCCCTCCTTTTAGGGAATTTTTACTAATTTCCCCTTTTTAGGGAACCTTTTCTCAAATCCTTTGAACTCGGTGTCACTCCCGAGTCATGTTCCACGTCCCAGCCTGACCATATGGTAAGTCACCTTCTCACAAGATCTATACTTCTCACAAGATCTATACTATCAGCACTTGACCTGGATTTCCAAGTCAATTTAGCGATAGTATCGCATGCATTAAGTAAGAATCAATTGTAAGGTTGCAATATTAATTGCAAAAATAAGCCTAGCCGTCGACCAATTGTAGCCTCACGACCGAGTGGTTTCTGCCCTTGAGCATTTGCTCACAAGCCCACGTAATTGTCAACTAACAGAACCGAAAGGTCGTGTCATTATTATTTAGCCTACCAAAGGCTTAAGCCAGCCCATTTAGGCCCATCAATCCTGCTAGGCCCATTGTTTCCTAGGGAAACTAACGGTTGCCTTATGAGGACAGTATATCGCGAGATGTCGCGACTCTAACTCGCATCTTTGAATTTAAAGCGACGCGACGTGCTAGCGTCAGTTGAGTTCCCGAGACTAGCATCGCGCCGCACGCGGGAGGAACAATTTATTCCATTATAAGCCATCCCCACCGCAATCTTCTTCCTTTCCTCGCCATTTGCCTTCACCGCATCCAAGTTCTCCTTTCCCGCTCAGGCGCAAACCCTAGATCCACCTTCATCGCTTCACACCTTCAATCCCCAATCTCTGTTTGTTGCGGTTATGGCGCCGAAGCGGAAGGAGACGTCGCCGAGGAAGAAGCGGACGGTCAAGACCAAGACCACCACCGATGCCTCCGTGGACCGCGCCGCCGAGTGGAGGAAGTCCTCTACCTCCACCAGGCGTCTCGAGCAGCTCGTCATCGACGGCATTCTCCCGGACCAGCAAACCGCCGAATGGCGCGCGACCTTTGGTGAGTCTTTCCGCACCCCAAATTCCACTGATTTAGTGGTTTTTGAGTCCTTTCTTGTTCGTGGATTTGGTGTTCCTGCGCACCCTTTTCTCCGCGGCTTGCTCCATTTCTACGGGATCAGTCTCTGCGCACTGAACCCGAACTCCATCCTTCACATTTCTATTTTCATCAACCTCTGTGAGGCCTATCTTGGGATAGAGCCTCACTTCAGTCTTTTTCTCTATCTCTTCTTGCTGAAGCCTCACCCTAGCACCGAGTGCCCGCATGTAGTTGGAGGCGCCGGGTTTCAACTCCGTGAGGGTCGAGGCCAGGAGTATTTTGAAATTCCTTTTCCTACCACCAATAAGGGGTGGCAGTCCGAGTGGTTGTACATAGGTAACCACTCGCCTGCCATCTCTTCCGAAATAGATTCCCATCCTGTCCCCTCCAAGTCCTAGAGTTCTCTCCCCAAAGACAACGAGATGGACGAAGTTCAGGAGCTGCTGAGCCTCATTGCCAAGCAGAAGAGCAGAGGGTTGACTGCCGTAGGAGTGGCAGCCAACTTCGTGCTGCGCCGGATCCAGCCCCTCAAGCAGCGGGCTCATCCAGCATATGAATACTACGCCAGGGGGACAACACACGTGAAGCCCCCGAGCATGTTGATAAAAGTCAAGCTGCAGCCCGAATTGCCAAATTTTTTGCGTCGGGGACTCCCCTGAAGACTTCTGATGGCCCTCAAGCCTACAACTTGTCTAATCCTCGCCCTGAGGTAATAAATCGATTTATTGCCGTTTGTGTGTTCAATTCCACCCATTGGGTGTAACCCCGATGAAAAACTGAACCCAACTTTGATATGCAGGGTCGAGCTGCTTATGTATCAATCCCCCTTCTCCCTGAGATGCCAAAAGGGGTGGACCAGCCGGTGACACGCAGGGCTAGTACTGCTGAAGAAGCACTCGGAGGAGCCGAGGATGACTTGAACAACTCTGATACAAATCTGTCATCCTCGCCTTCTCCAGATGTGTTGTCGCCGAGTGGTGGCAAAGCGGCCATCGTCTCGAAGAATTGAAAGGGCTCAGCTGCGGCGGGGATCACAATTGGGAACGCACCGAGCCGTCGCCAACTCATCACCGCCGAGTCATCAGACTCGGATGATGACGAAGGTGGTGATGCCGGGTCGTCAATCCCGCCCTCGCTGATCAGCTCGGAGCATTCTCCCATCGCCGTCGAACCGTTGCGTACCGCGATTCCAACGGACCTTCCCTCCCCGACTTGGCAAGGAAAGCGCCTGAAAGTCCGCATATCTACTCAGTAAGAGTTGTTGCCAACATTTTGTTGACTTTTGATTTTTTCCTGTAATTGTCCCTTATGTGCTTTGTCGTGCAGCACGCCGTCTGATATTCCTTTTGCGGACTCTGCACCGCGACCAATCGGTGAGACAGAGATCCCAGAGATCCAGGCACCAGAAGAGACTTCCCACTTGCCTAATCCTCCTAGCGATGAGCCTGTGGAGCAGCCTCAAGAATCACCACGCGCACCAACCCCGACGCCGCCGAGTCCTGCTCAGGAGTCACCGACCGCACTGCTTACTCCGTCCTTGAGCAGCCCCCAGCCTGCTCCTATTATTGAGCAGACTGTGACAATGGAGGCGCCCCAAGATGCAGAGGTCGAAATCACACCTGTGGCGGGCGTAACTCCAGGTGATGGTGACGCTATGACGCCCATGGCGGAGTTCAAGTTGCTCCTTCGTCGCCTGGGACTGATGGCCGAGGTATCCTTGAGCCACCTTTCCTGTTTAAATAGAGTACCGAATGGTACAATTGTTTGCTGTGTCTTCTGACGGTCGTTTGCAGCTAAGGCCGACTTCTTGGTGGGTCGAGTGGCTGAGCTCGAAACCGAGCTGGCTCAGGCGACGCAGGGTATGAGTCAGGCCTAACATTTTATTTTGCACTATTGTTTTACTGAACATACCTAATATAAGTATGTTATGTCAGCTCGTGAAGCCGCTGTGTCTCAACACAAGGCCGAGTTGGAGGAAACCCGGCGCACCGTCCGCGATCTTCGCGGAGAGGTGGAACAGGCTAAGCTCAATGAAGCCAAAGCCGCACAGGAACTTAGAGGTATACTATTCTTTTTATGTCAGACGTGAACATCCTGTCCAGATCTGACTTGCTGTAGATTACCGGGTCCGGACTTGGGCCCAATATGCAGATCTCACTGCCAAGGTGACTCGTCTGGAGGGCGAGGCAGAGGCGCTGCACACTGAGAAGTGCACGTTGGAAGGTGTTGTTCGAGTGGTGGCGGAGGAAATCGAGCCGGAGGCGGCATCGCCTTCAGCTTCTATCCTCGACTGCACTCGGGCGCTTCCACGTCTCTTTCGACGCTAGCTTCGCTCGATTAGCCAGGCCAGCTGCGGTCACGTCTTGGCGATTCTTAAGTCGCTGTTCCCATCGTCCGATCTGGAGCCACTCGGAGGGGGTATGCTGCTGGCACCTCCGAGGAGGACGTGGGCAGGCTGCTGCTTGAAGTGGAGCCAATCGCCAATGTTCTGTCCAAGGACGTTGTCGATGAGACTGACGAGGCTGGCCCTTCTGGTGGTGGCAATCCTGCAAATTAATTTTTGTAGATTATCTGTAGTATTGGTAGTAGAAGTACTTTGAACAATGTTTAATCTTTTGTGCTTGTATATAAGTTTCTGGAGGTGCTACTCCCTTCCTTTCTGCGCTGGCCGTAATTTCCGAGTGGTTGACCTGTTACGGAGTAGATTAGCCTCGTTGGTCTTAGTCTCATGCCGCAGAGCATTATCGTGCGTGTAGAGCTTTGACTTGGCGAATACTTTCCTCCACGATTTAAAGTTTGTTCCACTCGTACTTTATGTGCGTCACGTGAAAGAAGAAATTCGAGTAGTAGACATAATGTAGATAGAAGATGAAATCAACTTTATTGACAACTCATATGACATTTATAAATATGCCGAGTCGAAGCTGGGGATGATTATCCACAGAAACCACTCGTCGAAGATTATTAAAAAATATCTTAAAGAAATAAGAGATTAATACATAACTTAATCAAGGGTAGAAACTCTGTAGATGCTCGATATTCCATGGATTTGGGATCTCCACCCCGTCTTCCGTCATGAGGCGATATGAGCCTGGGCGACTCACTTTCTTCACGATGTATGGTCCCTCCCAGGGGGACGCAAGCTTGTGCGCGCCCTTGATGTCTTGCTTCCTTCTCAGAACCAAGTTGCCGGCTTCAAAGGACCTCTGTTTGACGGTTCGATGGTGATACCGTCGAAGGACCTGAGCGTAACGCGCGGCTTGGATCTGGGCAGCCAACCTCTTCTCCTCGATACTGTCGAGGTCATCGATTCACGCCACTTGCATGTTGTATTCATCATAAAATTCCACTCTGGGCGAGCCGTACGAGATGTCCGTTGGTAGGATAGCCTCCGAGCCGTAAATCAGAAAGAACGGTGTTTGCTTCGTGGCACGACTCGGCTGGGTACGCAGCCCCCAGACTACAGCGGGAAATTCCTTGATCCATCGGCCAGCGTACTGCTTTAGCTTCTTGAATATACGGGCCCTGAGTGCTTTAATTATTTCGCCATTGGCTCTTTCAACCTGGCCATTGGCCTTTGGGTGCGCCACGGATACGGGGCATAATTTGATATTCCTCTCGCTGCACCAGTCTTTGAACTCCTGTGCTACGAAGTTCGTACCATTATCTATGATGATACGATTTTGGACTCCGAAGCGATAAGTGATGTCGGTGAAGAATTCGATGGTCTTGGCTGCCATGTGCTTTCTGACTGGTTTCACCTCGATCCACTTGGTGAACTTGTCAATAGCCACTAAGACATGGTCAAAACCACCCGTCGCCTTCTTGAACGGACCAATCATGTCCAAGCACCAACAAGCGAAGGGACAGGATATTGGTATGGTCTGTAGCTATTGTGCTGGTGCGTGTATTTGCCTTGCAAAATATTGACACCCTTGGCAATGCCGCACAATCTTGTCCGCGTCTGCTACAGCAGTCGGCTAGAAGAAACCAGACCGGAAGGCTTTACCAACAATGGTTCTAGCCCCGGCGTGGTTACCGCAGATGCCTGTGTGTATGTCTTTCAAGAACTCAATACCCTCCGAGTGACTTACGCATTTCTAGAGAATTTGGGAGGCTCCGGATCGACGATACAGCTTTTCTCCAATGATGACGTAGTTTTTACTGCGCCGCATGATTTGTTCGTGGAGCGATTTCAGATCTTTTCCATCTCCTGCGACCTCGGAGGGCAATATGCCGCTGTCAAGATAGTCGAGGATTTCACTCCTCCTGTCGAACGCTTCATCCACCACTAATGTGGCTGAATCCAGGGTTTCTCCGACTGGTTGCTCCATGGCAGTACCATCCGGGTTCATCTTAATAGATGGTTTAATAAAATCTTGGATGAAAACTCCGGGTGGAACGCCTTCACGGGTGGACCCCATCTTGGCAAGGGCATCAGCTGC
Organism: Urochloa ruziziensis; assembly: GCA_015476505.1. NCBI lineage: Eukaryota > Viridiplantae > Streptophyta > Magnoliopsida > Poales > Poaceae > Urochloa > Urochloa ruziziensis. Next base: position 9,820,040 of record CM027125.1, on the reverse strand, counting down.
CTTATTATAGTCACGTACCACGTGATGGAACTCTAAGCCGTAGAATTTCCATTCCAATTTCCGGATTTCCTCGCAGTAAGCGTCCATCTTCTCATTGGACCTTGACCAATCCTTATTTACCTGGTTTATGACCAGGGCAGAGTCCCGCGAACCATCAGGCGTTTGATGCCCAAAGATACGGCGATGCGGAGACCGTGCAAGGCTGCTTCGTACTCAGCTGCGTTGTTAGATACTGGGAACATGATTTGCAGAACGTATTTTAGTTCCTGTCCACTTGGGGAAATCAGGAGTACGCCTGCGCCGCCTCCTTTGATCTGGAGGGAGCCATCGAAATACATCTCCTAGTACTCAACTTTCTTGTTATCAGCCAGAGCTTGGTTCTCTGTCCAGTCTGCTACGAAGTCGGCCAAAACCTGAGACTTGATAGCAGTACGTGGAACGAAGTTGATCTGGTGAGCGGCCAGTTCAATTGACCATTTGACGATTCGGCCACTTGCGTCTCGGTTATGGAGTATTTCCCCTAGAGGACTTCCGCATACTACCAAGATCGGATGGGCCTCAAAATAATGCTTCAGCTTTCTTGCTGAGATGAGAACTCCGTAGAGTAACTTCTACACATGGGGGTAGCGGATCTTGGACTCCGTCAGGACCTCGCTGACGAAGTAGACTGGTCGCTGGACTCCATATGCGTGCCCTTCTTCAGGACGTTCGACCACTAGTACCGTGCTAACCACTCGGGGGCTTGCAGAGATGTAGATGTATAGCTGTTCCCTTGGTTGAGGTGGGACGAGGATGGGCGGCTTCTGCAAGTACTCCTTGAGTTCCTGGAAGGACTGTTTTACCTCGTCATCCCACACAAAATTGTCCTGCTTCTTGAGTAGTTTAAAAAATGGCAATCCGCGGACGCCGAGCCGTGATATGAAACGACCGAGCGCTGCCATGCATCCAGTAAGCTTCTGCACATCCTTCTGAGTAGTTGGTGGCAACATCTTAGTGATGGCAGTGATCTTCTCGCGGTTTGCCTCAATGCCGCGGTTGCTGACCATGAAGCCGAGTAGTTTCCCTGACGGGACTCCAAAGACACATTTTTCCGGGTTGAGTTTCCATCGGAATGCACGTAGTCATTCGAAGACCTTTGTTAGGTTCTCTATCATGTCCTCGGGGTTCATGATCTTAACCACGATGTCATCGATGTAGGCCTCTACTATGTCTGGAATTAGTTTATCCAGACACGCTTGGATGGTCCTCTGGTAGGTTGCGCCTGCGTTTTTCAGACCGATGGCCATTGTATTGTAACAATAGGCGCCAAACGGCGTGATGAACGCGGTTTTGTTCTGGTCTTCCAGCTTTAGGCCTATCTGGTGATAGCCTGAGTAGCAGTCGAGAAAACAGAGCAGGGCGGAGCCTGCCGTGGATTCAACGACTTGATCGATGCGGGGGGGGGGGGGGGGGGGGGAACGAAGGGGTCTTTAGGGCAAGCTTTGTTGAGATCTGTATAGTCAACGCACATTCTCCATTCATTATTATTTTTCTTCCTTACAAGAACTGGATTGGCTAACCAGTCGGGGTGAAACACCTCCTGAATAAAACCGGCAGCTAACAGCTTTGTAATTTCTACCCTAATCGCCTCCTTGCGGTCCTGCGCGAATCAACGAAGCCTCTGCTTGATCGGTTTGGCAGTCGGATTGAGCTTCAAGGAGTGCTCGGCAAGTTCCCTTGGGACACCTAGCATATCGGATGGTTTCCACGCGAATATGTCGGCGTTTTCCCTCAGGAATTTGACAAGCACTTCTTCCTATTTGGGGTCCAGCTCGGCCCCGATAATGGCCGCCTTCTTCGGGTCTTCAAGGTCCAGCGAGATCCTCTTGAGCTCCGTCTCCTTGGTTGGCGAGATGTCTTCTTTCGCGGGTTTTTTGGCAGGGATCTCCAGGGAGTCCTTGTCCACCTCCTGCAATGCAGCCAACACTTGCGTCATGCGCTTCGACATATCCAAGGCAGCTGCCGCGTTGAGGGTCTCCTGTTCGCAAGTGTAAGCGACTCGGATGTCCCCCAAGACGGTGATTACGCCCTTGGGTCCTGGCATCTTCACGTGCAAGTAGACGTAATGAGGGATCGCCATGAACTTGGTGAGCGCCGGCCTCCCGAGGATGGCGTGATATGAGGTCTCGAAGTTGGCCACTGTGAACTGCATGTGCTCGGTCCGTTAGTTAAGGTAACGGGCAATGTGATATGCCCGAGTGGTTCTGCCCCCTCTCCCGGTATCAGACCGTAAAACGAGGATTGGGGGGGACGCAGGTCGAGAGTGGTTAGGCCGAGTTCCTTCAATGTGTTAGCAAAGAGGATGTTCAGGCCACTGCCACTGTCAACTAGCACCTTGGTGAGCTGAACGTTGCGGATCGTCGGAGCTACTACCAAGGCGTGGGACCCGGGCTTCGGTATGAAGTGCGGGTGATCTTCCCGAGTGAAGGTGATTAGTACTTCTGACCACTTAAGGTACTCAGGTACCGGTGGCTCCCAGGCGTGCATGACCTGTCGGTTGGTGAGCTTATGCTGGCGCTTCGTCTCGAAACCATTCGGTCCTCCGTAGATCATACGGACCACTCGGTCGGCCTCCTGAAAATCATCGGCAGCTTCATCATTTCGCCTGTCGTCTCTTGGGGAACGATCGTTCCTCCTCTTATAGGGAGGGCCTCTGTTGCCCTCTGTGAAAACTCGCTTCAACCCGTAGCACTCTCGTCCGAGTGCTTGTGGTGTTTGTGGTACGGACATTGCTCATCGAGCATGCGCTGGAAATCTTCTGGAGTTATCCGGCCTCTGAGCCGATCCAGAGTGGCGACCACGTCGCTCTCGTTCTTCTTCTTGCGGGGGTGACTGTCATTGCGACGATGATCATCACGTCGTTCTTCGTCCTCGCGACGGTCGCGCTTGCGGGTTGACTTATTCTCTTCCTCCCAACGGTTCTTGATCTCGTTGAGTTGTTCCCTCTCCGCGATCTCTGCGTCCGCCCACGTACTAGCGACCCGGAACATGTCATTGACAGTCGCGGGCGGCTTTCGTGTCCACTTGTGGATCAGTCTTCCATCGGAGATGCCGTTTTGGAAAGCGGTCATCACTTCCAGGTCCGTCACGTCCGTGATGGAGTTGCGCTTCTCCGAGAACCTACGTACGAAGTCGTGCAGGGACTCGTTCTTGCGTTGTCGTACTTGGCCAAGGAGCCGCTTGCTCCCGGGCCTCTCCCAAGTTCCGAGGTAGTTACCGATGAAGAGCTCGGTGAGTTGGTCCTAGTTATCAATGGAGTTCCGAGGGAGTCCTGCTAGCCAGTTGCGACAATCTTTGGTCAGCATGATGGGGAGGTAGTTCGCCATCACGTCTTCGTCACCGCCAGCGGCTTGTACGGCGGTGTAGTAGATCTGAAGCCACTGGGATGGATCAGATTTCCCGTCGTACTTGTCGATGTCCAATAGCTTGAAGCTCCTAGGCCAGGTCACGCTTCTCAAGAGCTCGGTGAATGACTAGAATCCGCCGATCCGACCTCTGGGGCGGGAACCACTCGGATCCGAGCCACCCGTTGTCTTTGGGGGAGTGCGCTCCCTTCTGCGATCTCGATCCCTGGGTGGAGAACGGGTCCTCCGAAAGGTCCGAGCCCTGGGAGGAGATCGGTCCCGTCGGTAGGTTCTGCCGCGCGGTGGAGTCTGCTCCCTTTGCGGGGTTGTCTGCCTCCGTGAGGGAGTTGCTCATCTTCGCGACGGAGTCGGCCGTCGAGGCGGAGTACGACCGCCGTCATTGCCGCATCCTGGGCTACCGGAGAGATCGGAGTAATCAGTATACTCTGACTCCGTCGAGTAGCCGTTCCGGTTAGAGTTACGACGGGGATTCCCATGCTCCCGATCGTATTCCTCGCGACGTCGAGCCTCTTCGCGGTCACGTTCCTCAGCACTGCTGCGGATGATGTTCCTCGCGTCTCGGTCTCGGTTGATCGTGTCACGAAGATCTTCATCACGGTTCAATCCGCCGCTGGTCCGGTGTCGAGTCGACCCGGGCTCAGGAGCGGCCGTACGCGCTCTGTTCTGCATCTGGTGAACCTGGACGGAGGCGGCCTGCACGAAAGCCCTTACCTTATCCAGGCCTGGAGTACTAGGCGGTAGCCGACTGATCTCTTCGTCGATGGTGACGAGGTTCTAGATTGGTGTCTCGTAGACGTTGAATCCATTGTACTCGAACATGTCGTCACGCACCAGGTTCCGCTGGCTTCTCCTGTCGCGTCAGTCCCGACGACGACGATGGTCCTCCGAGGATGGTTCTCGAGGTTGAGCGGTGCCAGATCCTGATGCGTTGGCCCCTTGTGGTCGGGCGGCTCTACGAGTCGCCCGATTGGCGTTGCGTCCTCGGCGCTGATCTCTGGCTTCAGGCGCTTCGTCGGCCGGGGTGAGTTCATCCTCTGACACGGGGTTAGGTGGCGTCGATGGTGCTACCATGTAGCAGTATGACCCGGCTCCGGGTCTTCCTTGCGCGAGGTAATCTTCCTCGGACTCGGAAGGATCGGTTATGGGCGTGCCACGTTCCGAACTACTCGGAGTTGACCCTCTGGGTGATCCAAATTGCTCCGGCTCCGTAGAGGAGTCGGACGCGGTGTAACCCTCTTGCAAGTCGTCCAGGATTGAGGGTCCCCGTGGGTTTGACTCGTAGGAGTCGCTCTCAGAGGGGGAATCATCCACCTGAACGATCTCTTTCATCTTCTGCTGTCGGGTAAGCGCGCGGAAGCCGGGGGTCTGGATGGTGATGACCTTAGGGCTCGGAACGCGCGTCTGCCGAGCGTTTACGCTCTGAGATGACTCGGCGACGCGACTCTCAAGAGCCGGATCGGAACCGAGTGGTTGCTGACCCGCTCCCGATTGGTTGGTCCCCGCATTTTGCGATGGACTCAGCGGGGCAGATTCGGCGCGATCAGATACGATCGGACCGGATTGGGCCGTGACGGCCGAAGTCGGCGCCAGAGAGGAGTCCTTCGTGGCGGTTGTAGCTTCTGCCGCTTGGGGATCCGAGGCGGCGGTGGTGCTCCCGAACTGGATCTCGACTCCGTCGACGTCTGGGAGGTTGCAGCTGTCCAAGATCTTGACGTGGTCCATCGGGCTCACCAAATTGATCTCGGCGATATCCCCTACCTGGCGCGCCACTGTTGGTGATATGATCTCTGGCAGTCTTCCACGGGGTAGCCCACGGAAGTGATTTGTATGGAGGGAAGATCGTAAAGATCGGAAGCTAGATGGTTAGGGTGGACAGACACAAGGATTTAGACAGGTTCGGGCCGTCAACTCGACGTAATACCCTACGTCCTGTTTGGGGGTGTTGTATTGCGTGGATTGTAGATTGGATCCCTCTCCCCCCCGGAGGGGGTCCCTGCCCGCCTTATATATCGAGGAGGCAGGGTTACAAGTCGGTTTGTAGCTGATCCTATCTCTAAGGATCCTTTCCTTCTTTACAAAAACTCCTATTCTAATTAGAACTTCTCCTTCCGGGTCCTTCCTTCATGCGTCGGCTTGTCCCGCACGTCATCAGGTCCAGAACGGTGGGCCGGGCCGCCCCCTACCGGGGGGGGGGGGGGGGTTGCCAGGCCTGCTTGTGAGGTACCCGGGGACCATATTCCCCACAGAATTCAATTGCAAACCAAATCTTTTCTAATTTGCTTCTAGGGTTTCAGAGACTTGTTTTGGATTCTAGTCGAGTACTCAAGTTACAAAGTATCCATTTATTTTCCCATAATTATTTATAGCTCTCTACCCACATTTATTTCTTTTTAGATCTATAATTATTCTAATAAATCTAGTGATTAACCAGAATTAATTCTACTTAATTTTGAGGGTGTCACACCTTCCTTATTCAAATAACCTCTAAAACTTCATCTAAGTCACCTACACTTATTATTATAGAAAATTTCTCAAATATGCTAATATGTGCTTCTAAATTACCTATTTCAACCATGATTAATATTGAAAATATTTAGTCAAGGTACATACACATGATGCTTGTCACTACATATACCGTTGGGAATACTGATTTTCTAGTGGTTCAATTGAACATATGTCAAACAAATATGGAGGTGCCTTGCAAAGTGAAAAGAAAGCTATGAATATAGATTGAAATGTGTATAGAGTAATTGTAAACTGTCTGTCACAACTAGAGAAATATAAGTACATATTACTGTTAGTATTATGTTAGAATATTTAAAAAAACCAATTTTGATTATTAGTTATTACACGTTCTAATTTTTTCATGAATTTCCAATCCTTATTTTATCAAATACACTAAATCGTGCAGCAGCACATGTTGATTGACTAGTGTGGCAAATTACTTTGCCCATAATGTCTCAATGTCTTAAAAAAAGATTACAGAAAATCTTAAATAACAGGTCCGACATGGAAAACATATCTTCCTCCTCCTCTCTATTTCTTCCGTCAAGGACTTTGTGGTGAACTGGCGATGGAAGATGACCAGCCCTTGAGCCGCCATGATCGACCATTGAGCTGCTGACAAGTACTCCCAGCCCGCTCTTGCCACTAAGCTGTGAATGATCACCCACTCCACCCTTGCTGCACACACCTCCAAGGCTTAATGATACACATCACTGTGCAACGTCTAGTGGTTTGGCAATAGCTATGAGAGCTAACACAGAAACAGAACCATCCACACTAGCTGAAAAAGCAAAGACAATCCCAGTTAAAGGAAGCGTTCAACTTGCACAGAGAGTCCTAATAAACAAGCTCGGTGAATTATCTCCTGATCTCAAGTGTAAAACTAATGATGACTTTGAACATCTGGCGCAGCACCTCCCACGCCCGCTCACAAAGACAACAATGGAGGCTCTCAAGACGGTTGTTGAACAGGGCAACAAACCCAGGAGCAAGAAGAAGTCCAAGGTGACGCCTGCTGCCGAGGAGTTGGTGCTGGCAGCTTAGACTTCCATGATCAAGCCCAAGAATGCATCAGCATCTTCACCTAGTAGTCTCAATATTCAGAATGATTAGCAAGAAACTTTTGAACTTGCACTGGTTTGTAATATTTAATGGGCCGGTAATTTGGCCTCGCAGCTTCAGTGGTGTAGACTGGGCTTGGGCCCAGGCACCGACGCTCATGAAGCACGCCAAGAACTTGTCGTCTTCGTCGCTGTTAGTCGCCCGCTATGCTGGGCCGTCGCGGATTAATGTCAGTCACCTTGGCTTTGTATGTGGTCATCGCGCCAAGCCCTACAGACTGCCCCTACTGCAATCCGACTCATTTTTGTTGTCAATGCTGTCTTGTTTAAGTTGCCTCCTGGTTTCCCATGTCACAAAAAAACTGTAATATCCTCTGTTGGAATGTTCGGGGACTAAATGCGGCTGCAAGACGTGCTAGCATCCGAAATATGGTGTTTTCATCAGGTGCTACAATTGTTTGCCTACAAGAAAGCAAGATTGCACACTGGAACTCCCAGCGCGTGGCTGAGACAATGGGACAACACTTTGCACATAACTATACTGCTTTGCCGGCAGATGGTACTAGAGGAGTAGAGGTGGCATCCTCCTTGCCGCATCCGAAAAATTCTTCACACTGCAAAACTACCACACCACAACTCACACGGTTTCAGCAGATATAACCATGGAGGCAGATAACACTATGTCACACCCGGTTCTGAAAAACAAAACCGAATGCACACCGTATATGTGCCAGGATCAAGTTTCACACATACGGCGAACAAAAAGTGAATAATAGAGACAGTATCACGTAGAATAAAATAAACAAAGAGAACTATCAGAGTATTACAGCTCAATCCTGGAAACGGAGGCTCCAACTCCACAAGCAGACGACCGGGGTTGCGTACGCCTAGAACTCAGCAACATCTTCAAAGAACTCCATGGTAGCTTCCTTCTTCTGAGCAACATTGTTTATAGCAAGGATGAGTACATGTCGTACTCAGCAAGTGTGGGGAAATTATGAATGCAAGGCCGAATCAAGGAAAGGTTGAGGGTTTAAAGCGATAAGCAATTTTAGTTGGTCAAACTTTTATCTGCACATATTTACTACTCCCTCCGTCCCTTTTTAAACGTCGTTGTAGCAGTACGGCAGAGTGTCTCCATTCACAGCTCGTTGCATGTATCTGGACCAGCTGCTGTCCACATCCAAAGAATCTTGCCTGCACCCGGTGATGAGCCAGAACGACATTCATTGCGGGACAGAGGGAGTAGCATATAAGTATATACCAAACCCACATTAATATAAACATAGCGCCATAAGCACATGGCACAGCGAGAACCACGATTTAAGTCCATCTTCAAGTTCAATTATCATGTGAGGGTCCAGGCCGCTCTTGACCGTGAGCACGGCTGATATATCAGTTTTACACTCTGCAGAGGTTGTACACTTTCACCATAAGTCACGTAAAAGTTCAATAGAACTTTAAACCCAACCACGCTATGCTAGCTAGGCATGCATCACACTTCCGAGGTGTGACTGCATAGGGACGCTACGAGGCCTTTACAAAGATTCCCCAACAAGGTTTAGCTCGCATGGTTCCGGTGTCTGGCGCTCCTAACCCTCCCTAATAGGCATGTACCTTAGCAAAGGCTACTTCCCAAGAGGACCGGGCTAGACCGCGACTCAGTCCCCCCTTGCCCTTATCAGGTAAAGCTATCCCAAGTTAGAGTTTCTAATTATTCAGCCAAGACCAGAGCCCATTAGTCTTATGGTTGTACTGTTTTCCCGGATGGTCGCTCCATGTTCCGATTAAGTCATATGATCTTGTTTAACCAGAGGTATAGCATAAAGTAAAGCATGTTTATCATTGTTGTTCATTAGAAACATCCAGAACCAGGTATAGCAACTAGTATAGCTACCCAACATAAAGATAAACCCAGGCAGACAAGGAATAATCATGAAAGACTAGGCAAACCTTAATAGGACCCATCAATATTAATGCAGAGCAATGCAATAATTATTAATAAAGTTGTTGGGACAAAAGCACAAGGACACACTTGCCTCAATTCCAGATAATAAATAGCTGCTCAGAATATTCTTCAACACTTCAAGCTCCCAAACGGCGTTTCTTCTACTCGTAGCAATCATTCAAGCAAAAGCAAACATTCTAGAGCAAACAAACAAAGATAACTAAGAACAATACACCAATCAAAATAAAAGCTTTAAAAGAACGCACTAAACGATAGGGCACGCAAACACGTAGAGAACGCTGAAAACGGAACTGCGATTATAAACAAACTATCGAAAAGGTTTTAATTATCAAAACAAGAACGAGGTGCTTCATTTATTTTAATTATCAAAACATACATATATTAGAATTAACTCAATTTATATTTGCAAATGAAAAGATCATAGTACACCTAACCATATTTTATTTGCAATGGTTTATGTACAAATTATACCAATTAAATAATTTAATTTGAAAAGAAGCATATGAGATGATCTAAGCGTATAAGTTTATATTGCGTGTTCAACTAAGCAAATTACATTAGAAACACATTAATATAGATATTAACCATATAACCTTATTTAAGAAAACAAAGTATAAGCCTAATCATATTTTATTTAGAAAAGGCATGAAAAGTAAGCATTAACCAAATTAATATTTAATTTGAAAGCCGTGATATAGCCTAATTAAATTTTATTCAGAAAAGATATTTCCATAAATATTAATCAAATTAAACTTTATTATGAAACACGCATTGTAGAGCTATATAGATTTTAATTGGAAAAAATATGCCTATAAGCAATTAATCAAATTAATATATAAATTAATTTAGAAAAACACAGCTATCATGAATAACATCGCTAACACGTAATTTAAGTGATTACAAGTCCAACGAAACAAGAACGGGTCGAAACGGATTTAAAACGTGAGAGTTATACCTAAAACAAGGCGGCAGGGACCTTGACGTAATTACCGTAGACTTCAGGGGCTAGCTGAGAAGATTCCCTAGACTCAGCGAACAGTGGTCGCAAAAAGAGAATTCCTTGGGGTTAGATCTGTAAAAGATCAAGGTTTGGGTTAGATTGAAAGGATCTGAGCTTTGTAGGGTGTTTTCTGTAAAAGTGCCAAGACACAAAGGATGAAAATTACATGAATCCGCAGGGCGCAAAGGTAGCCTTCTTCTTTCTCCAGCTATCTGAGCGGCGGCGGGCAGCTGGCTGTGCGCTCGCCTCGGGCGAGCACCCTGCAGGCACGTAAGGAACGGTACAGGAACGAACCGAAAGAGAGGAGGAAAAAGGGATCGACGGCCACGGTTAATGAAACTCGCGCATGAATGGCAAAACGGAAAGGTAACGACGAGATGATCGCGATGGTGTGCTCACCCTCGGTTGAAGACGGATGGTTTCGCCGGAATTGCTCGCCGGAGTTGGGGAGGATGCCGGCTTCGGTGGAGAAACTTCAAGCGAAGCGGACCATGGCGTAGAGGACGATGAGAGGAACTCCATGGTGGTGTCGGATTTCGCCGAAGATGCTCGATCGCGAAGTAATTGCTCGCCAGAGTCTGCCGAAGACCGAACTTTGACTTCAGATCTACGGAGCTACGAGCGTCAACTCGTGAAAAGGGTTTTAGATCCGAAATCAGCGCGTCGAGACGGTTCTGGCCATATATATATATTGTTGGGTTCGGAACAGAGTCGGATAGGGTTGACTTTTTATTTTCAGAATTTCTGAAATTAATTTTCTGTGGGAAAACAATTCCAGATAAAGCCAGATATTGTTTTTAAAGCACGAAAAATATCCAGCAACTTACAAAAGTTCTAGGAAAAATCCTAGAGATAGATCAAGATACGAGGAGTCCAAATAAAATATTTAGAGCTCATGAAAAGAACTTTAGAGCCTTCTAATAAATAGATTTAGCTCTAGGAAGAGGAGAATAATTTCCAGAAAAATCTAGAAAATTCTCAGAAGCACCTAAACGTTTAAGGAACGCATTTTTGAAACCTTGGCACTCATAAAACACTGAGATGCGACTCGGCATGAATGCAACACTAAAGAACAATTAATTAAGAAAACAACAATTGTTTTTATTTCTACGCTAAATTCTATATAAAATAAATAAATGTTGGGAAAATTTTAAAATTGAGAGAAAATCGTGGTTTAATTATTCTCTAAATTCACATCCTGAAATTGGAGAATTTCAAGGTGTGACAAAACTACCCCCTTAAAGGAATCTCGTCCCGAGATTCAAAGAAAGAAGAAACAAGGAGGAGGTAGATAAATAGGATTAGTGCCGAGCGGCGTAGAATCTTGAGTCTTCATCTTTTCTTGCTTTCTTCAGCTTGCTTCCATCTGATCGATGGTGATTATGATGACCTCTACTTGTCGACATTGGTGTTGCTTCAGCTTTCTTCTCGACATCCTCCATTGACACAACAGATAGAAAGGAGGATAACAAGGAGGTGGAAGGTAAAAGAAGAACTCAGCTAGGCAAATGATGTCATTGCAGGTAGAAGACCCACAATACATCAACAATCAATACAAAGAAACAAATCAAACATTGTCATAAAGACAAGCATCATCATACAAAACACAGAATTGCACCAATCAGCAGAACAATAACGATCTAAACGTTGTTATTAAAGGAGGAAGGGTTATCCTAAGCATAGGGGGTCTCTTTAGGAAAAGTTGAATAAATAAGAAAGCAAGGAAATAAAGAGTGAAATAGAAATTTAAGGAGTAAATGAATGATCAAGCTGAATAAACGAAAGGATTATATAAATTGGATTTTCAGGATGAGAATAATGGCAGATTCAGATATTTGGAAAGACAGGCACATAGCCCTCTGTCCGAAAGTCCAAAAATCGTGAAAAATTACCAGAAAATAAGACATCAAATTATGAATCCAACTAAATTCGTTTCACGTCAAACTGAGACCTGTAGCTCCAGAAATAATGCAAAGAGTACAGCAAGGTCAAGCAGTGACGCGAACAGATTTGAGAATGGTAAAACCATTAACAGGGGAGTGAATGATCAAGAAAAGATAAAAGTAGATAGACAAGGATTAAAAATTTAGGAAAAGCACGACAAGGAAGAGTAATAGAGTTCATAATGTGAATTAAAGTATCAAGGATTAGATTAGTAGACAAGGAAAAGGTCAAGAATTGGATACGAGCAATTTTTGTAGTGAAACAGACCTTGAAAAACGACCATTGCTATCTAGGCTTACGTCCTACGGTAGATACAACTCTGATACCACTTTGTCACACCCGGTTCTGAAAAACAAAACTGAGTGCACACCGTATATGTGCCACGATCAAGTTTCACACATACGGCGAACAAAAAGTGAATAATAGAGACAGTATCACGTAGAATAAAATAAACAAAGGGAACTATGAGAGTATTACACAGCTCAATCCTGGAAACGGAGGCTCCAACTCCACAAGCAGACGACCGGGGGTTGCGTACGCCTAGAACTCAGCAACATCTTCAAAGGACTCCATGGTAGCTTCCTTCTTCTGAGCAACGTTGTTTATAGCAAGGATGAGTACATGTCGTACTCAGCAAGTGTGGGGAAATTATGAATGCAAGGCTGAATCAAGGAAAGGCTGAGGGTTTAAAGCGATAATCAATTTTAGTTGGTCAAACTTTTATTTGCACATATTTACTAACATATAAGTATATACCAAACCCACATTAATATAAACAGAGCGCCATAAGCACATGGCACAACGAGAACCACGATTTAAGTCCATCTTCAAGTTCAATTATCATGTGAGGGTCTGTTGGCACTCCTTAGCCTAACTAAAATCCGCAAGCGCACGGAGTCCGATGTAGCCTTTCACCAGGGGAGTAAGAACCTGGATATCGAATCCAAGGAACGGTAGACGCGACTAGCCTAGAACTTTTCTAACTGGACCCACCAAGGAGAAAAATGATAAATGGGTAGAGAGCTTGACTTTAGTTAGCTACTCGTTACCCCAGACAACCTATCAATATCTAACCTGATCTACTTCAACGGCTAGAACGGGAAGAACTCAGAACGGGGTGAGAGAGAGGTTCTTCCGGGCTCAGCACTACTGTTATGAGTACACCCGAACGTGGTGGAGTACAACGGACGGACAGGGCTGTCACCACCTGCTGCCTACCACTGCAGTTCCGTGGGGTACAACACAACCTGAGGTGACTAGCCAGCACAGGCACCACACCTAAGCTTTCAGTCACTGACCTCCACCCAACGCGAAGGGCTATAGAGGAAACCCCAAACAAGAGTCGCTGTCACTCGCGCAGACTCAGGTACCCGCAGATCAAGATAAATACGATAACTTGCTGAAAGTAAGTTGTAAACTAGTGAGGTACTAAAGGCAAGAGACCGAGGACTTACTGAAGATAACTCTTGAATATATTCCTCGGGGGCGGAAATGTTGAGACGAGACCGAGAGAGAAATCCCGGACTCTCTCTACAAAGCTCGGCTGTCACCCGAGCAACTCACCCACTCTCTCCCTACTCTAACTCTAAAGATGAGAGCAAAAACCCACTAAGCTACTCTTCTCTCCTTTGGGTGATTGATGGATGCTTTCTCAAGGTGAAGGAGGGTCCCTTTTATAGTCTTCAAGGGCGGTTGCAGGCGTTAGGATTAAGCTAACCCTCTGCTTAACTGCCACGCAAAGGGGGACAGGTGGCTGCTCCTGGGGGAGGCCGGCCGGCCTGGCCTGGCCTGGCTGCCCCGTGGCACCGCCTTCTTCAGGGACGCTCTGGATTGCTCCCTGAGGTCGGTAACGGTTGCTTTGGATCAAAGCTGTCCGAGAATCCAATGTTGGTGGGCCCTTCAATCCATGCAAGTGTAGCTTAGGCCTTTCAGTTTCTTGGATCAAACCGACGTTGATCGCACGTCTCATGATCATTTGTGTTGTGTTTGTGATCTCCTGGATCAGTGACGTGACAAGTGGCCACAGAAGGGGGCCGGTCGGCCTGGCATAGGCCGGCCGGCCTGGCTTTGTGCCCAATGTGGCTCATCTTTTGCTTGCTTGCTCCTGCACTCACAAATTATACAAAACTTGTGGAACTCGTTAGAATTAATCAATTTTACTTTGTTATGAGCAAGATGAGCCTAAAATGTGATGGAATGTTGGTGGTGAAACCGTATCGTAACGACCACCGACACGCCCCCCTACCTGAACTTTGCTAGTCCCTTAGCAAAGAATGAATTAAATCACCGGGACTTTAGCAAGATCGGGGTCATGAACTCAAGGTATACACAAGTCATATCTCTGAGTTTTCTTTCATACCTTGGATTCTGGTGACTAACACCCTCATCTTCATCAATTGAGTCTTAGAACAACTCATTGATTGGTCGAGCACTTCTTCCTCTTAGTATTTGGAATTTTTGATAATTTTATAAAGAAAATGAGGCATTCCCTTGTTATTTCTCAACATCTCTCGATCACTCATAGTGTTTGGATCCTCACCTGGGCTTAAAATCAAGCCTCTCTATGTTATAAGGTGGAGCTTTTGAGATGTTGCTCACTCTTCTTTATTTATTTTGCAAGATCGAAGAACTTGTCTAATCATTCCTACTACTCATACATCTTGGCCAAGTGCATGTGTACTTTGATGTTTGAGTCCTTGTTCCAGCATCTTTCATCTTTCCCCTTTCTCTTTCTCTTTTTTTTCTTCTGAAGATAAGGAGTGTATCATTCCTTTCTTCATTGTTTTTTTTCAGGGGGATGAAGAGCTTTCGACAATTTGGACTTTATTGATGCTCGTGTACGTGGATGGCCATGATGAACAAGATAGCATGAATGTGAAGGCAAGTAATTCGAGCAAGCTCAAAAATTAGAAGGTAGCTATGTAGAAGTTTCAACTTGAACTTGGTATATGGCTTTGGATAGGATATTTCAAGTTGATGATAACAAGGGTTGCCTTAAGTTTTATTTTCAAAAACAATCTCCAAAACCTTGAATCGGAAGGCTCAACTTCTCAAATCATCATATCATAAGAATCAATTAACGAGAATCAGGCAATCCTATCAAAAAGTTCCAAGGAGATGAAATACTTTGTCATGAAATATCACAAGTATATCCAAGGTGCCATGCGCAGGGATTCACTTTCATGAGTTTTGATCAAGTTTTAAAAATTATTTAGCCAGGAATTTTATTTGGATCAAAATCACGAAAGGATCAAATGTAGGGGTTGCAAATCGTGTCCTGGAGTCGAGTCGACGACGTTGGCCACAGGCCCAGGCCGATCGGCCTAGTAGAGGCCGGCCGGCCTGGCCTTGTAGCCAGGTGTCCCGATTCAGGTTCCTCGTTCATGTGATTCGCGAGATTACGCAGTGGGCACGGGATCTCCTCGAGCGGCTTCAGTAGGGGGCCGGCCGGCCTGGCATTGTGCCAGGTCCAGTCGTGCCTTGGCCAGCGACCAGTACACCTCCTGTACATCAGTGTTTCTACGTGCTTCACTGAAATATCAGTCCGAGGGGTTGGTTGGCACACAAGTGTGCACCAACCATTCATTTTCATTTTTTTTCTTTTTAGATGAGTCTCTTCTTTCAAATAAATAAATTTATTTTATTCAGAACTGAAGGGAAACAAATATGGGGGGTGCTGCATACAAGGGAAATTTGAAATAAAATGAATCAAAAGAAAATTTAAACTAGCACCCAAAAATCTAAACTAAATCTAGCCCTAACTACTCCTCCTTCAGGCGATAGAGGTGTTCATTGCCGGTGGCCTTCGCGAGGCGCTTGACCTCAGAGGCCATTGCCTTGCGAAGGATCTCGATCTTGTCATCGGCCTCCATCTGCCTGATCACCGCCTCCGCCACGCGTTCGTCCATGTGTTGACCTTGAGTTGCAGCGCGGCGAGCTTCCTCCTCAGCTCCTCCACGTCCTCCTCCTCCTCCTCATCGGACCACTCCATCTGCCCGGGAGGTCCTTGAATCGGAGGGGGCGTCATGAAGCGCTTCCTCCCCTCGTCGGGCTTTTTAGGGGCTAAGAAGAGCCCCTTCCCGATGCCTGGCCCTTCCTGGTGTGGAGGGCTAGGACTTCTCGGAGTGTACTGCGGTGAGTACCCCGGCGAGGTGGAGATGAAGAGCGGCACGATCTCCTTCTTGAGCGGAGAGGAGACGAGGCGCTTCCCGATGGCCTTCTTTGGGGACAGAAGTCCCGTAGTTGGCCTTCGGGGTGTCTTGGGCAGTGAACTCCCCTGATCCTCCTCCTGAGGATCACGGAGAGAGGCTCTGCCCAAAGGCGAGCCAGAGAGGCGGCGAGGGGAGGCCGGCCGGCCTGCCCCAGGCCGATCGGCCTGGGGAAAGGGCCGCCGGGCCTCCGGCTGCGCGGCGACGGTTCCGACGAACGCTGCCCTCTCGATGATTCTGACGCTACTGGTGTTGGAGGAACTGGGTGTCCCTTTCAAGGACTTGGATGGAGAATAGCTGCTTTGGGAGACCGAGTTGGAATCTTGGTGGCTTGATTGGGAGGCCATGGCTTTGATTTCTCAAAGGAGGGGACGTTTCTGGAGAAGGGAGGCTCGAGAGTTCTGAGGGAGAAGAACAGAGGGGGCCTTTCGTTTTAAAACGACGCTCCTCGTTTCAAAACCCCACAAATTCTCAGAAAGGATAGCAGGGAGACTCATTCAAACAAGAAGCGTCCCGAGACGAGCCAGTGCTGGGCCGGTCGGCCTGGGTGGGGCCGGCCGGCCTGGCTGGGCCGGTCGGCCTGGGTGAGGCCGGCCGGCCTGGCTTTGTCTCGAGGGCCCCTGAAATTTTTCATGTATGCTCCCTTTGCTCTTCTACCAGAAAGTCTTTAGGGTTTGGCTAGAAAAAGTTTAAGGAAAGGAAAATAGAAAGGGAAATGTATCCTAGATAAGGGCCATTTTTAGGTCCCGCCCGGACCTGGACTAGGTATCTCGGTTAGCTCGTAGACGTCCATCTCCTTGAGCTCCGGCATTTCGGATTCGAGAAATATTTTCAATCTTTGGCCATTGGCCTTGAAAGTATTTCCGTCATTATCCTGGAGGGTTATCGCGCCATGATTGGCGGCATCTAAGACTTTAAAAGGACCTTCCCACTTACTTCTAAGCTTACCATGACCAAACAAGCGAATACGGGAGTTAAAGAGTAATACCTGATCTCCCGCTTTGAAATGCTTGATCTTGATGCGCTTGTCATGCCATCTCTTTGTTCTTTCTTTATATAGCTTGGCGTTGTGGTAGGCCTTTTCCCTCCATTCATCCAGCTCAGCCAATTGCATTCTTCTTTTGAGTCCGGCTGTCTGGAGATCCATATTCCACCTCTTGATCGCCCAATGGGTCTTGAATTCTAGCTCAACCGGTAAGTGGCATGTCTTGCCATATACCAGTTGGTAGGGAGTCATCACTATCGGTGTTTTGAATGCTGTTCTATATGCCCAAAGTGCTTCCGGTAGCTTTCGCTTCCACCCCGTCCCCATTTCATTGACCGTCTTTTGCATAATGTTCTTGATTTGTTTGTTTGATGTTTCTGCTTGCCCGCTGGTCTGGGGGTGATAAGGTGTAGCCACTCGGTGGTCCACTCCTAAGTCGCTTAGGCACTTCCGAAACATCTTGTCGATGAAGTGTGATCCTCCATCACTGATCACGACTCGGGGTACTCCAAAACGGGGAAAGATGATCTCTTCGAACATCTTCCTTGAATTGTTTGAGTCGACTGCCGTGCACGGAAGTGCCTCCACCCATTTGGAAACATAGTCGACTGCCACCAGGATATATTCACACTGCTCGGATGCAGGGAAAGGACCCATAAAGTCTATTCCCCACACGTCGAAAATCTCCAATTGGAGGTTATTTTGCAGTGGCATAGCATCACGGGCGTTGATATTCCCGTGTTTCTGACACCTGGCACATCTCCGTACGAATTCCTTAGCGTCTCCATACATGGTCGGCCAGAAGAATCCACTCTGCCAGACCTTTGCAAGGGTTTGGAAAATTCCGTAGTGTCCTCCGTACGGTGATGAATGGCAACGATCAAGGATCTTATGTGTTTCCTCGTGAGGGATGCATCATCGGAGTAATCCGTCAGCACAAACCTTGAACATATAGGGGTCATCCCAAAGGTGAAATCTGCTGAGGTAGATTAACTTCTTTTTGTCTTCTCCTGGAGGCACATACCCAGTCACCATGAAGTTTACCAAATTTGCGTACCATGGACTGGATGTGGTGACCTTGAGGAGAGTATCATCTCTGAGATAGTCATTGATCGGAAGATCCGACCCTTGAACCTGCATTCTTGAGAGATGATCCGCCACACAATTATCTGTCCCCTTCTTGTCTCGTATTTCTAAATCAAACTCTTGAAGGAGCAGAATCCAACGGATGAGTCGTGGCTTGGCATCTTTCTTGGTCAAGAGGTACTTTAGTGCAGCATGGTCTGTGTATACTATTACTTTGGCACCAACCAAGTAAGATCTGAACTTGTTAATGGCAAACACCACTGCTAGGAGTTCCTTCTCCATTGTCGCATAGTTTAACTGAGCTCCGGTCAATGTCTTGCTTGCATAAGATATAGCGTAATACTGTTTATCCTTGCATTGACCGAGCACTGCCCCAACTGCATAGTCGCTAGCGTCGCACATGATCTCGAATGGAAGATTCCAATCGGGCGGTTGTATGATGGGAGCTGAGATAAGTGCCTTCTTGAGGGTGTAGAAGGCGAGAAGGCAATCATCGTCGAAGTTGAAGGGTGCTTCTTTAGCCAGAAGGTTTGTAAGAGGTCTGGCTACCCGAGAGAAATCCTTGATGAATCTTCGGTAAAAGCCAGCATGACCCAGAAAACTTCGCACACCCTTGACATTCGTCGGGGGTGGTAGTTGCTAAATAACTTCTATTTTTGCCTTATCAATTTCTATTCCTCTTTCTGATACTTTGTGTCCCAGCACAATTCCTTCTCTGACCACGAAGTGGCACTTTTCCCAATTTAGGATAAGGTGATGCTCTTCGCACCTTTTGAGGACTCTTTCCAAGTGCTCAAGACAGTTGTCGAAGGTTTTACCATAAACAGTAAAGTCATCCATGAATACTTCCATGATCTGTTCGATCAAGTCAGAGAATATCGCCATCATACACCGCTGAAATGAAGCAGGTGCATTGCATAGGCCGAAAGACATCCGCCGGTAAGCGAACGTTCCGTAGGGGCAGGTGAAGGTAGTCTTGCTCTGGTCATCGGGATGAATAGGAATTTGATGATAACCAGAGTATCCATCAAGGAAGCAGAAAAATGAGTGGTTTGCCAACCGCTCAAGCATCTCGTCGATGAAGGGGAGAGGAAAGTGATCTTTACGGGTAGCTTTGTTAAGCTTCCTGTAATCGATGCACATCCTCCATCCAGTAACGGTCCTTTGAGGGATAAGTTCGTTCTTCTCATTCTGGATAACTGTCATTCCACCCTTCTTCGACACAACTTGAACTGGGCTGACCCATTCACTGTCTTGCACGGGGTAGATTATACCCGCGTGCAGAAGCTTCAACACTTCTTTCTTGACTACCTCTCTCATCGCATCATTCAGCCGTCTTTGATGTTCTCTAGACGGCGTATGGTCCGGCTCCATAGGTATGCGATGGGTGCATAAGCTGGGGTTGATCCCCTTCAAGTCCTGTAGAGAATACCCGAAGACAGACCGGTGCTTCTCTAGGACTGTGATAAGCTGCCGAGTCTCATTCTCTGTCAGTTTGTCACTGATGACGACTGGCGAGCGTCGGTCATTGTGGAGGAAAGCGTATCTAAGTCCAGGAGGCAGCGGCTCCAACTCAGGAGGGGGGTGTTGTGGCTTTTCTTTCTCGTCGAGTTTTATAAAACCGTCCGTTTCTGCCTCTTGGATGAAATGGTTAGCCTCTTCAGCCTGTGAGGACTGAGCTTGCTCTTCTTGAGCGGAGCTAACTGCCTTTTCCACTGGGTCTGTCTCGGATCGGGCCTCTGCGATAGTGTTCACTGACCGCACAAGGCTGACCGGGATGATCTCTTTACCAACCTTGAACTGTATCGTTGCTCGATCATGGTTCGGGTTGGCAAGGTGCTCTATTGGCTGTCCAATCAGGAAGAAGTTGTCGCCTCTAGGGATATCGAAAATGTGGAAGTCTAGGAAAATCCTGTTGCGTCCCATGTGTACGGGCACAACACGGATGATTCCTCTGCATTCCATCATTTGGCCGTCGATCCACTTGAGGTGCTTACTGGAGAAGGACCGGGGTTCGTCTGGTTGCACTTGTGATGCGAGTGCACTTGATATGATATTACTCCCGACCTTCGGGTCGTAGGCAACTTCCTGAGAGTCAGTTCCCTCAATAGCGCAATGGAGTACTCTGAAGTTGCGGGTGGTTCGGATGATGTCTTTGCAACTTTCAATTTCCTCCGTCCATTCCTTGCTCATGATCGCAGATAAACCCTCGATCTGCGGTACGGCTTCTGGAATGAACGCCTTAGACCTTGAACTTGCGCACACTTGTTCCATGGGCATACGTGATGCATTGCCGATCTCCAAGTACTCTTCTTCTGTAAAGAGCTCGGGAATGAAGTGCGGCAGATCGTCAAGAATATTTTCATGGTCTGAGGACTTGGGGTGTTCGAGCACTTCCTCTATGATCGGAGGAGGCGGATCGAATGTGAGGGCGAGTAGTGGCTGTTTGTCTGTGGGGGTTGTTGGTGGTGTTGGTGGGTCGTCGAAGACGCCAGTGTACTCGGTAGAGTTGAGAACTTTTTCCAAGATCTCTCGTACCTCATCCACTGTCTTGTATAGTACTGACCCTGCGGAGGTGATGTTCAAGAACTGTGCACTCTCCGGCTTCAATGCACCAACAAAATGCTGCATAAGCATTTCCTCTGGAATGTTATGCGGTGGCCCCAAGTTGGCCAGTTTTATGAACCGCTCCCACGTGGCTCCAAGTGACTCATTGCCTTGCTGATATGTCATCAACTCAACTCTGAGCTTCAAGATCTTGGAGACAGGGTAAAAGAACAGACAAAACTCGTCCTTCAACTTGATCCAATCACCGCTAAATCCCCTTGCAGTCCGGTCGTACCAAGATTTTGCATTTCCCATCAGAGAAAATGGAAAAAGTTTCCATCGTATAGTGTCTTGGTTTACGCCGGGTATAATAAGAAGAGAGCAATTCTCCTCAAAAACCTACAAGTGAGCATAGGGACTTTCGTCCTTCGTTCCACCGAAAGACTAAGCACGAACCATGGCAACAAGACTGGGACGGATCTCGAAGCCATGAGGTGGTATGGGGTGGCAAGATGAAGGCGGTTCCAAATACTCGCTAGATGGAACCGTCGGGTAACTAGGAGAAAACTCCATGTGGTAGATGGTTATGGGGGTAAAGGTGTACAGCTAAAAAGATCCTACACTAGTGTTGCTACCGTTCCCTGGCAACGGCGCCAGAAAAGCTTGTTGGCACTCCTTAGCCTAACTAAAATCCGCAAGCGCACGGAGTCCGATGTAGCCTTTCACCAGGGGAGTAAGAACCTGGATATCGAATCCAAGGAACGGTAGACGCGACTAGTCTAGAACTTTTCTAACCGGACCCACCAAGGAGAAAAAGGATAAATGGGTGGAGAGCTTGACTTTAGTTAGCTACTCGTTACCCCAGACAACCTATCGATATCTAACCTGATCTGCTTCGACGGCTAGAACGGGAAGAACTCAGAACGGGGTGAGAGAGGGGTTCTTCCGGGCTCAGCACTACTGTTATGAGTACACCCGAACGTGGTGGAGTACAAAGGACGGATAGGGCTGTCACCACCTGCCGGCTACCACTGCAGTTCCGTGGGGTGCAACACAACCTGAGGTGACTAGCCATCACAGGCACCACGCCTAAGCTTTCAGTCACTGACCTCCACCCAACGCGAAGGGCTATAGAGGAAACCCCAAACAAGAGTCGCTGTCACTCGCAAGCTGGTTTTGGGTAGAAACATGGGCAAGCTCAATATCTCCTTTCTCCACATGATCTCTCAGAAAGTGGTACCTCACTTCTATGTGTTTGGTTTTGGAATGCAGCACGGGATTTTTGGCTACGCTTATGGCACTGGTGCTGTCACAAAGAAGTGGAACATGGGACATGTCTAATCCAAAGTCTCTCAAGGTGTAAGTGATCCAAAGCAACTGGGAACAACAGCCTCTGTTCGCCTAAACGGTCGTTTAGTCCGTTTAAACACCGTTTAAATGGTAAACAGAGGTCGACTGTGTCGTTTAGCCCTAAACGGTGGATTAAACGGTTGGACCGTTTAAACCCGTTTAAAACCGTTTAAAATCATCTAAACCGTCTAAACACACTCGAGTTAATCATGATTACATAAGTTAAATAACCATTAAATTCATAATTTAGTCGATAGGATTATTACAACTACCATAATGAACTTCGAAGTAATTAAAATCGTAAGTATACGAAGTGTTGTAGGATATAGATTTCTCCCAAAAATATTATTTGGTAGAATACTTACTTTTTAGATATGCAAATATATAGAACTTCCAGCAAGTTTGACTTTTATGTACACAAATATGTATGTTTTAGTGTTACTATGCAAAACTGTTTAGGCCGTTTGACTCCGTTTAAACACCGTTTAAACGGATTAAACGCTAAACAAAGGGCGACCGACTGTTTACCGTTTAGCATTTAGGATAACGTTGACAACAGCTAGCAGCAGCAACATACTCGGCTTCAGTGGTGGATTGGGCTACACTAGACTGCTTGCGAGAAGACCAAGACACAAGAGACGAACCAAGAAACTGACACTGACCAGAAGTAGACTTGCGATCAACACGACATACAGCAAAATCCGCATCAGAAAAACCATGAAGTGCAAGAGTGGAATCGGCAGAATACCAAAGACCCAGCTCAGGAGTGAACTTGAGATACCTGAAAATCCGCTTGACGGCCTGACGATGTGAAGTCCTTGGTGAAGCCTGAAAATGAGCGCACAGACACACGCTGAACTGTATGTCCGGCCTCGTCGCCGTCAAGTAGAGGAGGGAGCCGATCATGCTCCGGTACTCCTTCTGGTCCACTGGTTCTCCGTCCTCATCCGCATCCAAAGCTGTAGTCGTACTCATCGGCGTAGTCATCGGCTTGGAGTCGCTCATGTCGAATTTCTTGAGAATGTCCTTGGTGTACTTGCTTTGGTGCACGAATGTCCCATCCTTGTTTTGCTTGATCTGCATCCCGAGAAAGAACTGCAACTCTCCCATCATCGACATCTCAAATTCCCTGCTCATATCGTCTACAAACTTGGCAACAAGATCATGAGAAGAGCCACCAAAAATGATATCATGCACGTAAATCTGAACGATTAAAAGATCATTGCCATTTCTCAACAAGAAGAGCGTCTTATCAACCTTTCCCATCACAAACCCCTTGCTAAGCAAGAACCCTCTCAACCTGCCATACCACGCTCTGGGTGCTTGCTTTAGGCCATATAAAGCTCGGTGGAGTTTGTACACTCGGTGTGGATATCTCTCACTCTCAAAACCCGGGGGCTGCCTCACATACACTTCTTCCTCGATCACCCCATTCAAGAAGGCACTCTTCACATCCATTTGGTACAATTTGAACCCTTTAGCAACTGCAAATGCTAGAAGGATCCGAATTGCCTCCAAACGGGCAACAGGAGCAAATGTCTCCTCATAATCTATCCCCTCCTGCTGCGAAAACCCCTGACCAACCAACCTCGCTTTGTTTCTCACAATCTCACCACTCTCATCCCTCTTGTTCTTGAACACCCACTTGGTTCCTATAGGATGGCAATTTGAAGGTGGTTCTACTAACTTCCACACCTGATTTCTCTCAAAGTTTTCAAGCTCTTCATGCATGGCATTGACCCAATCAGAATCAGATAAAGTGTGTCCAACATTTTTGGGCTCAAAAGACGCGACAAAAGCAGAATGAGCATAATGAGAGATGTTCTGTGACCTCGACCGTGTAGTGCGTTCATCCAAGTTCCCGATGATCTTCGAAGGTGGATGATCCCTCTGTACTAGCCGGGGAGCTTCTCGCCTCGAGATTGCCTCCCCCTCAACATCAGCTTCCACATGAACTCGATCTGGAGCGTGACTCGACGAAGGTGTAGCAGAGGGGCCGTCTTCGAACGTCGTGGTAGTAGTGGAAGTAGAAGGTACACGATCTCCACATGGTGCCTGAATTTCCTCATCATCTTCATCATCAGGCTGTTCTTCCTCAAAGATGGGCTGTCCCAGATCATCATCACCTGCACACTCAAAGACAGAGGAGCTACACGGAATGGTCTCGTCGAAGGTGACTTCGCAAGTCTCCATGATTTGGTTAGTCTCAAGATTGAGCACACGGTATGCTCGAGAATGATTAGCATAACCAAGAAAAATTCCATCCATCGAACGAGACTCAAACTTGTCCAAATTTCCTTTCTTCAGAATGAAACGCTTGCAACCAAAGACCCGAAAGTGACTCACACGGGGGGAACGACCATGGAAAAGCTCATAGCAAGTTTTCTTCTTGAAAGCACGAAGGAAAATCCGATTTGAAACATAGCAAGCTGTGTTCACCGCTTCTGCCCAATATTTCCTAGGAGTCCTATGCTCATCTAGCATCGTCCTAGCCATTTCACAAAGTGTTCGATTTTTCCTCTCAACAACACCATTCTGACAAGCAACATATGGCGAAGAGTATTGATGTTCGAGACCAAGATCACGACAGAAGGCATCAAAACGAGTGTTCTTAAATTCCGTACCATTGTCGCTACGTATAGCTCTCATGACACCACCATTACTCTCGTTTTTCAACCTCAAAATCAGATCTCGAACAAAATCAAATGTCTCATCCTTCGATGCTAGAAAGAACACCCAAGCATACCGAGAAAAGTCATCCACAACCACAAGAACATACCACTTCCCACCAACTGAGCGAACGCGAGCGGGGCCAACCAAGTCCATATGCAAAAGCTCCCCTGGACGCTCAGTCATAACATCTGTCAAAGGTGGGTGGGAAGCAGCAACCATTTTACCATGCCTACAAGGTGCACAAACCAAATCTTTTTCGAACTTGAGCTTGGGCAATCCTCGGATAAGGTCAAGAGCACTCAAGCGTGTGAGTATATCAAAGCTCACATGACCCAATCTCATATGCCACTTCCAAAGCTCAGAAGAAGTACCAGCGATCAAACACCGTGAAGGACCAAAAGATCGAGAAAAATCAGCACGAAAAATCTGTCCCTCGGGAATGATCATACACACAAGGTCACCTCGAGAATCAAGAATTTTAGAATCACCACGCTTAAATCGAACCTCATAACCCTCATCAAGAAGCTGAGAAACTGAGAGCAAATTGAAACCAAGATTCTTGACAAGAGCAACCCGCTTCAACATGAAATTATCACTGACCTGAATAGCACCCTCAGACAACACTCTACCTCTACCCTTATCCCCGAAAGTGATGTACTGCCTGGACACCACCGGGGTGAGACTGGAGAACCACTTCCCATTACCTGTCATATGTCTCGAGCAGCCAGAATCCATCAACCAAAGGTTCTCCAAGCCTCCCACCTGCACAATCAAAACCGAGAACGAGAATGAGCGAATGACTCGACACTGGGGTTAGCACAAAACGAGTCAAACCAGTGTTGGGCCATCTGCTCAAAAGAGGGGTTAGCAAAATCAACTCTACCACGTGAAACCCTCTCGTCTCTCACCATCGGACCTCTAGCACCACGCGGGGGAAAACGTGGCCTAGACTCTCTCCTAACCTCAAAGCTACGGTCGAACCTCCCTGAACCGAACTGACCACGAAACGGAGGCCGCCTAGCAAACTCACGAACAGCTGAAACACCACGACTGGCAACCACAGGAACTGTGCGCACAAAGGCATCGCCTCTCGGCCAGGGTGAACGAGACACAGGCACACTACGGGAAGAGTAGTACCTGTCCCTGTTCCCCACCTCCTTCTCTCTTCTCACCTCCCTCTTCTTCCTCCAACAGAACTCCTCAAGGTGTCCATCCCTTCCACAATGCTCACAATGGAAGCAGACTGGCTTTGGCTTTGGGGTTTCTCTCGGTTGTGCCCTCTCTCTCGGCTGGTAAACCCCACTCCTCACAAAGGTCACTCTCCTCTGAAAGTTATCTGTCTTCGGTGGAAACTTGGGAGGATCTGGAGTGGTGTCAAGCTTGTTTAGCAAGTGGTTGGGTTTGGGTGTGAAGGTGTTCTTGAGAATGGCTTTTGGTGGGTTTGTGGGAATGTTTGTGGTGGAACTCTCAGGTTCTCTCTCTCTCTCTCACCACTGGTCTCACCAACCTTCTCAGAACCAAGACCACGACCATCAGCTCTCTTAAAACCAGCAATCAACATCTTGAGCAGAGGCTCGCGACCCGACAACCAACCCAAACACTGTCGCAGCTCATCATTCTCATCTTGCAAGCGATTCACACACTGCTCTAACTCAACATTCTTCAATGCAACAACATCATAAGCAGAACATGAATTTGCAATGGGAGATTTCAGTTGTGCTTCTAGTGAACTAATCATGGTGCGTGATTCAAGCAACTGAGCATGCAAAGCAAGACAAGAAGTACAAGCACCTAGCAAAGATGATCTAGACTTCAACTCAGCTAGCTCAACTGTAGCACCCTCTAGTTCATCTAAACAAGAAGGAGATGCCGTTGAAGTTGCGGTTCAAGCTCTTCTTGTGTCCACCATGCTTGTTCTTGGACCTTCTCTCGTCCTTGTTCTTGTGCTTGGAGCGGTACTCGTCCTTGGGACGGTGCTTGTGGTCGTCTCGTGGGCGGTGCTTGCGGTTGTAGTCGTTCTTGATCTCCTCGGGGCACTCGGCGATGAAGTGGCCCATCTTCCCGCATCTGTAGCACGTACTCCCGGCATGCCTCGAACCCTTCCGGTTCTGGTACATCCGCTCGAACCTCCTCGTGAGCAACGCGAGATCCTCCTCGCTCAGCACCTCATATTCTTCATCTGGAAGAGACACAAGAGAAGACAAAGCAAAGTGTCTGGGAGAGTTAGCATGTCCATATCCAGAGCCACCGACTAGAGCCAGACTATGGGGATCAGTCATACTCTTAGCCTTGGCAAGCAACTGTCTGTCAACCTCAGAAGATTTCAACTTCGAGAAAAGCTCATCAACAGACAAAGTCTCATAGTTTGCCGACTCCATGATCGCCTCAACCTTGGCACCCCACACGGATCTATCAAGTGCTTGCAGAAGCTTGATAGCTCGGTCATGATCCGAGTATGGGAGTACGGTAATGTTGGCTTTCATGTTGTTGACAATAGAAGTGAAACGCTGAAACAAAGCATCAACCGACTCTCCAGGCAAATGAGCAAAATTCTCATATTCTCTCCTATACATCGAGAAAAGCCTAGCCTTAACATGGCTATCACCACCGTGGGCTACCTTGAGCTTCTGCCAGATCTGGCTAGCTAGGTCCTCGCCCAAAACTCGCTCAAACTCCTCGGCAGACAAAGCACGGAACAAGTAGTCAACAGCTCTAGCGTTTGCCTCAAACTTATCCTTTGCATCCTGGGCATCTAAGTTGGTGGGATTGACATAGTTTTCATCTTTGGTCACATCCCACAACAACTTTCCTTTGCCTCGCAAGAAAGCGCCCATACGCGCGACCCAGTTCGGGTAGTTCTTCCCATCGAAGTGCGGAGGCCCGGAACCCCGATCTTGGTACGCCATCTTTGGATCTTAGACTGGTTAGAGTCGCAAAGACCCGTAACCGGCTCTGATACCAATTGAAGGACCGAAACGGCGACCAGAGAGGGGGGAGTGAATGGGAGCCGATAAAAATTCTTTCCAACCGATCCGGCTATTCTCCCAAATCAACTCCGAAACCTCCGAGAACAATCTTGCCAAGATCACGTAGCCACTGTCAAGCTACTGACCCTAGGAACAAGAAACACGCAGCGGAACTCGAATCGATCGAAACGAACACAAAACGACCCGAAACAAGACTCGATCCAACACACCCAGGGGGGCGGTTAAACCGGGTCAGGGGGGCGGTTAAACTGCCCAGGCCTGGGAAGCTCGGGAAAAAGTCAAACCAGAAGTGGATCTCCCAAACCGCTTGAGCACTTGAGGCGAGATTTTGGTCAGATGATCTAGACCTCCAGTGGAGTGTTTTCCCAAAAGATCTCGGCCTCTAACTCAGTACAACTCCCGGCATCTCAGATCTCGTGATGAACACCATGACCTCGAGTTCATCCCGAAAATCACAAATCCAAAGCGATTCTCGGCGCTTGGGGGCAAAAGATCACCAGCAAAAGAGGCACAAGGCACTCATACGTGAATCCCCCAAAGAAATCCGAGAGAAAACGCCCTAGAAAGAGAAGAACGAAAATCCCCCAAAAATAGCTCTGAAAATACCCACGAAAATAGAAAAGGAAGAAGGAGCTCGGGAAATCAAATCATGGCACAAAGATGAGCAGCACAAACTCCATCACATAACCATGAATTCACCTATACAAAACTAGGAATGATTCGAAGTAGTTCTAGGTGAAGGGGATGAAGGGAAACTAATTCAAAGGAAAAACTAAAGAGATAACTAGAAGAGATGGCAGCCACCAGCCCTGGGAGGGGCTATTAGTAGTCCAAGTGGTGGTGCTCTAAAGACTAAACTACCCCTAAGTGATACATACCCCTCGGGGGAAAATTTGACATTTGGTTCTCAGATATTTTCCGGCTCGGGCACCTTCCACTGCAAGCTAGCTTCCCTCCGACGCAAGCCTTGCAGTCACGCCGCGTGTCCTCCGGATCGAAGCTCCTCGACGTCGGTTTTGGGCCAGCCCAGGGGGGGCGGTTAAACCGCCCCTGCCAGCCACACTCGGCCCAGCAGCCCATCTCCGCCATGTCGAGTCCTCGGTCCTTGGTTTTGAGGCCCAAACCAAGGGAAACCGTCCACCGATGATTTTGTGGCCAAATCACCAAACCCCGCGCGCAAACTTCGGTTGTTAGCCGCCACCTTGCGCCGGCTTCTCGTCCGCGTACGAGCTTCGGTTGTGAGCCGCTACCTCACACTGGAACCACGTCCCCTTGCTCGTTCTTGCCAGCATGTGAACCGCACTTGATCCACCGGCCACCGGGTCCCTCGAACCAAGCCTACTTGTCTCTCCGCTCCTCGGAGGCCGCCATGGCTAAGACCTTTCGCGCTTGTTCTTCACCTGCACCAATGCAACCAAGCCGCATTCTACACCTGCAATACTTGAGCCAAGGGTAACGTCAATCCACACCACGTTGTCAATCACTCATCACACCAGGAAGCGACCATCCACCGGTCCTTGGACACACCGGGTCCTCAACACAAATTCTATCCTTGTACCATAGGGTTCCCTTCGCATCCACTCTAAAATCGGGAGCCTTATTTTCTCTTGTGTGGTTGCGAATTTTTACTAAGTCTGGGTCTGAAAGTTGGGCCTTTCTGATGTCTTCCTCTAAAGTAGGCTGGACAGCTAGCTGCGGGTAAGATTTAGGGGATATAATGTGCACATTGAGTCGTGCCATTTCTTCTTGTAGATGGACATTCCTGGGTGCATAAGATTTTCTGCTTAAAGCGTCTGCTACCACATTAGCTTTGCCAGGGTGGTAATGAATTTCCAAATTGTAATCCTTGATAAGCTCTAACCATCTTCTCTACCTCAGATTCAGATCAGGCTGAGTGAATATGTACTTTAGGCTCTTGTGATCCGTGTAAATTTCACACTTATTTCCAATTAGATAGTGTCTCCAAATCTTCAGTGCATGCACTACGGCTGCTTACTCCAAGTCATGGGTAGGATAATTCTGCTCATGTGGTTTAAGCTGTCGGGAGGCATATGCTACTACCTTCCCATCTTGCATAAGTACACATCCTAACCCATTTCGGGAAGCGTCACAATATATGACAAAGTCCCGTTGAATATCTGGTAGAGTCAATATTGGCGCTGAGGTTAACCTTTTCTTCAGTTCTTGAAAGCTCTTTTCACATGACTCAGTCCAGGTAAACTTCTTATCTTTTCTGAGCAATTCTGTCATGGGTCTAGCTATCTTGGAGAATCCTTCAATAAATCTCCGATAATATCCAGCTAATCCAAGAAAGCTCCTTATCTCACTCACATTAGTGGGCTGATGCCAGTTAGAGATTGCTTCTACTTTCTCAGGGTCAACCGCAACTCCTTCGGCGGTGAGAATATGGCCAAGAAAGGCTACCTTCTCAAGCCAAAATTCACACTTACTAAACTTGGCATATAACTTGTGTGTCCTTAACTTCTCCATCACTACTCTCAGGTGATGCTCATGCTCTTGGGCACTTTTGGAATAGATGAGTATGTCGTCAATAAAGACCATGACAAACTTATCCAATTCCTCCATAAATACTTTATTCATGAGATTCATGAAATATGCCGGGCATTGGTTAATCCAAAAGACATTACTGTAAACTCGTATTGCCCGTATCTTGTCACAAATGTCGTCTTGGGGGTGTCGCTTTCTCTTATCTTAAGCTGATAATATCCTGATCTTAAATCAATCTTGGAGAAGTACTTGGCTCCTTTCAGCTGATCAAACATGTCATCTATTCTGGGCAATGGGTACTTGTTCTTGATGGTAACATCATTTAAGGATCTGTAGTCCACACACATCCTCATACTTCCGTCCTTCTTCTTCACAAAGAGAATTGGTGATCCCCACGGGGATGAGCTAGGTCTGATGAATCCTTTCTCCTGAAGTTCTCTCAGTTGTTCCTTTAGCTCAGCAAGTTCTGCTGCAGCCATCCGATAGGGTCTCTTGGCTATGGGGGATGTTCCTGGGATAGGTCAATGATGAACTCTATATCTCTATCTGGTGGCATTCCGGGTAATTCTTCTGGAAATACATCTGGGTATTCACACACGTGAATCCCCCAAAGAAATCCGAGAGAAAACGCCCTAGAAATAGAAGAACGAAAATCCCCCAAAAATAGCTCCGAAAATACCCACGAAAATAGAAAAGGAAGAAGGAGCTCGTGAAATCAAATCATGGCACAAAGATGAGCAGCACAAACTCCATCACATAACCATGAATTCACCTATACAAAACTAAGAAAGATTCGAAGTAGTTCTAGGTGGAGGAGATGAAGGGGAAAACAAGTTCAAAGGAAAAACTAAAAAGCTAACTAGAGAGATAGCAGCCACCATGCCCTGGGGGGGCCTATTAGTAGTCCAAGTGGTGGTGCTCTAAAGACTAAACTACCCCTAAGTGATACATACCCCTCAGGGGCAAATATGACATTTGGTTCTCAGATATTTTCCGGCTGGGACACCTTCCACCGCAAGCTAGCTTCCCTCCGACGCAAGCCTTGCAGTCACGCCGCGTGTCCTCCGGATCTAAGCTCCTCGACGCCGTTTTTGGGCCTGCCCAGGGGGGGCGGTTAAACCGCCCCTGCCAGCCACACTTGGCCCAGCAGCCCATCTCCGCCACGTCAAGTCCTCGATCCTTGGTTTTGAGGCCCAAACCAAGGGAAACCGTCCACCCATGATTTTGTGGCCAAATCACCAAACCCCGCGCGCAAACTTCGGTTGTTAACCGCCACCTTGCGCCGGCTTCTCGTCCGTGTACGGGCTTCGGTTGTGAGCCGCTACTTCGCACCGGCACCATGTCCCCTTGCTCGTTCTTGCCAGCATGTGAACCGCACTTGATCCACCGGCCACCGGGTCCCTCGAACCAAGCCTACTTGTCTCTCTGCTCCTCGGAGGCCGCCATGGCTAAGACCTTTCGCGCCTGTTCTTCACCTGCACCAATGCAACCAAGCCGCATTCTACACCTGCAATACTTGAGCCAAGGGAAACGTCAATCCACACCACGTTGTCAATCACTCATCACACCAGGAAGCGACCATCCACCGGTCCTCGGACACACCGGGTCCACAATCTCCCCCTTGATGAGTGCATTGACAACACACACAGTCACCAATGATATGAAGAAAATATAAAAGAAATCGAAAACAAGACTCAAGCAAGTGACTAAAAGCAAGAACAAGCCAAGAACAAAGTCACTCTGCAAGAGAAAGCTCCAGAAACGCTGACCCTTCAAGAAGAAGCGAAAGGGCTCAACACCATCGGCAAAAGAGCAAAAGCACAAAGCACAAATCACAACTTTCCAATTTACTTTTCAGTACTCTCAAAGCACTCCCCCTGCAAAGATGCAACTCCCCCTGAACAAGTGAACTTGTGCGTGCGATAATCACTCGAAAATGGCTCAAAACTTCACAACTCGTGTGCACTCAGCACAGGAGCGGTTAAACCGCCCAGGGGGCGGTTAAACCGCCCCTGGCAGATGACCAAGGTCAAAAGTGCCAAAATTGCACAAACCAACTCGCAACAATGCCGTTCCAACTGGAAAACCTTCCAAATATGCCCAGCAAGATATTCCAATGATCAAACTCTCAGAAACTTCACAAATTTTCAGAAATTCTCATTTTGGCAAAAACTCTTACTTCTCACACAAATCCGACAAATTCTAGAGCAAAAGCTTTCTTATAAGTTCAGCAACATCTCCCCCTTGCGAAATGCTCCAGAAATTCTCCCCCTTGTTGACAATGCACAAATCAAGGAAAAATGTACAAAATGCAACTACAAGCTTCTCAAATATACAATGAGCAATGCAAAATGCTACAAGTTAGAGAAGAGGCAAACAAGATAGTTCATCATGTCACACGGGCATTGCCATCAAGAAGGTGAAGACATATATCCAATTGACAAAGCCATGAGCAAGTTGTGTAGTTTTATCAAAAAATGTCACCACATGAGCAAAGTCCTAACCATGGATTGTTCAAGCAAAAATGAACTTCATCTCACCAAAATCATGAAAGGACAAGTATTCTTGACAAAAGATCATCATAAACGCCCAAATTCTATCTACCTCATGTCATGTCAAAGCACGGAGCCATGTGTTCACTTCTCATGGGAGACTTCTCCGGCAAACAACATGCAACCGCTGATCACCCATGTGTGCAAGTGTGTGCAATGGTGAAAGAATAGAGACATGAGCATAAATTTCAGCAAATATATCTTTTTCTCATTTTTACTTCTTTCATGCATAGACATCTCATTTTTCAAATTAAGCATGGTACATGAAATGTCTTTGCGACAAAAAGAAGCTTATGCTCCTCCACAAGATAAAGCATGGGCTAAACATTTACAATGACAAAGGTCTTTGACCCAATTGAAAAGAATATCACACCCTAGCATGATCTTAAGCAAGATATAGCCATTTCGGCTCAAACAAGACATGCGAAGGCATTTACTCATGGGTGAAGAAGTTTAAGTTCAGTTTGTCATTTTAATTTCGAAAAGAGACTATCTCAAAAGAATATATATCAAAACCATCAAGAGCATAGCCATCCATACAATCAATCCCTAGCCAGCCTGCCTAAACTCTAAAATGTAGCAAGTTGTACCAATCACTGCACATAGGAGAAGCTCATCCTAAGATATGATACAAAAAATGAAATCAAGATACAAAAGCAAGAGAAATGTACATCAAGATACAAAGATGGTACAATAGTATACATATGCTACAAGAGAAGCCTCCAAAACTCAGCTCAGAAAACCGCACACACACCAAGTTCTCCTCGCAAGCGGGTGAAGGTAACTTGGTCAAGTGGCTTAGTGAAAATGTCTGCAAGCTGGTTTTGGGTAGAAACATGGGCAAGCTCAATATCTCCTTTCTCCACATGATCTCTCAGAAAGTGGTACCTCACTTCTATGTGTTTGGTTTTGGAATGAAGCACGGGATTTTTGGCTACGCTTATGGCACTGGTGCTATCACAAAGAAGTGGAACATGGGACATGTCTAAGCCAAAATCTCTCAAGGTGTAAGTGATCCAAAGCAACTGGGAACAACAGCTAGCAGCAGCAACATACTCGGCTTCAGTGGTGGATTGGGCTACACTAGACTGCTTGCGAGAAGACCAAGACACAAGAGATGAACCAAGAAACTGACACTGGCCAGAAGTAGACTTGCGATCAACACGACATCCAGCAAAATCCGCATCAGAAAAACCATGAAGTGCAAAAGTGGAATCGGCAGAATACCAAAGACCCAGCTCAGGAGTAAACTTGAGATACCTGAAAATCCGCTTGACGGCCTGACGATGTGAAGTCCTCGGTGAAGCCTGAAAACGAGCGTACAGACACACGCTGAACTGTATGTCCGGCCTCGTCGCCATCAAGTAGAGGAGGGAACCGATCATGCTCCGGTACTCCTTCTGGTCCACTGGTTCTCCGTCCTCATCCGCATCCAAAGCTGTAGTCGTACTCATCGGCGTAGTCATCGGCTTGGAGTCGCTCATGTCGAATTTCTTGAGAATGTCCTTGGTGTACTTGCTTTGGTGCACGAATGTCCGATCCTTGGTTTGCTTGATCTGTAGCCCGAGAAAGAACTGCAACTCTCCCATCATCGACATCTCAAATTCCCTGCTCAAATCGTCTGCAAACTTGGCAACAAGATCATGAGAAGAGCCACCAAAAATGATATCATCCACGTAAATCTGAACGATTAAAAGATCACTGCCATTTCTCAACAGGAAGAGCGTTTTATCAACCTTCCCCATCACAAACCCCTTGCTAAGCAAGAACCCTCTCAACCTGCCATACCACGCTCTGGGTGCTTGCTTTAGGCCATATAAAGCTCGGTGGAGTTTGTACACTCGGTGTGGATATCTCTCACTCTCAAAACCCGGGGGCTGCCTCACATACACTTCTTCCTCGATCACCCCATTCAAGAAGGCACTCTTCACATCCATTTGGTACAATTTGAATCCTTTAGCAACTGCAAATGCTAGAAGGATCCGAATTGCCTCCAAATGGGCAACAGGAGCAAATGTCTCCTCATAATCTATCCCCTCCTGCTGCGAAAACCCCTGAGCAACCAACCTCGCTTTGTTTCTCACAATCTCACCACTCTCATCCCTCTTGTTCTTGAACACCCACTTGGTTCCTATAGGATGGCAATTTGGAGGTGGTTCTACTAACTTCCACACCTGATTTCTCTCAAAGTTTTCAAGCTCTTCATGCATGGCATTGACCCAATCAGAATCAGATAAAGCGTGTCCAACATTTTTGGGCTCAAAAGACGCGACAAAAGCAGAATGAGCATAATGAGAGATGTTCTGTGACCTCGACCGTGTAGTGCGTTCATCCAAGTTCCCGATGATCTTCGAAGGTGGATGATCCCTCTGTACCAGCCGGGGAGATTCTCGCCTCGAGATTGCCTCCCCCTCAACATCAGCTTCCACTTGAACTCGATCTGGAGCGCGACTCGACGAGGGTGTAGCAGAGGGGCCGTCGTCGAACGTCATGGTAGTAGTGGAAGTAGAAGGTACACGATCTCCACACGGTGCATGAATCTCTTCATCGTCTTCATCATCAGGCTGTTCTTCCTCAAAGATGGGCTGTCCCAAATCATCATCACATGCACACTCAAAGATAGAAGAGCTACATGGAATGGTCTCGTTGAAGGTGACTTCACAAGTCTCCATGATTTGGTTAGTCTCAAGATTGAGCACACGATATGCTCGAGAATGATTAGCATAACCAAGAAAAATTCCATCCATCGAACGAGACTCAAACTTGTCCAAATTTCCTTTCTTCAGAATGAAACACTTGCAACCAAAGACCCGAAAGTGACTCACACGGGGAGAACGACCATGGAAAAGCTCATAGCAAGTTTTCTTCTTGAAAGCACGAAGGAAAATCCGATTTGAAACATAGCAAGCTATGTTCACCGCTTCTGCCCAATACTTCCTAGGAGTCCTATGCTCATCTAGCATCATCCTAGCCATTTCACAAAGTGTTCGATTTTTCCTCTCAACAACACCATTCTGACAAGCAACATATGGTGGAGAGTACTGATGTTCGAGACCAAGATCACGACAGAGGGCATCAAAACGAGTGTTCTTAAATTCCGTACCATTGTCACTACGAATAACTCTCATGGCACCACGATTACTCTCATTTTTCAACCTCAAAATCAGATCTCGAACAAAATCAAATGTCTCATCCTTCGACGCCAGAAAGAACACCCAAGCATACCGAGAAAAGTCATCCACAACCACAAGAACATACCACTTCCCACCAACTGAACGAACGCGAGCGGGGCCAACCAAATCCATGTGCAAAAGCTCCCCTGGACGCTCAGTCATAACATCTGTCAAAGGTGGGTGGGAAGCAGCAACCATTTTACCATGCCTACAAGGTGTACAAACCAAATCATTCTCGAACTTGAGCTTGGGCAATCCTCGGATAAGGTCAAGAGCACTCAAGCGTGTGAGTAAATCAAAGCTCACATGACCCAATCTCCTATGCCACTTCCAAAGTTCAGAAGAAGTACCAGCGATCAAACACCGTGAAGGACCAAAAGATCGAGAAAAATCAGCACGAAAAATCTGTCCCTCGGGAATGATCATACACACAAGGTCACCTCGAGAATCAAGAATTTTAGAATCACCACGCTTAAATCGAACCTCATAACCCTCATCAAGAAGCTGAGAAACTGAAAGCAAATTGAAACCAAGATTCTTGACAAGAGCAACCCGCTTCAACATGAATTTGCAAGCACTGTCGCAGCTCATCATTCTCATCTTGCAAGCGATTCACACACTGCTCTAACTCAACATTCTTTAATGCAACAACATCACAAGCAGAACATGAATTTGCAATGGGAGATTTCAGTTGTGCTTCAAGTGAACTAATCATGGTGCGTGATTCAAGCAATTGAGCATGCAAAGTAGGACAAGAAGTACAAGCACCTAGCAAAGATGATCTAGACTTCAACTCAGCAAGCTCAACCCTAGCACCCTCTAGTTCATCTAAGCAAGTCATGTGTTTCTCCTTAAGCACAACCAGATCAGCAATATGCACATCACAGAACGAGCATTCAACTTCATCAGACACAAGAGGAGCATCCTTCAACACAGCAATCTCTGACTCAAGCTTAGCTGCTCTCTCCCTAGACTCGCAAAGCAAAGACTCAAACTCCATAGCCTTCTTTCCAGTCTCAGAAAGCAAGGTCTCAAGCTCAGCCACTCTATCCTTGGACTCTCCTAGCAAAGACCTAAACTCCCTCTTCTCCTTGTTGGTCTTCCTAAGCACATCATCGCGGTTATCGACCAACTACTCTAATCTAGCAATCTCCTGACGCAAAGAGGTGGGATCGGTCAATACCTCATCCTCGGAGTCGGAGTCGGAGTCGTCCTTGCTCTTCACGGAGTCGTGCGCCATGGTGCAGTAGTCGATGGCGGCGAAGGAGATGCCGTTGAAGTTGCGGTTCAAGCTCTTCTTCTCCTTGTGGTGGCTGCGGTCTTCATCTTCACTGCTTGAGCTTGACGACGTGTTGGTGGAGCTTGTGTCGATGTCGCTCGCATCTGCCACCATCGCTCGAGATCTGTGCTTCTTGTGTCCACCGTGCTTGTTCTTCGATCTTCTCTCGTCCTTGTTCTTGTGCTTGGAGCGGTACTCATCCTTGGGACGGTGCTTGTGGTCGTCTCGCGGGCGGTGCTTGCGGTTGTAGTCGTTCTTGATCTCCTCGGGGCACTCGGCGATGAAGTGGCCCATCTTCCCGCATCTGTAGCACGTACTCCCGGCACGCCTCGAACCCTTCCGGTTCTGGTACATCCGCTCGAACCTCCTCGTGAGCAACGCGAGATCCTCCTCGCTCAGCACCTCATATTCTTCATCTGGAAGAGACACAAGAGAAGACAAAGCAAAGTGTCTAGGAGAGTTAGCATGTCCATATCCAGAGCCACCGACTAGAGCCAGACTATGGGCATCAGTCGGACTCTTAGCCTTGGCAAGCAGCTGTCTGTCAACCTCAGAAGATTTCAACTTCGAGAAAAGCTCATCAACAGACAAAGTTTCATAGTTTGCCGACTCCATGATCGCCTCAACCTTGGCACCCCACACGGATCTATCAAGTGCTTGCAGGAGCTTGATAGCTCGGTCATGATCCGAGTGTGGGAGTACGGTAATGTTGGCTTTCATGTTGTTGACAATAGAAGTGAAACGCTGAAACAAAGCATCAACCGACTCTCCTGGCAAATGAGCAAAATTCTCATATTCTCTGCGATACATCGAGAAGAGCCTAGCCTTGACATGGCTATCACCCCCGTGGGCTACCTTGAGCTTCTGCCAGATCTGGCTAGCTAGGTCCTCGCCCAAAACATGCTCAAACTCCTCGGCAGACAAAGCACGGAACAAGTAGTCAACAGCTCTAGCATTCGCCTCAAACTTATCCTTTGCATCCTGGGCATCTAAGTTGGTGGGATTGACATAGTTTTCATCTTTGGTCACATCCCACAACAACTTTCCTTTGCCTCGCAAAAAAGCGCCCATACGCGCGACCCAGTTCGGGTAGTTCTTCCCATCGAAGTGCGGAGGCCCGGAACCCCGATCTTGGTACGCCATCTTTGGATCTTAGACTGGTTAGAGTCGCAAAGACCCGTAACCTTGCTTTGATACCAATTGAAGGACCGAAACGGCGACCAGAGAGGGGGGGAGTGAATGGGAGCCGATAAAATTTCTTTCCAACCAATCCGGCTATTTTCCCAAATCCACTCTGAAACCTCCGAGAGCAATCTTGCCAAGATCACGTAGCCACTGTCAAGCTACTGACCCTAGGAACAAGAAACACGCAGCGGAACTCGAATCGATCGAAACGAACACAAAACGACCCAAAACAAGACTCGATCCAACACACCCAGGGGGGGCGGTTAAACCGGGTCAGGGGGCGGTTAAACCGCCCAGGCCTTGGAAGCTCAGGAAAAAGTCAAACCAAAAGTGGATCTCCCAAACCGCTTGAGCTCTTGAGGCGAGATTTTGGTCAGATGATCTAGATCTCAAGTGGAGTGTTTTCCCAAAAGATCTCGGCCTCTAATAACTCAGTACAATTCCCGGAATCTCAGATCTCGTGATGAACACCATGACCTCGAGTTCATCCTGAAAATCTCAAATCCAAAGCGATTCTCGGCGTTTGGGGGCAAAGGATCACCAGCAAAAGAGGCACAAGGCACTCATACATGAATCCCCCAAAGAAATCCGAGAGAAAACGCCCTAGAAATAGAAGAACGAAAATCCCCCAAAAATAGCTTCGAAAATACCCACGAAAATAGAAAAGGAAGAAGGAGCTCGTGAAATCAAATCATGGCACAAAGATGAGCAGCACAAACTCCATCACATAACCATGAATTACCTATACAAAACTAAGAAAGATTCGAACTAGTTCTAGGTGGAGGAGATGAAGGGGAAAACAAGTTCAAAGGAAAACTAAAGAGATAACTAGAGAGATAGCAGCCACCATGCCCTGGGGGGCCTATTAGTAGTCCAAGTGGTGGTGCTCTAAAGACTAAACTACCCCTAAGTGATACATACCCCTCAGGGGCAAATATGACATTTGGTTCTCAGATATTTTCTGGCTGGGACACCTTCCACCGCAAGCTAGCTTCCCTCCGACGCAAGCCTTGCAGTCACGCCGCGTGTCCTCCGGATCGAAGCTCCTCGACGCCGTTTTTGGGCCTGCCCAGGGGGGGCGGTTAAACCGCCCCTGCCAGCCACACTCGGCCCAGCAGCCCATCTCCGCCACGTCAAGTCCTCGGTCCTTGGTTTTGAGGCCCAAACCAAGGGAAACCGTCCACCCATGATTTTGTGGCCAAATCACCAAACCCCGCGCGCAAACTTCGGTTGTTAGCCGCTGTGGGGATATAGTACCCGGGTACCTCACGAGCAAGCCTAGCAGCCCACCAAAAGGGGGTGGCCCAGCCCACCGTTCTGGACCTGATGACGTGCGGTACAAGTCGGCGCACGAAGGAAGGATCTGGAAGGCTGAGTTCTAGTTTGAATAGGAGTTTTTGTAAAGAAGGAAAGGATTCTTAGAGATAGGATCGGCTACAAACTGACTTGTAACCCTGCCCCCCGATATATAAGGCGGGCAGGGACCCCCTCCAAAACAACCCAACACATCTCATCTCAACTCATAGTGAAATCCACGCAATACAACACCCCAAAACAGGACGTAGGGTATTACGTCGAGTCGACGGCCCGAACCAGTATAAACCCCTGTGTCTGTCCATCCTAACCATCTTGCTTTCGATCTTTGCGATCTTCCCTGCAATACAAATCACTTCCGTGGGCTACCCCGTGGAAGACTGCCGGAGATAATATCACCGACAGTGGCGCGCCAGGTAGGGGATATCGCCGAGATCAATCTGGTAAGCTTGATGGATCGCGTCAAGATCTTGGACAGCTGCGATCTCTGGGACGTCGACGGATTCGAGATCCAGTTCGGGAACACCACCGCTGCTGCCTTGGATACCCAAGCGGCAAGAGCTACGATCGCCACGGAGGTTTCCTCTCTGGCGCCGACTTCGGCCATCACGGCCCAATCCGGTCCGATCGCATCTGATCGTGCCGGTTCTACCCCGCTGAGTCCATCACTGAACGCGAGGGCCAACCAGTCGGGAACAGATCTACAACCACTCGGTTCCGATCCGGCTCCTGAGAGTCGCGTCGCCGAGTCATCTCAGAGCGTAAACGCTCAACCGACGCGCGTCCCGAGCCCTGAGGTCATCACCGTCCAGACCCCCGGCTTTTGCGCGCTTGCTCAGAAGCAGAAGATGAAGGACATCGTCCAGGCGGATGATTCCCTCTCTGGGAGCGACTCCTACGAGTCAAACCCACAGGGACAATCCTGGACGACCTGCAGGAAGGTTACACGGCATCCGACGCCTCTACGGAGCCAGAACTGCTAGGATCACCCGGAGAATTAACTCCGAGTTGCTTGGAGCGTTATACGCCCACATC
The DNA here is from genome assembly GCA_015476505.1 of Urochloa ruziziensis. Lineage (NCBI taxonomy): Eukaryota > Viridiplantae > Streptophyta > Magnoliopsida > Poales > Poaceae > Urochloa > Urochloa ruziziensis. The sequence goes on along the minus strand of CM027125.1, from coordinate 9,779,275 downwards.
CGACTCCTCCGAGTCGGAGGAAGATTACCTCGCGCAAGAAGGAGCCGGGTCATATTGCTACATGGTGGCGCCAGCGACGCCACCTAACCCCGTGTCAGAGGACGAGGTCACCCCGGCCGAAGAGACGACTGAAGCCAGGGACCAGCGTCGAGGACGCAACGCTAGTCGGGCGACTCGCAGAGCCGCACGACCACACGGGCCACCGCAGCAGGATCTGGCACCGCTAGACTCCAAGAACCACGTTCGGAGGATCACCATCACCATCGGGATCGGCACGACAGGAGGAGCAGCTGGAACCTGATGCGCGACGGCATGTTCGAGTACAACGGATTCGATGTCTACGAGACACTGGTCCAGAACCTCGTCACCATCAACGAGGAAATCAGTCGGCTGCCACCCAACACTCCAGGCCTGGAAAAGGTAAGGGCTCTCATGCAGGCCGCCTCCATCCAGGTCCACCAGATGCAGGGAAGAGCACACACGGTCGCTTCTGAGCCCGGTCCGTCTCGACGCCGGGCCAGCGGTGGATCGGATCGTGACGAAGACCTTCGCACCACGATCAACAGAGATCGAGACGCGAGGGACGTCATCCGCAACAGCACCGAGGAGCGCCATCGCAAGGAGATCCGACGGTGCGAAGAATACGATCGGGATCATGGAAATCCCCGTCGTAACTCCGACAGGAGTGGCTACTCGACGGAGTCAGACCACTCTGACCCCTCCGGTAGCCCAAGGCGTGGCAACGACGGCGGTCGTACCTCGCCACGAGGACGAGCGGTTCCCCCACGCAGGCGGTCGACCCTGCCAAGGGAGCGAACTCCACCGCGCAGCAAAACCTACCGACGGGACCAAACTCAACCCAGGACTCAGAACTATCGGAGGACCTGTTCCCCGCCCAGGGATCGGGATCGCAGGAGGGAGAGCACTCCCCCAAGAACAACAGACGGCTCGGGTCCGAGTGGTTCCCGCCCTAGAGGTCGGATCGGCGGATTCCAGTCATTCACTGAGCGCTTGAGAAGCGTGACATGGCCCAGAGGCTTCAAGCTGTCGGATATCGACAAGTACGACGGAAAGTCTGATCCATCTCAATGGCTTCAGATCTACTACACCGCCATACAAGCGGTTGGCGGCGACGAGGACATGATGGCGAATTACCTTCCCATCATGCTCACCAAGGACTGCCGCAACTGGCTGGCAGGACTCCCGCAAGACGCCATCGACAACTGGGATCAGCTTACCACGCTCTTTGTCGGTAACTATCTCGGTACCTGGGAAAGGCCCGGGAGCAAGCGGCTCCTCGGCCAGATCAGACAGCGCAAGAACGAGACCCTGCATGACTTCGTGCGCAGGTTCTCGGAGAAGCGCAACTCCATTACGGACGTGACGGATCAGGAGGTTATGACAGCCTTTCAGAACGGCATCTCCGATGGAAGACTGATTCACAAGTGGACTAGGAAGCCACCCGCGACTGTCAATGACATGTTCCGGATCGCTAGCACGTGGGCGGACGCGGAGATCACGGAGAAGGAACAGCTCAGCGAGCTCAAGAATCGCTGGGAAGAAGAGAACAAGACGACCGGCAAGCGCGACTGCCGCGAAGACAAAGACCGACACGACGACCATCGTCGCAGCGACAGTCACCCTCGCAAGAAGAAGAGCGAGGGAGATATGGTCGCCACTCTGGACTGGCCCAGAGGCCGGGTAACCCCAGAGGATTTCCAGCGCATGCTCGATGAGCAATGTCCATACCACAAGCACAAGCACTTGGCACGAGAGTGCTACGGGCTCAAGTGAGCCTTCACCGGGGGCAACAGAGGCCCTCCCTACAGAAAGAGGAACGATGGTTCCCCGCGAGACGAAAGGCGGACCGACGAGCCCAGCGATGACTTCCAGGAGGCCGACCGAGTGGTCCGCATGATCTATGGCGGACCGGAATTCGAGACGAAGCGCCAGCAGAAGCTCACCCATCGCCAAGTCATGCACGCCAGGGAGCCACCGGTACCTGAGTACCTCAAGTGGTCGGAAGTTCCGATCACCTTCACCCGGGAGGATCACCCGGGCTTCATACCGAAGCCCGGATCCCACGCCTTGGTAGTAGCTCCGACGATCCGCAACGTTCGGCTCACCAAGGTGCTAGTCGACGGTGACAGTGGCCTGAACATCCTCTTTACTAACACATTGAAGGAGCTCGGCCTGACTACTCTCGACCTACGTCCCCCCCAATCTGCGTTCTACGGTTTGATACCAGGAGAGGGGGCAGAACCACTCGGGCACATCACGTTGCCCGTTACTTTCGGAGACCGGAACAACTACCGGACCGAGCATATGCAGTTCACGGTGGCAAACTTTGAGACTGCATACCACGCCATCCTTGGGAGGCCGGCGCTCGCCAAGTTCATGGCGATCCCTCACTACGTCTACTTGTAGGTCAAGATGCCAGGACCCAAAGGCGTAATCACCGTCTTGGGGGACATCCGAGTCGCTTACACATGCGAACAGGAGACCCTCAATGCGGCAGCTGCCCTGGACATGTCCAAGCGCATGGAGCAAGTACTGGCTGCATCACAGGAGGTGGACAAGGACTCTCTGGAGATCCCCGCCAAGAGGCCAGCAAGAGAAGCCATCACGCCAAGCAAGGAGACGGAGCTGAAGAGGATCTCGCTGGACCTGGATGACCCAAAGAAGACGGCCATCATCGGGGCAGAGTTAGACCCCAAATAGGAAGAAGTGCTCGTCAAATTCCTAAGGGAAAACGCCGACATATTCGCGTGGAAACCATCTGATATGCCAGGTGTCCCAAGGGAACTTGCTGAGCACTCCTTGAAGGTCAATCCGACTGCCAAACCGATCAAGCAGAGGCTTCGTCGATTCGCGCAGGACAGCAAAGAGGCGATTAGGGTAGAGATTACAAAGCTGCTAGCTGCTGGTTTTATTCAAGAGGTGTTCCACCCCGACTGGTTAGCTAACCCAGTTCTTGTAAGAAAAAAGAATAATAATGATTGGAGAATGTGCGTCGATTACACAAATCTCAACAAAGCTTGCCCTAGCCTTCGGTCTGAAGAACGCAGGCGCAACTTATCAGAGGACAATCCAAGCATGTCTGGACCAACTGATTCCAGACATAGTAGAAGCCTACTTCGACGACATCGTGGTCAAAATCATGAACCCCGAGGACATGATAGGGAATCTGACAAAGGTCTTCGAACGCCTACGTATATTCCGGTGGAAGCTCAACCCGGAAAAGTGTGTCTTCGGAGTACCATCAGGTAAACTACTCGGCTTCGTGGTCAGCAACCGCGGCATCGAGGCAAATCGCGAGAAGGTCATGGCCATCACCAAGATGCTACCACCAACCTGCCAGAAGGATGTGCAGAAGCTTACTGGATGCATGGAAGCGCTCGGTCGTTTCATATCACGACTCGGCGTTCGCGGATTGCCGTTTTTCAAGATGCTCAAGAAGCAGGATAAGTTCGTGTGGGATGACGAGGCGAAGCAATCTTTCCAGGAACTCAAAGATTACCTGCAGAGTCCGCCCATCCTCGTCCCACCTCAACCAAGAGAACAGCTCTACCTCTACATCTCTGCTACTCCCCGAGTGGTTAGCACGGTACTAGTGGTCGAGCGTCCTGAAGAAGGACACGCATACGGAGTTCAGCGACCAGTCTACTTCGTCAGCGAGGTCTTGACCGTATCCAAGGTACGCTATCCCCATGTGCAGAAGTTACTCTACGGAGTTCTTATCTCAGCAAAAAAAGCTGAAGCATTACTTTGAGGCCCATCCAATCTCGGTTGTGAGCGAAAATCCTTTAGGGGAAATTCTCCATAACCGAGACGCCAGCGGCCGAATCGTCAAGTGGTCAATAGAATTGGCTGCTCACCACATAACCTTTGTTCCATGTACTACTATCAAGTCTCAGGTTTTGGTCGACTTCGTAGCAGACTGGACAGAGAACCAAGCTCCGGCTGACGACGAGATAGTTGAGTACTGGGAGATGTACTTTGATGGCTCCCTCCAGATCAAAGGAGGCGGCGCAGGCGTACTCTTGATCTCTCCAAGTGGACAGGAATTAAAATACGTCCTTCAAATCATGTTCCCAGTATCCAACAATGCAGCCGAGTACGAAGCAACCTTGCACGGTCTTCGCATCGCAGTATCTTTGGGTATCAAACGCCTGATGGTACGCGGGGACTCTGCCCTGGTCATAAACCAGGTAAACAAGGACTGGTCCTGGACCAACGAGAAGATGGAGGTCCACCCGTGAAGGCGTCCCACCCGGAGTCCACCCGTGAAGGCGTCCCACCCGGAGTCTTTATACAAGATCTTGTTAAACCATCTATCAAGATAAACCCGGATGGCACTGTCGCAGAACAACAAGTCGGAGAATCCTCGGAGTCAGCCACATTAGTGGTAGACGAAGCGTTGGACTGGAGGATCCAAATCATAGACCACCTCGACAGCGGCATATTGCCCACAGAGGTCACAGAAGATAAGGATCTGAAGTCGCTCCACGAACAAATCGTGCGGCGCAGCAAAAGCTACGTCATCATCGGAGACAAGTTGTATCGTCGATCTGGAGCCTCTCAAATCCTCCAGAAGTGCGTGAGTCGCGCAGAGGGTGTTGAGCTCTTGACTGACATACACAAAGGAATCTGTGGTAATCACGCCGGGGCTACAACCATCGTTGGTAAAGCTTTCCGGTCTGGTTTCTACTGGCCGACTGCTGTAGCAGACGCAGAAAATATTGTGCGGCGCTGCAAAGGGTGTCAGTATTTTGCAAGGCAAATACACGCACCAGCACAACAGCTGCAGACTATACCAATGTCCTGGCCCTTCGCGTGTTGGTGCTTGGACATGATTGGTCCATTCAAGAAGGCTCCTGGTGGTTTTGACCATGTCTTAGTGGCTATTGACAAGTTCACCAAATGGATTGAGGTGAAACTAGTCAGAAAGCACACGGCAGCCAAGACCATTGAGTTCTTCACCGACATCACCCACCGCTTCGGAGTCCCAAATCGTATCATTACAGATAATGGTACGAACTTCGTGGCGCAGGAATTTAAAGACTGGTGCAGCGAGAGGAGCATCAAGCTATGCCCCGTATCTGTGGCGCACCCAAGGGCCAATGGCCAGGTTGAAAGAGCCAATGGCGAAATAATCAAGGCACTCAGAGCTCGGATATTCAAGCAGCTGAAGCAGTACGATGGACGATGGATCAAGGAGTTACCAGGTGTAGTCTGGGGGCTGCGGACCCAGCCGAGTCGTGCCACGAAGCAAACACCGTTCTTTCTGGTTTACGGCTCGGAAGCTATCCTACCAACGGACCTCGCATACAGCTCACCCCGAGTGGAGTTCTATGATGAATACGACGCGCAAGTGGCGCGCATTGAAGATTGTTGGCGGTCGATATCCATCACTTTTACCGCCAACATTTCTCCGGATTTCATGCTCATATAGTGATAGTCATGCTAATATCATTTATACTAATGAGTTCCACAAGTTTTGTGCAATTTGTGAGCGAAGGAACAAACAGGAAAAACAGGAGGCCAAACTGGCACAGGGCCAGGCCGGCCGGCCTAGCCCAGGCCGACCGGCCCCCTTTTGTCTCTTTTGGCCACGGTTTTGATCCACAAGCTATCTAACACACCAAGGATGATCATGAGCCATGAGTTTGATGTCGGTTTGATCCGAGGACCCGAAAGGCCTAGCCATGGATTGGAGGGTCCACCTACCTTGGATTCTCGGACAACCTCAGCTCAACGCAACCAAAACCGCCTCAAAGGACAACATGCAACCGTTGATGAGCGAGTCGGTGCAACGGAGGGCTGAGAGGGGCCAGGGCCAGGCCGGTCGGCCCCTAACTGTCGAGCTTGAAGTGAACGCAACAACTACCGACTTCAGGACATCATCCAGGCCGTCCCTGCAAAAGTCAGTGCCACTTGGCACCAGGGCCAGGCCGGCCGGCCTGGTTTTGCGTGGATGCTAAGCAGGAGGTGTGCGTCACTTCTAAGCAGGATTTCACCCCTGGAGGGCTATAAAAGGCGCCCTTCACCTCCACACAATGGATCACACCATCCATTGGAGAGAAGAGAAGGCTCAAGATGTAGTCCACTATTATCTTAGAGTTGGGTAGAGTAGAGAGAGTAGTGGGTGAGTGCTTGGGTGACAGCCAAGCGTGTACAGGGAGTTCGGGAGTAATCTCGGCCTTCCCTCAACATTGTTCTGCCCCCGAGGAATAAAGCTTCAGAGATATCTTCAGTAAGTTCCTCGGTCTCTTGCCTTAGTATCTCACTAGTTTACTCTTTACTTTCAGCAATTTATCTTGGCTATCTATGATCTGCGGGTACCTGAGTCTGTGCGAGTGACAGCGACTCTTGTTTGGGGTTTCCTCTATAGCCCTTCGCGTTGGGTGGAGGTCAGTGGCTGAAAGCTTAGGCATGGTGCCTGTGCTGGCTAGTCACCTCAGGTTGTGTTGCACCCCACGGAACTGCAGTGGTAGGCGGCAGGTGGTGACAGCCCTGTCCGTCCTTTGTACTCCACCACGTTCGGGTGTACTCATAACAGTAGTGCTGAGCCCGGAAGAACCCCTCTCTCACCACGTTCTGAGTTCTTCCCGTTCTAGCCGTCGAAGCAGATCATGTTAGATTAAGATAGGTTGTCTGAGGTAACGAGTGGCAACTAAGGTTAAGCTCTCTACACCCTTTACCCTTTTCTCCCCTGGTGGGTCCGGTTAGGAAAGTTCTAGACTAGTCGCGTCTACCGTTCCTTGGATTTGACATCCAGGTTTCTACTCCCCTGGTGAAAGGCTACAATGTACTCCGTGCGCTTGCGGATTTAGTTAGGCTAAGGAGTGCCAACAAGCTTTTCTGGCGCCATTGCCGGGGAACGGTAGCAACACTAGTGTAGGATCTTTTTCGCCGTACACTTTATCCCCATAACCATCTACCACATGGAGTTTTCTCCTAGTTATCCGGCGGTTCCATTTCGCGAGTGTTTGGAATTGCCACCATCCTTCCACCCCGTTATCTGATGGCTTCGAGATCCGCCCCAATCTCGTTGCCATCGTTTGTTCACACTCCTTGCAATAGATGAGGAGAAGTTCTCTCCTAACATTCCCGGGATGAACCAAGACGGAACTCTTCCTGTTTTTTCTCTGACGGGGGAAGCAAAGTTTTGGTACAATCGGAGTGCAAGAGGAGTTGGAGGAGATTGGATCAAAGTGATGGTTGAAGTTTGTCTGTTTGTCTATCCCATCCCCAAAGCTCAGAGATGAGCTACTTGGAGCAACCTGGGAGAAGTTTGGTATGGTGCTCATACAACGATTCGTTGGTAGATTGAGACATAGTGCTCATCCTCAGGATCAGTTTTTCTGACCCTCCCACCGACTTCCCCATGAACCAAACAGCAAATCCTCGCTCTTTCATTAGATCCACCGCCTCCAACCACACGACGTGAGCGAACAAAAACCCCCAGACCAAGAGAATTCCCTTAAGGATCTGCCACGTTAGGTGTGCACGCTCAAGGTCTAAGTAATTCATTCCGAAAGTCACGACCGCAGACCAAGGGTCTATCTGCGGTTACGAGCAAGGAATGACGGAGGAAGCAGAAGCTAGTCGACCCTAGCTTTAATGCCCTCCACCTATTGAGGGGACTGACACACAAGAAGTTGTCCATTCTTTCGTAAGCACCTGAAAGGGATCAACGGCCAGATGTTGGAAAACAAAGGAATTATCCGAGTTGTGCCTGAGGGGCACAGCAGAGTGATCCTTGATTTCCACATTTTCGATATCCTCGAAGGTGACAAAATCTTCTTGTTGGATCAGCCAATAGAGCATCTTGTCACGATCGAGCTATAGCTCAGGGTTGACAAAGAAAAACATCCTGATCGACCTTGCACGATCAGTGAGTTCAGCCTTGCACGATCATTATTGCAAAGGGCTAGACAGACCCCGTGAAGAACCAATGAGCATATTTTTCAGATGCTCACCCAATCCCAGGGGCAGAACCGGGCAGTCAAGCTCAACATGGTGGAGAACCACAGCCTCCTCCACTAGAGTTGTTGATTGCTGCCACTTGGATTGAGACATGTCTCTCTTCCACTTGGAATAGAGATATTTACCTCTTCACGAAATCGCAGCACGCCAGTCATCATCAGTGATAAACTGACAGAGAATGAGGCTCGGCAGGCTGCAACAGTCTTAGAGAAGTATCGGTCCATTTTTAGGTATTCTCTACAGACTAGACGGGGATCAACCCCAACACCCATCGTATCGCTTGAACCGGACAAACAACATTTTGGCAGAATGATGCGATGAGGGAGGTAGGACACCTGCATGTGGGTATTATTTACCCCATGTAAGCACCCACTTTAACTGGTGAGGCACTAGCCAATTTTCATCTACCTCCACCTGTCTTTATTGTTTGGTCTATGCAATGCACCAACAGAGGTGTATGATATCAGCCTTCTCTCCCATTATCAAGGACATCCTTTGTCCTTGTCGAGAACATCATGGAGGAATTCCTTGATGATGTCTCAGTCCATGGACAACCTTTGGTTTATGCCTCGCGGATATGGATAGAGTTCGTGAGAATTCCCAAAGGCTCCACCTTGTCCCAAATTGGGAGAAGTGTCAGCTGAGAAGGCCCCCCATCATACAACCTCCTGATTGGATTCTTCCTATCAAGATCATGTGCAACGCTAGTAACCATATAGTTGGGGCAGAGCTGGATCAATGCAAGAAATCATCATTATCAAAAGCATTGACCAGAGTTCGACAAACAACGGAGAAGGAACTGTCTATAATGGTTTTTGAAATTGACAAGTTCAAACCCTACTTGGTCGATGTCAAAGTTATAGCACGCACGGACCATGCTACACCAAGATATCACCTGACCAAGAAGGATGACGAGCCACAACTCATCCGTTGGATTCTTGCTCCTTCATGAATTCGCTTCACGAATCAAAAGAAGAAGAGAGCAAATAAATACGTGGCATATCATCTCCCAAGGATACAAGTTCAATCATATGAGATGATACTCTCTCAAGGGTAGATTTACAAACTCGGATCAACACCCTTAGAGAGAAGAAATTCATTCACCCTACCAGATTCCACCTTAGGGATTTCTATCATACTGGTTTAATCCACCGCTACAACCACCATGTGATGAGACCCACAAGACTCCAAGTCCTTCGACGGCGTGTCTTGCGTATCGCGCTCGCCGTTGAGGACACTCGTTGCGTGTTTCCGCTTCTCTCATAAAGAATGAACTCCTCCTATAGGATGACTACGGATTTTTTCCGTATAAACCTTGTGCTAAGATTCGACAGACTGATCACCTGGCTAACCAAAGCACAACACGCTAAGAGTTGTTGTGGAGCCCATGGTGCTATACTCATTGAGTCAACTTCAGTTAACTCGAATGACGAGCATCTTGATGATCATGGACCAGATGTCCATATTGGCTGAAGCACTTCATATTGGGGTAAGGATATGGAGACTCACACTCCATCCTTAGAAGTGCAATAGCGGGTTGGAAGTAAATCACCGGGCCGCAAATCCGTACCATCTTCAGATAGTCAATCAGAAACATCAACAGAATATCATGAACAATCTGACATGGAGAAGGGATGGAAGGGCAATCACCCGAGACACTTTGTGCACACGAAACATCATTCCCATTAGGAGATCAAAAAGGTGAAACATAGACCCCCTAATCAGCCAGAGTCCAAATGATGAAATCAAATGGCTGAATTGGAGGATGGAGAAGGAAGGTTTTCCTTTATGCCTCCTCTCCAGGACAATGACAGGGATGTTTTCAGTTGAAAATATTCCTCAAGTACCGACATCCCAGAACTCGAAGTTATGGACTGCTACGAGTATCCGAGTTACTACCATAGTCCATGGTCATGGCGAGAACCTAAAATGTGCCATTATCTTAGTATAGGTTTGGGTGCTAAAATTTCCCTTTTCATTTTGATTTTCCAAAGTTTTATTTTCAGTAGCACCCCCATATTTCCCTTTTGAATAAAGTGTTGCCTTGTTCTACCATGCCTTGAGTGGTTGGTGCACACTTGTGTACCAACCACACCCCTGCTCTAACTCTACACTAAGTGCGCAGAAAACAGGACGAGCAACACATCGATGAGCAGTCTTCACCCGTGCCCAAATAACCACATGGCAACCATCTGCTGAGATTCAACTACGCACGGAGGTTTGAAATCCTTTCTTCCGTTTCCTTTCTTGGTTTTAATTCAAATACGAGCATGAGTTCATGATAATTAAAATTTGAATGAAATACCTAGAAAGAGATGGGAATCCTACATGTTTATCAAAGGTGCATAAGCTTTATTTCCTTTGCAAGTACCGATGTGCCTTTGGAACTTTACGATAGGATCACTTGATCTTTCGCTTATTGACTCTTACGATATAATGACATGAGAGGCTTGTTCTTTTCTAATTCAAAGTCTTGGAGAATTTCATTTTGAAAATGAAAATAATAATAATAAAACAAAAAAAATGAGGCAACTCTCATTCATGCTCAACTTTGCCAAGTCCCATCCAGAGCCATATCATGCATGACACAGTTTTGAAACTCCACATAGCTATCTTTACATTTTGAGCTTGATCAAACATCGTGCCTTCTGAGACATGCATGTTCTTCCTTGCACTTTGGTCATTCACGTACACGTTTCATCAAATAAAGTCCATCATAGAATAAAAGTCCATCAAAAGTGGTTCTCAAGCAGCTCTTCATCCCCCTGAAAAAAAAGAAAAGAAAAAAAAAGATGAGTGGGAGGTCCTACTCGAGTAAAAAAAAAAAAAAAAAAGAGAAGAAGGGGAAAGATGGAAGAAGCTAGAATCAAATACCACTCAAGGACATTCATCATCCATCATCCACATTCACTTGCACTTGACCAAAGTTCATGGTTGACATGATCTCTCGGAGACAAGTTATTTGATCTCGCAACATAGATGGAAGAGATAAGCATTTCTATCGATCCCTACCTTGAGCCCCATATATAACCTTGTAGAGGTAGGTGAGGCTACTTGAAAAGCCTTAGTGAGGATCAAACACTTTGAGCGACTGAGTGGCTTGAGAGAATGAGAGTATGCCTCCATATTTTGAAAAAAAAATCTCCAAGTACTGAGAAGGAGGAATCAGGCTCTCCATTGATTTATTCTGAGGTTCAATAGGTAAAGTGAAGGTGTTAGCCACCTGGAATCCAAGGTATGAGGGAAAGCTTTGAAATAATTCTTATGCATACTCTTGATTTCATGACCCAATGCTTTGCTTGATCCTCTGGATCTAACTCAACCCTTTGCTCGGGACGAGCAAAGTCTAGGTGTGGGGGCGTGTTGGCGGTCGATATCCATGACTTTTACCGCCAACATTTCTCCGGATTTCATGCTCATATAGTGATAATCATGCTAATATCATTTATACTAATGAGTTCCACAAGTTTTGTGCAATTTGTGAGCGAAGGAACAAACAGGAAAAACAGGAGGCCAAACTGGCACAGGGTCAGGCCGACCGGCCCCCTTTTGTCTCTTTTGGCCACGGTTTTGATCCACAAGCTATCTAACACACCAAGGATGATCATGAGCCGTGAGTTTGATGTCGGTTTGATCCGAGGACCCGAAAGGCCTAGCCATGGATTGGAGGGTCCACCTACCTTGGATTCTCACACAACCTCAGCTCAACGCAACCAAAACCGCCTCAAAGGACAACATGCAACCGTTGATGAGCGAGTCGGTGCAACGGAGGGCTGAGAGGGGCCAGGGCCAGGCCGGCCGGCCTCCCCTAGGCCGGCCGGCCCCTAACTGTCGAGCTTGAAGTGAACGCAACAACTACCGACTTCAGGACATCATCCAGGCCGTCCCTGCAAAAGTCGGTGCCACTTGGCACCAGGGCCAGGCCGGCCGGCCTCCCACCGTGACTTCCACGCTTCCTCTTTTGCGTGGATGCTAAGCAGGAGGTGTGCATCACTTCTAAGCAGGATTTCACCCCTGGAGGGCTATAAAAGGCGCCCTTCACCTCCACACAATGGATCACACCATCCATTGGAGAGAAGAGAAGGCTCAAGATGTAGTCCACTATTATCTTAGAGTTGGGTAGAGTAGAGAGAGTAGTGGGTGAGTGCTTGGGTGACAGCCAACCGTGTACAGGGAGTTCTGGAGTCATCTCGGCCTTCCCTCAACATTGTTCCGCCCCCGAGGAATAAAGCTTCAGAGATATCTTCAGTAAGTTCCTCGGTCTCTTGCCTTAGTATCTCGCTAGTGTACTCTTTACTTTCAGCAATTTATCTTGGCTATCTATGATCTGCGGGTACCTGAGTCTGCGCGAGTGACAGCGACTCTTGTTTGGGGTTTCCTCTATAGCCCTTCGCGTTGGGTGGAGGTCAGTGGCTGAAAGCTTAGGCATGGTGCCTGTGCTGGCTAGTCACCTCAGGTTGTGTTGCACCCCATGGAACTGCAGTGGTAGGCGGCAGGTGGTGACAGCCCTGTCCGTCCTTTGTACTCCACCACATTCGGGTGTACTCATAACAGTAGTGTTGAGCCCGGAAGAACCCCTCTCTCACCCCGTTCTGAGTTCTTCCCGTTCTAGCCGTCGAAGCAGATCATGTTAGATTAAGATAGGTTGTCTGGGGTAACGAGTGGCAACTAAGGTTAAGCTCTCTACACCCTTTACCCTTTTCTCCCCTGGTGGGTCCGGTTAGGAAAGTTCTAGACTAGTCGCGTCTACCGTTCCTTGGATTTGACATCCAGGTTTCTACTCCCCTGGTGAAAGGCTACAATGTACTCCGTGCGCTTGCGGATTTAGTTAGGCTAAGGAGTGCCAACAAAGATCTCGATAGCATCGAGGAGAAGAGACTGGCTGCCCAGATCCAAGCCGCGCGTTATGCTCAGGTCCTGCGACGGTATCATGATCGAACCGTCAAGCAGAGAGCTTTTGAAGCAGGCGATTTGGTTCTGAGGAGGAAGCAAGACACTAATGGCGTGCACAAGCTTGCGTCTCCATGGGAGGGGCCATACATCATCAAGTCAGTGAGTCGCCCAGGCTCATATCGCCTCATGACGGAAGACGGCGTAGACATCCCAAATCCATGGAACATCGAGCACCTACAGCGTTTCTACGCCTGATTCAGTTATGTATTCATCTTTTTAGTTAAGATTTGTTTTTCCGAGTGATTTTGGAGGGTAATCATCCCCAGTCACGACTCGGCAGTTCTATAATATGAGTTATCAATAAAGTTGATTTCATCTTCCATCTATATCTACTACTCGAATTTCCTCTTTCGTGTCACGCACATAAAGTACAAGTGGCACAAACTTTAAATCGAGGGGGAAATTACTCGCCAAGTCAAAGCTCTAAACGCACGACAAAGACTCTGCGGCATGAGACTGAGACCAACGAGGCTAATCTACTCCGTAACAGGTCAATCACTCAGAAATTAAGGCCAGCGCAGAAAAAAAGGGAGTAGTAGTCCCATAAAAACTTATATACAATAGCAAAAGCTTAAACATTGTTCAAAAGTATTACTTCTACCAGATACTACAAATACTCTATGAAAATTACACTGCAGGGTCATCAACACCAGAGGGGGCCGCATCATCAGAGTCGTCGACAACATCCTTAGACAGGACATTGGCGATCGGCTCGACTTCAAGGAGCAGTCTGCTCACATCATCTTCAGAGGTGCCAGCAGTGTATCCGCTGCCGAGTGGCTCTAGATCCGATGCTGGGAACAGAGACTTGAGGACCGCCAGGACATGCCCGCAGCTGGCTTGGCTGATGGAGCAAAGCTGTCGCCGAAAGAAGCGTGGAAGCGCCCGAACGCGGTCGAGGATAGAAGCCGAAGATGATGCTACCTCCGGCTCGATCTCCTCCGCCACCACTCGGACAGCATCTTCCAGCGCGCTCTTCTCGGCGCGCAGTGCCTCCGCCTCGCCCTGCAGCCGAGCCACCTTGGCAGTGAGCTCTGCAAATTGGGCCATAATCCGGTACCGGTAATCTACTGAAAGTTAGATCTGGATAGTATATTCATGTCTGACATAAAAACAAATAGAGAATAACATACCTCTAAGCTCATGTGCGGCCTGGGCTTCGTTGAGCTTAGCCTGCTCCACCTCTCCGCGAAGATCGCGATTGGTGCGCCGGACTTCCTCCAACTCGGCCTGGTGTTGGGTCACAGCGGCTTCGACTTCAGCCACTCGGGCCACCAAGGAGTCGGCCTTAGCGGCTGCAGATGAAAGCTCTTGAATCGCCGAGGATTTTGCCTCGGCATCAGCGGCTAAGTCCTGCAAAAGATAGTCAGAAGACACAACAAGTAAGTGTACCACTCGGTACCCAATCTAAACAAGAAAAGTGGCTCAGGAAATACCTCGGCTATTTGACCCATACGGCGATGGAGTGACATGAACTCTGCCAGAGGAGTCAGGGGACCACCACCACCTGGAGTGACGACCGCCGCTGGAGCGACTTCGACCTCTGCAGCTTGGGGCTCCTCCATCGCAGCAGTCTGCTCAACCACAGGAGCAGGCTGGGGGCTGCCCATGGGAGCTGGCAGTATGGTCGGCGACGCTGGAGCAGGACTCAGCGGAGGTGGGGTTGGTGCTCGCAACGACTCTGGTGGCGGCCCCACAGGCTGATCGCTGAGAGGATCAGCCGAGTGGGACGACACCTCTGGCACATGGATTGTTGGGATCTCTGTCTCGCCGACCGACTGCGGCGCAGGACCCGCAAATGGGATCTCAGACGGCGTGCTGCAGGATAAAGCAAACAAGGATTAATTACAGAAAAACATAAAAGTCAATCGAAGGTTGACAATATTACTTACAGAGTAGAAACGCGCATTCTCGGGCGCTTTCCTCTCCGAGTGGGGGAAGGAAGGTCCCTCGGACTTGCAGTACTCAAAGGTACTATGGCAAGGGGCGACTGCTCCGAGCTGATAATAGGGGGCGGGATTGACGACCCGGCACCACCAGCTTCATCATCATCCGAGTCAGACGACTCGGGGAGGAGGAGTTGGCGACGGCTCGGCGCATCCCCAATCACGATCCCCGTTGAAACAGAAATCTTCCGCTTCTTCGGGACAGGGGCAGCTTTCCCACCACTCGGAGACAGCACGTCTGGAGAAGGCGAGGACGACAGACTGATATCCGAGTCATGCAGGTCACTCTCGCTTCCTCCGAGTGCTTCTTCAACCGCACTGGCTCTGCGCGGTGCCGGCTGATCCACTCCCTTCGGCATTTCAGGCAAAGGAGGGATAGACACAAAAGCAGCTCGACCCTGCAAAAGTTGGGTTCAGTTCTTTACTGATATTACACCCAATGGGTGGAATTGAAAATATAAAACAGCAACAATTTGGTTCAGTACCTCAGGGCGTGGATTTGACAAGTTATACGCCGGAGGACCATCAGAAGTCCGCAGGGAAGTCCCTGTCGCGAACAATTTGCCAAGCCGAGCTGCGGCTTGTACCTTGTCAACACGCTCGGGGGCTTCATGCGTGTTGTCCCCCTCGGCGTAGTATTCATACGCCGGATGAGCCCGCTGCTTGAGGGGCTGGATCCGGCGCAGCACGAAGTTGGCTGCCACTCCGACGGCAGACAACCCTCTATCCTTCAGCTGGGCTATGAAACCCAGCAATTCCCGAACCTCGTCCATCTCACTCTCTTTGGGAAGAGAAGTCCAGGACTGGGAGGGAACAGGACGTGAATCGATTTCAGGAGAGATGGCAGGCGAGTGGTTTCCTACGTAAAACCACTCGGACTGCCACCCTTTGTTGGAGGTAGGAAAAGGAATATCAAAATACTCCTGGGTTCGACCCTCACGGAGTTGGAACCCGGCGCCTCCGACTACTCGCGGGCACTCGGTTCCAGGATGAGGTTTCAACAGGAAGAGGTGAAGAAAAACATTGAAGTGAGGCTCTATCCCAAGATAGGCCTCACAGAGGTTGATGAAGATGGCAATGTGAAGAATGGAATTGGGATTCAGTGCGTAGAGACTGATCCCATAAAAATGCAGCAGGCCGCGGAGAAAAGGGTGCGCGGGCACGCCAAAGCCGCGCAGAAGAAAAGATTCGAACACCACCAAATCAGAGGAATTTGGGGTGGGGAAAGACTCACCGGAGGCTGCGCGCCACTCGGCGGTTTGCTGATCTGGGAGGATGCCGTCGATGACGTGCTGCTCGAGGCGCCTGGTGGTGGTAGTGGAACTCCTCCACTCGGCGGCGCGATCCACAGCGACATCGACGGCGGCCTTGGCTCTGACCGACCGAGCCCTTCCTGGCAACCTCTCCTTCCGCTTCGGGGCTTCCTTCCTCTTCGGCGCTATGGCTGCAAGCGGGGGCTGAAGATTGAGGATGGAGGTTACGAAAATGGATCTAGGGTTTGCGCTCGAGCGTGGAGGAGAACTTGGGCGCTGAGAAGGCAAATGGCGAGGAAAGGAAGAAGATTGCGGCGGGGATGGCTTATAATGGAATGAACCGTTCCTCCCGCGTGCGGCGCGATGCGTGTCTCGGGAACTCAACCGACGCAGGCACGTCCCGTCGCTTTGAATTCAAAGATGCGGTATGGAGTCGCGATATCTCGCGATATTTTGGCTTCAATAAGGCAACCATTAGTTTCCCGAGGAAACAACGGACTTTACAGGGTTAATGGGCCTAAATGGGCTGAAATATGGCACGACCTTTTGGTTCTGTCAAATTAACAAATATGTGGGTTCCTGAGCTAGTGTTTAGGGGCAGAAACCACTCGGTCGTGAGGATAAAATTAGTCGACGGCCAGACTTATTTTTGCAATTAATATTGCAACCTTGCAATTGATTTTTACGTAAGGCATGCGATACTATCGCTAAGTTCGCTCAGAAGTCTGAGTCAAGTGCTGACAAGTATAAATCTTGTGAGAAGGTGGCTTACCATATGGTCAAGCTGGGTCGTAGGACACGACTCGGGAGTCACGTCGAGTTTAAAGAACTTGAGAACAGAATCCTTAAGAAGGGGAAACAAAAAAGCCCCAGAAGGAGAAGATTATCCGAAATCCATACCCAGAGGCATGGGGGCTGAAAAATTCAGTCAGGATCCATGGCTTTTAGAGTCTTGACACGATCGTGCCGAGTCGAATCAAGACTCGGGGGCTACACCCAATGGGTGCACCTGGAGGTGCACACCATTGATGGACTAAATTCAAAAAGAGATTCATAATATTTTGTTTTTGACCCTCGACCAGAATATTCTATTCTGCTCAAGGCTCGAGGGCTACACCCAATGGGTGCACCTGGAGGTGCACACCATTGAAGATCAAGATATCGACGGAAAAAAGTTGAAGACCTTTGGCCAGTTTCATGCTAAAATTGACCAAAGCTCGGGGGCTAAGTGTATTCACTTCGCTGTCGCGTCGTGAAAAAGAGCACTTCTTCCCCTCACTATGGCTATAATTGAAGAATTGTTTTCAGGAACGTTTGAGCAAGCACTCGGATCTTCCTCGAAACCACTCGGATCTTCTTCGAAACCACTCGGATGAGATCTCAGACAATTTGAGAGCACTCGGATCATGCAAGAAAAGACAGATCAATTACAGCCAACGATCGGCCAAGAAGTGCTCGGGGGCTACTGTGGGGGATATAGTACCCGGGTACCTCACGAGCAAGCCTGGCAGCCCACCAAAAGGGGGCGGCCCAGCCCACCGTTCTGGACCTGATGGCGTGCGGTACAAGTCGGCGCATGAAGGAAGGATCTGGAAGGCTGAGTTCTAGTTTGAATAGGAGTTTTTGTAAAGAAGGAAAGGATTCTTAGAGATAGGATCGGCTACAAACCGACTTGTAACCCTGCCCCCCGATATATAAGGCGGGCAGGGACCCCCTCCAAAACAACCCAACACATCTCATCTCAACTCATAGCGAAATCCACGCAATACAACACCCCAAAACAGGACGTAGGGTATTATGTCGAGTCGACGGCCCGAACCTGTATAAACCCCTGTGTCTGTCCATCCTAACCATCTTGCTTCCGATCTTTGCGATCTTCCCTGCAATACAAATCACTTCCGTGGGCTACCCCGTGGAAGACTGCCGGAGATAATATCACCGACAGCCGCCACCTTGCGCCGGCTTCTCGTCCGCGTATGAGCTTCGGTTGTGAGCCGCTACCTCGCACCGGCACCACGTCCCCTTGCTCGTTCTTGCCAGCATGTGAACCACACTTGATCCACCGGCCACCGGGTCCCTCGAACCAAGCCTACTTGTCTCTCCGCTCCTCGGAGGCCGCCATGGCTAAGACCTTTCGCGCCTGTTCTTCACCTGCACCAATGCAACCAAGCTGCATTCTACACCTGCAATACTTGGGCCAAGGGAAACGTCAATCCACACCACGTTGTCAATCACTCATCACACCAGGAAGCGACCATCCACCGGTCCTCGGACACACCGGGTCCTCAACTTGATGTCAACTCCAGGTGTCCAGGTTTACAGGGGTGACTTTAGTAGTACTGTAGGTATATTGTGCTTATCCACAAAACTTGATGATATGAAAGAATGTGATGCTCCGGAATCAAATAATACTGTGGCAAGTACTGAGCTGACTAAAAACTCACCAAGCACTGCGCCCTGAGCTCCTTGAGCCTCCTGCGCGTTGATGTGGTTGACGCGGGCTCGTCCATAGGGTTGCTGGGGCTACCTCATTTGCTGGTTGTTGGTGTTGTTGCCGGGGTTGTTGCTGCGGACGGGCACACGGTTGGCACCTGACAGAGCTAGCTTCGGGCCATTCACGGAGTTGGAGTACACTGGGGCTGCTGGCTTGTTGTTAGCATAGGGACAGTTGGCTATGTAATGCCCGGTCTCATGGCAGTTGAAACAGGCTCTACTATTGTTGTTGACTTGATTGGCACTGCTTTGTGGGGCTTTGGCAACCTGGCTTCTGAATGCAGGACTGGTGACCTGTGAACCTGATGCTCGGGATTGAGTGCGGTACTGCATAGGTGTCTGAGACCTGGGTAGTTGGTGGTTATAGCTCTTTGTTCTCTGAAAGCGGTCCTGCTAGCGAGCCTTGCTCTCCAGAAACTTGCGTTTGAGATCTTTCTTCTCATCCGCTTTAGCTCTTTCAGTGAGAATGGCCCTGTTCATTAGAGTGTTGAAGTCAGGATAAATCTGAGGAGTGAGCAGGGTCTTGAGCTCTGAGTCCAGGCCCTTCATGAACATTTCCTGCTTCTTCTCATCCCTGTCCACTTCCTCTGGTGCATAGCGGGCTAGTTCCATGAACTGGTATGTGTACTCCTCCACCGTCTTGTTGCCTTGCTGTAGTGCACAGAATTCGTCTGCCTTGCGCTTCATGGTGGCTGCGGGGACATGGTAACGGCAGAACTCATCTACAAATTCTCTCCAGGTGATAACAGTGGCATCCTAGGCAGCTGCACAGTAGTTTTCCCACCAGGCAACGGCATTTCCAATGAGTTGATGGGTAGCTAGGAGAACTTTGTCACGGTCTTCACAATGGAGTGGTTCCAACTTCCTCTGAATCACCCTCAGCCAATCATCTGCATCAAGTGGGTTGGTAGACCTTCGGTCAAAAAAAAAAGTGGGTTGGTAGACCCACCAAAGGTAGGTGGTTTAGTCCTGATGAATTCTGACAGCTTCTCATTCATACTCTGCCCACGGGGCCTCTAGTGGGCGATGGCCCTGACTACAGCTTCCATTATCAGGTTCTGATTGTTCACCACCTGCAACTAGTCAGCAGCATGTGGGAGTGGCGCTTGCTCCTGCCCAACCTGACTATCCTCCCTCCTTTCCTGGTTCACTTCATCCTGATGCTCATCATGGGGTGCGCTCTACACGTTGTCGCTAGCAGCAGGGACTCGGCTCCGGGACGCCCTGGGTCCACGCGTGTTGACCATCTGTGGATTTAGAAGACATCATAAGAGACTAGGATTTGGAATTTTAGTGATGTTTAAGTTAATTAACTTGTTCTAACAGAAAGGCAGAATCCTCCTCCTGCCGACAAGCACAGAGTCTAGCAACACAACAAACACAAACGGTTTTATTCTTTTGAAAGGGGAGGGTACAACACTTGGGTAGGCCAAACATGAACTAAACGACCGGGGTACAACGATACAACTGGGGGGTACAACTCTAAACTTCGGACTGGGGTGGCTTCATTCCTGGGCATCTTCGAGGCATGCTACTCGCGAGGCGAGACGTCTTCCGGAGCGGAGTGCTCTTCCAGAGGGATGAGTAGCTCCCGCTCGTCGTCCTCTAGGGTCCCATTTGCCTGGGGTTGTGCAGTAGCTTCTCCTTCCGCGGTTGCAGTGGATCTCTCGGCCCCTCCGGGTGAAGCTTGCGGGGTTCCGCTACGTCCTCCCCTCAGGACAGGGGTTCCAAGCAGGACATGAGTTTCTCCAATTGCAGGGACGGGCATCCCACTCCTGGTCCACTCCTGCATAGAACGGTCTTGAATCTGCCTGAGGCTCTCATGAGCGATGGCTTCGCTACTTATAGCGGCCGCAGTCCTTGCTTCAGCTTGAGCCACCCGGATCTGGTGCATCCTTACTGCGAGTTCTGCTTGCTCGGCTCGGCCGATTTGTTCCCTAAGGAACCTGGCTTGCTCGTCGAAAAGTCCGTCTAAGGAGACGAGGTAGGCGACCACATGGTACAAAAGGTCGTCTTGCTGACGGCGGCGTTCCAGATTCCTCATGCGGGCCTACCAGACTTGAGTCCTGCCGGCTAGGGGAAAAAGTCTCATTGGTGTGGAAATGAGGTGCTCCTTGAAGATCTGGCACAGGTAGCGAAGGGCCTTCCTGATAGCCAAAGGGTAGGTATCCCGATGTCGAAATCCTGTAGCAGTCACTCTCCATGGCTCGATGTCGGGGTAGCGGGTGCTCCTAGCAATGGAAAGGACCACCCTACAGCGAAGAGTGCCGAGGTGCTCGTACTCTCTGCTGTAGTACCTTGGGGATTCAGTAACACCAAGGCGACTCAGGGAGTTGATCAAGAGGCGGGGAAAACCCGGTTCTTCCTGGCAAACACTATGAGTCCAACCTGCTTCAGCCATCTGAAAACAGAATAGCACGAACAACTTTATTTCAGAACTTGATACAAAAGAGGATACAAGATCTCTAATGCTACAACAGGGTTGGGTACACCACTCAAGGGTACAACACTAGGACGGAAGCCTAGCCTAAGCATGCTACTGGCTAATCAAAGGAATTCTTCCTCGCTCCATGTATAGCATTTCTTTGGAGGGACTGCTCCAACTCCAAAGCATTGGTCTGAGTACTCTTATCCCAATGAGTTTCCTCCGGTTCTTCCCTTGATGACCCGGCTTGCTCTTCCTTCTGGTTGTAGCTCCGCCACAATTCTCCATAAGCAGCTAGGTGATGTTCTGCCTGAGATTGAGCTATTCTCGCTTTTCTCTTTTCATCTTCCCTTTCTTTTTCCGCTTTCTCCGCTCGCTTGATCTGAAACTTCAGTTGAGCGGCCGTGTCTTGGTAGAGTTGATCTAAGCCGGTGAGGTAAATGGACAGATGGGAAATTGTGTCTTCCATGTCTTCTTCCACTCCAAGTCTTCTCATCCGGGCGATCCATGAGCATCCTCTACCTCCAGTAGGCGGAAAAAATCCCATAGAGGTATGCCGAAGGTGACGCTTATAGAGCACACGGATCTGCCGCAGGGCTTTACGGGTAGCCTTTCAGTAGGTGTCCTCGAAGCCAAAACCAGTGGTGGCGATAGACCAGGGCTCCACTTCCGGGTAAAGTGTGATTTTTCCCACAAAGAGCATCATCTTACACCGAGGGGGTGCCGTTGGAGTCGTATTCCCGAAAAGTGATCTCTGGTAGCTCCCTAACTCCGACGCGTTCCAGGGTGAGTAGCAACAACTTCGGGAGACCCGGTTCGGCGACGCCGATTCCGTTATTCCATCCATCGTCTGCAATTTGGAATGGCAAAAGTCAAGAGTCAGTGCCTCTGGGGAAGCATGCCAGGCACGGGGAAGGCCTAGTGAAGAAAAGCTCTAAGAAAGGTCTCGGTCCTTAAGGGTCGCGTCCTACAGCCAACGACGGTTCTGATACCACCTGAAGCGTCCCCACTTAAGCAGAGACTAAATGTGATACAAATATCAGTCCCAGG
Organism: Urochloa ruziziensis; assembly: GCA_015476505.1. NCBI lineage: Eukaryota > Viridiplantae > Streptophyta > Magnoliopsida > Poales > Poaceae > Urochloa > Urochloa ruziziensis. Next base: position 9,757,163 of record CM027125.1, on the reverse strand, counting down.
AGGCTGATACACATTTATTCAATAGATGGTTCAGTCATCGTGAAACCTCCGAGGGCCACGACACTCGATACAAGCTATGATAAAAAGCAACAATACAACAATACATAACTAGAGAAAGACCAAGACTGGATCCAGGCCTATCTCGGTGAGAAACGACAGCGGAAGCATCGCGCAGGGGCCACCCCACAAGCAACGTCGGGTGCGGACACAACCTCTATTCGTAGTCTTCAGCAATAAAATCCGGGTCCTCCTCTGTAGCAACAAAAATAGGGATGAGTACAAAAGTACTCAGCAAGTCCCACCACGTCCACAGGGGGGATATAAAGAATATGCACAGGATAAATCAAGGATATGTCTAAGGTTTAATTTGCGAAAAAGCTAGGCTTAAACATGCAAGGGTTTATTTTGAAAAAGGTTTTTGTAAAACAGTTTTAATAACCAGTGGGGTTGATCCTCCACAAAGGATCCAAATTTTATGCTACCGGGCTCCCCGTCCGTCGTAGCCCGCGGCACAACTGCCGGACACTTTCCAACACAACTCACACCATTTGATCCAACCCATTCCCAAAACTAGTTTCAAGCCCAAGCCATGACTCATCCAATACCATGGATACGGCTATTCGAATAGGTTTTAACTCTGCAGAGGTTGTACACTTAACCCACCCCAACGGTGTCCGCAACACGAACACCGAAATGTCGGCGCGGACCTGACAAAACCATTACCACACCTTAGCTAAGCCGGACTAGCCAATATGGAAGCAACCAAGGGGTCCATGTCCTCCCAACGAGGCATGACCGGGACGTAACTCACATAGATCATATTCCTGCTCCTTGTTCTCCCATTGCTCACAGCTCACCCATTGGCTAACCAACCAGCTAGTGGGATTTATGCTAAGCCGTTGCCACATACAACAGTAGGGCGGTAGCACTAAACTGGGCCAGGCTAGATGACAATCAACTCGGTCCTTAATTTAATGACAAGATGGATATCTCCACATCCCGCTCAGCCACACAGGCACGAGCTCACCAATTTTGGTGTTTCACACAGAACACACCATCCATCTCATCGGTTTCACCATTATTCCATTTTCACCAAAACCCGCCCTTTACTTCTAAATACTCACACCATTCTTTATTTTAAAAACACATGAGCATCATTATTTTTGAGGTGGAAGTGGCAAGTCCTAAGCGTGTCTAGAAAGGGTTATCATCCAAACAGAACAAGTCATATTTAAAGATAACCTAGGTGGTCAAGGAATATTCATAGCAATCAAGGGGTGGCTATCCAAACGGGTTTTGCAGTAAAATAATGCAGGTTTATAAAACAGGCTAATAGGTTGTGTTTATAAAACATAGGATAAATATGCATCAAAGGATGGGATTGAACTTGCCGTCTTCGAAGTCGTCCGGAAGTGCCTGCTCGCGGTACGGGTCCTCGGTCTCCGGCTCGCAGTACTCGCCTGCGTACTCCGGCTCGCGGTACGGTCCTCCGAACTCCTTGGCGGGCTGCTCCTCGGTCACTTCGTGATCTATGGCGCACACAAGCAAGCATACAATCACAAAAAGAAATAAAGTTTTTACCGTTGAGCTCGGAAAGGGAGAATAGAGAAATAAATTGTAGAAGGGACATTTTTGGAAGATTTTTGTATGGATCGGCTGGAATATATGTAGAAAGGCCGTGGTCGAATTTGGAGAGAAACGGGTGAAGTTCGGCGCATGAAATGACGCGCCCAAGAGATGATTAGGGGCTAGTTAAAAGAAATAAGGACTTGTTTGTAAAGGTCAACAAGGGCTAAGGGTCTTTTTGTAAATATTTATAACTGTGGAAGGACTTATTTGTAATAATGGGAAAAGGTGGGGTGGATTTAGAATGGACAGGGACTTGTTTGTGATGGTTTAAAGGGGCTAAGGACTGTTTTGGAGGAGTTTTAGGGCGGCAGGGGGTTTTCTGGAAAGTGGCATAAAGGTGGGAGGTTTTATTTGGGATTTTTGGAAGATCCAGGGGGTTATGGGCATAAACGCCCTTCTTCTTCTTTCCTCAACTCGAAACATAGAAGGGAGGGGGCGCCTGGCCGGCGGCGGCGCCGGCGCTTCGGGGCGCGGCGGCGGCCGGGAACAGGGGGGAAGGGAGAGTGGAGCAAGGGGAACCCATCCCCCTTCTCACCTAGAGAGGAGGTGGCGTGTGGAGGCGGATCGTCGCGGCGGCAGGGAGGCGGCGGCGGCTCTGCTTGGCGGCGGCGATTGGCGGCAGCGGCGGCGTGATTTGGAGCAGGGAGAGGTTCAAGAGGTGGAGGAGACAGTGATGGTGCCGGTGGGCGAGCGAGGGGCTAGCTGGTGGCTTTTATAGGCGGCGGCGTGGGGAGCTCGGCCGGACGGCCATGGGGCCGGCGGTGGGGCTCGGCGGCGGTGTGCCCGTGAAGGGATGGCTCGGCGGCGTCGTCTTGCAGGCGTCCGCGCGCGGCGTGGCGCGGGGCGGCGCTGTGGTGGGGCCGAGGCGGAGGGCGGCACGACAGCGGTGGCAGAGGTGGGGACGGCGGCCTGGGCGGCACGGCAGCGGCACTGCTCGCCGATGCTGTGCCGTGCGGCGCGGCGGGCGCAGGTGGGCGGCGGCGTGCGGCAGAGGAGGTGGGGGCGCGGCGCGCTGGTGGTGAGGAGGGGAGGTGGGGGCACGGTGCTGGTGGTGAGCAGAGGAGGGGGCGCGCTCAGGCTGCAGCAGGAAGGAAGGGAGGAGGGAGAGAAGGAGGAAGGAGAGAAAAAGAAAAGACAGAAAAAGAAAAAGAAAAGAAAAAGGGGAGAGGAAAAAGGAAAGGGGAAAAAAGAGAGGGGAAAAGAAGAGAGATTCGCGGCTCTGATCGCGGGGCAGTCGGGCACGCGGGACAGAAAGCCGTGCGGCGGGCGACACGACACGCTGAGGGATAGGGAAAAGACGCGTGTCGGCTTCGGTGCCGGGACGGCAAAATTTGCCGGGAGGGAAACTGGGAGCTCAACAACGAAAAGAAATTGGAAACAAAAATTTAAGCGGATGATTAGCTAGATGAATTTTTGGGATGTTACAAAAAGTAGCCTTCTTCTTCCTCCAGCTATCTGACCGGCGGCGAGCAGCTGGCTGTGCGCTCGCCTCGTGCGAGCACCCTGCAGGCACGTAAGGAACGGTACAGGAATGAACCGAGAGAGGAGGAAAAAGGGATCGACGGCCACGGTTAATGAAACTCGCGCATGAATGGCAAAACGGAAAGGTAACGACGAGATGAACGCGGTGGTGTGCTCACCCTCGGTCGAAGATGGATGGTTTCGCCGGAATTGCTCGCCGGAGTTGGGGAGGATGCCGGCTTCGATGGAGAAACTTCAAGCGAAGCGGACCATGGCGTAGACGAGAACGAGGGGAACTTCATGGTGGTGTCGGATTTCGCCGCAGATGCTCGATCGCGAAGTAATTGCTCGCCGGAGTTCGCCAAAGACCGAACTTTGACTTCAGATCTACGGAGCTACGAGCGTCAACTCGTGAAAAGGGTTTTAGATCCAAAATCAGCGCGTCGAGACGGTTCTAGCCATATTTATATTGTTGGGGTTCGGAACAGAGTCGGATAGGGTTGACTTTTTATTTTCGGAATTTCTAAAATTAATTTTCTGGGCGAAAACAATTCCAGATAAAGCCAGATATTGTTTTTAAAGCACAAAAAATATCCAGCAAGTTCCAAAAATTCTAGAAAAATCCTAGAGATAGATCAAGATACGAGGAGTCCAAATAAAATATTTAGAGCTCATGAAAAAAATTTTAGAGCCTTCTAATAAATAGATTTATCTCTAGGAAGAGGAGAATAATTTTCAGAAAAATCTAGAAAATTCTCAGAAGCAACTAAACGTTTAAGGAACGCATTTTTGAAACCTTGGCACTCATAAAACTGAGATGCGACTTGGCATGAATGCAACACTAAAGAACAATTAATTAAGAAAACAACAATTGTTTTTATTTCTACGCTAAATTCTCTGTAAAATAAATAAATGTTGGGAAAATTTTAAAATTGAGAGAAAATCGTGGTTTAATTATTCTCTAAATTCTCATCCTGAAATTGGAGAATTTCAGGGTGTGACACACTACCTGGACGATCACTAGTGTCTACGGGCCACAAAATGATAACGACAAGTGCTCCTTTCTTGATGAGTTACGGAGTTTAAAGTCAAGAGGGAGAGACGATTGGCTAGTTTTTGGTGATTGTAATCTTATCTATAGAGCAGAGGATAAAAGCAATAATCGACTCAATAGACGTATGATGACCCTATTCAAACAGGCCTTAGATGAAACCCAGCTAACGGAGGTGGATTTACGTGGAAGGAGGTTTACCTGGAGCAATGAACAAGATGATCCCACATTTACAAGAATTGACCGCATTTTTGGGTCACCTGAATGGCACATCCTATTCCCCAACACCGATCTACAAGCCTTACCAACCATGGGTTCCGATCACTCACCTCTCATGCTCACCGGGGATGTCGCACGACAACACTATGCAGGTTTCCTCTTCGAATCCTACTGGGTGCAAATGACCGGTTTTATGGAAGTCATCCAGGAGGTTTGGGAACAACCAGTTAACACACAAGATGTGATTCTACGAATGCACGTAAAACTCATTAGAACCACGAAAGCTTTGAAACTGTGGCGAAGGCCGAACCTAGGCAACCTGCCATTGAGACTCGCGATCATGCAGGAGTTGCTCCTTCTCCTTGATAGGACCCAGGAGATCCGATTGCTAACACCGGACGAACTCCAATTCCGCCAATATCTCAAGGCAAAATTGATTGGTCTGCGGCCATCCAACGTACTCGCGCACGCCAACACTCAAGATTAACTTGGATTCGCAAAGGGGACGCTTGTACCAGACTCTTCATGCTACACGCAAATAACAGAAAGAAAAAGCTTTTCATCCCAGCCCTTAGCACAGCCACTAGCCATCAGCAAAAAAGAGGAAGTAGTATTTGACCACTTCGTTAAATTAATAGGCACAACCCAAGAGCGTACTAGAAGCTTAAATTGGACAAACTTGGGATATCAGCCTCGAGATTTAAATGAATTAGAAAGTCCATTTGAAGAGGCTGAGATCAAGAAGATTATCATGCAGCTCCTGAATGAGAAATCGCCAGGCCCATATGGTTTCATCGGACTCTTTTACAAAAGATGTTGGCCCATCATCGGCACAGACCTAGTACAAGCTTTGCAAGTGTTCCACTAACTAAAAACTAGACGACTTGAGCTGATCAATGAAGCCAACATGGTCCTTCTCCCTAAAACGGATGGGGCGTCCAATATCAGCAACTTCAGGCCTATTAGCCTAATCAACAGTCTGGCTAAGATCATCACTAAGATTCTTGCAGACAGATTAGCCCCAAGGCTTCGTGAATTAGTATCCGGATGTCAAAATGCGTTCATAAAAAAAGATTCATACATGACAATTTTGCCTATGTTCAAAATGTTATCAGAGCGCTGCACAAAGCAAAACGACCTTCATTGTTTATCAAACTGGATATCTCCAAAGCTTTTGACTCCGTCAGTTGGGCTTTCCTTTTAGAGACGATGCAGGCTCTTGGTTTCGGCCAAAGATGGCGAGTCTGGATTGCCACCCTACTAGCATCTACCGCCTCTCGAGTACTTCTTCATGGTGTGCGCCCGGAACAAAAATAAAGCAGGCCTGAGGGCTACGACAAGGGGACCCGCTCTCTCCTATGTTGTTTATCCTCGCAATAGACCCACTTCATAAATTAATTGAGATCGTGGAAAGTAGAGGACTCTTGCACCAAATTCTCCTGAAATCAGCTAAATTACGTTGCTCTCTTACTGCAAATGATGCGGCCATCTTTACGGATCCAGACCGAAATGAATTAAACAATATTAGCCGTGTGCTGAAGATTTTTGAACAATGCTCAGGCCTTAAAGTAAACTTAAACAAGACAGAGATCTTCCCATTAGTGTTAGGTTGATCTCAAGCCGGTTGGCCCAAAGGTCAACTGGGCCATTGACTCGCGTCCTGATCAGGGACACCCAGCCCAATAGAAGGCTGGTGGGCCCCCGTCGCGCAGCCCTATATAGAGGAGGTGGGGGATATGGCACAAGACAGAGGTTTACCGCTGCCGCCACTCCCCACCGTCCTCCAACCCTAAGCCGATCTGAGAGGGGGGCTGAATTGATGGGAAGCACCACCAGCGGACACCGTTGTCGTCGCCTCTACACCACCCGTCGCTGCCCGTGTGCATCCTCCACCGGTAGAACCTGTGAAGGACCAGGAGGTCAAGGTATGTCCTCCATCTAAAGTTAATACCCGCTCGATCTACTTCTAGTGATCCAGTAAGTTTATCAGTGGTATCAGAGCCTAAATCTAGCGAGTAGATTGTGTTGGGGGAAAGAAAGAGAAAGATCGATTTCGATATGGATCGAAAGAACAGAAAGGGTTCGGATCGCTGGCCATGGCGCGGCGGCCGGACCTGGCGGCGCGCCGGCGAGAGAGCCGGCGGCGACGCACACACCGGGTTGGACCCAAAGAAAATCAAAGAGAATATCCCTAAACCTTAAAAAAAAAAGGACCGGCGGGATCTGTCTGAAGGCCTCGCCGCCGTTTCACCACCGTCGGCCGTCATCTTGACGCAGGGCGAGAAGACGAACCGAACCGCGGGGCGATGAGACCTCGACGCTGCGCGGTCTCCGACTTGGGCTCCGGCCAAAGGGCACCCTCGTGAGGCCACTCAACGGCGGCGCGCTCACCCACGGGCTAGTGCGCGCGCCGGCGAGGGGCCGTGCAGGGCGCCGCCAACCTCTGCCGCCGACCACCACGGGCGGCATCTCCTCTTCGTCGTCGTCGCAGCTGTGCTTTGTAGGATAGCGAAGGGGAGAAGGGGGTAGAGGGAGAAGAAGAGGGTTGACTCGAGCTCGCCGGCCATGGCGGCGAGAGAGCCGCTGGCGGCGCCGCTGGGTCGGGCCAGAGAGGCAAGAGAGAAATGGGGATTAGGGTTTTTTGGGGGAGATGACGCCCGGTTTTGTTCGGGCGAGATTCACTCCCAGCCGTCCGATGCAAACCCTAACAGATCAACGACCAGGAGCGGTCGGGCGCTAGCTGGGCCGCCGCCCAGGTCAGCGTGCGAGTGGGCCAGAGGCCCAGGCGGACGCAAGCAGGCCGCACTGGTGGGCCGAGTTGAGCGGGCCAGCTACCGAGCAGCGCGAGCAGGCCGGGCAATTTTTTTTTTCGCGAACCAAAATTGAAGTTTGTGAATAAAGTCTTTTCACATTTATGTTTTTCATTTTCAGAAGCATATTTTTTGACAAATTATGTATGATTTTAATGTTTACATCTCTGTTTAAATTTTGTACCAAAGGGTTAAATTTTTATAGAGAGAAATGCTTCTAAAAAGTAGATTTTTAGTGGCAAAGTTTAATATCATGTTGTTTTTGTTTAAAGTATGTTTTTTTTGGTTGCCACTATAAAAGATTAAACTGTTGTTCCTTTTAATATAATTGGAACCAACGGGAGAATTAAGTTTTAAGAGCATATACGGGTCGTGTGCGGGGTCTTCGAGCCGCGCTAGACCAAGCAAGCAAGTCGAGCTGGGGCCGTTTGGCCAGCTCGTGGGCCGAGCTACGCAGAGGTGTGGACGCGTTGAGTGCGTGAGCGGGCTGTGGGCCGTTCTGTGCGACTGGGCCAAAATGAAAGATGCGAACAATGATATTTCGCAGTTAATATGATCTTTTTCAGAAGCAATTACATGTTCAATTATGTGAAGTTTTATCCCCTTTCAAACTTGAACCAAAGGGATAGTTTGTTTTGGTGAGAAGTAAAGTTTAATTGAGATGTTGCTTCTGAATAATTTTAAAGTTTCCGCTGCAAAGTAAATTTCCATCCTCTAAATTAAGTTTAATTAGAGGAGTAGAATGGCTTTGTTTTAAGTTAAGATTATGGTATTGTTATTTTCTGACCAAAGTTGATTATAACAATATTATAATTTTATGAGTCCAATGTATATAGTTTGTCTCTCTGATAAATTTTGTATCAAAGTGATCAATTTTCAGAGAATTGATAAAAATTAAGAAATGCTCTTAAAGTAGAACAATATTTAAAGTATTCTGCGATTGATGATAATCTTCATATTAAATTCATACCAAAGGGATAATTTAATTTGAGGAGCAAAGTTTTAAAGAAAACCAAGTTTTTCTATGTTATTTTTATTTCTGCCCAAAGGTGATATGAAATTAATGTAGAGATAAAGAAAGAAAATACTCTTGAAGTAGAGAAATGTTTAGAGTTTTTACGTTATTTCTATTTCTGCCCAAAGGTGATGTGGAATTAGTGTAAAGAGATGTTGTTCTATTCTATTTTCTGCCCAAAGGTGATATAGAGTAGAACATAAATGTTTTAAGGTCTAACAAGCATTATTGTTGATTATTTTCTCAGACAATAGATATTCATGCTTTCATTCCTGAAAGCAGTAAGAAAAGTGGTCTGTTTACTTGTGACTCAGAAGAGATCTGGGTACGTGTGACTCAGAAGGTGACATATGGTGAAGACCATAGCATAAGGAACAATGTTCTCTTTAGAGTTCTCTCAAAAGAATTCTTATATATTGGTCAAGAAGAAAGACAAATATTAAGAAGTATTTTTCATGTACTCTATGAGAAAGAATTTTTATTTTATTTCATTCATCATAATGAGATGTAATAACTGGTATGCATGTTTAATTTTGACCAAAGTCGGGCTAAACATGTGTGTTAAAAGAACAATCAGATTTAATGTCTGAAGTTGATGATTGAATATGAAACAAGAGAGCCAATTCTGGCACTTATGCTCCTTTATGAAATTACCCGCATAGCAGGAAAAGTTTGAGAAAATACCTGCATGGCGGGGTAAAGCTGAAATAATGCTTATGTTAGACAATCCCTCATGCCGGGAGAAGGTTGGTAAAAGACTTATCCTACAAGGCGGGAGAAAGTTACTATAACTCATGTGTTTTTTGCGTATCCCATAGTGGGAAAAAGTATGGAGTAGCATTCATGCTATTTCTAGTATTGATCGTGCAATTTATTATGTCATGGTCATCAAGCAAGCAATGAGTTTAAGAACCTAAAGACATGAATTACATGCGAGTGTGTCTTGCAAGAGGACTAAGGATAAAGACTATGTTGAGTTCTTGAAGAAAGATGAGGAAAAGGCACTCCCGTACAAGCTAAGCATTAATTCTGTTTTGCATGACATAATCATGCAGGTAAAGAAGATAATTAAAGTTTCCTCATTCACATTATTTCTCAAAGGATTTGAAATTGTGGTAGAAAGATTCTAACCACATTTTGAGGGGGAGAAATATGAGATCAATTAAGAAAAAGAGAATAGATGAAACTTTCCCAATGCAAAGTGATCTATAAATGATGAACGTGATCGTCAGGGGGAGTACGACGGTCATAATTACAATACCCCTAATGTAAAGAAATCGCTAAATTCCTGAATTCTATAAAGTTTCAGGAAAGATAGCGCAGTTACCCAGTATTCTATACTGGGCAAGTCTCAGCAGAACGAAACATAAGAAAATAACCATTGGGATTGCTCTGCTAAAACCCTATTCATATTCTCAATAGAGTACAAAGTAAGTACCCTCGCTAAACCACTTGCGTGTGTGGGGGGAGCTCAACTTAGGCTGAAGTATTTAACCCATATATAGGGAAGCAGATCCCAGAAGCTGTCATTTCATTGGCAAACTTGAGATAAAGGATGAAATGATGAGGGCGAGTATGGTGACTTGATAAATTGATTTTGAGGAGAAGAGGGCACAAGTACTCATTTCGATGATTCAGGAGCCGTCTTGGCGGCCATATCGTGGCAACAATAAGCGAAAATCTGGAACATGTCCTTCAGGACTCGATAGAACCCAGTATTGCTCATGAGAAAGAACGTTACCAGCCCCACATGATAGAGTTTGTGCCATGAAGGGCGTTCACTTATCGAAGTGGCTCGTGGCCATGGAAAATGAGTTGAACTCAATAATTTCCAACGTGTTTTGGGACTCAGTAGTTATTTCCTAATGGAGCCAAAACATCAGGTCGTGATGGGTATGACAGTCGAATTGTGACTCCAAAGGGAACATGTAGAGAAGTGAAGTGCGACATAAATCGAAAGATTTTGCGCAAAGTAATGACACATCATAATCTGAGTTACATCAGGTTAAAGTAAAGACAACATTCTTAGATGTGATTTATGTGAAGATAATTACATGTCATAACTCAAAAGGTTTTGTCATGGAGGTAAAAGAACATAGGAATGCTACTTGAAAAAGTTATTTATAGGCTTCAGCAAGTCTCTAGACAGTAGCATTTGAAGTTAAGGCTCAGTTATTTTTGGGTTAGAGAAAAAGAAAGGATAATTGCATTTGTATAAAGGTATGGAATGGGAAGATCTTTTTCCTAATTCAAGTTCATGTAGGAAATCTTTGTCCTTAAAGATTCAATCTCGGTGAAATTCATCAAGATGAAAGAAAAGGGGTATTAGGAATATCGCACATGCATGCTAAGAAATGTTTCTGATTAAATAAAATGTGCATGCGAGAAAGCCTACGCCTGTCCTTAAAGTCAAGGGTAATGATTTTGGAAACTTTAGTGTTTCAATTATGAATAAGGAATGGTTATGGGAACTATAGTGTTCCAAGAACCAATAATGAGAAGATTAAAAGAATATGGTACCATATGCTTCAGCTGTTGGAAGCTTAATGAATGCATAAGATGCAAAAGTCTAACATTATCCTAATATAGTTCAAGTATCCGGGTTGTTTTGGCAATGTTCAGTCCAGATATAGATCACTGGAATGGAGTTAAGTATATCGGTCTCATGCTAAACTTAGAAAGAAATCACCAGTACTCGCAAAAGATTGTGAGTACCGGGCAGAACTTGTGAAATGTGTAGCGAAATTCACAATTGTCGCTAACTTTCACATTTGGGGTTTTTGTGTGGAAAAGCTCCAAAGAGTTGAACAGTTACCATCAATGTGATGTAAAGATATAGTATAGCATGATATGAGGCTGAGGGACAGGCAAAATGGTTGAGAAAATCTATGCCCGGAACTGATAATGGTTGATAACAGCAACAACCATCTAAATGTTTTACTCCTATGACAACAATCAATTGTGATGCCAAACACATTAACAGAAAGACATACGTTGTAAAGGAGAAAGTCTGGAATCATGTTGAAAAGCAACAATCAAGTACTTACGGATCCGTCTATTAAAGGCTTACCGTCTAGTGTGTGCAGAGGACACACAGTCGACATGGGTTCATGGTATAGCCTATGATTTCCGGACTATAAAGGCCCAAAGTTATGATCCTTCAAAATGGATAAGTATATTGTGGCTGGCTAATCCGATTGACATGACAATCATGATGACCCATGCTCAATGTGCTTGTTTGTAATGAAGTGGATGCTAAGCGAAAAGCTGAAGTGTAAGAAAACTTATGGTGAGATCAAGGGGGAGATTGTTAGGTTGATCTCAAGCCAGTTGGCCCAAAGGTCAACTGGGCCTTTGACTCGCATCCTGGTCGGGGACACCCAGCCCAATAGAAGGCTGGTGGGCCCCCGTCGCGCAGCCCTATATAGAGGAGGTGGGGGATATGGCACAAGACACGAGGTTTACCGCTGCCGTCACTCCCCACCGTCCTACAACCCTAAGCCGATCTGAGAGTGGGGCTGAAGCGATGGGAAGCACCACCAGCGCCCGTCATTGTCGTGGCCTCTACACCACCGGTCGCTGCCCGTGTGCAGCCTCCACCGGTAGAACCTGTGAAGGACCAGGAGGTCAAGGTATGTCCTCCATCTAAAGTTAATACCTACTCGATCTACTTCTAGTGATCCAGTAAGTTTATCAATTAGGTGTCATGAGGCTGTTGTGGCAGATGCATTATGACAGACTATCCCGGCAAGGTGTGCACATTTCTTGGCAAATATTTGGGCTTACCTTTACACACGCGTAAATTTCGGAGAGTAGAGGTTCAACCGGTGCTTGACAAAATTGGTGGAAGAGATGTCGACGTGGGTTTGACAAGGAGCGCAGACCTTTCTTTGATGGCTTGGTTCTATACTTTTGGTGGAACATCTCGAAGGAGCGCAACCGGAAAATTTTTCAGCAGGAATCTAAAGAAGTTGTGGACGTGGCCTACCTGATCAAAGAAGAATTAGAACTATTTCAATTTTCAAGTGGCCCAAAGACTGAGACGAACGTCGAACTAGTTAGCTTAATCCCCCAGCTTGGCTTATCTGGCAAGTGTTTTTGTGCCTGTTTGAGTCGTTTTTTGGTTTATTTTTGGTAGTTGGTGGGTGTCCAGTTGTGGATTGCGGTGAGTTGTGCTTCAAGTTGTATCTTTTTTGTTTATGTGTTTTATTTAACTTCCTTCTAATAAAAATTATGGCAAATCTCTTGCCATTCCTTTCAAAAAAAAAATCAGAGCATTGTAAAAAAAAAGCATGATTCCAGTAGAATCACAAAATTCGAGTAGCTGATCCAGCCTGACTACTGTTTTCCCATGGCACCACCACAAGCGCATCATGTCCTCAGGCAAGTCGATGCGCTAGAGTTGTGGGACTAGGTAACCGACCTGCTTTGGTCCTCAGGCAAGTGATTTCGCTTTGGCCGTGGCGCAGGGAGGGGTCACATGGGAGAAGGCATCCGGGGTGAGAGCTGTGAAACCCAATGTTGGGCTCCATGCCACTAGTGAGCATCACGGTGGTGCCATCTTATTCAGGTTATCAATGAATAGGGGAGCTTCAACAGGGTGATAAATTGTAGAATGGGAAATCAAAAGGGCAAAAGAGTCAATTTGTTGGTTCCATATTTTACTCGAATCGATCGAAAATATCGTATGTTGGCAAACAGAGTGAGTAGTAAATAAAATTCATGCATTCGAGAGATGCATTTTTCATTGATTTTCTATTCAATCTAAAAAATATTATTTGAATATTCAGTTCAAATATAGGATTATAATAAATTATAATTATATTTGAAACAGGACCTGAACTTGGACTGAAACCCAAGAACCAATAGGACCACCTCTGTTAGCTAGGTCCGATTGGTCTGTTGGGGAACGGCTGGGAACCCATGCTGACACAGACCTTTTGGAACCTGGAAGGTCCCTCCGGAGGAAAGGGCAAGCCCTGGCATAGGCCGCATGAGCACACAACCATTGTCGCCAGCAGCTCCCAAAAGTGTCCGGAGGCTCCCATAGGACCCGAAAGCCCCCTCCCCCCCCCCCCCCCCCCCCCCCCCCCCCCCGTCTTTTGTCCGAGATGACGGTCATCAGATCTTTGGGGCATAACTTGAGCACATATGGGGTCTGGTGCCGCAACCAAGGTGCGCCCGACACCTACTATTACATGAGCCCTAGGTACGGAAGACGGATTAGTGCAACTAAGGGAAAGGACCAAGGAGCTCATGTTGTTCTCCTCTCGATGCAGAATGTTAATGGATGCTCCGCAGCGAAGGACAATAGAGTCATTTTGGCCCTACTTGGGTTGCTGGGGACACATTGAATTGAAACTTCTACTCAGTCCCCTAAAAGCCCTTTTATGCTCCAAGCTAGGCTAAGGCCCACTCAATACTTTTTGGGCAATTTCGTAACCACCAACAATTGGCACCGACCGTGGGGACGGAAGTGATTGAGAAGCTACATGGCCCCCACAAAGAAGAAGACCACAAAAGTTGTGACCAAAGTGGAGGACACCGTCGGCTGTGCCACCCTCCCGTCTCTGAAAATGCCTTGGAGGAACTGGTCGACCCAGAGCAGGTTGTTTTCGGCACGGAGAATGAGTTGGTGGCTGACAGCGACGAAGATCTAGAGGCTCGGTTAGACCCCGCCCCGGAAGAAGATGAGAGGGAAGACGTGTCCAGGCTTGAAGCCACCGGCTGTCGAGAGGAGAAATTGGCCAAGGACTCTTCCTTCAATGGTTTACTATCCATGTTGTTCGAGAGTATTTTCTCCCTAAAAGCCAGATAGATGGATCACGCCATGTTGTCGCCTCATCTCGGTGGAGGCAAGCTTGGTGGCATCACGCGAGCACACGGCGGAGTGGAGCTAAGAGGCGTGCTGCCGCAGCAGGAGCAGCACGGCGAGGAAGGTGATTAGTGCACTATTTTATTTAGTTAAGGGGTTGATTTGCACTAGTTAAAACATAAGGGATGAAAGCCATGCTTTGAAAATATTTGAGGGATGAAAAATGTATATATTTTTTCCAAAAAATGGGGGTGCAGCCACTACCTGCCTTCGATCTAGATGTCCGAGTCGGAAAGAAAAAAAACAACTCCCCTTAGGAAACAATCTAATTGAATGTATGTTCAATAAATGTAATGTGATGCTGAATAACATTCTTCTGATGACATAAACTTGTTACTATGTTATAAAGTTGAGGACCCGGTGTGTCCGAGGACCGGCGGATGGTCGCTTCCTGGTGTGATGAGTGATTGACAACATGGTGTGGATTGACGTTTCCCTTGGCTCAAGTATTGCAGGTGTAGAATGCGGCTTGGTTGCATTGGTGCAGGTGAAGAACAGGCGCGAAATGTCTTAGCCATGGCGGCCTCCGAGGAGCGGAGTGACAAGTAGGCTTGGTTCGAGGGACCCGGTGGCCGGTGGATCAAGTGTGGTTCACATGCTGGCAAGAACGAGCAAGGGGACGTGGTTCCGGTGCGAGGTAGCGGCTCACAACCAAAGCTCGTACGCGGACGAGAAGCCGGCGCAAGGTGGCGGCTAACAACCGAAGTTTGCGCGCGGGGTTTGCTGATTTGGCCACAAAATCATCGGTGGACGGTTTCCCTTGGTTTGGGCCTAAAAACCACGGACCGAGGACTCGACGTGGCGGAGATGGGCTGCTGGGCCGAGTGTGGCTGGCAGGGGCAGTTTAACCGCCCCCCCCCTGGGCTGGTCCAAAACCGACGTCGAGGAGCTTCGATCCGGAGGACACGCGGCGTGACTGCAAGGCTTGCGTCGGAGGGAAGCTAGCTTGCAGTGGAAGGTGCCCGAGCCGGAAAATATCTGAGAACCAAATGTCAAATTTGCCCCTGAGGGGTATGTATCACTTAGGGGTAGTTTAGTCTTTAGAGCACCACCACTTGGACTACTAATAGCCCCTCCCAGGGCTAGTGGCTGCTATCTCTCTAGTTATCTCTTTATTTTTCCTTTGAACTAGTTTTCCCTTCATCCTCTCCACCTAGAACTACTTCGAATCTTTCCTAGTTTTGTATAGGTGAATTCATGGTTATGTGATGGAGTTTGTGCTGCTCATCTTTGTGCCATGATTTGATTCCACGTGCTCCTTCTTCCTTTTCTATTTTCGTGGGCATTTTCGGAGCTATTTTTGGGGGATTTTCGCTCTTCTCTTTCTAGGGCGTTTCTCTCGGATATCTTTGGGGGATTCACGTATGAGTGCCTTGTGCCTCTTTTGCTGGTGATCCTTTGCCCCCAAACGCCGAGAATCGCTTTGGATTTGAGATTTTCGGAATGAACTCGAGGTCATGGTGTTCATCACGAGATCTGAGATTCCGGGAGTTGTACTGAGTTAGAGGCCGAGATCTTTTGGGAAAACACTCCACTGGAGGTCTAGATCATCTGACCAAAATCTCGCCTCAAGAGCTCAAGCGGTTTGGGAGATCCACTTTTGGTTTGACTTTCTCCTGAGCTTCCCAAGTTTGGGCGGTTTAACCGCCCCCTGACCCGGTTTAACCGCCCCCCCCCGGGTGTGTTAGATTGAGTCTTGTTTCGGGTCGTTTTGTGTTCGTTTCGATCGATTCAAGTTCTGCTGCGTATTTCTTGTTCCTAGGGTCAGTAGCTTGAGAGTGGCTACGTGATCTTGGCAAGATCGCTCTAGGAAGCGTTGGAGTTGGTTTGGGAAAATAGCCGGATCGGTTGGAAATAATTTTTATCGGATCCCATTCACTCCCCCCTCTCTGGTCGTCGTTTTGGTCCTTCAATTGGTATCAGAGCCGGTTACGGGTCTTTGCGACTCTAACCAGTCTAAGATCCAAAGATGGCGTACCAAGATCGGGGTTCCGGGCCTCCGCACTTCGATGGGAAGAACTACCCGAACTGGGTTGCGCGTATGGGCGCTTTCTTGTGAGGCAAAGGAAAGTTGTTGTGGGATGTGACCGAAGATGAAATATGTCAATCCACCAACTTAGATGCCAGGTGCAAAGGATAATTTGAGGCAATGTGCGTGTGACTGAGGAGTTTGAGCGTGTTTTGGGCGAGGACCTAGTAGCCAGATCTGGCAGAAGCTAAAGGTAGCCCCACGGTGGTGATAGCCATGTCAATGCTAGGCTCTCTCGATGTATCAGAAGAGAATATGAGAATTTGCTCATTGCCAGGTAAGTCTGTTGATTCTTTGTTCAGCATTTCACTTCTATTGTCCACACCGGAAAGCCAACACTTACCGTACTCCCATACTCCGGATCCATGACCGAGCTATCAAGCTCTTGCAAGCACTTGATAGATCCGTGTTGGGTGCCAAGGTTGAGGCGATCATGGAGTCGGCAAACTATGAACTTTGTCTGTGATGAGCTTTTCTCGAAGTTGAAGTCTTCTGAGGTGGACAGACAGTTGCTTGACAAGGCTAAGAGTCCGACTGATCCTCATAGTCTGGCTCTAGTCGGTGGCTCTGGATATGGACATGCTAACTCTCCCAGACACTGTGCTTTGTCTTCTCTTGTGTCTCTTCCAGATGAAGAATATGAGGTGCTGAGCGAGGAAGATCTCGCGTTGCTCACGAGGAGGTTCGAGCGGATGTACCAGAACCGGAAGGGTTCAAGGCGTGCCGGGAGTACGTGCTACAGATGCGGGAAGATGGGCCACTTCATCGCCGAGTGCCCCGAGGAGATCAAGAACGACTACAACCGCAAGCACTGCCCGCGAGACGACCACAAGCACCGTCCCAAGGACGAGTACCGCTCCAAGCACAAGAACAAGGACGAGAGAAGGTCGAAGAACAAGCATGGTGGACACAAGAAGAACTGGTCTTGAGCGATGGTGGCAGATGCGAGCGACATCGACACAAGCTCCACCAACACGTCGTCAAGCTCAAGCAGTGAAGATGAAGACCGCGGCCACCGCAAGGAGAAGAAGAGCTTGAACCGCAACTTCAACAGCATCTCCTTCGCCGCTGTCGACTACTGCACCATGGCACACGACTCCGTGAAGAGCAAGGACGACTCCGACTCCGACTCCGAGGATGAGGTATTGACCGATCCCACCTCTTTGCGTCAGGAGATTGCTAGATTAGAGCAGTTGGTCGATAACCGCGATGATGTGCTTAGAAAGACCAACAAGGAGAAGAGGGAGTTTAGGTCTTTGCTAGGAGAGTCCAAGGATAGAGTGGCTGAGCTTGAGACCTTGCTTTCTGAGACTGGAAAGAAGGCTATGGAGTTTGAGTCTTTGCTTTGCGAGTCTAGGGAGAGAGCAACTAAGCTTGAGTCAGAGATTACTGTGTTGAAGGATGCTCCTCTTGTGACTGATGAAGTTGAATGCTCGTTCTGTGATGTGCATATTGCTGATCTAGTTGTGCTTAAGGAGAAACACATGACTTGTTTGGATGAACTAGAGGGTGCTAGGGTTGAGCTTGCTGAGTTGAAGTCTAGATCATCTTTGCTAGGTGCTTGTACTTCTTGTCCTGCTTTGCATGCTCAGTTGCTTGAATCACGCACCATGATTAGTTCACTTGAAGCACAACTGAAATCTCCCATTGCAAATTCCTGTTCTGCTTGTGATGTTGTTGCTTTAAAGAATGTTGAGCTAGACCAGTATGTGAATCGTTTGCAAGATGAGAATGATGAGCTGCGACAGTGTTTGGGTTGGTTGTCGGGTCGCGAGCCTCAGCTTAAGATGTTGATTGCTGGTTTTAAGAGAGCTGATGGTCGTGGTCTGGGTTCTGAGAAGGTTGGTGAGAGCAGTGGTGAGAGAGAGAGAGAGATCCTGAGAGCTCTACCGCAAACATTCCCACAAACCCACCAAAAACCATTCTCAAGAACACCTTCACACCCAAACCCAACCACCTGCTAAACAAGCTTGACACCACTCCAGATCCTCCCAAGTTTCCACCGAAGACAGATAACTTTCAGAGGAGAGTGACCTTTGTGAGGAGTGGGGTTTACCAGCCGAGAGAGAGGGCACAGCCGAGAGAAACCCCGAAGCCAAAGTCATTCCGCTTCCATTGTGAGCATTGTGGAAGGGATGGACACCTTGAGGAGTTCTGTTGGAGAAGAAGAGGGAGGTAAGAAGAGAGAAGGAGGTGGGGAACAGGGACAGGTACTACTCTTCCCGTAGTGTGCCTGTGTCTCGTTCACCCTGGCCGAGAGGCGATGCCTTTGTGCGCACAGTTCCTGTGGTTGGCAGTCGTGGTGTTCCAGCTGGTCGTGAGTTTGCTAGGCGGCCTCCGTTTCGTGGTCAGTTTGGTTCAGGGAGGTTCGACTGTAGCTTCGAGGCGAGGAGAGAGTCTAGGCCACGTTTTCCCCCGCGTGGTGCTAGAGGTCCGATGGTGAGAGACGAGAGGGTTTCACGTGGTAGAGTTGATTTTGCTAACCCCTCTTTTGAGCAGATGGCCCGACACTGGTTTGACTCGTTTTGTGCTAACCCCAGTGTCGAGTCATTCGCTCATTCTCGTTCTCGTTTCTGATTGTGCAGGTGGGAGGCTTGGAGAACTTTTGGTTGATGGATTATGGCTGCTCGAGACACATGACAGGTAATGGGAAGTGGTTCTCCAGTCTCACCCCGGTGGTGTCTAAGCAGTACATCACTTTCGAGGATAAGGGTAGAGGTAGAGTGTTGTCTGAGGGTGCTATTCAGGTTAGTGACAATTTCATGTTGAAGCGGGTTGCTCTTGTCAAGAATCTTGGTTTCAATTTGCTTTCAGTTTCTCAGCTTCTTGATGAGGGTTATGAGGTTCGATTTAAGCGTGGTGATTCTAAAATTCTTGATTCTCGAGGTGACCTTGTGTGTATGATCATTCCCGAGGGACAGATTTTTCGTGCTGATTTTTCTCGATCCTTTGGTCCTTCACGGTGTTTGATCGCTGGTACTTCTTCTGAGCTTTGCAAGTGGCATAGGAGATTGGGTCATGTGAGCTTTGATTTACTCACACGCTTGAGTGCTCTTGACCTTATCCGAGGATTGCCCAAGCTCAAGTTCGAGAAAGATTTGATTTGTGCACCTTGTAGGCATGGTAAAATGGTTGCTGCTTCCCATCCACCTTTGACAGATGTTATGACTGAGCGTCCAGGGGAGCTTTTACATATGGACTTGGTTGGTCCCGCTCGCGTTCGTTCAGTTGGTGGGAAGTGGTATGTTCTTGTGGTTGTGGATGACTTTTCTCGGTATGCTTGGGTGTTCTTTCTCGCGTCGAAGGATGAGACATTTGATTTTGTTCGAGATCTGATTTTGAGGTTGAAAAACGAGAGTAATGGTGGTGCCATGAGAGCTATACGTAGTGACAATGGTACAGAATTTAAGAACACTCGTTTTGATGCCTTCTGTCGTGATCTTGGTCTCGAACATCAATACTCTTCGCCATATGTTGCTTGTCAGAATGGTGTTGTTGAGAGAAAGAATCGAACACTTTGTGAGATGGCTAGGACGATGCTAGATGAGCATAGGAGTCCTAGGAAGTATTGGGCAGAAGCGGTGAACACAGCTTGCTATGTTTCAAATCGGATTTTCCTTCGTGCTTTCAAGAAGAAAACTTGCTATGAGCTTTTCCATGGTCGTTCCCCCCGTGTGAGTCACTTTCGGGTCTTTGGTTGCAAGTGTTTCATCTTGAAGAAAGGAAATTTGGACAAGTTTGAGTCTCGTTCGATGGATGGAATTTTTCTTGGTTATGCTAATCACTCTCGAGCATATCGTGTGCTCAATCTTGAGACTAACCAAATCATGGAGACTTGCGAAGTCACCTTCGACGAGACCATTCCGTGTAGCTCTTCTGTCTTTGAGTGTGCAGGTGATGATGATTTGGGACAGCCCATCTTTGAGGAAGAACAGCCTGATGATGAAGATGATGAGGAATTCATGCACCGTGTGGAGATCGTGTACCTTCTACTTCCACTACTACCACGACGTTCGACGACGGCCCCTCTGCTACACCTTCGTCGAGTCGCGCTCCAGATCGAGTTCAAGTGGAAGCTGATGTTGAGGGGGAGGCAATCTCGAGGCGAGAAGCTCCCCGGCTGGTACAGAGGGATCATCCACCTTCGAAGATCATCGGGAACTTGGATGAACGCACTACACGGTCGAGGTCACAGAACATCTCTCATTATGCTCATTCTGCTTTTGTCGCGTCTTTTGAGCCCAAAAATGTTGGACACGCTTTATCTGATTCTGATTGGGTCAATGCCATGCATGAAGAGCTTGAAAACTTTGAGAGAAATCAGGTGTGGAAGTTAGTAGAACCACCTCCAAATTGCCATCCTATAGGAACCAAGTGGGTGTTCAAGAACAAGAGGGATGAGAGTGGTGAGATTGTGAGAAACAAAGCGAGGTTGGTTGCTCAGGGGTTTTCGCAGCAGGAGGGGATAGATTATGAGGAGACATTTGCTCCTGTTGCCCGTTTGGAGGCAATTCGGATCCTTCTAGCATTTGCAGTTGCTAAAGGGTTCAAATTGTACCAAATGGATGTGAAGAGTGCCTTCTTGAATGGGGTGATCGAGGAAGAAGTGTATGTGAGGCAGCCCTCGGGTTTTGAGAGTTGAGATACCCACACCGAGTGTACAAACTCCACCGAGCTTTATATGGCCTAAAGCAAGCACCCAGAGCGTGGTATGGCAGGTTGAGAGGGTTCTTGCTTAGCAAGGGGTTTGTGATGGGAAAGGTTGATAAAACGCTCTTCTTGTTGAGAATGGCAATGATCTTTTAATCGTTCAGATTTACGTGGATGATATCATTTTTGGTGGCTCTTCTCATGATCTTGTTGCCAAGTTTGCAGACGATATGAGCAGGGAATTTGAGATGTCGATGATGGGAGAGTTGCAGTTCTTTCTCGGGCTGCAGATCAAGCAAACCAAGGATGGGACATTCGTGCACCAAAGCAAGTACACCAAGGACATTCTCAAGAAATTCGACATGAGCGACTCCAAGCCGATGACTACGCCGATGAGTACGACTATAGCATTGGATGCGGATGAGGACGGAGAACCAGTGGACCAGAAGGAGTACCGGAGCATGATCGGCTCCCTCCTCTACTTGACGGCGACGAGGCCGGACATACAGTTCAGCGTGTGTCTGTGCGCTCGTTTTCAGGCTTCACCGAGGACTTCACATCGTCAGGCCGTCAAGAGGATTTTCAGGTATCTCAAGTTTACTCCTGAGCTGGGTCTTTGGTATTCTGCCGATTCCACTCTTGCACTTCATGGTTTTTCTGATGCGGATTTTGCTGGATGTCGTGTTGATCGCAAGTCTACTTCTGGTCAGTGTCAGTTTCTTGGTTCGTCTCTTGTGTCTTGGTCTTCTCGCAAGCAGTCTAGTGTAGCCCAATCCACCACTGAAGCCGAGTATGTTGCTGCTGCTAGCTGTTGTTCCCAGTTGCTTTGGATCACTTACACCTTGAGAGATTTTGGCTTAGACATGTCCCATGTTCCACTTCTTTGTGACAGCACCAGTGCCATAAGCGTAGCCAAAAATCCCGTGCTTCATTCCAAAACCAAACACATAGAAGTGAGGTACCACTTTCTGAGAGATCATGTTGAGAAAGGAGATATTGAGCTTGCCCACGTTTCTACCCAAAACCAGCTTGCAGACATTTTCACTAAGCCACTTGATCAAGCTACCTTCACCCGCTTGCGAGGGGAACTTGGTGTGTGTGCAGTTTTCTGAGCTGAGTTTTGGAGGCTTCTCTTGTAGCATATGTATACTATTGTACCATCTTTGTATCTTGATGTACATTTTTCTTGCTTTTGTATCTTGATTTCATCTTTTGTATCATATCTTAGGATGAGCTTCTCCTATATGCAGTGATTGCTACAATTTGCTACATTTTAGAGTTTAGGCAGGCTGGTTAGGGATTGATTGTATGGATGGCTATGCTCTTGATGGTTTTGATATATATTCTATTGAGATAGTCTCTTTTTGAATTAAAATGAAAAACTGAACTTAAACTCCTTCACCCATGAGTAAATGCCTTTGCATGTCTTGGTTGAGCCGAAATGGCTATATCTTGCTTAAGATCATGCTAGGGTGTGATATTATTTTCAATTGGGTCAAAGACCTTTGTCATTGTAAATGTTTAGCCCATGCTTTATCTTGTGGAGGAGCATAAGCTTCTTTCTATCGCAAAGACATTTCATGTACCATGCTTAATTTGAACAACTTGAAAAATGAGATGTCTATGCATGAAAGAAGAAAGTTGAGAAAAAGATATATTTGCAGAAAATTATGCTCATGTCCCTATGCTTTCACCATTGCACACACTTGCACACATGGGTGCTAAGCGGTTGCATGTTATTTGCCGGAGAAGTCTCCCATGAGAAGTGAACACATGGCTCCGTGCTTTGACATGACATGAGGTAGAATTTGGGCGTTTATGATGATCTTTTTTCAAGAATGCTTGTCCTTTCATGATTTTGGTGAGATGAAGTTCATTTTTGCTTGAACAATCCATGGTTAGGACTTTGCTCATGTGGTGACATTTTTGATAAAACTACACAACTTGCTCATGGCTTTGTCAATAGGATATATGTCTTCATCTTCTTGATGGCAATGCCCGTGTGACATGATGAACTATCTTGTTTGCCCCTTCTCTAACTTGTAGCATTTTGTATTGCTCATTGTATATTTGAGAAGCTTGTAGTTGCATTTTGTACATTTTTCCTTGATTTGTGCATTGTCAACAAGGGGGAGAATTTCTGGAGCATTTTGCAAGGGGGAGACTTTGCTGAATTTATAAGAAAGCTTTTGCTCTAGAAGTTGTTGGATTTGTGGAGAGATTGAAAGTTTTGCCCAAATGAGGTTTTTTGAAAATTTGCGAAGGTTCTGAGAGTTTGAACATTGGAATATCTTGCTGGGCATATTTGAAAGTTTTTCAAGTTGGAACGGCATTGTTGCGAGTTGGTTTGTGCAATTTTGGCACTTTTGGGCTTGGTCATCTGCCAGGGGCGGTTTAACCGCCCCCGTGGGCGGTTTAACCGCCCCTGTGCTGAGTGCACACGAGTTGTGAAGATTTGAGCCATTTTCGAGTGTTTTTCGCACGCACAAGTTCACTTGTTCAGGGGGAGTTGCATCTTTGCAGGGGGAGTGCTTTGAGAGTATTGAAAAGTGAATTGGAAATTTGTGATTTGTGTTTTGTGCTTTTGCTCTTTTGCCGATGGTGTTGAGCCTTTTCGCTTCTTCTTGAAGGTTCGGCGTTTCTGGAGCTTTCACTTGCGAAGTGACTTTGTTCTCAGCTTGTTCTTGCCTTTAGTCACTCGCTTGAGTCTTGTTTTAGATTTCTTTTATATTTTCTTTATCTCAATGGTTACTATGTGTGTGTTGTCAATGCACTCATCAAGGGAGAGATTGAGGACCCGGTGTGTCCGAGAACCGGTGGATGGTCGCTTCCTGGTGTGATGAGTGATTGACAACGTGGTGTGGATTGACGTTTCCCTTGGCTCAAGTATTGCAGGTGTAGAATGCGGCTTGGTTGCATTGGTGCAGGTGAAGAACAGGCGCGAAAGGTCTTAGCCATGGCGGCCTCCGAGGAGCGGAGAGACAAGTAGGCTTGGTTCGAGGGACCCGGTGGCCGGTGGATCAAGTGCGGTTCACATGCTGGCAAGAACGAGCAAGGGGACGTGGTTCCGGTGCGAGGTAGCGGCTCACAACCGAAGCTCGTACGCGGACGAGAAGCCGACGCAAGGTGGCGGCTAACAACCGAAGTTTGCGCGCGGGGTTTGGTGATTTGGCCACAAAATCATCGGTGGACGGTTTCCCTTGGTTTGGGCCTAAAAACCAAGGACCGAGGACTCGACGTGGCAGAGATGGGCTGCTGGGCCGAGTGTGGCTGGCAGGGGCGGTTTAACCGCCCCCCAGGGCCGGTTTAACTGCCCCCCTGGGCTGGCCCAAAACCGACGTCGAGGAGCTTCGATCCGGAGGACACGCGGCGTGACTGCAAGGCTTGCGTCGGAGGGAAGCTAGCTTGCAGTGGAAGGTGCCCGATGCGGAAAATATCTGAGAACCAAATGTCAAATTTGCCCCTGAGGGGTATGTATCACTTTGGGGTAGTTTAGTCTTTAGAGCACCACCACTTGGACTACTAATTGCCCCTCCCAGGGCTGGTGGCTGCTATCTCTCTAGTTATCTCTTTAGTTTTTCCTTTGAACTAGTTTTCCCCTTCATCCCCTCCACCTAGAACTACTTCGAATCTTTCCTAGTTTTGTATAGGTGAATTCATGGTTATGTGATGGAGTTTGTGCTGCTCATCTTTGTGCCATGATTTGATTCCACGAGCTCATTCTTCCTTTTCTATTTTCGTGGGTATTTTCGGAGCTATTTTTGGGGGATTTTCGCTCTTCTCTTTCTAGGGCGTTTCTCTCGGATTTCTTTGGGGGATTCACGTATGAGTGTCTTGTGCCTCTTTTGTTGGTGATCCTTTGCCCCCAAACGCCGAGAATCGCTTTGGATTTGAGATTTTCGGGATGAACTCGAGGTCATGGTGTTCATCAAGAGATCTGAGATTCCGGGAGTTGTACTGAGTTAGAGGCCGAGATCTTTTGGGAAAACGCTCCACTGGAGGTCTAGATCATCTGACCAAAATCTCGCCTCAATAGCTCAAGCGGTTTGGGAGATCCACTTTTGGTTTGACTTTCTCCCGAGCTTCCCAGGTCTGGGCGGTTTAACCGCCCCCCTGACCCGGTTTAACCGCCCCCCTGGGTGTGTTAGATCGAGTCTTGTTTCGGGTCGTTTTGTGTTCGTTTCGATCGATTCAAGTTCCGCTGCGTATTTCTTGTTCCTAGGGTCAGTAGCTTGACAGTGGCTGCGTGATCTTGGCAAGATCGCTCTCGGAGGTTTCGGAGTTGGTTTGGGAAAATAGCCGGATCGGTTGGAAAGAATTTTTATCGGCTCCCATTCACTCCCCCCTCTCTGGTCGCCGTTTCGGTCCTTCAAAAGTTCTTGAAAATGGTCAAGTAGTGAACACTTGAAAGGTCATGGACAAAGTATTACTACTGTTATTGGAGAAGTGATCATCTGTTTGTTCATTGTTATATTAGTATTCATTCACTATTCTAGCATTAGAAATTTTAAATTTTACTACAGGGACTTTGTGACTGGTTGTTAATTAATTAGTACTTGTTGCACATGATCTTTGATCAAAACTTTGAGATCAGATTCATATGTTCCAATCAGAATCAGACTAAGGATGTAGGATATTATTTATGTCCAAGAGATCTGATCCACTTACAGCCTTATGGGCTTCTGGTTGGCATTGTCAGCAAGCTGTAACTAGATTAATTAATGAGATAAACGAGTAATTACTCACCATCGCTGGATTTGGCAAGTGGGCACATGTTTGTTACTGCACTTATCTCTAACTAACCTCCTGGCACAGCGAATGCATATAATATACTACAGTTAAGGTAACTAATGATACTTGTCACAGTAGGACGTGAGATTTAAAGATGCAAAAGCATCGTATATGTGCGCTCACATGCACTGGCTGCCAAGCTAGTCCAACGAGCACATGCACACAGGCTACTCCTCAGTCCTCACATAGCTTATTCGTCGTACTCCTTGTCACATACTACTAGTCAACCGATTGTCCACTACACAGAGTGCACACTTAACGCCAATATCAGTTCTTGCTAGCAAGCTAACAGCCAACCACCTACTGGTGAAGTGCTGATCCCGCGATTGGGAAGTTATTGGAAGGCATCTGGGATTTGTCATATCTGCAAGCTCATGTAAGTGGCATTGGTTAATCGTTTGCCTTCCATTTCAGAACGCACACCTGCATGCATACATCTCTTAGTTTGACGCACTGTTTTATTTTCGAACATACACATTTCAGATTGCTGGCAAGCCGGTGGTACGTAGCAACCATGGCCAGAGGGCCGCTGGACCTTTGGAACGAGTGGGCGCCCCAGATCTTGGTACTCCTGAGCCTCGCGCTACAGGTCCTCCTCCTCGTCTTCGATCTAGATGTCCGAGTCGGAAAGAAAAAAAAACAACTCCCCTTAGGAAACAATCTAATTGAATGTATGTTCAGTAAATGTAATGTGATGCTGAATAACATTCTTCTGATGACATAAACTTGTTACTATGTTATAAAGTTCTTGAAAATGGTCAAGTAGTGAACACTTGAAAGGTCATGGACAAAGTATTACTACTGTTATTGGAGAAGTGATCATCTGTTTGTTCATTGTTATACTAGTATTCATTCACTATTCTAGCATTAGAAATTTTAAATTTTACTACAGGGACTTTGTGACTGGTTGTTAATTAATTAGTACTTGTTGCACATGATCTTTGATCAAAACTTTGAGATCAGATTCATATGTTCCAATATCAGAATCAGACTAAGGATGTAGGATATTATTTATGTCCAAGAGATCTGATCCACTTACAGCCTTATGGGCTTCTGGTTGGCATTGTCAGCAAGCTGTAACTAGATTAATTAATGAGATAAACGAGTAATTACTCACCATCGCTGGATTTGGCAAGTGGGCACATGTTTTTGTTACTGCACTTATCTCTAACTAACCTCCTGGCACCGAATGCATATAATATACTACAGTTAAGGTAACTAATGATACTTGTCACAGTAGGACGGTGAACTGATATTGAAGATGCAAGCATCGTATATGTACGCTCACATGCACTGGCTGCCAAATCTAATCTAATGAGCACATGCGCAGGCTGCTCCTCACATAGCTTATTCGTCGTACTCCTTGTCACATACTACTAGTCAACCGATTGTCCACTAGACAGAGTGCACACTTAACGCCAATATCAGTTCTTGCTAGCAAGCTAACAGCCAACCACCTACTGGTCCAGATTGCTGGCAACATTTCAGATTGCTGGCAAGCCGGTGGTACGTAGCAACCATGGCCAGAGGGCCGCTGGACCTTCGGAACGAGTGGGCGCCCCAGATCTTGGTACTCCTGAGCCTCGCGCTACAGGTCCTCCTCCTCGTCTTCGCTGGGATACGTCGTCGTCAGCCCTCCGCCATCCTGAGGATCCTCCTCTGGCAGGCGTACCAGCTTGCTGGTTCGACCGCAATATATGCGGTCGGACACCTCTCCCTCAGCAGCACCACTCGCAAGCACAAGTTGGTGGCGTTCTGGGCGCCGTTCCTTCTGCTCCACCTTGGCGGCCCCGACAACATCACAGCCTACGCTCTCGAGGACAGCAAGCTCTGGCTGCGCCACCTGCAGAACCTCGTCATCCAGGTCCTCGGAGCAGCGTATGTCATTTACAAATATGTCGCTGGCGGTGACTCCTATCTTCTTTTAGCCTCCATCTTGGTGTTCCTTGTCGGTGTTGTCAAGTACGTGGAGAGGACCTGGGCTCTTAAGTGGGGCAACCTGGACCACATCCGAAGCTCCCTCAAAGAACCACCCGCCATGCATCATCATTTCCAACCACCGGATCAAGGGTTATTGATTGAAGATGGAGACGAATTTTATGCTCGTCGAGCGCACTCATTGTTCCATGTATGCAAGCACGCAATAGTTGACTCTTGGGTCGAGAGGAATCAGGATAATCAGATTGTTGAGATGCTGAGGACTCTGAGGAAGAAAGAAGACTACAATGGCATGTGGACATTGATGGAGATGGAGCTCTCCCTGATGTACGACCTCCTGTACACCAAAGCAGGTGTGATCCACACGTGGTCAGGCTACTGCGTCCGTTTATTCTCACCGCTTGCTGCTGCTGCCTCATTGCTGCTGTTCCAGTTCAGTGTCAAAGGGTCACAGCAGAGTTGATGTTGCTGTGACTTACACCTTGCTCTCTGGGGCCGTCATCCTGGAGTCGGGATCACTCATGAGAGCGCTAGGGTCAACATGGACCTATGCCTTCTTGTGCATCACGCAATGGAGCTGGCTTCGATACGCCGCTCTGTCTGTGCACTGGAAGGTGGGATAGGTTTCGCCGGCTTGTTAAGACAATCACGGGAAGAGTTGGTGGCAAAAGATCTTCAAGGAGATGGTCGGGTGAAATGGGGCAGTATAACATGTTGCACTTTGTCACACGTCAGGACAGGGCCTACAGACCTCTGCTTGGAAGATTAGCTGGGGCGGCGGGATACAAGGAATGGTGGATCAGGTACCATTACTCAGGGACTATCGGCATTTCAGATGACCTGAAGCAGCGGCTGTTTAAGTACGTAAAGGCGCTGAACAAGAATGAAAGATCACTGAATGCGCAAGGTGTCATCAGGAAGAACTGGGGTGAAGAGGCACTGAAGGAGGAGGTGGACCTGTACAAATATTTCAAAGATAAAAGGAGGCTTGGCATCGAGTTCCAAGAGTGCATAATCATATGGCACCTTGGTACTGATGTTTTCCTCGCCAAAAGCAGTGGAGTAAAGGATTATGTTGCAGCAGAACAAGTGAAGGCTATCAGGACGCTGTCGAATTACATGATGTTCCTCCTCGTAGATCACTCATACATGCTACCAGGGCTTGGTCAGAGCACACTATACCGGCGAACCTGTGGAAACCTGGCAAAAATGTGGAACGACAAAATTCATGATCAACCAAAGCAGAATATGTATAAAAAACTGAAGGAACTATTCTGCCTACATGATGACCTTAGTTTTGCTGGACAGGCAAGAAGAGAAAGAGAGGAGATTGCCAGCACCCTATATGATGAGAAACCACGCTACAGCCATGATGTACCTCGCCTCAAGCATGCTTATAGAGTTGCTGAGAAACTAATCCAAAGAGAGGAACATAAAGGCAGCAAATCCACGGTGAAACTGCTCCTCGCTGTGTGGATTGATTTTCTTGTTTATGCATCCAACCGATGCAGCAGGGAGTCCCATGCCAAGAAGCTCAGCAATGGTGGTGAGTTGACGACCATCTTGTGGCTTATGACAAATTACCTTCACCAAGAAGGTTATGCAGCTAAGCATGATGAGGATTCAATCATGCACACAATTAGTGTGCAATAATTAATTTTAACTACAGATGGTTCATGGTTCTGTATGTATCTCGACACCTTGTTCTTGCCAGAATCAATTTCTTCCCTACAGATGACCATGATCACAAGTTAATTTGTTGATTTCATTACTACCTACGTTTATCTTGTACTGCCATGGTTAATGTTAGGAATGCTTAATGTGGACAGATAGCTGCATACCCCGCCGCTATCTGCGGTGGCGAACCCTACTGTCGTTTCCTCTGCTGCTAGGGGGCGGCTGGAGGCACGTCAGCTTGCAGGTTTTTTGGCTTTGGCTCTTTGCTCCAGCACAGAGGACTGACGGAACATGTTCGATACATAGATACAAATTAAGCTATGACGCACACGTATTTGATTGTTTTAGAAATCTATTCCAGATCCCTGTAGTTCCAAGAATAATATTTCTAGAATTGTTTCCTTTTATGAAACTCTGAATTTAAATTGAATATAAAATCCCAATCCAACTTCTAGACGATCATCAATCTACCCTAGATACTACCGAATATCCTTGAATCTTTAACGCTAGCAATAACATCCCAAAATATTTTAGAGACATTATTGCTAGGGTTCACACTACAAGAAACTATTTATTCTGTAACAGATTTCTTGTAACAGTTTTAGAGACCGTCATAGTTTTGCAGGTATGGATACAAAGCCCAAAAACAGTGACGGATTATCAATTCCGTCACAATCCGGTCCAAAACACTGTGACGGTTAAGCGAATCCGTCACGAAAATAACAACTAAAAATTGTTAGATTCCATATGAGAAAACTAAAATAATAGAAAAAATTGCAAAACTTAAGAATTGAACCTGAAACCTATCAAATTCCATTGAGCTATTAATTGGTTTGTTGATATTTCTTGGTATTTACTGTTTTTATACTTGTTTCTTATCCCGTTGTGCCACGTCACCCGGCCGCTCCCGCCATGTCACCCGGCCACCCCTGCCACGCTACCGGCCGCCCCGCCATGTCATTGGACCACCCCGCCACGCGCCCACGCCCAGTCACCGGCCCCCACCCCCGCCATGCAACCGCCCAGTCACCGGTCGCCCACCAAAATTTTCCCGCCATGTCATTGGACCACCCCGCCACGCGCCCAGTCACCGGCCCCACCCCCGCCATGCAACCGTCCAGTCACCGGTCGCCCACCAAAATTGTTCAAAAAGAAATGAGGAGGCACGGAGGTTCGAACCCTGCACTGAGGGCTCAGCATTGAGAGCTTCTACCACCAGGGCAGCACTTCGTTTATGATAAGCTTTGCTTTTTAATTTTACTTAAACTTTATTTACGATTGCTAGTCCAGCCTACTCTCCCAATCGGCCACGCACGCATGCGCCGCCAATCCTTTTTCTGCACCGCCGCCCAACCATCCCGACTCAGACGCCGCCGGCCGCCGCCAAACCATCCCTACTCGACGCCGCCGCCCGCCGCCGGCGAGGATTCGGGTCAAGAGCCGAGGGAGCGCGCCGCTGGCCGGATCCGGGCACCTTCATCATGGCGACGGCCGGAACCACCACGGGCCACATGAAGGGAGACAATGCGGCGGTGAGTCTCTGTCAACGGGAGGAAGACGAAGGAGGCGGAGGGGGCGGGGACAGGATGTGGCGGCTTTATTGGATGCCCATCCTCTTTCTAAGATACTAAAGAATTCGTAGACAGCAATATGCTAAACTTCTCTTGTAGCTAGCTGGTTGGTTGTGTTGAGCTGGAACACTAAGGTCTCAAGTTTGAAACACAGCCGGACCAGTGTTTTTGTATTTGCCTTTTTTTGTATTTGTCAAATTCTTCTTGTATTTGGTGCTTGCTTGCTAGGCTTAAATGGAGAACGAGTTGTCTACAACTACAGAAGGTGAAGCACCCAAGTCTGCGAATCACGTTATAGCTCATGTGCTTGCTGAGAAAACACGCAAGAATCAGTTCCTTCACAACGTGGGGATCAAGGTTGCACATCCTACATCCAGTGAGCAGAATGGTATTGTACCAGATCTGCAAACAGAGAATGTTGAGCTTCGGTCGATTATCAACACTCAACATGGACAGATTGATGATTTGACAAAGAAAGTAAAAGAAACAGAGGAGGGAAGGATCAGGGATAGATAGGAGACAAATAAGAAGCAAGCTGAATTGGAAGCAAAACTTGAACTACTGCTAAGACAGGTTCGACCAAGTTCTGCTGCGTAATGCATTCTGTTGCTGCTGCTGCTACAATGTTCTGCTGTTTCTTGTGGCTTGAGTGGCATGTGTTACTGCAACAAGCTTTTGTTGCTATGTTTCTGGTGGCTTGAGTGGCATATGTGTTGCTGCAACAAACTTCTGTTGCTACTTCTATTTTGGTGCTGGATGTGCAACAACACATATACCTCTGTTACTTCTATTTTTGGTGCAACAAACTTTTGTTGCTGCAACAACCAATCTGTTGTAGACTGAATTAGAAAACATGTGATGTGATGTGATGTGTTAGCATGATGATTGATGAGGTTGATTTTTTTGTGCGGAAATGGTTACTGCCCTGTTATGTGGGTTTAATGGCTTTTATTGGGCTGGGCTGAAATGGTTGTGAAAATGTGTTAATGGGTTTTATGACATATTGGGCTGGGCTGGAATGTGTGTTAAAAATGGGCTGTTCAAAATGTGTGTACAATGGGCTATTGGGTCTAAAAACATTCGGCCCATTTATAATTTTAGCCTGCTAACAAATGGGCTGCCTTTTTTTGGCCCGGTAATTAATGGGCAGTCATGATGATGTCATCATCCACTTTGATTCCATGTCAGCATGACAAGCCACGTCACCAGCCATGTCAGCATCCACGTCGGTGACATGTCAGCATCCACGTTGGCGCCATGTCAGCAGCCACATCACCTCATCATTCAATTGGTGACGAAGTTTGTGACGGTTATTTTCGTCATAAACATTGGGCCTGGGCTGGGCTACACGAGCCCAAAGCCAGTCTATGACAGATACAAACCGTCACAGATTGACTAAATCTGTGACAGTTTTAGCTAAACTGTCACGCGATTTAATATGTGACGCTCAATTCATGATAGTTTCTGAAACCGTCATAGATACCGTTTTATGATGAATTTTCAGTGATACATGACGGAATTATTCCGTCATAGAATAAATGGTTTCTTGTAGTGTCAAGATTCCACTTTTTAACCTTGGCCATATTAATACCAGGATTTCATAAAAATCCTGGAATTAATGTTTTGAATATTACTTACCAAATCAAACCTCTACAAAGTCACTATTTAACCCTAGCCATATCCCAATATCTCTACCTCTGTAGGGACCCCTTACCGGGACGTCCCTTGATTACCTGTATCAGGTCCTGGATCGGCCGCTGATACAGATCTTATCACAGATTAGTATCAGGAGCAGTAAATAACGTATAAATCAAATATTTATTCACCGTTTTAAACTAGCGGAGAGCGGCGGGCACTTGTTTCTCCAGTGGAGTGAGTTGCAGCACCTCGTCGCCCTGGAGATCTAAACCTGTGTGACAATGAAAGCAAGAGTGAGTATTCAAAGTTGAATACCCAGCAAATCTCACAAATTCAATAATATAATGTAAATTAAATAAATGTAAAGGTTGGGCCTGGAGGGGCATTTCCTCCCTGCCAGTCCCGGTATCAAGCCCAGAACTCAGTCATCGGCGCTCCTGCCGTCCGGGTTTCCCATGCAATAAAGTAAATCTAATCAGTGGGGGCTTTGACCAAATCGGCTCTATGCCGAGAGCTGCGGCTATCCAGATAGATTTTAACTCTGCAGAGCTTGTACTTATCTACCACGCATTTGGTCTGTTCCCACCTCCGCGAAAGGCGGGCGTCGACCTACGAGACTCGTGTCCACTGGCGTCTATCTCTGGACAGCCAATCACTAGCTCTGTCCACGGGTGCTGCTGGGGCCTAAACAGGGATCGCATATCTGTCCACAAAAGGACCTTCCCGGGGAATAGGTGCACCATATATATAAAGGGCATGCCTCTGCATCGCCCTTGGGCCCTACCAGCCCTGTCACATGCGACCCGTGCCGACCAGTCCCAGCCCTCTGTCTGGGGCTGTCTCCAGCATACCCGTTGCCCGCCGTGGCCCCTTGGGACAGGTTACTAGTGCTGACTAGTGGGGTGTGAGTCAAGGCCTCACATAAATAGGTATTCCCGAAGGCCATACCTTTTTGGCATGCGTGGTTGTACGGGGGATTGGAAAGACTCTCCCATGAACCGGTCCTTAGCTGGGATCAGAGTGGCTCTTAGGACAGAATCCCCTCCTTGGGATCTTCCTTCCACTCCCAATCAGCGTCCTATAACTACAGCGGGGCCAGGCATTCACCCACGTGATGCCTCCTCATAGCTTATGCTGCGAGAACGGTAAACTTTAGTGATTAAAGTGATATTATTGGTGAGACTTGCCTTCATTGTCGATCCTTAGTCGTTCCTTACACGGGCGTACATCGTATGTTGACCGGGCTGGGCTTCGGGCCTTCTGGAGCCTCGGCGTCTTGTCGGGGCTCGGTCATGCTATCGATAAAAACACATAAAATAACAGTCAGGATAACAATACATCAATCAAATCGTAAAAGGAAAAGGAATAGAAACAAGGCGGGGATTCAAAGGATTCTTCTAACGGCTGGGGTTGGATTAATAATCCATTAATTATATAGAATAACCAATGGATTAAAGGATGGGAATTTGGAAGAGAATTATTAAATAATCCCCTGGAAGATGGCTGTAATGATGATTATCGGTATCTCGGAATTTACATAGATTTCTAAGGAATAAACCCCGAATAACCGATATAGATTTTTAGAGAATCCTTATCCGTCTTTGGGCAGCATGATGGCTAGGGTTCCATTGAAACCTAGGGGTTTACAGACGGTCGGTTGGACGACGGGGGTTTTGGCGGGGTTAGGGCTTACACGGGTGGCATAACGGCAGGGTTTCGGGTGGTTTACAGGCATGGCTAAGCTTAGGATATAAATATTAGGGAACTAAGCATATGAAAATGTTTAGAATAATCCCTAATATTTATGGGAATCACCTGGGGATTTATCGGGCTAAGACAGAGAAAGGAGAATTTTCTGGGTACACCGAGGAAGGCTTTCTATTGGTTTAGAAACTTGCATGATTGGGTTTAGGCTCTAATGGGATGCTAAAAAGGATTAGATGGCACTAATAGGCTTAGGAATATTCCTAGGATTTTTGGGGAATTTTTGGAATAAAGGAAGGGCTCGAAATACACTTGCGTGTACACTTACAGGGGTGTACCTAGCATTTTGCTAGGGGCTGACGCAGCAGGGTGGGCCAGCCGACGTGGGCTTGTGGGGCCCACCATGCGCACTGTTTGGTGCGCCGACGCGGTGGGCGCGGTGGACGTGGGGTGAAACCTCACGGTCCACGTGGGCCGGGTGCACCCGCGGTCCGGGCGAGGGGAGGCTGTGGGCCGGCCGTGGACTGGAGCGTGGCCGTGTCTTCGGTGTTCATGGACCGAGACCACGCTGCTGGGGGGAAGGGCTGGGCCCACATGCCAGCCTCACGGCGCGGGAGAGAAGAGCGACCAGAGAGGGTCGTTTTCCTCCTGGCGTCCGTGCCATGAGAGGTGGGGGTGGAGCTCGGAGCTCCGCCCGATTCTTGCGCTCCGGCCACCAGGGCCCAAGCGGGGAGCACGGGGAGGTGGAGGAGATCGGTGGCAACCTGTTCTTGGCCTCAGAACGGAAGGAGGGAGACCAGAAAGGAGAGGTGGCCACGGGATGGGGACGCCGGAGCTCGGTTCAGCTCGGCGCTCGGGTGTGGGGAGGAGGTGAAGGGGGCGCCTCTATTTATAGGCGGGGAGAGCGCCGGGGAGCACGCCACGTTGCGGCAGAGGATGAGGCCGGCGGAGCTCCTGCTCGGGTGGTCGGCGCCGCACCAAGCTCACCGTGGCGGCCGGCGGTGATGACACGCGGCAGGCCCGAGCTTTGGGGCTTCATCCCGGCCATGGGGTGCGCATCGGGCGGCGGTGATGAGCCTGTAGGGGGTGATGCCTACGGAGCCGTAGGGCGCCGGCGAGGCCACTTTGGGCGCCATCAATTGAAGGACCGAAACGGCGACCAGAGAGGGGGGGGGAGTGAATGGGAGCCGATAAAAATTCTTTCCAACCGATCCGGCTATTCTCCCAAAACAACTCCGAAACCTCCGAGAGCAATCTTGCCAAGATCACGTAGCCACTGTCAAGCTACTGACCCTAGGAACAAGAAACAAGCAGCGGAACTCGAATCAATCAAACCGAACACCAAAACGACCCGAAACTCGACTCGATCTAACACACCAAGGGGGGCGGTTAAACCGGCCAAGGGGGGCGGTTAAACCGCCCAGGCCTGGGAGGCTCGGGAAAAAGTCAAAACAAAAGTGGATCTCCCAAACCGCTTGAGCTCTTGAGGCGAGATTTTGGTCGGATGATCTAGACCTCCAGTGGAGTGTTTTCCCAAAAGATCTCGGCCTCTAACTCAGTACACCTCCCGGAATCGCAGATCTCGCGAAGAACACCATGACCTCGAGTTCATCCCGAAAATCTCAAATACAGAGCGATTCTCGGCGTTTGGGGGCAAAGGATCACCAGCAAAAGAGGCACAAGGCACTCATACGTGAATCCCCCAAAGAAATCCGAGAGAAAACGCCCTAGAACAATAAGAACGAAAATCCCCCAAAAATAGCTCCGAAAATGCCCACGAAAATAGAAAAAGGAAAGGAGCTCGGGAAATCAAATCATGGCACAAAGATGAGCAGCACGAACTCCATCACATAACCATGAATTCACCTATACAAACTAGGAATGATTCGAAGTAGTTCTAGGTGGAGGGGATGAAGGGGAAAACAAGTTCAAAGTAAAACCTAAAGAGATAACTAGAAGAGATGGCAGCCACCGGCCCTGGGAGGGGCTATTAGTAGTCCAAGTGGTGGTGCTCTAAAGACTAAACTATCCCTAAGTGATACATACCCCTCAGGGGCAAATTTGACATTTGATCTTCAGATATTTTCCAGCTCGGGCACCTTCCACTGCAAGCTAGCTTCCGTCCGACGCAAGCCTTGCAGTCACGCCGCGTGTCCTCCGGATCGAAGCTCCTCGACGCCGTTCTTGGGCCAGCCCAGGGGGGCGGTTAAACCGGCCCTGGGGGGCGGTTAAACCGCCCCTGTCAGCCTCACTCGGCCCAGCTGCCCAAGTTCGCCTCGTCGAGTCCTCGGTCCTTGGTTTTGAGGCCCAAACCAAGGGAAACCGTCCACCGATGATTTTGTGGCCAAATCACCAAACCCCGCGCGCAAACTTCGGTTGTTAGCCGCCACCTTGCGCCGGCTTCTCATCCGCGTACGAGCTTCGGTTGTGAGCCGCTACCTCGCACCGGAACCACGTCCCCTTGCTCGTTCTTGCCAGCATGTGAACCGCACTTGATCCACCGGCCACCGGGTCCCTCGAACCAAGCCTACTTGTCTCTCCGCTCCTCGGAGGCCGCCATGGCTAAGACCTTTCGCGCCTGTTCTTCACCTGCACCAATGCAACCAAGCCGCATTCTACACCTGCAATACTTGAGCCAAGGGAAACGTCAATCCACACCACATTGTCAATCACTCATCACACCAGGAAGCGACCATCCACCGGTCCTCGGACACACTGGGTCCTCAATCTCCCCCTTGATGAGTGCATTGACAACACACACATAGTAACCATTTATATAAAGAAAATATAAAAGAAATCGAAAACAAGACTCAAGCAAGTGACTAAAAGCAAGAACAAGCCGAGAACAAAGTCACTTCGCAAGAGAAAGCTCCAGAAACGCCGACCCTTCAAGAAGAAGCGAAAGGGCTCAACACCATCGGCAATAGA
This sequence comes from Urochloa ruziziensis, assembly GCA_015476505.1. Taxonomy (NCBI): domain Eukaryota; kingdom Viridiplantae; phylum Streptophyta; class Magnoliopsida; order Poales; family Poaceae; genus Urochloa; species Urochloa ruziziensis. Next base: position 9,720,177 of record CM027125.1, on the reverse strand, counting down.
GCAAAATCACAAAGCACAAATCACAAACTTCAAAACCTCCAACTCACTTTTCAGGACACTCAAAGTACCCCCTCTGCAAATATGCAACTCCCCCTGAACAAGTGAACTTGTGCGTGCGAAAATCACTCGAAAATGGCTCAAATCTCCACAAAACTTGTGCTCTCAGCACAGGGGCGGTTAAATCGCCCAGGGGGGGCGGTTAAATCGCCCTTGGCAGATGACCAAAGTTGAAAATGCCAAAATTGCACAAACAAACTCGCAACGATGCCGTTCCAATTTGAAAACCTTCCAAATATGCCCAGCAAGATATTCCAATGATCAAACTCTCAGAAACTTCGCAAATTTTCAGAAAACCTCATTTGGGCAAAACTTTCAATCTCTCACACAAATCCGGCAAAATCTAGAGCAAAAGCTTTCCTACAAATTCAGCAAAGTCTCCCCCTTGCAAAATGCTCCAGAAATTCTCCCCCTTGTTGACAATGCACACATCAAGGCAAAATGTACAAAATGCAACTACAAGCTTCTCAAATATACAATGAGCAATACAAAATGCTACAAGTTAGAGAGGAGGCAAACTAGATAGTTCATCATGTCACACGGGCATTGCCATCAAGAAGGTGAAGACATATATCCAATTGACAAAGCCATGAGCAAGTTGTGGAGTTTTATCAAAAATATCACCACATGAGCAAAGTCCTAAGCATGGATTGTTCAAGCAAAAATGAACTTCATCTCACCAAAATCATGAAAGGACAAGCATTCTTGACAAAAGATCATCATAAACGCCCAAGTTTTACCTCATGTCATGTCAAAGCTTGGAGCCATGTGTTCACTTCTCATGGGAGACTTCTCCGGCAAACAACATGCAACCGCTTAGCACCCATGTGTGCAAGTGTGTGCAATGGTGAAAGCATAGAGACATGAGCATAATTTTCTGCAAATATTTCTTTTTCTCATCTTCTTCTTTCATGCATAGACATCTCATTTATCAAGTTTTTCAAGTTAAGCATGGTACATGAAATGTCATTGCGACAGAAAGAAGCTTATTCTCCTCCACAAGATAAAGCATGGGCTAAAAATTTACAATGACAAAGGTCTTTGACCCAATGAAAAGAATATCACATCCTAGCATGATCTTAAGCAAGATATAGCCATTTCGGCTCAAACAAGACATGCAAAGGCATCTACTCATGGGTGAAAGAGTTTAAGTTCAGTTTATCATTTTAATTCAAAAGGAGACTATCTCAATAGAATATATATCAAAACCATGAAGAGCATAGCCATCCATACAAGCAATCCCTAGCCAGCCTGCCTAAATTCTAAAATGTAGCAAGTTGTACCAATCACTGCATATAGGAGAAGCTCATCCTAAGATATGATACAAAAGATGAAATCAAGATACAAAAGCAAGAAAAAATGTACATCAAGATACAAAGATGGTACAATAGTATACATATGCTACAAGAGAAGCCTCCAAAACTCAGCTCAGAAAACCGCACACACACCAAGTTCTCCTCGCAAGCGGGTGAAGATAACTTGGTCAAGTGGCTTAGTGAAAATGTCTGCAAGCTGGTTTTGGATAGAAACATGGGCAAGCTCAATATCTCCTTTCTCCACATGATCTCTCAGAAAGTGGTACCTCACTTCTATGTGTTTGGTTTTGGAATGAAGCACGGGATTTTTGGCTACGCTTATGGCACTGGTGCTATCACAAAGAAGTGGAACATGGGACACTGTCTAAGCCAAAATCTCTCAAGGTGTATGTGATCCAAAGCAACTGAGAACAGCAGCTAGCAGCAGCAACATACTCGGCTTCAGTGGTGGATTGCGCTACACTAGACTGCTTGCGAGAAGACCAAGACACAAGAGACGAACCAAGAAACTGACACTGACCAGAAGTAGACTTGCGATCAACACGACATCCAGCAAAATCCGCATCAGAAAAACCATGAAGTGCAAGAGTGGAATCGGCAGAATACCAAAGACCCAGCTCAGGAGTAAACTTGAGATACCTGAAAATCCTCTTGACGGCCTGACGATGTGAAGTCCTCAATGAAGCCTGAAAACGAGCGCACAGACACACGCTGAACTGTATGTCCGGCCTCGTCGCCGTCAAGTAGAGGAGGGAGCCGATCATGCTCCGGTACTCCTTCTGGTCCACTGGTTCTCCGTCCTCATCCGCATCCAAAGCTGTAGTCGTACTCATCGGCGTAGTCATCGGCTTGGAGTCGCTCATGTTGAATTTCTTGAGAATGTCCTTGGTGTACTTGCTTTGGTGCACGAACGTCCCATCCTTGGTTTGCTTGATCTACAGCCCGAGAAAGAACTGCAACTCTCCCATCATCGACATCTCAAATTCCCTGCTCATATCGTCTGCAAACTTGGCAACAAGATCATGAGAAGAGGCACCAAAAATGATATCATCCACGTAAATCTGAACGATTAAAAGATCATTGCCATTTCTCAGCAAGAAGAGCGTCTTATCAACCTTCCCCATCACAAACCCCTTGCTAAGCAAGAACCCTCTCAACCTGCCATACCACGCTTTGGGTGCTTGCTTTAGGCCATATAAAGCTCGGTGGAGTTTGTACACTCGGTGTGGGTATCTCTCACTCTCAAAACCCGGGGGCTGCCTCACATACACTTCTTCCTCGATCACCCCATTCAAGAAGGCACTCTTCACGTCCATTTGGTACAATTTGAACCCTTTAGCAACTGCAAATGCTAGAAGGATCCGAATTGCCTCCAAACGGGCAACAGGAGCAAATGTCTCCTCATAATCTATCCCCTCCTGCTGCGAAAACCCCTGAGCAACCAACCTCGCTTTGTTTCTCACAATCTCACCACTCTCATCCCTCTTGTTCTTGAACACCCACTTGGTTCCTATGGGATGGCAATTTGGAGGTGGTTCTACTAACTTACACACCTGATTTCTCTCAAAGTTTTCAAGCTCTTCATGCATGGCATTGACCCAATCAGAATCAGATAAAGCGTGTCCAACATTTTTGGGCTCAAAAGACGCGACAAAAGCAGAATGAGCATAATGAGAGATGTTCTGTGACCTCGACCGTGTAGTGCGTTCATCCAAGTTCCCGATGATCTTCGAAGGTGGATGATCCCTCTGTACCAGCCGGGGAGCTTGTCGCCTCGAGATTGCCTCCCCCTCAACATCAGCTTCCACTTGAACTCGATCTGGAACGCGACTCGACGAAGGTGTAGCAGAGGGGCCGTCGTCGAACGTCGTGGTAGTAGTGGAAGTAGAAGGTACACGATCTCCACACGGTGCCTGAAACTCTTCATCATCTTCATCATCAGGCTGTTCTTCCTCAAAGACGGGCTGTCCCAAATCATCATCACCTGCACACTCAAAGACAGAAGAGCTACACGGAATGGTCTCGTCGAAGGTGACTTCGCAAGTCTCCATGATTTGGTTAGTTTCAAGATTGAGCACACGATATGCTCGAGAGTGATTAGCATAACCAAGAAAAATTCCATCCATCGAACGAGACTCAAACTTGTCCAAATTTCCTTTCTTCAAGATGAAACACTTGCAACCAAAAACCCGAAAGTGACTCACACGGGGGGAACGACCATGGAAAAGCTCATAGCAAGTTTTCTTCTTGAAAGCACAAAGGAAAATCCGATTCGAAACATAGCAAGCTGTGTTCACCGCTTCTGCCCAATACTTCCTAGGAGTCCTATGCTCATCTAGCATCGTTCTAGCCATCTCACAAAGTGTTCTATTCTTTCTCTCAACAACACCATTCTGACAAGCAACATATGGCGAAGAGTATTGATGTTCGAGACCAAGATCACGACAGAAGGCATCAAAACGAGTGTTCTTAAATTCCGTACCATTGTCGCTACGTATAGCTCTCATGGCACCACCATTACTCTCGTTTTTCAACCTCAAAATCAGATCTCGAACAAAATCAAAAGTCTCATCCTTCGACGTCAGAAAGAACACCCAAGCATATCGAGAAAAGTCATCCACAACCACAAGAACATACCACTTCCCACCAACTGAACGAACGCGAGCGGGGCCAACCAAGTCCATGTGCAAAAGCTCCCCTGGACGCTCAGTCATAATATCTGTCAAAGGTGGATGGGAAGCAGCAACCATTTTTCCATGCCTACAAGGTGCACAAACCAAATCTTTCTCGAAATTGAGCTTGGGCAATCCTCGGATAAGGTCAAGAGCACTCAAGCGTGTGAGTAGATCAAAGCTCACATGACCCAATCTCCTATGCCACTTCCAATGCTCAGAAGAAGTACCAGCGATCAAACACCGTGAAGGACCAAAAGATCGAGAAAAATCAGCACGAAAAATCTGTCCCTCGGGAATGATCATACAGACAAGGTCACCTTGAGAATCAAGAATTTTCGAATCACCACGCTTAAATCGAACCTCATAACCCTCATCAAGAAGCTGAGAAACTGAGAGCAAATTGAAACCAAGATTCTTGACAAGAGCAACCCGCTTCAACATGAAAGTGTCGCTCACCTGAATAGCACCCTCTGACAACACTCTACGTCTACCCTCATCCCCGAAAGTGATGTACTGCCTGGACACCACCGGGGTGAGACTGGAGAACCACTTACCATTACCTGTCATATGTCTCGAGCAGCCAGAATCCATCAACCAAAAGTTCTCCAAGCCTCCCACCTGCACAATCAAAAGCGAGAACGAGAATGAGCGAATGACTCGACACTGGGGTTAGCACAAAACGAGTCAAACCAGTGTCGGGCCATCTGCTCAAAAGAGGGGTTAGCAAAATCAACTCTACCACGTGAAACCCTCTCGTCTCTCACCATCGGACCTCTAGCACCACGCGGGGGAAAACGTGGCCTAGACTCTCTCCTAGTCTCAAAGCTACGGTCGAACCTCCCTGAACCGAACTGACCACCAAACGGAGGCTGCCTAGCAAACTCACGAACAGCTGAAACACCACGACTGGCAACCACAGGAACTGTGCGCACAAAGGCGTTGCCTCTCGGCCAGGGTGAACGAGACACAGGCACACTACGAGAAGAGTAGTACCTGTCCCTGTTCCCCACCTCCTTCTCTCTTCTCACCTCCCTCTTCTTCCTCCAACAAAACTCCTCAAGGTGTCCATCCCTTCCACAATGCTCACAATGGAAGCGGACTGGCTTTGGCTTTGGGGTTTCTCTCGGCTGTGCCCTCTCTCTCGGCTGGTAAACCCCACTCCTCACAAAGGTCACTCTCCTCTGAAAGTTATCTGTCTTAGGTGGAAACTTGGGAGGATCTGGAGTGGTGTCAAGCTTGTTTAACAGGTGGTTGGGTTTTGGTGTGAAGGTGTTCTTGAGAATGGTTTTTGGTGGATCTGTGGGAATGTTTGCGGTGGAGCTCTCAGGATCTCTCTCTCTCTCTCACCACTACTCTCACCAACCTTTTCAGAATCAAGACCACGACCATCAGCTCTCTTAAAACCAGCGATCAACATCTTGAGCTGAGGCTCGCGACCCGACAACCAACCCAAACACTGTCGCAGCTCATCATTCTCATCTTGCAATCGATTCACACACTGTTCTAGCTCAACATTCTTCAGTGCAACAACATCACAAGCAGAACAGGAATTTGCAATGGGAGATCTCAGTTGTGCTTCAAGTGAACTAATCATGGTGCGTGATTCAAGCAACTGAGCATGCAAAGCAGGACAAGAAGTACAAGCACCTAGCAAAGATGACCTAGACTTCAACTCAGCAAGCTCAACCCTAGCACCCTCTAGTTCATCCAAGCAAGTCATGTGTTTCTCCTTAAGCACAACAAGATCAGCAATATGCACATCACAGAACGAGCATTCAACTTCATCAGACACAAGAGGAGCATCCTTCAACACAGCAATCTCAGACTCAAGCTTAGCTGCTCTCTCCCTAGACTCGCAAAGCAAAGACTCAAACTCCATAGCCTTCTTTCCAGTCTCAGAAAGCAAGGTCTCAAGCTCAGCCACTCTATCCTTGGACTCTCCTAGCAAAGACCTAAACTCCCTCTTTTCCTTGTTGGTCTTTCTAAGCACATCATCACGGTTATCGACCAACTGCTCTAATCTAGCAATCTCCTGACGCAAAGAGGTGGGATCGGTCAATACGTCATCCTCGGAGTCGGAGTCGGAGTCGTCCTTGCTCTTCACGGAGTCGTGCGCCATGGTGCAGTAGTCGACGGCGGCGAAGGAGATGCCGTTGAAGTTGCGGTTCAAGTTCTTCTTCTCCTCGCGGTGGCCGCGGTCTTCATCTTCACTGCTTGAGCTTGACGACGTGTTGGTGGAGCTTGTGTCGATGTCGCTCGCATCTGCCACCATCGCTCGAGATCTGTGCTTCTTGTGTCCACCGTGCTTGTTCTTGGATCTTCTCTCGTCCTTGTTCTTCTGCTTGGAGCAGGTACTCGTCCTTGGGACGGTGCTTGTGGTCGTCTCGCGGGCGGTGCTTGCGGTTGTAGTCGTTCTTGATCTCCTCGGGGCACTCGGCGATGAAGTGGCCCATCTTCCCGCATCTGTAGCACGTACTCGCGGCACGCCTCGAACCCTTCCGGTTCTGGTACATCCGCTCGAACCTCCTCGTGAGCAACGCGAGATCCTCCTCGCTCAGCACCTCATATTCTTCATCTGGAAGAGACACAAGAGAAGACAAAGCAAAGTGTCTAGGAGTGTTAGCATGTCCATATCCAGAGCCACCGACTAGAGCCAGACTATGGGGATCAGTCGGACTCTTAGCCTTGGCAAGCAACTGTCTGTCCACCTCGGAAGACTTCAAGTTCGAGAAAAAGCTCATCAACAGACAGAGTCTCATAGTTTGCCGACTCCATGATCGCCTCAACCTTGGCACCCCACACGGATCTATCAAGTGCTTGCAGGAGCTTGATAGCCCGGTCATGATCCGAGTATGGGAGCACGGTAATGTTGGCTTTCATGTTGTTGACAATAGACGTGAAACGCTGAAACAAAGCATCAACCGACTCTCCAGGCAAATGAGCGAAATTCTCATATTCTCTCCAGTACATCGAGAAAAGCCTAGCCTTGACATGGCTATCACCACCGTGGGCTACCTTGAGCTTCTGCCAGATCTGGCTAGCTAGGTCCTCACCCAAAACACGCTCAAACTCCTCGGCGGACAAAGCACGGAACAATTAGTCAACAGCTCGAGCATTCGCCTCAAATCTATCCTTTGCATCCTGGGCATCTAAGTTGGTGGGATTGACATAGTTTTCATCTTTCGTCACATCCCACAGCAACTTTCCTTTGCCTCGCAAGAAAGCGCCCATACGCGCGACCCAGTTCGGGTAGTTCTTCCCATCGAAGTGCGGAGGCCCGGAACCCCGATCTTGGTACGCCATCTTTGGATCTTAGACTGGATAGAGTCGCAAAGACCCGTAACCGGCTCCGATACCAATTGAAGGACCGAAACGGCGACCAGAGGGGGGGGAGTGAATGGGAGCCGATAAAATTCTTTCCAACCGATCCGGCTATTCTCCCAAAACAACTCCGAAACCTCCGAGAGCAATCTTGCCAAGATCACGTAGCCACTGTCAAGCTACTGACCCTAGGAACAAGAAACAAGCAGCGGAACTCGAATCAATCAAACCGAACACCAAAACGACCCGAAACTCGACTCGATCTAACACACCCAGGGGGGCGGTTAAACCGGCCAGGGGGGGGCGGTTAAACCGCCCAGGCCTGGGAGGCTCAGGAAAAAGTCAAAACAAAAGTGGATCTCCCAAACCGCTTGAGCTCTTGAGGCGAGATTTTGGTCAGATGATCTAGACCTCCAGTGGAGTGTTTTCCCAAAAGATCTCGGCCTCTAACTCAGTACAACTCCCGGAATCACAGATCTCGCGAAGAACACCATGACCTCGAGTTCATCCCGAAAATCTCAAATCCAGAGCGATTCTCGGCGTTTGGGGGCAAAGGATCACTGGCAAAAGAGGCACAAGGCACTCATACGTGAATCCCCCAATGAAATCCGAGAGAAAACGCCCTAGAACAAGAAGAACGAAAATCCCCCAAAAATAGCTCCGAAAATGCCCACGAAAATAGAAAAAGGAAAGGGAGCTCGAGAAATCAAATCATGGCACAAAGATGAGCAGCACAAACTCCATCACATAACCATGAATTCACCTATACAAACTAGGAATGATTCGAAGTAGTTCTAGGTGGAGGGGATGAAGGGGAAAACAAGTTCAAAGTAAAACCTAAAGAGATAACTAGAAGAGATGGCAGCCACCAGCCTTGGGAGGGCTATTAGTAGTCCAAGTGGTGGTGCTCTAAAGACTAAACTACCCCTAAGTGATACATACCCCTCAGGGGCAAATTTGACATTTGATCTTCAGATATTTTCCGGCTCGGGCACCTTCCACTGCAAGCTAGCTTCCGTCCGACGCAAGCCTTGCAGTCACGCTGCATGTCCTTCGGATCGAAGCTCCTCGACGCCGTTCTTGGGCCAGCCCAGGGGGGCGGTTAAACCGCCCCTGTCAGCCTCACTCGGCCCAGCTGCCCAAGTTCGCCTCGTCGAGTCCTCGGTCCTTGGTTTTGAGGCCCAAACCAAGGGAAACCGTCCACCGATGATTTTGTGGCCAAATCACCAAACCCCGCGCGCAAACTTCGGTTGTTAGCCGCCACCTTGCGCCGGCTTCTCGTCCGCGTACGAGCTTCGGTTGTGAGCCGCTACCTCGCACCAAAACCACGTCCCCTTGCTCGTTCTTGCCAGCATGTGAACCGCACTTGATCCACCGGCCACCGGGTCCCTCGAACCAAGCCTACTTGTCTCTCCGCTCCTCGGAGGCCGCCATGGCTAAGACCTTTCGCGCCTGTTCTTCACCTGCACCAATGCAACCAAGCCGCATTCTATACCTGCAATACTTGAGCCAAGGGAAACGTCAATCCACACCACGTTGTCAATCACTCATCACACCAGGAAGCGACCATCCACCGGTCCTCGGACACACTGGGTCCTCACCATCAATGGCGCTCGGGTGGTTGGCCGTTGGAGTGCTCAACGGCGGCTGACCGGACACGCAGGGGTCGTGATCTGTGCGAGGACTGCCCGTGCTTGGATGCGGGGCATCCGACGGTGGGGAAAGGCACGATGGCACGACCGTGCGGCGGGGCAATGCAGCAGGCGGCGGCGCTCAGCGGTGACATCAGCGCGGCGGAAGGAAGGGGAAAAGGGGAAGAAGGGGAAGGTGGCCGCGTGGGCCGGGGGCGCGAGCGGGCCGCGGTGACGAGCTGGGCCGCGGGGCGCTAGCGGACCGGGCGGAGGGGGAGCGGACTGGGCCGCAGGGGAGTTGGGCCGGTGGGAGGGAAAGGGATAGGGCGGACGAGGCCAGGAATTGGGGGAGGAAAAACAGACTTTGCTGGTGGGCTGCCGGGTGAGCTGGGCCGGAACAAGAGTTTCGGCCCATATCGTTTAAAAGGGTTTTCCCATTTTATTTGGAGGGGTTTTTGAGGGAATTTGAATTCAAACTTAATCCAAAACTATTCTAGTTTTACTCTAGGGTTTTGGAAACTTATTCTAGCATTCAAGTTGTAAAGCATCCCTTTTATTTTCCCATAGTTATTTATTGTTTATTATTCTTATTTATTTCTTTTAAATCTATAATTATCCTAATAAACCTAGTGATTAATCCTAAATTAATCCTACTTAATTTTGAGGGTGTTACAACCTCAAGCATAAAAAAACTCCTATTTTTATATCCATTGTAAGCCCACACATCAAAACCACTTAAATTTGAAATCCAACTAAAATATAGATCAAAAACCATTTTTGAAATAAATAAGAAACCTTTTTTAGCTTTCAGGGGCCAGCAGCTCTCCTTTCGGCCCGTTCTCCCCCCAGTCCAGCAAGCGGCCTACCCCAGCTCCTTGTCTGGCTGTTGCACTACTCCACCAGGCTACCTTTTCCTCCACGCATCAGCAGCCCCAACTTCCCTTGTTTGGCGCAACACGCATGCACTAGTCTGGCTCGCTAATGCGGCTCCTCACCAGTGCTGCCGCCGCCACCATGCTGATGTGGCCTCCTTGGCCCTCATCTCCCCTCCTTATCTTCTTTCCCTCCCAAATCTGTCCCTATGCCACCACAGCACCCTCTGTTCTTCCTCTTCCCACACCATGTCCATTCCACCACTGTGCATGCATAGTGCTTGCCAAGGCCGCCAGCCAATGTACCCCAATCCCTCCTCGTTGCTACCACCTTTCCCTCCCCCTCTGCTCCCGCATTGACTATGACTCTATCCTCGGTTTGTCCCCTCATCTCTGAGCTATTCGCTCTCCCCTTGTCACCGGCGCCGCCAACCATCTAACACACAACACCATCCAAATCCGGTGCACACCTACTATCAGAACCGTAGTCCTCCCTCCCCCTCCATTCTTTGCCACCAAGGAAACCAATTCACCCACCTTCTCCTCCGGCATCCTGATCTCAATCACCTTTGCCTACGTGGCCACTCCACAGCAAGCCCTCCCTCGGCTATAAAAGGGGGCATACCTACTCTCCATCGCCCCTTGCACCCACAGAGCAAGCCTGGGTGGAGCTCAAGAGCAGGAGTTCATGGCCTTTCGTGGCCAACCCACTAGCAGTCCTTGTTTTATGAGAGAGTTAAAACCAAAGACCTTTTGGAAGGTGATGATAACACCCAATATTTCCATCTAGTTGGTAATGGCAAACATAGAAAACAACACATCTTCAAATTAGAGCAAGAAGAGGGCATAATAGTGGGTGATGCTGAATTAAAAACTTATATCACAAACTATTATAAGGGGTTATTCGGGCCACCTAAGGATAATAATTTTAGCATGGTGGAAAACCAGAACCACGATATTCCTCAGGTAACATAAGAGGAAAATAAACTCCTCACAGCACCTTTCACGGAGAGGGAGGTAAAAGATGCGGTGTTTCCAATGGAACATAATAAATCCCCTGGTCCAGATGGTTTTCCAGCAGAATTTCTATCAAGTATTCTGGGAAATTATAAAACAAGACCTTATTGCACTCTTTACGGATTTTTATAAAGAGTGTCTCCCTCTTTACAGTCTCAACTTTGGAGTAATTACTCTCCTCCCTAAAGTAAATGAGGCAACAAGAATACAACAATATAGACCCATCTGCCTACTCAACGTGAGTTTTAAATTTTTTACTAAGGTGGCAACAAATAGACGTATGGGAGTGGCTAGCAAAGTGGTCCGTCCCTCCCAAACAGCATTTATGCCAGGACAAAATATCATGGAAGGAGTTGTGATATTGCACGAAACTATCCATGAATTACACACCAAAAAACTAAATGGTGTTATTCTCAAAATTGACTTTGAAAAGGCCTATGATAAAGTTAAATGACCTTTTTTACAGCAAACCCTTCGAATGAAGGGTTTTTGCCAACAATGGTGTACGTGGGTCCAAAGTTTTGTTTCTGGTGGAAGTGTGGGCATCAAAATTAACGATGATATTGGGCATTACTTCCAAACAAAAAATAGACTTAGGCAAGGAGATCCCATGTCGCTTATCTACTCAATATTGTGGCTGATATGCTCTCTATTTTAATTACGAGAGTCAAAGATGACGGCCAAATCAAAGGAGTGATACCACACTTGGTGGAAGACGGATTATCTATTTTGCAATATGGAGATGATACAATCTTATTTATGGACCACAATTTAGAGCAAGCTAAGAATATGAAACTTCTGCTCTGTATCTTTGAACAATTGTCAGGTTTAAAAATTAACTTCCACAAAAGTGAGATATTTTGTTATGGAGAAGCCAAACAGCATGAGCGGGAATATACCAAACTGTTTGGTTGTGACTTAGGATCATATCCTTTCAGGTACTTAGGAATCTCGATGCATCACAATAAACTCTGCAATGCGGACTGGTATGTTATTGAGGAAAGATTCAAACACAAACTAACTACTTGGAAGGCCAAACATTTATCCTATGGGGGATGACTGATTTTGTTAAATTCAGTTTTGAGTAGTCTACCTATGTTTATGATGTCCTTCTTTGAGATTCCTAAAGGTGTCCTAAAAAAATTGGATTTCTATCGATCCAGGTTTTTTTGGCAAGGCAACAATGATAAAAAGAAATATCGCCTAGCCAAATAGGATATCTTGTGTTGTCCTAAAGATCAAGGAGGTCTGGGAATAGCTAACCTCTAGATTAAAAATAAATATCTACTCAGCAAATGGTTATTTAAATTGCTAAATGAGGATGTCACATGGCAGACATTACTCAAAAAAAATATTTGAGTTTGAAATGTCTTTCTCAGGTTAAAATTAAACTTGGAGACTCGCAGTTTTGGAAAGGTCTGTTGAATATTAGGGAAGACTTCCTAGATTGTGGGACCTTCAAAATAAAAGATGGCTCACAAACTAGATTTTGGGAGGATACTTGGGTGGGCACTAGACCACTTAAGGAGCAATTTCCCAACCTATATAATATAGTGTATTATCCTCATGTTACAGTGGCAAATGTTATAAATCAAATGCCATTGAATATCTCTTTCAGAAGAGCATTAGTTGGGGATAAATTGATTGCTTGGCGTAACCTGGTAGCGAAACTAGCCACTTGCCGCCTTTCTGTTGGGAGGCATTTTTTCACTGGAATTTACATGGACATGGTAATTTTATAGTACGGTCTATGTATTAGTATCTCATAAACCAGGACAGTCCCTTCACAAATAAATTTATATGGAAGTTAAAATTCCTCTCAAAATAAAGATTTTCCTTTGGTACCTCCAACGAGGTGTTATTTTAACGAAGGATAACTTAACTAAGACAAATTGATCTGGAGCCAAAAATGTTGAATCTGTGACCAAAATGAAACAATTAAGCATCTCTTCTTTAATTGCCAACATGCAAAAATCATTTGGAGAGTTGTTCGTATTGCTAGTGGGTTAACCCCACCAAGATCAATACCACATATGCTTGGAAATTGGCTAACAGGTATATGCAAAAAGGATAAAAGTTTGATTTATGTTGGGGTTGCAGCTCTTATGTGGGCAATATGGTGTACGCGAAATGATTTAGTCTTCGAGAAAAAACGATTCATCTCTTTTCTGCAGGTTGTTTTCAGAGGAGCATATTGGTTGTGATTTTGGTCCCTATTACAACATGAGGAAATGGGGGAGACTGTCCGCTTAGCAAGTAAGGCATTGGAGGTCGTCGCCTTGGATATATTTGCCAACAATGGATGGAGAAGCAATAGTAGATTTTGCTTTTTAATTTTTTCTTGATTTTGCGTGCTCTTTTATTTGTGATCAGCCTATGAGCTGACAGAATTGTAAAACTTGGCTATGTGCAGTCGTAGAGGCCGGATATTTATCCTTTTTCTAACAAAAATCCTACACCTCTCGCACCCTGCTTCCTCCTGGTGCGAGCCGCGTGGCTGTTGGCAGCTCATAAGTGCGCCATGTGTGAACCGTAAGCGCATGGATCATCTTAACCTTTCTCTTAGAGTATTCATCTAAGGTTTGTCAATCCACGGATCGACAATAAACTAACCAGGGTTCTCCATCTAGTCTTATGGGTTAGTCCTAACGTGAAGCGTTGATTGCACCTAAAAGATATGAATGGTAGAATATAGGTTGATCACATCCACATGCATAGGTAAAAGATAGCATAACAAGGTGACTCAAGCCTTTCACCTTCTAGTTGCAGCCCTTAGCCAACGAGCAAGCACACCAAGCATCTTATCTAAAGCAATCTTTAAACTCCTACGTCCGGTCAACCTCCCGAAAACGCCCACCTTACACGGGATCACACCTTGTCATGGTACTCCCTATCTGTGTGGATAGTCTAAGGGCACACCCATAAATGAATGTGTCTAGAAATCATAAAGGGTCAGCAGACTAGATCTAATCTCCATGATTACATGAAGCATGTTATGTAGTCTAACCATTGCATTAGAGTAAGGAACAAGCACATGGCTACCTCGGATCTATAGACTAAACAAACAAATATATATTCAGAAGTAAATGTAGCACTCATAGCACCAATAATATGAGAAGAGGAAAACTTAGGGGAAGAATTTTTTTCTAGGTCATCTATTGATAGCGATGCATTTATGCTACACATTCTTGCAGAAGCAGAACTACAATATGCATGAAGACAGGAGATCCTTGAACTAAGATAACAACTAGAGTGGATTAGGATAAAGGAAAAGGCTGCTGCAGCCTTGAATTCAGCTTTAACTGAAGGTCTCTAATGTAGTAAGAGGGTTTCTTTTTCTTTGCTGATTTATGAGTTCATATAACAAGTTTTTTTTGGAGCAACTTTGGTTAGTTTTACTGAGCTCTATTTGGACAATAAAAGTTTTATTAATTGCTTAAATATGTACAAATACATCATGGATTTAATGCGAGCATTTCCCCTGCATCAATTTCAGTTAAGATTTAACTATCAGTACATAATTATTCGTTCCCATTCTGATGATATTGGTCCCCTCGGTGCATGAACTCTAATGCCTCTAACCTGTTATATTGTAGCTGAGGCAATCAATGCCTCGAACATTGAATATCGTTACAAATATTGTATATAAGGAAGATCGTTGTTGTTAAGAAATTAATTAGTGATCATTTGGTGTAATATTTAATTAATTATGTAATTAGTTAATCATTAGAGAAAGGGGGAAAACCACCTCATGTGGGGGTGCCTCCAAGGGACACCTTCTCCCCAAATGCCCCTTCACCATGTATATAAGAAACAGTCCCCACATCAATGAGATCAACCCATTCTATTCCATCCATTTCATTTGTCTCTCTCACTTTTACTTCACAACACGTTATCAGTCACTTTGCTCTCTACTGAGCACAAGAAAGCACAGGGAAGAAGAAAGGAAGCCATGAGACCTTGAGACCATGGGTATGAATGCACCCTGCACGTTTATTTGCACTAGAGATGGTTTTCTAGTTTTCTTTCTGGTCGCCGGCGATGGTTCACTGGACGACGCCCAAGCTTTTGCTTCCGCAACAGAAGGCGCCAGTTCTTTGCACGACAAGCCAGCCATCCTGCAGGATGCCATGGCCACCATGGTCGCCGCTTCCGTGATGACCGAGGCCGTCGTATCTACCATGGTCGGAGTAACTGAAACAAGGCTAACGCCCTGGCCATCGACGCCGGCGGCATCCTCGAGCAACACTGGGATTGGCCCTCAGGCCGGCCCCTCCATCAACGGTGGCACCCACTTCATCGACCTCCATAACCGCATCCGCGGCTTCTTCCTCCTCCACGGCAGCACCTGCTACATCTTGCTCGGCGTTGGAGCCACCGGCGTCACCTCCGGCCTCCACCACGGAGGCGCCGCCCACGGCGGCTGACCCGAAGTGGGTGGCTCTCAAGGCCTGCAGTCTTCGTTGACGGGTGGCCGTGGACCGCCACCTCGACGTGCGCCGCGGCACCTGGAGCCCTGCGGCGCTGGGCTCCCCCTCCTCCGGCCGGTGAAGTGCCAGCTATGGCCGGCGGCCAGTTTCAACCGGCAGTCGGGGGCGGGCGGGGATGGAGGAAGAGGAGAAGAAAGGGGAGGCCGGCCTGGATCCGGCGGGGCTCCTCCCCTCGCCGGCGGCGCCATCCGGCGACGCGAGCACCATGCGGCGGCGGCTACTGGGGGTGGCGGTTAGGGTTCAACCCTAACCGGCCGCGCCCCCTTCCTTATACCGGCCACCAGGCCGGGCTGCCACCAGGCGGGCCGCCACGGGCCGTCGCTAGGCCGACCGAGCCGGTACACAAGCCGCCCCGTGGTGGGCTGCCAGCAGGCCAACCAGGCCAGACCGCCATGGGCCGAGTCAGGCCGCCAGCAGGCTGGCCTAGCCGCATCGGATCGAGCCGGGCCAGGCCGCAAGGCCATCAGGCCGGCCGAGCCAGGGCCAGGCGCCATGGGCCGTGATGGGCCACCATAGGCCGACCAGGCCAGATCGCCCACGCCACGTCTTTCTCCTCCGAAGATTTATAGTAAGGCCCCCAGACTTATCAGTATTTACATGTTTTAGAACTCTAGTTCTACATGTTCATTAATAAGTCCCTGGATTGTTCTGTTTAAGTCCTCAGACTCTGTAGTATTTGCATATTTGTTGTAAATAATATCTAAACTATTAAGTTTAGTACCAATGTACTATAATTACCACAATAATTATGTGATCCGCAGATTCACATGGTTATGCAAATATTACTTTATAACAAATTTCATGTGTCATTTATTTAATATATCTAATACATGACACTTAAATATTATACTACATCAAGTAGTATCAAGCAAAATAAAAAAATATTTTAAGGTATATTAATTTGAATTTTTGGAATAATACAAGGTGATGGAGACCTAGGCACTGGCTGCAATAAATTATATAGAATTGTAACAAGTTCTATAAGAATTTATTTGCCCTGAGACCAGGCCTTTAGGCAGCAATTTATTTGCCCATCACTAAGAGGTCTACATCTCATGATGATTACCTACAAAGTGTATATCCAAAACATTCTATACAATAACAATTGTATAAAATTTGACTATCAAGTCATTAATTCCTGCAGGAATACCACCAAAACAATTACATTGTTTATACCTTAATACATGCAAGAATCATCTTGATTTTAATATTTTGCTACCTACAACACCACATGCCACTTAATTTAACACGATAAATTAAATATATACATGATTTGTTCATGTAAGAAAATTGGCGTATCATACCAAATATTAAAATTTGGAATGATCAAAGGTCTCCACCTTTTGTTTTGGTAATTACCTTGATTCATATTTCATATTGACCATACATAAGGTAGTATCACAATACTACTATGGTATGTATATTATCACATAGTGACCTATCATACCTAATTTTGAATATGAATTAAATAAGGCTTATACTAACATGGTGATTACCTACTAGTGTAACACATGAGATGGTGGAGTCTAAGGCATCTAAGAGCAATCATGCCAAACTATGCCTATAGCAACGAGTTTCTCGTCCACTGCCTTAAAATCTACACCATTCTGGTGACTATCTTTTGACATGTTCAGACACTAGTACACAATGATAGAGACTATATCAGTGACAATTCACACTTGATAATAGCAGTGATTTTATCACCTGTCAAATATGATGCCCACACTACTTGCAATTCCAAGATATAAAATTTTGTGTATATTAATTCAAGACTCATCTTGAATTCACAAATCAAGGGCATCTAGTTTGCTTAAATAAATAGTAGAAAATTGTGCAATATATTCTCACAAGAATGGAGTCCAAAACATGTGCAACAATTTTGTCGCCTGTCACATTCAGAATAGTCCACTTATAATCAAGTATCAACTTGCACCAATAATTTGCACATCAATATTTTCATGCTATATAATTTACTCTTCGAGTAAATTCATCAAAATACATGATCTACTCATGTAGGACATGACTAATGTTTTTCAAATAGAATTTTCAAATTCTCATTGGATAGAATTTATTCTCCAATATGGGTATCTGATATCAACAATATCATTGGGAGACACATGGCATGATTGCCACTTTAGCTCTACCCTAATCAAAGTACCCAATCTATCCTTGAAATTACCACACATACACCTTGAGTGTGACTACATTTCCTCCGCTCATGTTTTACAAAACAGAGTATCTAAATTAGGAAGATCCTTTTATTCTTTAGAACTCTCATTTGAGTTATCAACAAAGAATAAATATTGCCCAAACTTTATCAGGACTTTCAAGTCCATGGCAATATCCAATATAATTGATCGCATACATAAAATGTCATTTTATCAAAAGTGATCATAATGACCAATTTCAAGTTTGTCTAAAGTGTGGTCGTACATTTCATGTACATATTATTTCTAAATCAAATATTTGGTTCAAGAAAACCTCAACTCCATCAGAGATAAGAGCATTCTAGGGGATTAAGTTTGAAGCTCACTTCGGCTAATGAGACCTCCATAAGTCTCCAAATTATCCTTAGTTATCATTAGTCTAAAACTATACTGTAATGTGTAGTACATTGTCCATCATTAATATCATGTATCTCGTACATGATACCCATAGGTCATACAAGTCAAAACTTGTACTGGAGTATTTCAAAACTCTATATACATGACCATTAGGGATTCAACCAATGAGAAAAGGAATTTCATTTAGTGGATCAAAAGAACCACTATCAAAATATGAGAGATTTCAATCTTCTCATGAGTATTCAACTATTAACCATAAATACACTCATGTATCTACATCAAGTAAATATGTTTCAACATATTCATTTTATGGTTTCATACTGAAACCTATTACTGAGAGTCATTATGACATATCAGCACTCTATTTATTATAATAGATATATGCAAACTGAACACTCATTTGAAAAATTCTTAATATTATTTGGAAAGTATTCAACATACATCAATCCCTATCACATGTTGCGTACAAAATAATTTTTCGGGCTTGATTCAATCAAGCATGTGCATATGATTGACTTCGTCATTTCTATCATATGAATAACATGAAAAATTATTGTCAATTCTATTGGTCATAATTATAATTCTCAAAATCTTCAGATTTAATGGGCACCGCATGTGTCACAAGAGAATTTAATTTTAAGGCCCTCTTACCTTAAAATTTTTAATGAGCCAAGTTCTTGAACACATTCAAGACAAGCATATGGCTATATTTGGCCAACCAAATGGACCATTTAAGTGCTTTAAAAATGCCAATTGATGCATTTAACAAATAGTTCCACATGTGTTCCTTACTCATAAGGCACCACAATTTACCAAATTCATTGCTCAAATTTTCAATTTAGAGCAAATTATCCTAGACGTAGGAACAAATCCAATTATTTGAAGTTATTTGGTTTTGGGAACTATAGCACTAGGTATCATATATATGTCCATCTCAATTATGGCTTAAATGAATATATTATTGAGATAATTCATTTGCATGACCAACAAAATAGAATTGAAATTTATCAACATCTAGTTGGTACTATGCGGACTTACACACCACATAATTAATCCAAATTCATTCAACTGCAATCATACGACTCCCTCCGTTGCAGTATTTACGTGAAAATTTGGCTTCAGCCAATAATCTCCCATTACATGTTGGATATGCTTCGCATATACCAATATCACCACCTCAGCATACATCAATGGGCATTAAGGACCACCATAAAGGTATTATTATCCGTCATTCAGATAATACCTAAGGTCTCTTATGGGGATTTTAGATAAGCCCATATGTTGATTATATTTTGAGGACAATTCCAGACATTAGGGGGAGATTAATACCACACAAAAGAATGCCAGACATTAGAATGTTTTAATCACATTCAGTCCCCACATCCATGTACCAAAGAATATCTAAACTAACAAGTTTAGAACATCTTATATTTGTAATATATTACAAATAGCCTGCCAAATGCATTTGCTAATATAAGTGTCATCATATCCAATCCCTACGGATTAATGTACCAGAAAGAGTGAAGGTACCATATAAAATCACTCAACTCCCAAATTAAAATAAGAGGGGGAGAAGTATGGTCACTATGGATACAACTTATTACAAGCATCCGCAGAAACAGGGGGAGACATCCTCTAAGATAGTAAATGCAAATCAACATCATGAATGTTGTATGACACTTTATGGATATTCAAATCCAAAGCCTATGAATGTTAAACATTCAAAAGTCTAGTATAAGTGCACATAAATTTAGGCATTGGATCATTGGAACTACCTAATTCCATTGTTGTGAGAAATAACATGGAACTCTAAAAGTTTATTATTTTCATATGCTATATTGATTTCATTAATCAATCATTCTAAGACTACAAATTGTCGACATGTACTCCTTCTCAAATTTGTCATACACCTTTAACTGGATCCAGACCAAAAGTCCTAGGCAAAGTGTCTCAACACTCAAATTGGGTCATATTAGAAGGTGGCAATAAAGGAGAATTGCTCTTGTTCATTAGTGAGAAGTATTTACCACAGTAATATCTTCTTCTCACATTGCATTCTTTGCAAAAGCAAGGTGGTGATATATCAAGAGCTTGTAGCACATGGTTTCACGCAAAAACCAAGCAATACCTCTGATGGTATATGTGAAAAATTATGTTCCTTCATTCGATCATTGGCAGATCAAATAAATGGATAAACTCAGTCATATAATGTCATGATTAGACTCTATATTTTAATTGAAGTACAAACCGCAACATACATCGTGTATAAACTCAAGTCACTCCATGACTTGAAATAGTCAAGTTGATTGTGGTACAATTGACTAAGTCAATCTCTTTCACAGAAGAGTTACTCCAATCAATATGATTGCATATGTGTGTTCACAAATAATCCAAACTGGATTTTCCATCATCTCAACACACAAACAAACAAGCAATCATTTTAAGACGGAATTTGAGATGACATATTTGGTTAAAACCAAATTATACTTAAGTTTACAACTTAAGCATGTATATCAGTTCACAGATATTGTTCATCAATATCAAAATAATGTTGGATAATCATATCCATCATCACTTATGGTCGTTTAATCCCTAAAGATGGATCAATAATCATCTAGACCCTGGGATAACAACTATAGTGCCATGCAAGCGCTCAAATATTGCAAATTGCAAAATGGTCAAACATTGCAATTGCAGATAATTTGCTATAGCTTAAAATGCGCAACTCAATCAAGTCGTTTAGCAGGAGTCAAATTGTATATCTATAGATATACCATGGCACCAATGAGCTTGATTTATTCAATCAAGATATAAACATAGTGATTCAAAGTTACTAGCTATATAATCCCCATTTTGCTAGATCATAAACTGATATCATGATGGTATAGTTCTAATGGGAGTCATCAAAATTAGACTCAAATAACTATTTCCATCCATCATTCTAAAGTACCACCTATGTGGATGACTATAATGAATGATTAAATTAGATTCTTCTGAATCATGAACAATTATCTACATAGATAGATAATATTGCTTGTATTGCATAAGTATAACAGATTTCATAGAGCAATATCAACATGTGTATTGCCTGGCATGTTTATTCTCATTTATCACACAGTAGAGAAATAAACATCTTACAAATCAAATATGTGAGAACCTCACAGATTTATTTATAAAGTTCCTGTCCACCACAGTGGAAAGTAACAATTTTGCAAGGCTCAGGGGGAGACTCTCCTGAAACTTTATTCTGTTCAAATATCATATTGTACTCTTTTTTCTATATGAGTTTTTCCTCACAAGGTTTCTCATAAAGGTTTTAATGAGGCAATATCAATACAAGAATATATGTCATATCACCTATTTTCCCCAACGGGGTTTTTGAAGGATGATATTGAAGACATATTATATGTCATATCTTCTATTTTCTCTAAAAGAGTTTTTAAGGAGATATCAAAGACATATCATTTTCTCCTCATATTTTTCCACTAGGTTTTGAGGGAGGTTATTCAAATATGATCCACATTGATCTCAAACTTTTCCATGAGTTTTTCCTTTCAAGGTTTTTCTCATATAAGTTTACAATGAGACAATAATCACATATATGCCATATCATTTTCTCCTTATATTTTCCCACCGGGTTTTAAAGGAGTTTTGATGGCATATACACATAAAATTAGGTTCTCCTCAAGTTTTTTCCCACGGGGTTTTTGGAGGAGTTTTCCTATATAATTCATGAAGATCGAAGGAATCACTCATGGACTGTTTACAAGATCTCAAGAAGCAATTGATCAAGGGGGAGTGTTATGAAATTAATGAGTGATCAATTGTTGTAATATTTAATTATTTATGTAATTAGTTAATCATTAGAGAAAGGGGGAAAACCCCCTCATGTGGGGGTGCCTCCAAGGGACACCTTCTCCCCAAGAGGTGTCTCCAAAGGGCCAAATGCCCCTTCACCATGTATATAAGAAACAGTCCCCACATCAATGAGATCAACCCATTCCATTCCATCCATTTCATTTGTCTCTCTCACTTTTATTTCACAACAGTTGTTAACGAGAAAATTATTTTATACAAGCACAACAGGATATGTCAATTGCCGCTTCCAATTCCTTCCACATGACAGAGGCTCTGAGAAATCGTCACTTCCATTCTGATGGTTGACAGATGCACCGATGTAACCTGATAGTGTAATTTGTTGGGAATAAACCCAAGTATGCACAAATCTAATAAATAGACACATCTGTTCGTATACATTGCCAGTAAACATCACGATCTAAAAGGTGAAACATACTGTGTTATATTGAATACTGGTTGTACATATCATTGAGTAGCATATTATATCACTAGCATCGCTAAATTTTTCAGTTTCTAAAGGAAAAAGTCCTTTCGTCCCCCCTCATCTATTGGCCGAGTTCGATTTTCCCCCTCGATGTTTGAAACCGGGTATCAGAGGCCCCCATTCTCCCAAACCCGGCCATTTTTCCACCTCTGCCTGTTTTGCTAGTGGTTTCAGCTCGTTCCAAGTCGTCCGGCCGCCGGCACCGGGCGGGGCGAGCCGCTTCCGGCTAGATCACCCAGAACGAGGAGAGCTACAGAACCAGTAGCTCACTAAGGTTCCGTTTGTGTAGTTGGTTGGCGGTGAAGATAGCCGGAGGATGTCATCGACGAAGAGGCCGAGCTCGGGCGGCTGGCGGGAATAGCGGCCGCGAGATCCGCGGTTGCCGACGGGGAGAAGCTCAGCTCGGGCTAGAAGCGGCTCCGGCATGTGCGCGAGGAGGTGTAGGAGGTCTGGGTTGGGGCGATTTTGTTTTGGAGCTACTGTGGAAGTGTATGTGCAGAGGAAGAAGAAAGACCGAGAGATGGAGAGCATAGCGACCCTGGGTGTCGTTGCTCCCCCAGCGCCTCCTGTTAGATCTTTGAGCCTCCGACGAGGACCTCGCGAGAGGGGCGATCCGCGCCGCTCCTTCTCCCGTCCGAGCCCGGCCGTCGTCGCTCCCGGTCGCCACCGCCGCTCCCGTCCGAGACCGGAGCGAGCCCAGCCGCCGCCGCCCCCGTTCGCGGCTGGGCCCGGCTCCCACGCCCTGGCCGTCGCTCTCGCCCGAGGCCAGGGCGAGCCTGGCCGCCGCCGCCAGCGCTCAATTCCTCGTCTAGGGGATCTGGCCAGAGGCGGGTCGCGCCGCCCGGCGCTGGCGGCCGGACGACGTGGACCGAACTGAACGGGTGCCACGTGGCCCGAAACCGCTATCGAAACAGCCAGGGGTGGAAAAATGGCCGGGTTTGGGAGAACGGGGGCCTCCAATAACCGGTTTGGAACATCATGGGGGAAAAACGAACTCGGCCAATAGATGAGGGGGGACGAAAGGACTTTATCCTTCTCTAAACCTTATCATGGTACCGTGGTAATACAATGTCCTTTATATTTTTATATATGAAAAATGGGATAAAGCCTTTGTTTAATTAAGTACGTTATTGGATTAAATACTTTTTAAATATTTATGCTTAATTTACATTATTGTTTTGTTTATGCTTTATGTGTTCGACCACCAGAGTTACCCTGATTGACTCTGGATCGATATATTGAAAAGTTGTGCGAAGACGTGCTTGCCAATAAAATTTTTGGAATAAATAATAAATGCCACTCCAATGATGATATTTAATTTCACAATAGCAACGTATGGGCACGCTACTAGTAATATCTAAACGCATAGCTACATCCTGTCGAGGTTATGGCAGCCGTGTGGCTCAATGAGCGATTAGGATTCGAGGGGGCGTACAGCTTTTGCCGAGCATTAGATTTGTGACGAGGTTGTGATACATGAACATTTCACAGGTTATCCATCTGGTTCCATACGTGGAGTTCACAGCTAGATTGGCGAAAGACAATGTTTCACATGATTGTCTAAAATCCTGTTTGGATCTATTCCAACTAAAATTTTCTCCCTCCGTCTCAGGATATAAGGCGCGGTCAAACTTGGCACGGTCTTCAATAATAACATTTGACTCTTAATATCTTTTATAATATAATACTTGTAGCAACAAAATTATAGTCATATGAAAGTACTTTTAAATATGAATGCAATTGTATTATTGTTGTAAGACAAAGTTTTTATTATACAAGCTTTAATTGTAGGTCAAAGTTTTCAAAGTTTGAATTTTGATTTACGTGCGCGCCTTGTATCCTGAGACGGAGGGAGTAGATAGCTAAAAGGGAAAAGGCTCTTTTTAGCTAGTTTAGTTAGTTGGAAGCATTTAAGTCATCTCCGATCGAGATGTGTATTATAAAGGAATTAATATAGGTTTTTCATTTTTTTCAGAAAAAAGAAGAGACTCCCTAAGAACATAATTCTTTTACAATGTTATAAGATGGATGATACATAATTATGGAAGCTAACAAGTTTATCCGGTCTGTATGACACATGACTCGTTGCCAATTCCAACGTTCTCTTTCGGTGAGTTAATTGGTGTCGCTTTATTTGACAAAGATTACCCAGCCACTCAATTAAAGAGGAGAGGACTAGTTCAGATGAAGGCACACTCAAGGATCGCCTGCCAGTGAACGAATCTCCTCGAAAGCTCGTAGTGCCTATCATGGTTTCACGTCCAATAATGAGTATATGTAGACGTTTCTGGCTGAACCGTGCTACAGAAAACAACTAATTGTAACGACTGGGTTACAACAGAGACAACAGGTGGGTCATCCAGAGTCAGAACAAGTCAAATGATGAGCACGCTCAACATAACTAACCAGTGACGCAGTCATATGATAACAATTTCCTGGATCTTACAATGCAAGCTATGAAGTGATTACAGCAGTCCATCTCAGAACATTGTAAGCATAAATGGTCTCACGTCGTGCATATCACGGTCTCACGACGTTTGTGGCTGAAGTTTTACATCAGAGACAACAGGTGGATCATCAAGAGTCAGAACAAGTCAGATGATGAACACTCTCAATCATAAATGATAGCAATTTCCTGGATCTTACAATGCAAGATAAGTAAGTGATCACAGTGCAGTCCATCTCAGATACAGTGTAAGCATAAATACGCCATCGGTAGCTCACAACACAGAGCAGGAATGGAGATTTGGGAAGCTATGGAGAGGGAGAACCATGTGACAGAGCGCGGCCTCGTCCCCGTCAACGGGGGTAGCAACGTGCAGGTGCAGCACGAGCACGGCTGCGCTAATCAGATGGACGGCGGCTTCGTGCACAGGGGCCAATCATGGTACGCATATGGAAATCAAAGTTACATATATATAAATATATCTGCACGAAATGCAAATGGAATTGTTCTGAATCTTTGTGCTTGAAGCCGGTACGCCAGCAGCGACATCCCGAGCGATCTGCTGGTCAAGGTGGGAGGCGTCAACTTCCACCTCCACAAGCACCCCATGATCTCCCGGTGCGGCCGCCTCGTGCGGCTCGTCGACGAGGCATCCACCCTGCACGGGCCCGACGCCGTCACGGTGATCGAGCTCCCGGACCTTCCGGGCGGCCACGGCGCGTTCGAGCTGGCCGCCAAGTTCTGCTACGGCGTGGCGGTGGGCATCACAGCCGCCAACGTCGCTGCGCTGCGGTGCGCCGCCGAGTACCTGGAGATGTCGGAGGAGCTGGAGGAGGGAAACCTGGCTTCCCGCGCCGAGGCGTTCCTGAGCTACGTGGTGGCCTCGTCGTGGCGGGACTCGGTCGCCGTGCTCCGGAGCTGCGGCGGCGATGGCGAGGAGAGCCTCTTGCCGTGGGCCGATGACCTCCAGATCGTGCGCCGTTGCGCCGAATCCGTCGCCGCCAAGGCCTGCACCAACCCACGCGCCGTGCGGTGGCCGTACGCCGGCAGCAGCAGCAGGACGCCGTCGCCGGCGAGGCCGTCGTCGAGCAACGGCGGCGGCGGCCGGCAGCCCGCGCCGCCGCCGCCGGACTGGTGGGTGGACGACATGTGCACGCTGAGGATCGACCACTTCGTGCGCGTCGTGACCGCCGTCCAGGCAAAGGGCATGCGCGCCGACCTCGTCGGCGCCGCCATCACACGCTACGCCACCAAGTGGCTACTGCTCAACGACGACAAGGAGAGCTCTGCCGCCTCGGCGTCGCGTGGCCGTCACGGCAGCGCACCGTGGCCGGGGCATGCCGGCGGCGGCGCGCTACAGATGGTTCTCGCCGGCGGCGAGGGCGACGACACGCAGAGCACGGAGACGGCAGCGAGTGAGCAGAGGAGGGTGGTGGAGAGCCTGATCAGCATCATCCCGAGGCAAAAGGACTCCGTGTCGTGCAGCTTCCTCCTCCGGCTGCTCCGCCTGGCCGTCGCGCTCAAGGCGGCGCCGGCGCTGGTGACGGAGGTGGAGAAGCTCGCCGGCGCTCAGCTCGACCAGGCGACGCTCGCTGACATCCTGGTCCCCTCCTCCTCGTACCCCTACGCCGGCCTGCCCTCCTCCGCTACCGCTGCCTACGACGTGGACCTCGTGCAGCGCCTAGTGGAGCAGTTCGTGGTGCAAGAGCAATCGTCGCCATCGTCGTCGTCGCCGAGCCGTGGCAAGGAGAAGCAGGAGCAGAGCACTCGGGCGCAGCGCGTGGCGTGCCTGGTGGACGCCTACCTCACGGAGGTGTCCCGCGACCGAAACCTGGCGCTGGGCAAGTTCCAGGCGCTGGCGGAGTCGGTGCCTGAGCAGGTGCGCCCCTGCCACGACGCGCTCTACCGCGCCGTGGACGCGTACCTCAAGGCGCACCCGGCGGCGGGCGAGCACGAGCGGAAGCGGCTGTGCAGGGCGGTTGACTGCGGGCGGCTGTCGCGGGAGGCGCGCGCGCACGCCGCGCGGAACGAGAGGCTGCCGGTGCGGGTGGCGGTGCGGGTGCTGCTGTCGGAGCAGGAGAAGATGGCCGGCGGGAGAGCGGGGAGGAAGGAGAAGGAGGAGGAGGTGGTTGTGGCGCTGAGGATGGAGGTGGAGAGCGTGAGCGCCAAGTACATGGAGCTGCAGCGGGAGGTGGAGCTCCTGCAGAGGCAGGTGGAGCGGTTGCTGCCGCCGTTGTCGTCGGCCGTGGCGGGGAGGCAGCAGCAGCAGAGCGTGTCGGGGTGGGCGAGTGGGTTGAAGAAGCTCGGGAGGTTGGGGAGGATTCAAGTGGAGCAGCCGGCAGTGGCGGCGGCGGCGGCACCCGGCGAGACGGTGAGCAGGGAGCATCGCCGGAGGAGGAACTCTGCCTCCTGAGCTTCGTTCGTTCGTCCCTGCACCTTCGTTAGCTGTAGGCTGCACTAGGACCCTAGGAGTAGGTGTGTGCTAGTGTGGTGATGTGTCCGTGTGAGGCCTCGATTGGAAAAAAAAAAAATCTTTCATCGCCCGACGTCACTTGAAACTAAACAACGCAATCGCCACCCTGTATTATTCTCAAACCCCAACAACATTGATCTTACAGGAATTCTTTCATCCTCTTGTTTTCATACACACGTTAACTCACAAACACCTAAAACATTTACAGTACGGTGAACATGAAATGGGACTTCGTATAAGGAAACAGAGGAAGCACATGAGTAAATGAGAGGCTCTTGAATTATACTCATTGTAGCCTTGGAGGTGGGAGAAGTGCTGGGGTTAACACAGAAGGCAGGTCGTCATGGCGGCGTGCCCGTGCCCGTGGCCGGCGCGCTCCAGATGGTCGTCGCCGGCGGCGACACGGCGGAGAGCACGGAGTCGGCGGCTAGTTAGCAGAGGAGGGTCGTGGAGAGCTTGATCAGCATCATTCCGAGGCAGAAGGAGACTCGGTGTCGTGCAGCTTCCTCCTCCGGCTGCTCCGCCTGGCCGTCATGCTCAAGGCAGCACCGACGCTGGTGACGGAGGTGGAGAAGCTCGTCGGCGCGCAGCTGGACCAGGCGGTGCCGGCCAACATCCTCGACCCCTACACCGCGTACGACGTGGACCTCCTGCGGCGGCTGGCGGAGGAGTTCGTGGTGCAATGGTGTGCCGCGTAGCACAGCATCTCTACCCACACCCCGAACACCACCTGCAGCTGCCCCGGCGTGTTGCGCTTCTTGTTTACCAGATGTCTGGCGAGGTTTGCTGCATGGGTACGGGCAGGGGCAGCTGAACCATTCCTTTCATGAGGGCTGATGTATATCCAATCACTGGAATCCAACGATTGATAATTATAATATCCCTTCAACTCTTCTCTGGCTTTGCAATACAATCACTAGAAGAGAATGGGGCATTAGCACCGGTTGGTAAACCCCATTTAGCACCGGTTTTTCAACCGGTGCTAATCTTTCGGTGCTAAAGGGTGCCCTTTAGCACCGGGTCAAATGCCCGATGCTAAAGGCAATCTTTAGCACCGGGTGGCAACACTACCCGGTGCTAAAAGTTTCTACGCGCCAAAAAAAATTAAATGTTCTACTCCTCATCCATGTCTCTCTCCTCACTTTTCTTCCCGCCCCCATATTTTCTCCCTGTTCGTTCTTCAAGAACTGAACTTGTTGATCTTGTTCTTCAAGAACAAAAAAGGGAAGATAAATGGTGGAAAGAACAATGAGAGGAGAAAAAAAGATATGAGGAGTCGAAAAAACACACTCAAGATCCAACAAAACATATGAAATTACAAAGATTCAACAATCATGCACTCATACACCTCAAATTCAATAAACTACACATCAGGACCAAAATCCCAATCATACAAACTCACCGCGTGCTGCTCGCGCCGGAGGGCCACGCGCTCCGCCTGCCGGCCGCTCGCACCGCACGCCTGCGGCCCGCGCAGCCTGTCGCGCGCCGCCTGCAGCCCGCGCAGCCAGCCCGCGCACGCGCCCGCCTCGCTCACCGGCCGCCAGCAGCATCTGAGAAGAGACGAAACCAAGTTAGAAAGAGAAGAGAGAAGAAAATGAGAGGAGAAAAGTGAAAGAGAGAAGGGAGAAAGATGGAGGGGGATGTGCGCTGCTCCATCTGCTTTTGCTGTGGTGGCTGGCTGATTTGCACCGGTGGTAGTCACCAACAGGTGCTAAAGGATTTAGCACCGGTTGGTGGTTATCACCGGTGCAAATAAGTAGGCTTTAGCACCGGATTTTATCAGCAACATTTTAGACCCGGTGCTAAAGCCAACATTAGCACCGGGTTTTTATAGACCCAGTGTTAAAGGCTACATTAGCACCGGGTCTAAAAATGTCCTCTGTTTATGTGCTCCGCGGATGCCTCATTTTCTTCTAGTGAATCTTGGGCGAACAGGTGATGGCAGCATGTAAGGACGTTCCACAAAGAGGAACATCGTGTAGTTGGAAGATTGTCTTGGTTGCCTTCACAAGGGACACTACATCTCCATCATTAGAGTCCTTGAGGAACTCGTGGGTGGCAAGGTGCCAGGCAAGGATGCTCTCATCGAAATCCTGTTGGGTCGATCTCTTCACCGTCACGGCCCAAAGGCCGTGACGGGCTCTCTCGTTGCGCCCTGATCGGGGGCGCCCAACCAATCAATGGTTGGTGGGCCCCGTCGCACAGTGCTATAAAGATGGGGTGGGGGGCTAGGGCGCACCTCACGAGGTTGGCCGCGCTGCCAACACTACCACCCACAAACCCTACCGATCTTGGGAGCGCTGGAGCGACGGGAAGCTCTACCACGACCGCCGCCAACGTCTGGGTGGGTGCGGCACACACGCTGCCACCGTCCCGACCTCAACCGGAGGCCGACCGCACCACCAGCGTCTTCCCCACCTGCGGCCGCCCCTGCGACCGCCACCACCGCCATGGCCGCCGTCGACCCCGTCGCCACCACCAACGGTCTATGTTCCTACTCTCCCCTTTTAGGTGTAGTTCTTCTAGATCTATTAGTTGTTCATGCATGCTCATGTTTTAATCCTAATTATCATGTTGTACACGTGTTAATCTACTGCTAGTTGATCCTACAGTTCTATCAACTCCATCTCCATGCACCAGGTGAGATCTTCCAACAATCTATATCTCTGAAGCGTGCACTGACCACGGTAACTTCTTATCACATTCTCTTTGCTTCCACAAGCTCGCACCATTTTCTGTATCTCAGCCCGCACCAACCCCTTAATTTCCGCAGAAATCATGCTGCTGCCATTTTCCGAAAAAGAAACCATGCTGCAGCCTGGACGTCTTGTATCGCCAGTGAAGGAATCCACCAGGTTGTGCTGGCCAATGGAACCTGACCATCTTTTTGTTTGTGCTGCCTTGACACTCCACCGAAGAGATACAAGCAGCTTATGCAGCCGATTCCAACCCCTAGCTTTTAACATGGCACAAGTCCATGTTGACCCCATTGCCCTCAACACTGATGCCATCTCAAGGAGGGAAGCCCCAACAAGCGGTATGTAAGTGACCACCACATCGACTCTGTTGTAGCCATCTTTGACTGTGCTGAAATGAAACAGGAAGAATGATGTCGCAGTGCTGAGTAATGAGACAGCACGGAAGCAGCGCCCCCACCATTTATGGATCACAGCTGCCTTGGTGTAAAAGATATCATACAACAAGGAGAGCTGCATCTCAATCAGCTCATATATGCTGCCGTTCTTTTCAAGAAAAAGCTTTAAGGCGTCCATCTGAAACTTGGACGGACAGACTTTATCATCCACAAATTGTCCCATGCAAATATAAAGCAGGTCATGAGCACCCTGTAGAACCACTTCAGCATCCAGTTGCTCTCCGCGTGCAGAGTAAGGCGCATCCTTTTGCCTGATTTCAACATTATCAAGATAATTGCTGATGCTATCGAGGCTGGAGGAGCTGAGGGCCCATACTCTCTCCCAAATCTTCAGAACACCAGAAAGAAACATCATGGCTGCAGCCATGACCAGTGTCCACTGTCTGCCAATATTCTTGTAGAGGACATAAATGGTTCCCACGGCCTGCACCGAAAAAGTGAACGCGTGACGCAGCCAAAGTTGATTGTCCGCCATGGAGTAAGCGGTGATGGTATCCTGGCCGCCCGAGATGCACCAGGAAGAACGGTGCCCAGAACGCCATGACCTTGTGGTGCTCATCTGGCTTGCAGTTGATGGACATGTGACCAAGGGTGTATATTGCTGTGGAATCAGCCAGCAGGTACATTAGCCAAAGTACAATCCTCAGCATCTGGGAGATCCTGCGCCGACGCATCCCTGCAAAGATGAGTAGGAACACTTGTAGCATGAAGCTGACAAGGACCAAGATTTGGACTTCCCATTCGTTCCATAGATGCAACACTCTGGACATGACTTACACTACGGGAAATCGGTTGTTTGCCGTGTGCCCACGGCTTTGCCGTGTGCCTCTTCGCGGGCACACGGTGGACCCAGGCAGGCACACGGCAAAGCCACCTGTTTGCCGTGTGCCTGCCAACGTGGCACACGGCAAAGACTTGGCACACCGTGGACCCAGGCAGGCACACGGCAAACAGGAAGGCACACGGCAAAGCCACCTGTTTGCCGTGTGCCTGCCACGTGGCACACGGCAAACAAGTGACACACGGCAACGTGGCCGGTTTGTCGTATGCCTGCCGTCAGGCACACGGCAAACAGGCCACCACAAACGGCCATTGTGTCGGCCGTCAGTTTTGCCGTGTGCCACTGTCAGGCACACGGCAAAGCCTTCCTGTTTGCCGTGTGCCCGTGCCACGTGGCACACGGCAAACAGGTGGCGCACGGCAACGTTGCCTGTTTGCCGTGTGCTGCCTGCATGCACACGGCAAACAAGCTGCAAAAAGTTTGAATTTTGCTTCCAAAATTTTTTTGCTAACTTATTTGTCCATGTATTATGTCATGTTAGTTTTGTGCATGTTTTGCGATCTGTTTGCTATATTTAATCATTTTATAGTCATTATTTTTAATTTTTCTGATACGACAAATTTGAACTGTAAGTGTTTCGAATAATGTAATGTAATGTTCGGAAAAATGTTATTCGGATTCTTAAGACTAATATGACGCCATGTCCATTAGATGGAATCAAATTTTGAATATATTGTTCGCTTACTGTGTGCTCGAATTTGGGCTTGGTTCGTTTAAAAATTTTAAAAATACAGAAAAGGTCAAAAAATTATAAATTTTGGCGTGATGTCATGTTTTCATATGTAGAGGCTATGGTAAAAAATGTAGAAGGTTTCGAGCAAGTTGACGCATTGACTCTTTACAAACCGAAGCTTCTCGGGAGAAGATCTAAGAGTTGTGAAAGAGATGTTGTGATTTGAAGCAACGTGACGTTTGAAAATTTGTTTTCTATCAAAACTTATTTTTTATAGGTTACATATACCTTAGACAGGTTCATGCCAAAATTTGGTAATTTTTTGAATCCGTTTGGTATTTTTTAAATTTTTTTTGCTTAGGCAGAAAATGTTTGCCGTGTGCACTGCGAGAGAGCACACGGCAAACATTAGACAGCTCTTTGACGTGTGCCCAGATCCAGGGCATACAGCAAACATATAAAAAAATTTAAAGAATATGTTGTACGGATCGGATGATCCGATCGAGCCGAGGAGGACGCGGTCGGAGCTATCGCCTATCGTCCGATCGAGCATCAACGACGAATAAAGGATGAGTCGCAGCAAGATTGTACGGATCGGATGATCCGATCGAGCAGCGGACGACGCGGTCAGAGCTATCGCCTATCGTCCGATCGATCATCAACGACGAACAAGTGACGAGTCGCAGTTGTATGGATCGGATGATCCGATCGAGCAGGGGAGGACACGGTCGGAGCTATCGCCTATCGTCCGATCGATGTTTGCCGTGTGCACTGAGGGAAGGCACACGGCAAACATTAGCTTTTTCTCTTTGCCGTGTGCCCAGATCCAGGGCACACGGCAAACACATAAAAAATTTAAAGAATATGTTGTACGGATCGGATGATCCGATCGAGCAGAGGAGGACGCGGTCGGAGCTATCGCCTATCGTCCGATCGAACATCAACGACGAATAAGTGAGGAGTTGTAGCACGATTGTACGGATCGGATGATCCGATCGAGCAGAGGACGACGCGGTCGGAGCTATCGCCTATCGTCCGATCGATCATCAACGACGAACAAGTGACGAGCCACAGTTGTATGGATCGGATGATCCGATCGGGCAGGCGAGGACGCGGTCGGAGCAGTAGCCTATCGTCCGATCGATGTTGGACGCACGGGATGCATCCCCTGATCGATCGGATGATCCGACCGCGCCCTTCCCGCGTCGATCGGATCATCCGATCGACGCGCTCGATATTTAAAAAAAACCCTTTGCCGTGTGCCCTGGATCTGGGCACACGGCAAAGGGTTAGGGTTTGACTTAACCTCGGGCCACACAACCCCGCACACACACGCGCACACACACTCACACACACACGCGCGCCGCTGCTCCCCGCGCCGCGCCGCCGCTGCACCCCTGCGCGTCCCCCGCCGTCTCCCTGGCCGCCGCCTCCCCGGCCTCCGCGCCGGCGCTCCTCCCCCGGTCTCCGCGCAGCCGCTCCTCCCCACGGCCGGCCGGCGCCTCCTCCTCCGCCGCCTCCCCGCTCCCCCCGCGCTGCCGCCTCCCTCGGCCGCTGCGTCTCCCCCATCGCCGTTGCCGCCCCGGCCTCCCCGGCCGCGCCGCCGCCTCCATAGCCGCCGCCACCGGCCTCGCCGCCGCTGGCCGGGCTGCCGCCGCGGCTCCCCTCCCCGGCCACCGCCGCCGGCCTCGCCGCCGCTGGCCGGGACGCAGCCGTGGCTCCCTGTCCCCCGGCCGCGCCTCTCCCTCCACCGGCCGCGCCACCCCTGGCCCCTGCTCCTCCCCCGGCCCCTGCGCCCCCGCACACACACACTCACACACACACGCCACTTCTCTCCCCCGCACACACGCACACACACACTCACACACACACGGCCACCTCCACCACGACCTCACTGGCCGGTCTGTGAGTTTTTTTAGTTTTTTTATTTAGTTGCTTAGTTCTAATTAGTTGTTTGATTTAATTTAATTTAGTTGCTTAATTTAGTTATAATTAGTTGTGGAGGGTTTGTTTTTTTCTTATTGCTTAATTAGTTTTATTTCTTTGAATTTTTTTATGTGCAGAAGCCACCGTCCACGGGAGCCCATCTCCGCCTCGCCGCCGTTGAGCCTCTAGGTGAGCCGGAGCTGTAGCGGGAGTCGGAGTAGGAGCGGTACCTGGAGCGGGAGCCGTAGCGGGAGCGGGACCGCGAGTCTACACCACGCCGGCCACGCCTACACCGCCAACGCACCGTAAGCACCGCAATCACGCTCGCGTTACATGCATGTTCGTAGATCACGTAACCCAGTTAGTCGTTTCCCGTTCGAAAGAGATACGGTTGGAAATATGCAGAACTTTGCATATCTACGACCGTATCTGTTTCGAATTGTCCACATTATTTGGACAGCCCGAGGATGCGTAGCTAGAGTAGGTTTCCATAGTCTACTCCGATCTGGGACAGGATTTCGGCAGCATCTCCCCGGTGTTCTCCGGATACACAATCTCCCTCTGGGACGTGTATTTGGAGAACAGCGGGGAGGTGCTGCCGAAATTCTGTCCTAGAACAGAGTAGACTATGGAAACTTACCCTAGCTACGCATCCTTCGGTGGGATTAGGACCTATCTTCACCTAGTAGAGAGTATAGACATCATGTAGGACATACACTATGTACATGTAAAAGAATTTCATTTTCATTTGCCGGTGTCATAGAGGATGAATGATCGTACCTGGATGCACACGGGTTGGCACCCTGGGGGTGATGTGAGTGTGGATTGGGTTCGGAGGACCGAGGCTTTTATAGATGAAGCATTTTCAAAGGTTAAAGGAAAAAATAAGACCACTTGGTGTCCTTGCGATAAATATGGGAACACGCGTCGAAGAACAAAGAAAGAAATGACAAGTCATCTTTTCAAACACAGATTTACGAGAGACCAAACCCAGTGGACCTACTATGTTGAAGGCAATAATCGTAGAAGAGATGAAGCCGTGAGACAATGCATTGAGGAACTTGATTCAGATGCTGGGGTGGCGGACATGTTAGATGACTTTGAGGAAGCTCAGTTTGATGAAGGAGGAAGGGAATATGAGCCAGAGCCAAGTGCGAAGGCGTACTACGACATGTTAGCTGCAGCTGGTCAACCCCTTCACGAGCATACCAAGGTTTCCTAATTGGATGCTATTGGGCGCCTAATGGCCGTGAAGTCTCAGTTTGCACTGAGTCGAGATGCCTACGATGTTATATTGACGGTATTTGGCAGCCTGCTTCCGGAAGGTCACATTCTGCCAAAGAACATGTATGAGTCACAAAAGGTCCTTCGTGCACTTAAGATGTCTTACAAGAAGATTGACGCCTGTCCTAAGAACTGCATCTTATTTAGAAAAGAACACGAGAATGAAAAGTACTGTACAAAGTGTGAATCCTCAAGGTTCTTGGAGGTAGACGCTGGTGATGGTCAGAAGAGGCAGCTCGCGATCACTGCGAAAGTCCTACGGTACCTTCCATTCATACCGAGGATCCAACGGCTGTTCATGAGCGAGGACATCGCAAACCAGATGACATGGCACAAAAAATGGAACTCGATACAAACCAGACAAGCTTGTAGATCCATCCGATGCTGAATCATGGACCCTTTTTGACTGGGATCCACCATGTTAAAGCTGCTGAAGCTCGTAATGTACGTGTTGCGTTGGCGACAGATGGCTTCCAACCTTACAGAATGTCGGCAGCCCCATACACTTGTTGGCCTGTGTTCGTTATCCCTCTCAATCTTCCCCCGGGTGTTATTTTTGAACGACAGAACATTTTCCTGTCGTTGATAATTCCTGAACACCCGGGGAATAATATGAGTGTGTTTATGGAGCCTCTGATTGATGATTTGCTCCGTGCTTGGGAGGAAGGGGTTTGGACATACGACCGAGCTACAAAGACAAACTTCATAATGTATGTGTGGTACCACTACTCTCTGCATGACATGCCCGCGTATGGGATATTCTGTGGCTGGTGTGTGCACGGGAAGTTCCCTTGCCCAATATGCAAGGCGCGTCTGAGGTTCATTTCGTTGAAGAAGGGCGACAAATATTGTTCGTTCGACAAACATCGACAATTCCTCCCTATTGACCATCCATTCAGACGAGATAAGAAGAACTTTAGGAAAAGGCGTCGAAGTTAAAGACCCTATACCGCACATGATGACCCCTGATGAGATTCGTGCTGAGTTAGAAGCCCTCGTGATGAATAAAGATTGTGGGTTTGTGGGATATGACGAGCAACATGCCTGGGCGGATATGTGTGGCTTGTGGAGGCTCCCCTATATGCAAGACCTCCTTCTACCACACAACATCGACATGATGCACACTGAAAAGAATGTCACTGAGGTGACCTTGGGTTCAATCATGGCCTGGCCTGATAAATCAAAGGACAACGTTAAGGCTAGACTTGATCAAGCAGAGTTATGCAACAGACCAGAGTTGAACATTCCGGCTCCCCAAGAGGGAAAGAGGTGGAAGAAGCCAAAGGTCGATTTCTGTCTAACGCCAGACCAAAGGAGGGAAGTACTACGCTGGATCCAGAACTTAATGTTCCCTGATGGGTACGCAGCGAATCTGAGGCGAGGGGTGAACTTGACTACTATGCGAATCAACGGGCTCAAGAGTCATGACTATCACATATGGATCGAGCGGCTTCTTCCGGTGATGGTTCGAGGCTATGTTCCTGATCATGTCTGGCAAGTGCTTGCAGAGTTGAGCTTTTTCTTCCGCACGCTTTGTGCTAAGGAATTATCTGTGACAGTGATTAAGGAAACGGAAAAAATGGCGCCCGTGTTGCTCTGTAAGTTGGAAAAGATCTTTCCACCTGGCTTTTTCAATCCGATGGAGCATATGATTTTGCACCTCCCATACAAAGCACGTTGGTGCTATTCTATTGAGAGATGCCAAAAAGTGCTTCGAACTAAATGTAAAAACAAATGCAAAATTGAAGCTTCTATTGCGGAGGCATACATTCTGGAGGAGGTCTCAAACTTCACATCAAAATACTATGCTGACAACCTTCCTAGCGTGCATAATCCACCCTCTCGTTACAATGTTGGCGACCATGAATCGAATCTCAGTCTTTTCCGAGGGCAACTCAGAAGTGCAAGTAGTTCGGCCATCAAGACCTTGAACCATGAAGAGTGGAGCAAAATCATGCTATATGTGTTGACCAACCTTGAAGAAGTCGTGCCGTACATAGAGTAAGTTTTCAACAAGCGTTTAGTATTTCAATACTTTGTATTCTGCATCCAACCCCTGTTGACGGCCATTATAACCTCGTAGTGACCGTCAACATTTCGGTAAAATGAGGATGATCATACCATACTCCATGCATAAAACTATTTTTATTGACAAATTCCACAAGTTTTGGATGAGTTGTGCTTGCAGGATGAACCAGGAGAAACAAGGGCCAAACCTGGCACAGGGCCAGGCCGGCCGGCCTAGCCCAGGCCGACCGGCCTCCCCTGGCCAGGTCTGGCCACGTCACTGATCCACAAGCCATGCCAAGTGCCCAGGATGATCAAGCACCATGCAAACAACGTCGGTTTGATCCAAGGACCCAGAAGGCCTAGAGGTGAAAGCACATGGATTGAAGGGCCCACATCCTAGGATTCTCGAACAAGCTTCAACTAAACGCAACTATTACCGACCTTAGGAGAGCATCAGGACCATCCATGCAGAGGACGGTGCCAAGTGGCACCAGGGCCGGGCCGGCCGGCCTAGCCCAGGCCGACCGGCCTCCCCCTGTGGCTACCACGTTCCCTCCTTCGCGTGAAGCCTAAGCAGATCCTTGGCGTGCTAATGACGCTGACATCCACCCCCTGGAGGCTATAAAAGGCAGCTCATTCACCTTGGGAAGACACACACAACATATCTCAAGTCTTTACTTGAAGGGAGCTCTATTATCTTTTTCATTTCTTAGATTAGGATTAGAGTTGGGAGTAGAGTCGAGTCGAGCTTAGCTCGGATCTTCGGAGTCTTCGGAGTTCTGGTAAAGCTCTTGTATCCTTTCCTTCTTTGAAGAGTTTATTTATATAATTACTTTCTTACTTCAGAGCTTCAGTTATCTTTTATATTTCTATCTCGCTCTTCTTTTAGAGTAAAGATCTTGCTCTCTTTAGAGCAAAGTCCTATCCCCTTTAGTTTTAGTGTAGAGTTTAGCTCTACCGGGCTTTATCTCGCGGGTTTGCTCGCCTTGACCGGGCCGTAATACGCCTTAGGGAAGACGGGGATTTCTCTTGACAGGCCTCAAGAGAAATCTTAATCATCGAGTGCAGACGTTGTGTCTGGCTTGTTGATTAACTAGGAAGTGTGTTGCACCCCACGGAACTGCAGTGGTAGGCGGCAGGTGGTGACAGCCCTGTCCGTCCTTCGTATTCCACCACGTTCGGGTGTACTCATAACAGTAGTGCTGAGCCCAGAGAACCCCCTCTCTCATCCTGTTCTGAGGTTCTCCCGTTCTAGCCGTCGAAGCGAGCTCTGTTCCCGGTATCTAAGCTAGGGTCTAGGCTAAGGCTAGAGTGCCTTTTGCTCTGAGTTAGAAAGAGTCTAGGTCCGGTCTCTCCCAGCGTCTTTCCTTTTCTTTAGAAATAGGTGCTCCGAGTGTCGCTGGTCTTTCAGACCTTCTATCCGGTCATTAACTTGACCATTATCCACCCAAACCTAGAGTTTGTGCCCCTGGGTTTGTGGCTTGATATTTCTGGCAAGATATATCATTTCATTCTTCAATACACTTTAACCATCTGCTTCCTTGCGGAAATATAATACGATACCCTGGGCTTACACCCAAGGTGAAGTGCTACAACGAGATATATTCTGTGCGCTTGCAGAATTAATTTTGCATACAATGACATATATCTACGCGCTCTTGAGCGTTGCTAAAACGTGACGCTAAGGAGTGCCAACAACCCCATTGTTCCTCTTTGGTATACAGGGAATTTCGTGCGGAATTCTGGCACGGTCCTAGGGCCCCTACCCTACAGGAAATGGATACCCTTCTTAGGCAGGGTGCGGAAAATGGAAGACCTAATTTCATTTCTTGGTTCTCACAAAAGGTAATGAACAATTTAGCTCGTTAGTAGTTCGTAGTATGACATTACAAGTTGCTCCCCTATAATATGATGAAATTGTTTCCTGTTTTGAACTTGTAGGCTCAAAAAGATACTTCTATGAGTGCTGAGTTGCAATACGTTTCCAAAGGCTTTGCCTATAGGGTCAAGTCATTCGGCGCTTATGATGTGAATGGGTATCGTTTTCACACAACAAGCCATGAGCACAGTCGCCCCAATCGAAGAACCACAAATACTGGAGTTTTTACTCCAGGAGACGATGAACTCGTGTACTATGGAATAGTCAAACAAATATACGAACTGGACTTTCATGGCTCGAAATCCCTGAAACCTGTCATATTCAATTGCCATTGGTATGATCCTCAAGCTATGAGATGTTCCCCAGAACTTGGGCTAGTCGAAATTCGACGGTCCTCCGTGTACAAAGGAGATGATGTTTATATTGTGGCCCAACAGGCCACACAAGTCTCTTATCTCTCATACCCATGCCAAACCGACCAACGTCTTCTGGGTTGGGATGTTGTGTACAAAGTATCGCCACGCGGCAAACTACCTGTCCCAAACAATGAAGATTACAACATAGACCCAAACACATATGCCGGAGAGTTTTACCAAGAAGATGGGCTAGAAGGGACATTTCAGATAGACTTCAGCGAAGCGATCGGAATGGAAGTAGATAATGAAAGAGTTGAGCAGGAGGATGCCGGAGATGTGATTCATAATGTGAAAGACTTAGAATTACTTGAGAAACTACGATTAGGCAACGACAACGATTCTGACAACGAACCTCTTTTGGAGCACGGTGTTGAAGATATGGACATGCGTGATAGCGATGCTGAGTCTTGTGATCCAGCTAATGTGGATCATGATGACTATTTCTAATTCGTGTAAGATATGTGTACTAATGTATTATAAATCTATATTTTCTGAATTTATTTTTTGTACTTACTTTTTGTCATTGCAGGTGATTGATCAAATATGGTGGGGGGCGGCAGAGGTGTGATGAGGTCGCTCAACTCTCTCCTTGGGAGGGGCAGCGGTTCGGTGTCGTCCTCCAAGGGGGCCAACAGGGGAAAAGGGAAGGGTTCAGCGAGTTCGTCGGCGGCTGAAGGTACTTACACTTGGTCTTTTTAATTATAGTGATCTTTCTAATACCTGTACTTACACTAAACTCTTTTTAATTACAGTGGAGAGACCGCGGAGGAGTACTCGCAGGAGGGCATCCTCGCCTGTACCCTCTGAGCACAGCTCTAGTGCGGAGGACGACCGAGAGGAGGATGCGGAGCAGGAGGACGGGGAGGAGGAGGCGGACCAGGAGGGGGAGGGAGAGGAGGAGGCGGACCAGGAGGGGGAGGGAGAGGAGGAGGCGGACCAGGAGGGGGAGGGAGAGGAGGAGGAGGAGCAGGAGGGGGAGGAGGGGGCGGAGGGAGGAGACTCACCTAAAGTTTGGTTGCGAGGCTCCTCTTCCCTCCCGAGACGACCCATACCTATGGCTCAACGGCCGGTTATTGCACCCGACCCTCCCAGGTAATTAACTTGACATGTTCTTACTAATGTTTGTTCTCATGTTTTTATGTATAATTAAAACTAATAAATTTGTCTTTTTTACCTTTAGCAGGGGCTTTGAGATCGTGGAGCCAGGCGGTTACTCTCGCCTTCCCAACGGCATTCTGGGCCAGCTTTGCAGGTTGCATTACCCTGGCGTCATACAGAAAGGGGGCCGAGAGCAGCCGGCGTGGTCGTGGGAGGACTACGCGACCACCCAGGACTTGGAACTAGATGAGAATGGTCAGGTGTTTGGGAGCAAGGCGCGACAGGTTGTGCTCGAGCTGTTTGTAAGTATTCTTCGTGTTACATCGCATTCATTAATTATTTTTGAAATTACTAATACATCAAGTGATTTGTGCAGGAATTCTACAAGCCGCTGGATGGAACGTTGAACCAGGCGATCCAGGTGGCTGACATGGCCTGCCGCAAGCTGGTGGCCGATATGTGGTACGAGACGAAGCTGTGTGCCATCATACAGTGGTGGGCTCACCATGCACCTAAACGCGAGAGGCAGAGCGTGCCGAAAGTGGAGGCGAGAAGAATGATGCTGACGAAGGAACAATTTCTAAAGGTAAATGTTCAACATTTAATTGCTTTGATCAATTATCGGTGCCTCCGTAGTGCCTTGATGGCGTGCTTGATGGCGTGCAGGTGCCTCTGTGGTGGCTAGATAATAATGATCGGTGCTGGGGTATGGTGGTCGAAAAGTGGTTGACGGAGGGTTTCACGGAAAAGAGTGAGGGGTGGTCGAGTGCAGCGCGTGGCATTCCCTTGGACCCCTGATACTGCCCGCATCCTTTTCCCCAATCCTCGGGCAACGGTGAGCTCTTCTCCGGCGAGCTTTAGTTTGGCCAGCCGCCTCGCTCGAGGGGAACGCATGCGCGCACTCTAATCCTGAGCTTTTTCTTGACCAGGAGGTGCGGCATGGGGTCCTGAGGGGAGGGAGCAACTCCGGCGCTGCTCCGGCCGCTTCTCCGGCGAGTTCACGCCGGTCAAACGCGCGGCGGCGCGCTGTGTGCGGCGGAGACCGGCGAGGGGTGTTCAATTAGAAGAGGATTTCTTTCCAGGGGGTTATGTGCAAAAGTGTTGGGTTTAAGTGTTAAGGTGGAAAAGATTGAGAGGGTTTTCTGGAAAATCTAGGGGCTTATCTGTGAAGAAAGGACTGGTTGGTAATAGATCTTTTAGATCCAGGGGCCTAAGTGTAAAAGTGTTTTCGGTTTTTCTTTTGTTTTTCATTTCAGCATTTATGTATTTCTTGTTTAATGCATAGAAAATCATAGGAGTGTGAGAAAATTGTGAAACCAATTTTGTTATACTTGCTGCATCTTTGGCTACAGCAGAAAAATATAAAATCATGTTGTTTTTATGCAGTTTTCGGTGTAGAAATTTTAGTTAGTTTATTAGCTTTCTGTCAAAATAAATAGTTCTGCATGTCCAAAAATTTTGAGAAAATCACAGTAGCTATAGGATGTGTTTTTGTGAGCACAGTAAATTTTTGGGTTGCATGCTGTGTGTGTAGTTTAATTTAAGTTTTTTCTCCATGATTAGATTGTTTGTGCTGTTAAAAATAGTTGTGCATATGTTTTTGAGCTCAATAAATCATGGTAAATCTGTGTTAGTGTGTAGATAGTGTTTCTGTGAAGTTTTGCATTTTTGTGCTTAATCTTGTTGCTGTTTGTTGTTTTGGTAGATTTATAGCCTTTTTGTCTTTTTCAAAATAATTAGTTTCTGTTAGAGTTAAGTGTTGAAAAATTTTCAGTCGTAATCTTGAGTTAAAAGCTTCTCAGATAAGTTTTTGTGCTGTTAGATAACCTGTGTAGGTTTGTTTGTTTAAATAGTTGCTAAATGACCCTTTATATGTGTGTTTAAATGGTTTTCTATATATCTTTATGTTAATAAAATGTTTTCTAAAAAGTTTTGATGAACTCAGTTAAGTTTGAATCTGTTGTTGTATTTCTTTCTTAGTGATAAGTTAATCTTGTTTAAAGAGATATGCACTTACTCTATAAAATGTTAAAAATGGTTTTTGCAACATCTCATGTGATTTCATGTGCATATCTTGTTTTGTACTTAAGCTGTATAATTGAATTGCTGCATGTAAGATTTTGTATCTTTTCTCACTGTTATTCCAAACTCACACATGTGCATTTTCATGTAGAGAACGTGCTAGCTGACGGGGTGTACAACTTGGTGCCTGAGTCAGAAGCTGAGCAGCCAGAGCCCGAGGTCTTTGTAGTTGAGGCAGAACAAGACCCGAGCCAAGACTCGGAAGGGCCCAAGGCCAGCGAAGGCAAGCACCGGAGTGCATACAACCTTTTTAACGCAGCCGCACTTTAATTTATGTACTTTACAAAGTATTTACCTTATGCATTTAAGTTTTCATAGGAGTTTACTGAAAACCTAGTTGCATGATCCTTAGGAAAACCCAGAGTTTTCTAGTATGTGTAGGTCGATAGAATTGCTAGGCTGGTTAAACGGTAGAAGTCGAGTAATTACCTGTTACTCGCGAGATGCTAAGTTGGTTCTTTCAGAGTTATGTTAACCTGTCATCTAGACTGGAAAAGAAAGTTAGGCCGGGCGGAGAATGTTGGTAGGGAAAGGAATGGAATGTTGTAGCTCCGCCTGTGCCAGTTAAGGCCCGTTCGTTGTTAGCTCTGGGATCAAGATTGAATTGTACTACCTCACATGCTGGGAGTAAGAGGTAGTTGAAACTGGTAACTTATGTACTTTAGCTCGCACTGGTATGTTGAACTACGCCTGACTGCCTATTCATGTGCCGGTTAGAGTAACTCATGGCTGACCCGTCGTTGGTATCGGTGGGGACTGGTACTTGAGGGTAGCAGGGTAGGTCAAGTATTTAGTGTTGGCTGAAGGAACGGCTGGCATGAGCAGCTCGACGGGGCTCGTTTGTGCCGTGTGGGTAGGTTAACCTTGCAAGGGATAAAACCGAATCGATTCGCCGTACTCACGGTATTGAGCTCTTGATCACTGGGCAGCATCGCTAGTTAAGAACTTGAATATTGTTGATGATCATATGTTGTATGAGTTAATTAATCAAGTTCTTGCTCTCAGTTGTAAAAGTTTTATAAATGCTAATCTAGATCAAATAGCTCAACTAAAATTTGATTGCTAAAACTTGAAAGTAAGGATCTATTTTAGTTGCTCTTTTTGGCAAAACAAAAACCCAGCCAAAAGCCTTGCATACTAGGGGTCTTAGTTTTCTTCAGTCGGTTAAGTCTTGCTGAGTATTAAATTACTCAACCTGCTTGTGTTAACCCTTTTTCAGAGTCTGAGTCTAGCTTAGCAGAGCAGGCCGCCGAAGCTTTGCCGTTTGGTGTTCCTGAAGGTTTTCAGTTGCAGTTCGTTCCGGCTTCGCAGGGTGTGGAGCCGAGGGATTGATAATGCCAGCTGGGCTACTTGTGCATTATCATGTTTTTATCGTCGTAGACTCATACTGTTTTAAACTTCCGCTGTGCTTTTAAAACTCTGTGTTGTAATAACTTTTATAATGTCCTGTTTTGTAAATTAAATCCACGTGTACTGTGTTGTAAAATTTGTGACTCGTTAATCATCTGTGCTCATTGTGGAGTGAGACATGCCTCGTATTGGTTTCGACAATGTGATCAGTGGTGTAATCGGGAGTTACCCGACAGCAACTACACGGTTATGTCAGTTGAAGTGCGAGTGTGCTGTACTGCTTGCATTAGCTAAGGGACAATGCACTTGAGCTGACATAATTTGTGGTGGTTCTGCCACAGTTATTTCTCACTTATGTGGTACACATCATCTTGAATTTTGGATTATTCTAATTATCCGACCAACTTTGTGCACATTTTCTATTCATTAGATGTGTATCTTATTTTCTTTTTTATCTATTCAAAAGTAACATAAAAGTTTATAATTTTTATCAGGAGATACCTCATATAGCTCTTCGGATAACTCTACAAATGCATTATTTTTACGAGCTCTTTCAAATCCCGCAGCAACGCGCGGGGAATCACCTAGTAACTTATATAAGTAATCCCCACTCTCTGAAATCTCAAGAAGCCACATCATCACTGCCCCACCAAGATGCATTAATATCCAACTCGAGAGTATGAAACATGAATAAAAAGTTGTACGATTTTATACGGTTTTCTTGGCAGGGAGACGGTTGCGCTTCCCAATGCTGCCGGTTTTCTTGGCTAGTGGCAATGGGACTCCCCTCCATTGATTAAAAGGCCGGCGGCAGTTTTTCTATGCCTCATTCGACCCCCGCGCACAACCACCCCGCCAG
The DNA here is from genome assembly GCA_015476505.1 of Urochloa ruziziensis. Classification (NCBI taxonomy): domain Eukaryota; kingdom Viridiplantae; phylum Streptophyta; class Magnoliopsida; order Poales; family Poaceae; genus Urochloa; species Urochloa ruziziensis. The sequence continues at coordinate 9,675,398 of CM027125.1, read as the reverse complement.
CCGGCGCGTCGTCGCGCGCCCTCCCGCCTCGAGCCGCGTGCTCGTGCTTTTGCCGCCCGCGCTCGCCCTGCCGCCGCTCGCACACCCCCGCCGTCTCATCCCCGCCAACCGGCGCGTCCCCTCCCGCCTAGAGCCCGCGCTCACAACCCGCCGCTCGCACTCTCATTCCGCCGCCCGCGCTCGCCCCACCGCTCGTGCCCTCCCGCCGTGTCATCCCCGGCCGGCGCATCGCCCCCCCCCCCCCCCCCGCCTCGAGCCGCACGCTCACAGCCTGCCACCCGCGCTCGCCCTGCGGCTCGCCCCTGCCGCCGTTTCTTGGCCGGCGGCGCATTGCTTGATCGGTCATGCGCCTCGATCCCCGCGCTGTCGCCGCTCTTCTTACGCCTCTCGCGCTCGCGCTCCCCTGCGGCGATGGATCACGCCGAGGCCACGTCATCACACAGAAGTCTGGATGTGGCGGTTGCTGTTGCGGCGATGACTTCCTTCAACATCGATCGACTGCCTTATGATGTGATCTCCCACATTATTTGTCTCTCGGTGTTTTCTGAAGGCGAAGAATTTTCCGTCGGCGAGTACTTGCGCCTTCGTCAGTCCTCCTCCACTTTTCGGACCATCTGCGACTCCCGCGACGTCCTCCTGTGCCTATCCTTCCGGCAGTTTCGTCGCCACTACAGGTATATGTGGCACATTGTGAGGGCACGCTATTTGCTGCGCTTGTGTGATGTGAATCATTCGGAGGCCCTATTCTACGAGGGGATTGTGAGGATGGTGATTCGGCAGGGTTACGCCGAAGGGTTGCAGCTCGTCATCCATGCCGCTGCTGTTGGGGACAACCCCGCGGCTTACTTCTTGGCGATGCTCCGGTATCGGCTGAACCCAGCAGATCCCGAAGCATTGACGGTGGTCCATCGCATTAGCGGCGGCCCGGATAACGTCTACGGTAGGTGGTGGAACCGCGGCCTGCCTACGTTGCACACCGTTTCAGGGCTATTCATGCCTTCGACATAGAGTTGATCCCACAGGATCCTCACGTGTGCACATGGAGAGGGTGCAGGTGTTGGCCGGATGGGAGTATGGTCACCCTCTTCAGCAGCCCGCAGTGCCGCATCCGTCATGAGTTCGACCTCTTGACGGGGCCCTTCAGCGGTGCTGTGTGTTACGCCGTCAGCAGGATGACTCTGTGAGACACCCTTGGAGTTATTGCTGACCAATGTGTTGGGTGATATCTTTTGTCGGTAAACATAAATTATCGTGGAACTTGTAATAAATCTATGAACTTGTTATGCTATATATGATGTTGCATGTATGTTGTTTTGGTGCCCAGTGGTGGGTGATAACCTTTTTGTTAAATGTTAATTATCATGGAACTTGTAATGAATCAATGAACTTGGTTTGCTATATATGATGTTGCATGTATGATGTTTTTGTATTCAAGGTTGTGCTATGTATGATTGTTAATGAGCTTGTATCATGGTCGTGCTTATGGAGAGACAATTATGAGTTGTTTGAGGAAAAAATCAGATAATGTCGGTTTGAAACACGTTGCACGGTTTTATATGGTGACTTTACAAGATATGTGCATCGGATGGATTGAATATTCTTCCTGTGCGTTGTGAGATTGAAATAAGCGAATACACATTTTCATCCGCTGTGCATACAAGGAAGCATCACCGGACGGAATGGTGCTTAACATGTAATGTGGCTGTAACACAGTTTCATTTGGTGCTGCTACGTTTTGCGGCACCGTTTGAACTCGCGTTCATCCTGTCTAACAGCCGGACAACTTTCCAGGGGCGGGTGAGTCAGCCGCCCCTGCTAATAGTGACCACCCGCCCCTAAAAATGAGTATATCTATATAAGCTCAAGCATTTCTAGACTTGGCCAAAATTTTTGGACAGAGTGCGGGACGCCGACAGGTTGCCCAAATTTTTGCTGCCTCCCGCCCTCCGTGAGGACCCGGTGTGTCCGAGGACCGGTGGATGGTCGCTTCCTGGTGTGATGAGTGATTGACAACATGGTGTGGATTGACGTTTCCCTTGGCTCAAGTATTGCAGGTGTAGAATGCGGCTTGATTGCATTGGTGCAGGTGAAGAACAGGCGCGAAAGGTCTTAGCCATGGCGGCCTCCGAGGAGAGGAGAGACAAGTAGGCTTGGTTCGAGGGACCCGGTGGCCAGATGGATCAAGTGCGGTTCATATGCTGGCAAGAACGAGCAAGGGGACATGGTTCCGGTGCGAGGCAGCGGCTCACGACCGAAGCTCGTACGCGGACGAGAAGCCGGTGCAAGGTGGCGGCTCACAACCGAAGCTTGCACGCGGGGTTTGGTGGTTTGGCCAGAAGACCACCGGATGGACGGTTTTCCTTGGTTTAGGCCTCAAAACCAAGGCTGAGGACTCGACTTAGCAACGGCCCGGCCTACCAGCCAGGGGCAGTCCAACCGCCCCCCAGGGGCGGTGTGACCGGTCCCACCTGGGCAGGTCCCCCGTGAGCGTCGAGGAGCTTCGATCCGGAGGACACGCGGCGTGATCGCAAGGCTTGCGTCGGAGGGAAGCTAGCTTGCGGTGGAAGGTGTCCCAGCCAGAAAAATCTTCACGGAAAATGTCATATTCACCCCCTGAGAGGTATGTATCGCTTAGGGGTTGTCGGTGATATTATCTCCGGCAGTCTTCCACGGGGTAGCCCACGGAAGTGATTTGTAATGCAGGGAAGATCGCAAAGATCGGAAGCAAGATGGTTAGGATGGACAGACACAGGGATTTATGCAGGTTCGGGCCGTCGACTCGACGTAATACCCTACGTCCTGTTTTGGGGTGTTGTATTGCGTGGATTGTGAGTTGAAAGATTTCGTCCTAAGACTTGATGATTTGGAGGCGGTCCCTGCCCGCCTTATATATCGGGGGGCAGGGTTACAAGTCGGTTTGTATCCGATCCTATCTCTAAGAATCCTTTCCTTCTTTACAATAATTCCTATTCCAACTAGTACTTCTCCTTCCAGATCCTTCCTCCGTGCGCCGACTTGTCCCGCACGTCTTCAGGTCTAGAACGATGGGTTGGGCCACCCCCTTTTGGTAGGCTGCCAGGCTTGCTCGTGAGGTACCCGGGTACTATATCCCCCACAGTAGCCCCCGAGCACTTCTTGACCGATCGTTGTCTGTAATTGATCCGTCTTTTCTTGCATGATCCGAGTGCTCCCAAATTGTTTAAGATCTCATCCGAGTGATTTCGAAGAAGATCCAAGTGATTATGAGGAATATCTGAGTGGTTTCGAGGAAGATCTGAGTGCATGATCAGACGCTCCTAAAAACAATTCTTCAATTATGGCTATAGTGAGGGGAAGGAGTGCTCTTTTTTCACGACGCGACAGCGAAGTGAATACACTTAGCCCCCAGGCTTTGGGCAATTTTAGTATGAAATTGGCCAAAGGTCTTCAACTTTTATCCATCTGTATCTTGATCTTCAATGGTGTGCACCTCTAGGTGCACCCATTGGGTGTAGCCCCCGAGCCTTGAGCAGAATAGAATATTCTGGTCGAGGGTCAAAAATATTATGAATCTCTTTTTAAACTTAATCCATCAATGGTGTGCACCTCCAGGTGCACCCATTGGGTGTAGCCCCCGAGTCTTGTTACGACTCAGCATGATCGTGTCAAGACTCTGAAAGCCATGAATTCTGACTGATTTTTTCAGCCCCCATGCCTCTGGGCATGGATTTCAGATAATTTTCTCCTCTTGGGGCTTTTTTGTTTCCCCTTTATAAGGATTCTGTCCTCAAGTTCTTTGAACTCGGCATGACTCCCGAGTCGTGTCCCACAACTCAGCTTGACCATATGGTAAGCCATCTTCTCACAAGATTTATACTTGTCAGCACTTGACTCAGATTCCTGAGCGAATGTAGCGATAGTATCGCATGCCTTACGTAAAAATCAATTGCAAGGATGCAATATTAATTGCAAAATCAAGTCTGGCCGTCGACTAATTTTAGCCTCACGACCGAGTGGTTTCTGCCCCTGAACACTAGCTCAGGAACCCACAAATTTGTTAGCGTAACAGAACCGAAAGGTCGTGCTATATTTCAGCCCATTTAGGCCCACTACTCCACAAAGTCCATTGCGTACCTAACGGTTGCTTTACGGAAGACGAAATATCGCGAGATATCGCGACTCCTTACCGCATCTTTGAATTCAAAGCGACGGGACGTGCCTGCGTCGGTTAAGTTCCCGAGGCACGCATCGCGCCGCGCGCGGGAGGAACGGTTCATTCCTTTATAAGCCATCTCCGCCGCAATCTTCTTCCTTTACTTGCCATTTGCCTCCCCGACGCTCCAGTTCTCCTCCTCGCGCAAGAGCAAACCCTAGATCCGCTCCCGCAGCTTTCCTCCTCGCTCTTCAGCCCCGCTCGTCGCCATGGCGCCCAAGAGGAAGGAAGGCCCGAAGCGGAAGGAGAGGTCGCCGGCAAGGGCCCGGCCGTCCAAGGCCAAGGCCACCGCCGAGGTCGCCGTGGATCGCGCCGCTGAGTGGAGGGAGTCCATCACCACCACCAGGCGCCTCGAGCAGCACGTCATCGACGGCATCCTCCCCGACCAGCAAACCGCCGAGTGGCGCGCCGCCGCCGGTGAGTCTTTCCCCACCCCAAACTCCTCTGATTTGGTGGTGTTTGAATCTTTTTTTCTTCGTGGTTTTGGCGTGCCCGCGCATCCTTTCCTCCGCGGGCTGCTGCACTTTTATGGGATCAGTCTCTGCGCACTGAATCCCAACTCCATTCTCCATATCGCCATCTTCATCAACCTCTGTGAGGCCTATCTTGGGATAGAGCCTCACTTCAATCTTTTTCTTCATCTTTTTCTTCTTAAACCTTATCCCAGAACCGAGTGCCCGCAAGTAGTCGGGGGCGCCGGATTCCAACTCCGCGAGGGTCGAACTCGGGAGTATTTTGACATCCCTTTCCTTACCTCCAATAAGGGGTGGCAGTCCGAGTGGTTTTACGTAGGAAACCACTCACCTGCCATCTCTCCAGAAATCGATTCTCGTCCTGTTCCCTCCCAATCCTGGACCGCTCTTCCCAAGGAGAGTGAAATGGATCAGGTTCGGGAACTCCTGGGTCTCATTACCCAGTTGAAGGACAGAGGGTTGTCTGCCGTCGGAGTGGCAGCCAACTTCGTTCTGCGCCGGGTCCAGCCCCTCAAGCAGCGGGCTCACCCGGCGTATGAGTATTATGCCGAGGGGGACAACACGCGCGAAGCCCCCGAGCGTGTCGACAAAGTCCCAGCCGCCACTCGGCTTGGCAAATTCTTCGCGACCGGAACCTCCCTGAGGACCACTGACTGTCCTCCGGCGTTCAACTTGGGAAATGTACGCCCTGAGGTATTTAGTCAATCTGTTGTTGTTTTTTATTTCAATTCCACCCATTGGGTGTAATCTCAAAACTGAACCCAATTTTTGCAGGGTCGAGCTGCCTTTGTATCCCTCCCTCCTTTGCCTGAGATGCCAAAGGGAGTGGATCAACCGGCTCGGCGCAGGACCGTTGGATCTGAAGAAGCAGTCGGGGGAAGTGAGAGTGATCTGCGCGACTCAGATATCACTCTGTCGTCCTCTCCTTCTCCCGACGTGCTATCTTCGAGTGGTGGGAAGGCTGCCCCTGCCCCGAAGAAGCAGAAGATCTCAACGGGGATCGTGATCAGGGATGCGCCAAGCCGCCGCCAACTCCTTATCTCTGAGTCGTCTGACTCGGAAGAAGATGAAGCTGGCGTCGCCGAGTCGTTAGTCCTACCGCCAATCACCAGCTCGGAGCAGTCTCCACTTGCAGTAGTACCTCTGAGTGCTGCAAGTCCGAGGGACCTCGCTTCCCCCACTCGGAAAGGAAAGCGCCCGAGAATGCGCATTTCTACTCTGTAAGTATCCTTATCATCTCTTGATTTTCCTTTATGTTCTTTTATGAATGATCCATATATGCTTTATTCTGTAGCACACCGTCTGAGGTCCCTTTTGCGGGTCCTGCGCCTCAGTCGGCGGTTGAGACCGAGATCCCGTCAATCCAAAGCCCGTCTGGTTAGAGCTCCCACAAATTAGCCAAGAATAGCCCATAGGAGTGATAATAACGAGATGAAGGTGATTGCGGGATCGACAGAAGGATCCGGGCCAGAATCACCAGGGGGACTGGTAGGGAGGTTCTTGCCCCTCTAGGACCCAACACCGATTTATTAATCACCAGTCAACTAATAATGCATGTTTATACCTTCAATTGTTCTGTACTTGCTGAGTGCGGTGGTACTCAGACTTGCTTAATCTTGCAGCTCCATCGGAAGGTCTTCTCTCCCTTCACCGGCTCTGCAAGTCGTCTTGATCAGGTCCTAGTTCCGATCTCTACTTTTCAATTCTGATTAGCCGCTGCCAACTCTTATGCAATTAATGTTTTCCTTTACCAGGAAATGACATTATTTCATGCTAGGTGGGCCCGCTGGGTGGCGGGGCCCACACCTCCCTTCATCCTACCCTCTTGAAGATTTCTTTGGTGAAGCACTTGGCTAGCTTATGGAAAACTAGAGAGGAAAACCTAAAGAAAATAGTTCAAGTGCAAAGGAAAATAAACTAGAGAGATAGATAGCAGCCACCAAACCCTAGGGGTCCTATTTATAGTCCAAGTGGTGGTGCTCTAATGACTCAACTACCCCTAAGTGATACATACCCCTCAGGGGCAAATTTGACATTTGGAACTCAGATATTTCCGGCTGGGACACCTTCCCTGCAAGTTTGCTTCCCTCCGACGCAACCCTTGCAATCACGCTGCGTGTCCTCCGGATTGAAGCTCCTCGACGCCTCTCGGTCCTGCCCAGGGGGGGCGGTTATACCGCCCCAGGCTGGGCTGGCAGCCCACGGCCCGGAACGTCGCGTCGAGTCCTCGGCCTTGGATTTGAGGCCCAAACCAAGGGAAACCGTCCACCTGATTGTCTTCTGGCCAAACCACCAAACCCCGCGTGCAAACTTTGGTTGTTAGCCGCCACCTTGCACCGGCTTCACGTCCGCGTACGAGCTTCGGTTGTGAGCCGCTACCTCGCACCGGATCCACGCCGCCTTGCTCGTTCTTGCCACCATGTGAACCGCACTTGATCCATCTGACCACCGGGTCCCTCGAACCAAGCCTACTTGTCTCTCCACTCCCTGGAGGCGGCCATGGCTAAGACCTTTCGCGCCTGTTCTTCACCCGCACCAATGCAGTCAAGCCGCATTCTACACCTGCAATACTTAAGCCAAGGCAAATGTCAGTCCACACCATGTTGTCAATCACTCATCACACCAGCAAGCGACCATCCACCGGTCCTCAGACACATCTGGTCCTCATTAGGCTTCGCGCGAAGGGGGAAGCTTGGCGGCCACAGAAGGAGGCCGGCCGGCCTCATCAAGGCCGGCCAGCCTGGTCCTGCTGCCACTTGGCACCGACCTTTGCGGGAACGGTCCTGATGCTCTCCTGTAGTCGGTATTGGTTGCGTTTAGTTGAGGCTGTCCGAGAATCCTAGGTTGGTTGGCCCTTCAGTCCATGTGTTTCCCACTCTAGGCCTTTCGGGTACTTGGATCAAACTGACATCAACTGCACTTCTCCTGATCACCTTGGATGCTTAACTTGGCTTGTGGATCAGTGATGTGGCCAGACCTAGCCAGGGGAGGCCGGTCGGCCTAGGATAGGCCGGCCGGCCTGGCTTTGTGCCAGGTTTGGCCCTGATTTCTCCTGGTTTGTCCTGCAAGCACAACTCATCAAAAACTTGTGGAATTTGTCAATAAAAACATATTTATGTATGAAACATGGTATGATCATCCTCATTTTACCGAAATGTTGACGGTCACTACAAGGTTATAATGGCCGTCAACAACACCATCGTGATAACATGTGTGAAATATTCTCATCATTTATTATAGGTTTCACGTGTGATAACATCACATCATGATAAATTTCATGATTTTTAGACTTATTTTGCTTTTTTAAAATTTAAAAATCATTACTTTGACTTGCGTAAAAAAACACACGGCTTGACTTTGCCGTGTGTTAACCAAAAACACACGGCAAAGAGCCTCTTTGCCGTTTGTCAAAAATAGCACACGATCTCTTTGCTTTACACACGACAAAGAAGAGGCTTTGCCGTGTGCCTGAGCTTTGTCTCATGGCAAAGTCAGGGGTACAAGGCAAAGATCTGATTTCCCATTGTGTTTGGTAAAAACAAAGGAAAAATAAAGCTTATTCAGTAAAAGTTCAGTGTTTGCAGAAAGTATAAAGGTCCAAATTAACCTAGTTGAAAAACTAGGAAAACTACCTCAAGTGCTAATCTACCCAAACTGTTCATACTATACATAGAGCATCAAATTTACATCAAGACTTGAAGTGTTTTGTAATAAAAAGTACAAATTCAACTAACCAGAATATGGTCACATTAGCGAGTTTTGTAGACTTGGACAGTTTTCCGAGTATTTAGGAAAAAAAACATAACTTGATATTTAGCATGGCTAATTTAAACATATCTTCTTAAAAATCCAAAATTATGTCTACCCAATCTAGAAAAGTGCACCTTATATTACAACTTTCATATTGGGATACCAGTAACAATGAACAAAGGAGCAAATGTTCTCAAATGATTTGACCGTGCAGCGGTATACTAGTAGCAATGAATAAAGGAGACACATCGTCAATTACATGGAGTTGCAAAGTGCATGAATGTCACCACATGTATCATTTCATTTATCAAAATCTAAGCGTCGAGCAGCAGGCAGTTCATGGTGAGATTGAAGTAAGAGATTCGTAAATTCTCCTTGGATCGGCGGAAAGAGCATCATTGAGTTATATCCAAATGGCATCCTCATATTCCTTGTCATCAATGGAGCACTCATAACAGTAGCATGTATTTTTATCTGTGAACCTTTTTTTTTAAAAAAAAAGCTTACAAGTTCAGCCACTCCAGAAGAAAACAGTTCTCTTTTACAATGTTCATGGAGATCATACAAACATTTAATTAACCCAACAAGTTGGTCCGGTCTCTATGACAGATGAACACTCGTTATCAATTCAAAACGTTCTCTTTCAGTGAGTTATTTGGTGTCACTTCATTTGAGTATTTGACAAAGATTACCCAGCCACTCAATTAAAGAGGAGGGGACGAATTCAGATGATGGCACACTCAAGGATCGCCTGCCAACGAATGAATCTCCTCGAAAGCTCGTCGTGCCACGTCCAAGTCCAATAATGAGTATATGTTGACGTTTATTGCTGAGCCCTGCTACAAATTGGAAACGACTAATTGTAACGGCTGGGTTACAACAGAGACAACAGGTGGGTCTCCAAGAGTCAGAACAGGTCAGATGATGATCACACTCGAATCATAACTGAGCCGTGACGCAGTCATACTCATATATATGATAGCAATTTCCTGGATCTTACAATGCAAGCTAGGAAGTGATTACAGAGCGCGCAGTCCATCTCAGATACTGTACAATGTAAAGCATAAATACGCCATCGGTAGCTCACAACACAGAGCAGGAATGGAGATTTGGGAAGCTATGGAGAGGGAGAACCATGTCACAGAGCGCGGCCTCATCCCCGTCAACGGGGGCAGCAACGTGCAGGCGCAGCACGAGCACGGCGGCGCTAATCAGATGGACGGCGGCTTCGTGCACCGGGGCCAATCATGGTACGCATATATGCAAATCAAAGTTACATGTATATATATGATGAATATATCTGCACGAAAATAAATGCAAAAGGAATAATTGTGTGTTCCATGTCTAAATTTTTGTGATGTTCCCCACATGAAGCCGGTATGCGAGCAGTGACATCCCGAGCGACATGCTGGTGAAGGTGGGAGGCGTGAACTTCCACCTCCACAAGCACCCCATGATCTCCCGGTGCGGCCGCCTTGCCCGGCTTGTCGACGAGGCCTCGTGCCTGCACGGGCCCGACGCCATCATGGTGATCGAGCTCCCGGACCTTCCGGGCGGCCACAGTGCATCGTTCCGGACCTCCGCTCCGAGTTCATCCTGGAGGGGCCCCGCTCCCGGGGCGGGGGGTAAGTTATCGAGATTCCGCTACCCCGGTCTCCTAGCCGAGTCTGACAGCGAAGAGGAGGAGCCGCTTCCCGGTTGGTCCCCTCGGTCTTCCTCCTCCTCCGTTTTTCCTGGCCTTGCACCCTTCCATCGTCGGTCCTCGCGTGAGACACCGTCCTTCGATCTTGTAGGTTCCGGGCGGGATGCGCCTCCTTCATGATCTCCCTCTCCGGTGGCGGCGACGGTCGACCTCGATGGCCAAGACCTGGGGGCTGGCTCCCCGCCCCAGGGACTCCTGTTTTCCTGCCCTTCCCTTGGTCAGGTGCCCATGAGTCCCGACGACCTTTTGGGCCTTCCGGCCCCCCGGGAGCTGTTGGCCAACATGAGCTCCTGCCTCCTCCTTCCCGCCCTCGAGGGCGTCCTCCGGCAGCTTCCGATTGACGACATTCGGGGGGGCCTTGCCACCCTGGGCGTGCAGGTGACTCCTTTCCGGCTCCAGTGGTTGGTCTTCCCTTTGGGTCCATCCGGTATTCTCATCCTTAGTTTCCTCTTCTGTCTCTTTTTTAGGTTGCCCTTCTGGCGCAAGCCCTCCAAAAGGGAGGTTCGCCTTCCGGGGGCCCCGCGCTCGGGTCCTGGGTGGAGGAGCTGGAGGCTGCCCTCGTCGAGGCCGGCGGGGCCAAGGAAGCTGCGGAACTATCCGCGGCTTCTTTGGAGGCTCGTCGGGCGGAGGCTGCCAAGGAGGTGCAAGAGCTGAGGCAGGCGGGCGTCGATCTCTGGGCCCGCGTCACGGAGCTGGAGGAACAGGTCTGGGCTCAGGCCGAGGTGCAGTGGCAGGCGGTGCAGCTGCTGTCGGGAGCGTTGACCGGCATGGGTGTGGCCGTTTCTCCCCCGGCTCATTCCCCGGCGGATGCGCGTGGGAGCCTCGGTTGGCTTCTGCGTGGGATCCAGTGCGTCGAGACGGTGGCGACGGGCTTGGCCCAGGTCAGCGCCTAGACTGCCTAGCGGAGCGCCCTGCGGGACCTCCGGGAGAAGATTCCGGAGCTTGCCTCCGACCCTGCCGCCTTCCTCGACTAGGCCAGGAGTGTGAAGGCCGCCTCGCGGGTCATGGGGGACTTCTGGCTGTCCCGTTGAGGACCCGGTGTGTCCGAGGACCGGTGGATGGTCGCTTCCTGGTGTGATGAGTGATTGACAACGTGGTGTGGATTGACGTTTCCCTTGGCTCAAGTATTGCAGGTGTAGAATGCGGCTTGGTTGCATTGGTGCAGGTGAAGAACAGGCGCAAAAGGTCTTAGCCATGGCGGCCTCCGAGGAGCGGAGAGACAAGTAGGCTTGGTTCGAGGGACCCGGTGGCCGGTGGATCAAGTGCGGTTCACATGCTGGCAAGAACGAGCAAGGGGATGTGGTTCCGGTGCGAGGTAGCGGCTCACAACCGAAGCTCGTACGCGGACGAGAAGCCGGCGCAAGGTGGCGGCTAACAACCGGAGTTTGCGCGCGGGGTTTGGTGATTTGGCCACAAAATCATCGGTGGACGGTTTCCCTTGGTTTGGGCCTCAAAACCAAGGACCGAGGACTCGACGAGACGAATTTGGGTGGCTGGGCCAGAGTGGCTGCCAGGGGCAGTTTAACCGCCCCCCAGGGGCGGTTTAACCGCCCCCCTGGGCCGGCCCAAGAACGGCGTCGAGGAGCTTCGATCCAGAGGACACGCGGCGTGACTGCAAGGCTTGCGTCGGAGGGAAGCTAGCTTGCAGTGGCAGGTGCCCGAGCCAGAAAATATCTGAAGATCAAATGTCAAATTTGCCCCTGAGGGGTATGTATCACTTAGGGGTAGTTTAGTCTTTAGAGCACTACCACTTGGACTACTAATAGCCCCTCCCAGGGCTGGTGGCTGCCATCTCTTTGGTTATCTCTTTAGTTTTTCCTTTGAACTAGTTTTCCCTTCATCCCCTCCACCTAGAACTACTTCGAATCTTTCTTAGTTTTGTATAGGTGAATTCATGGTTATGTGATGGAGTTTGTGCTGCTCATCTTTGTGCCATGATTTGATTTCCCGAGCTCCTTCTTCCTTTTCTATTATCGTGGGTATTTTCGGAGCTATTTTTGGGGGATTTTCGTTCTTCTTGTTCTACGGCGTTTTCTCTTGGATTTCTTTGGGGGATTCACGTATGAGTGCCTTGTGCCTCTTTTGCTGGTGATCCTTTGCCCCCAAACGCCGAGAATCGCTATGGATTTGAGATTTTCGGGATGAACTCGAGGTCATGGTGTTCTTCGCGAGATCTACGATTCCGGGAGTTGTACTGAGTTAGAGGCCAAGATCTTTTGGGAAAACACTCCACTGGAGTTCTAGATCATCTGACCAAAATCTTGCCTCAAGAGCTCAAGCGGTTTGGAAGATCCACTTTTGTTTTGACTTTTCCCGAGCCTCCCAGGCCTGGGCGGTTTAACCGCCCCCCCTGGCCGGTTTAACCGCCCCCCCTGGGTGTGTTAGACCGAGTCGTGTTTCGGGTCATTTTGGTGTTTGGTTCGATTGATTCGAGTTCCGCTGCTTGTTTCTTGTTCCTAGGGTCAGTAGCTTGACAGTGGCTACGTGATCTTGGCAAGATTACTCTCGGAGGTTTCGGAGTTGTTTTGGGAGAATAGCCGGATCGGTTGGAAAGAATTTTTATCGGCTCCCATTCACTCCCCCCCTCTCCGGTCGCTGTTTCGGTCCTTCAATTGGTATCAGAGCCGGTTACGGGTCTTTGCGACTCTAACCAGTCTAAGATCCAAAGATGGCGTACCAAGATCGGGGTTCCGAGCCTCCGCACTTCGATGGGAAGAACTACCCGAACTAGGTCGCGCGTATGGGCGCTTTCTTGCAAGGCAAAGGAAAGTTGCTGTGGGATGTGACGAAAGATGAAAACTATGTCAATCCCACCAACTTAGATGCCCAGGATGCAAAGGATAGGTTTGAGGCGAATGCTAGAGCTGTTGACTACTTGTTACGTGCTTTGTCTGCCGAGGAGTTTGAGCGTGTTTTGGGCGAGGACCTAGCTAGCCAGATCTGGCAGAAGCTCAAGGTAGCCCACGGTGGTGATAGCCTTGTCAAGGCTAGGCTCTTCTCGATGTATTGGAGAGAATATGAGAATTTCGCTCATTTGCCTGGAGAGTCGGTTGATGCCTTGTTTCAGCGTTTCACTTCTATTGTCAACAACATGAAAGCCAACATTACCGTGCTCCCATACTCGGATCATGACCGAGCTATCAAGCTCCTGCAAGCACTTGATAGATCCATGTGGGGTGCCAAGGTTGAGGCGATCATGGAGTCGGCAAACTATGAGACTCTGTCTGTTGATGAGCTTTTCTCGAAGTTGAAGTCTTCTGAGGTGGACAGACAGTTGCTTGCCAAGGCTAAGAGTCCGACTGATCCTCATAGTCTGGCTCTAGTCGGTGGCTCTGGATATGGACATGCTAACACTCCCAGACACTTTGCTTTGTCTTCTCTTGTGTCTCTTCCAGATGAAGAATATGAGGTGCTGAGCGAGGAGGATCTCGCGTTGCTCACGAGGAGGTTCGAGCGGATGTACCAGAACCGGAAGGGTTCGAGGCGTGCCGGGAGTACGTGCTACAGATGCGGGAAGATGGGCCACTTCATCGCCGAGTGCCCCGAGGATATCAAGAACGACTACAACCATAAGCACCGCCCGCGAGACGACCACAAGCACCGTCCCAAGCACGAGTACCGCTCCAAGCACAAGAACAAGGACGAGAGAAGGTCGAAGAACAAGCACGGTGGACACAAGAAGCACAGATCTCGAGCGATGGTGGCTGATGCGAGCGACATCGACACAAGCTCCACCAACACGTCGTCAAGCTCAAGCAGTGAAGATGAGGACCGCGGCCACCGCAAGGAGAAGAAGAGCTTGAACCGCAACTTCAACGGCATCTCCTTCGCCGCTGTCGACTACTGCACCATGGCGCACGACTCCGTGAAGAGCAAGGACGACTCCGACTCTGACTCTGAGGATGAGGTATTGACCGATCCCACCTCTTTACGTCAGGAGATTGCTAGATTAGAGCAGTTGGTCGATAACCGCGATAATGTGCTTAGGAAGACCAACAAGGAAAAGAGGGAGTTTAGGTCTTTGCTAGGAGAGTCCAAGGATAGAGTGGCTGAGCTTGAGACCTTGCTTTCTAAGACTGGAGAGAAGGCTATGGAGTTTGAGTCTTTGCTTTGCGAGTCTAGGGAGAGAGCAGCTAAGCTTGAGTCTGAGATTACTGTGTTGAAGGATGCTCCTCTTGTGTCTGATGAAGTTGAATGCTCGTTCTGTGATGTGCATATTGCTGATTTGGTTGTGCTCAAGGAGAAACACATGACTTGCTTGGATGAACTAGAGGGTGCTAGGGTTGAGCTTGCTGAGTTGAAGTCTAGGTCATCTTTGCTAGGTGCTTGTACTTCTTGTCCTGCTTTGCATGCTCAGTTGCTTGAATCACGCACCATGATTAGTTCACTTGAAGCACAACTGAAATCTCCCATTGCAAATTCCTGTTCTACTTGTGATGTTGTTGCATTGAAGAATGTTGAGCTAGAACAGTGTGTGAATCGATTGCAAGATGAGAATGATGAACTGCGACAGTGTTTGGGTTGGTTGTCGGGTCGCGAGCCTCAGCTCAAGATGTTGATTGCTGGTTTTAAGAGAGCTGATGGTCGTGGTCTTGGTTCTGAGAAGGTTGGTGAGAGCAGTGGTGAGAGAGAGAGCGAACCTGAGAGTTCCACCACAAACATTCCCACAAACCCACCAAAAGCCATTCTCAAGAACACCTTCACACCCAAACCAAACCACCTGCTAAACAAGCTTGACACCACTCCAGATCCTCCCAATTTCCACCTAAGACAGATAACTTTCAGAGGAGAGTGACCTTTGTGAGGAGTGGGGTTTACCAGCCGAGAGAGAGGGCACAGCCGAGAGAAACCCCAAAGCAAAAGCCAGTCCGCTTCCATTGTGAGCATTGTGGAAGGGATGGACACCTTGAGGAGTTCTGTTGGAGGAAGAAGAGGGAGGTGAGAAGAGAGAAGGAGGTGGGGAACAGGGACAAGTACTACTCTTCTCGTAGTGTGCTTGTGTCTCGTTCACCCTGGCCGAGAGGCGACGCCTTTGTGCGCACAGTTCCTGTGGTTGCCAGTCGTGGTGTTTCAGCTGTTCGTGAGTTTGCTAGGCGGCCTCCGTTTCGTGGTCAGTTTGGTTTGGGGAGGTTCGACCGTAGCTTTGAGGCTAGGAGAGAGTCTAGGCCACGTTTTCTTCCGCATGGTGCTAGAGGTCCGATGGTGAGAGACGAGAGGGTTTCGCGTGGTAGAGTTGATTTTGCTAACCCCTCTTTTGAGCAGATGGCCCGACACTGGTTTGACTCGTTTTGTGCTAACCCCAGTGTCGAGTCATTCGCTCATTCTCGTTCTCGTTTCTGATTGTGCAGGTGGGAGGCTTGGAGAACTTTTGGTTGATGGATTCTGGCTGCTCGAGACATATGACAGGTAATGGGAAGTGGTTCTCCAGTCTCACCCCGGTGGTGTCCAGGCAGTACATCACTTTCGGGGATAAGGGTAGAGGTAGAGTGTTGTCTGAGGGTGCTATTCAGGTGAGCGATACTTTCATGCTGAAGCGAGTTGCTCTTGTCAAGAATCTTGGTTTCAATTTGCTCTCAGTTTCTCAGCTTCTTGATGAGGGTTATGAGGTTCGTTTTAAGCGTGGTGATTCTAAAATTCTGGATTCTCGAGGTGACCTTGTGTGTATGATCATTCCCGAGGGACAGATTTTTCGTGCTGATTTTTCTCGATCTTTTGGTCCTTCACGGTGTTTGATCACTGGTACTTCTTCTGAGCTTTGGAAGTGGCATAGGAGATTGGGTCATGTGAGCTTTGATTTACTCACACGCTTGAGTGCTCTTGACCTTATCCGAGGATTGCCCAAGCTCAAGTTCGAGAAAGATTTGGTTTGTGCACCTTGTAGGCATGGAAAAATGGTTGCTGCTTCCCATCCGCCTTTGACAGATGTTATGACTGAGCGTCCAGGGGAGCTTTTGCACATGGACTTGGTTGGCCCCGATCGCGTTCGTTCAGTTGGTGGGAAGTGGTATGTTCTTGTGGTTGTGGATGACTTTTCTCGATATGCTTGGGTGTTCTTTCTGGCGTCGAAGGATGAGACATTTGATTTTGTTTGAGATCTGATCTTGAGGTTGAAAAACGAGAGTAATGGTGGTGCCATGAGAGCTATACGTAGCGACAATGGTACGGAATTTAAGAACACTCGTTTTGATGCCTTCTGTCGTGATCTTGGTCTTGAACATCAATACTCTTCGCCATATGTTGCTTGTCAGAATGGTGTTGTTGAAAGGAAAAATCGAACACTTTGTGAGATGGCTAGGACGATGCTAGATGAGCATAGGACTCCTAGGAAGTATTGGGCAGAAGCGGTGAACACAGCTTGCTATGTTTCAAATCGGATTTTCCTTCGTGCTTTCAAGAAGAAAACTTGCTATGAGCTTTTCCATGGTCGTTCCCCCCGTGTGAGTCACTTTCGGGTCTTTGGTTGCAAGTGTTTCATCTTGAAGAAAGGAAATTTGGACAAGTTTGAGTCTCGTTCGATGGATGGAATTTTTCTTGGTTATGCTAATCACTCTCGAGCATATCGTGTGCTCAATCTTGAAACTGACCAAATCATGGAGACTTGCGAAGTCACCTTCGACGAGACCATTCCGTGTAGCTCTTCTGCTTTTGAGTGTGCAGGTGATGATGATTTGGGACAGCCCATCTTTGAGGAAGAACAGCCTGATGATGAAGATGAGGAAGAGTTTCAGGCACCGTGTGGAGATCGTGTACCTTCTACTTCCACTACTACCACGACGTTCGACGACGGCCCCTCTGCTACACCTTCGTCGAGTCGCGCTCCAGATCGAGTTCAAGTGGAAGCTGATGTTGAGGGGGAGGCAATCTCGAGGCAAGAAGCTCCCCGGCTGGTACAGAGGGATCATCCACCTTCGAAGATCATCGGGAACTTGAATGAACGCACTACACGGTCGAGGTCACAGAACATCTCTCATTATGCTCATTCTGCTTTTGTCGCGTCTTTTGAGCCAAAAATGTTTGACACGCTTTATCTGATTCTGATTGGGTCAATGTCATGCATGAAGAGCTTGAAAACTTTGAGAGAAATCAGGTGTGGAAGTTAGTTGAACCACCTCCAAATTGCCATCCCATAGGAACCAAGTGGGTGTTCAAGAACAAGAGGGATGACAGTGGTGAGATTGTGAGAAACAAAGCGAGGTTGGTTGCTCAGGGGTTTTCGCAACAGGAGGGGATAGATTATGAGGAGACGTTTGCTCCTGTTGCCCGTTTGGAGGCAATTCGGATCCTTCTAGCATTTGCAGTTGCTAAAGGGTTCAAATTGTACCAAATGGACGTGAAGAGTGCCTTCTTGAATGGGGTGATCGAGGAAGAAGTGTATGTGAGGCAGCCCCCGGGTTTTGAGAGTGAGAGATACCCACACCGAGTGTACAAACTCCACCGAGCTTTATATGGCCTAAAGCAAGCACCCAGAGCGTGGTATGGCAGGTTGAGAGGGTTCTTGCTTAGCAAGGGGTTTGTGATGGCAAAGGTTGATAAAACGCTCTTCTTGTTGAGAAATGGCAATGATCTTTTAATCGTTCAGATTTACGTGGATGATATCATTTTTGGTGGCTCTTCTCATGATCTTGTTGCCAAGTTTGCAGACGATATGAGCAGGGAATTTGAGATGTCGATGATGGGAGAGTTGCAGTTCTTTCTCGGGCTGCAGATCAAGCAAACCAAGGATGGGACGTTCATGCACCAAAGCAAGTACACCAAGGACATTCTCAAGAAATTCGACATGAGCGACTCCAAGCCGATGACTACGCCGATGAGTACGACTACAGCTTTGGATGCGGATGAGGACGGAGCACCAGTGGACCAGAAGGAGTACCGGAGCATGATCGGCTCCCTCCTATACTTGACGGCGACGAGGCCGGACATACAGTTCAGCGTGTGTCTGTGCGCTCGTTTTCAGGCTTCACCGAGGACTTCACATCGTCAGGCCGTCAAGAGGATTTTCAGGTATCTCAAGTTTACTCCTGAGCTGGGTCTTTGGTATTCTGCCGATTCCACTCTTGCACTTCATGGTTTTTCTGATGCGGATTTTGCTGGATGTCGTGTTGATCGCAAGTCTACTTCTGGTCAGTGTCAGTTTCTTGGATCGTCTCTTGTGTCTTGGTCTTCTCGCAAGCAGTCTAGTGTAGCCCAATCCACCACAGAGGCCGAATATGTTGCTGCTGCTAGCTGCTGTTCTCAGTTGCTTTGGATCACTTACACCTTGAGAGATTTTGGATTAGACATGTCCCATGTTCCACTTCTTTGTGATAGCACCAGTGCCATAAGCGTAGCCAAAAATCCCGTGCTTCATTCCAAAACCAAACACATAGAAGTGAGGTACCACTTTCTGAGAGATCATGTGGAGAAAGGAGATATTGAGCTTGCCCATGTTTCTCCCCAAAACCAGTTTGCAGACATTTTCACTAAGCCACTTGACCAAGTTACCTTCACCCGCTTGCGAGGAGAACTTGGTGTGTGTGCGGTTTTCTGAGCTGAGTTTTGGAGGCTTCTCTTGTACCATATGTATACTATTGTACCATCTTTGTATCTTGATGTACATTTTTTCTTGCTTTTGTATCTTGATTTCATCTTTTGTATCATATCTTAGGATGAGCTTCTCCTATATGCAGTGATTGGTACAACTTGCTACATTTTAGAGTTTAGGCAGGCTGGCTAGGGATTGATTGTATGGTTGGCTATGCTCTTGATGGTTTTGATATATATTCTATTGAGATAGTCCCTTTTTGAATTAAAATGACAAACTGAACTTAATTCTTTCACCCATGAGTAAATGCCTTTGCATGTCTTGTTTGAGCCGAAATGGCTATATCTTGCTTAAGATCATGCTAGGGTGTGATATTCTTTTCCATTGGGTCAAAGACCTTTGTCATTGTAAATGTTTAGCCCATGCTTTATCTTGTGGAGGAGCATAAGCTTCTTTCTGTCGCAAAGACATTTCATGTACCATGCTTAACTTGAAAAACTTAATAAATGAGATGTCTATGCATGAAAGAAGAAAGATGAGAAAAAGAAATATTTGCAGAAAATTATGCTCATGTCTCTATGCTTTCACCATTGCACACACTTGCACACATGGGTGCTAAGCAGTTGCATGTTGTTTGCCGGAGAAGTCTCCCATGAGAAGTGAACACATGGCTTCGTGCTTTGACATGACATGAGGTAGAACTTGGGCGTTTATGATGATCTCTTGTCAAGAATGCTTGTCCTTTCATGTTTTTGGTGAGATGAAGTTCATTTTTGCTTGAACAATCCATGGTTAGGACTTTGCTCATGTGGTGACATTTTTTGATAAAACTACACAATTTGCTCATGGCTTTGTCAATTGGATATATGTCTTCACCTTCTTGATGGCAATGCCCGTGTGACATGATGAACTATCTAGTTTGCCTCTTCTCTAACTTGTAGCATTTTGTATTGCTCATTGTATATTTGAGAAGCTTGTAGTTGCATTTTGTACATTTTTCCTTGATGTGTGCATTGTCAACAAGGGGCAGAATTTCTGGAGCATTTTGCAAGGGGGAGATGTTGCTGGATCTTTGAGAAAGCTTTTGCTCTAGAATTTGTCGAAATTGTGTGAGAAGGAAGAGTTTTTGCCAAAATGAGGTTTTCTGAAAATTTGCGAAGTTTCTGAGAGTTTGATCATTGGAAAATCTTGCTGGGCATATTTGAAAGGTTTTTCAAGTTGGAACGGCATCGTTGCGAGTTTGTTTGTGCAATTTTGGCACTTTTGGCCTTGGTCATCTGCCAGGGGCGGTTTAACCGCCCCCCTGGGCGGTTTAACCGCCCCTGTGCTGAGTGCACATGGTTTGTGGAGATTTGAGCCATTTTCGAGTGTTTTTCGCACGCACAAGTTCACTTGTTCAGGGGGAGTTGCATCTTTGCAGGGGGAGTGCTTTGAATGTCCTGAAAAGTGAGTTGGAAGTTTTGAAGTTTGTGATTTGTGCTTTGTGCTTTTGCTCCTTTGCCGATGGTGTTGAGCCCTTTCGCTTCTTCTTGAAGGGTCGGTGTTTCTGGAGCTTTCTCTTGCAGAGTTACTTTGTTCTCGGCTTGTTCTTGCTTTTAGTCACTTGCTTGAGTCTTGTTTTCGATTTCTTTTATATTTTCTTCATATCATTGGTTACTATGTGTGTGTTGTCAATGCACTCATCAAGGGGGAGATTGAGGACCCGGTGTGTCCGAGGACCGGTGGATGGTTGCTTCCTGGTGTGATGAGTGCTTGACAACGTGGTGTGGATTGACGTTTCCCTTGGCTCAAGTATTGCAGGTGTAGAATGCGGCTTGGTTGCATTGGTGCAGGTGAAGAACAGGCGCGAAAGGTCTTAGCCATGGCGGCCTCCAAGGAGCGGAGAGACAAGTAGGCTTGGTTCGAGGGACCCGGTGGCCGGTGGATCAAGTGCGGTTCACATGCTGGCAAGAACGAGCAAGGGGATGTGGTTCCGGTGCGAGGTAGCGGCTCACAACTGAAGCTCGTATGCGGACGAGAAGCCGGCGCAAGGTGGCGGCTAACAACCGAAGTTTGCGCGCGGGGTTTGGTGATTTGGCCACAAAATCATCGGTGGACGGTTTCCCTTGGTTTGGGCCTCAAAACCAAGGACCGAGGACTCGACGAGGAGAATTTGGGTGGCTGGGCCAGAGTGGCTGCCAGGGGTGGTTTAACTGCCCCCCAGGGGCGGTTTAACCGCCTCCCCCTGGGCCGGCCCAAGAACGGCATCGAGGAGCTTCGATCCGGAGGACACGTGGCGTGACTGCAAGGCTTGCGTCGGAGGGAAGCTAGCTTGCAGTGGAAGGTGCCCGAGCCGGAAAATATCTGAAGATCAAATGTCAAATTTGCCCCTGAGGGGTATTTATCACTTAGGTGTAGTTTAGTCTTTAGAGCACCACCACTTGGATTACTAATAGCCCCTCCCAGGGCTGGTGGCTGCCATCTCTTTGGTTATCTCTTTAGTTTTTCCTTTGAACTAGCTTTCCCTTCATCCCCTCCACCTAGAACTACTTCGAATCTTTCTTAGTTTTGTATAGGTGAATTCATGGTTATGTGATGGAGTTTGTGCTGCTCATCTTTGTGCCATGATTTGATTTCCCGAGCTCCTTCTTCGTTTTCTATTATCGTGGGTATTTTCGGAGCTATTTTTGGGGGATTTTCGTTCTTCTTGTTCTGGGCGTTTTCTCTCGGATTTCTTTGGGGGATTCACGTATGAGTGCCTTGTGCCTCTTTTGCTGGTGATCCTATTGACGACCGTTATATGCCATTATTGGCCGTCAACCCTGGCATGAAACAAACACCAAACTAGACATAGGGGTTAAATTCTAACTATTTCCACTAGCTTTGGTGAATTGTTGATTTCAGGAGGCCACATCTGGATACAATGATAAAAACATGCAAAATACATATAAAAGTGGCACCATTGGAATGCACCATTGCGAAGGCCTCGTCGAGACGATCGAAATGGATATTTGGATGACCCAATTCGGAGTCCGGACGAGAAAGTTACGCCTCCGGGAAAATCGCCGGCGAAACCTGCCAGGCCGGTCGGCCTGACTTAGGCCGATCGGCCTGGACAAGGCCGGCCGGCCTACAATGGTCCCCAAAATGCTCCAAACTTTGCACAAGGACCCTAGGGAGTCACCAATGGACCTCCAAGCAAGAATTGACAAGAATAAATGAAGTTAAGACCGAAAGGCCTAGGCCATGGATTGGAAGGTCCACCTACCTAGGATTCTCGGACAACTTCAACTCAACGCAACCAAAACCGCCTCAAAGGACAACATGCAACCGTTGGTGAGCGAGTCGGTGCAATGGAGGGCCGAGAGGGGCCAGTGCTAGGCCGAACGGCCTCCCCTAGGCCGGCCGGCCCCCAACTGTCAAGCTTGAGGTGAACGCCACCACAACCGTCATCAGGACATCATCAGGAGCGTCCACAAGAAAGACGGTGCCAGATGGCGACAGACCCAGGCCGAACGGCCTAGATTAGGCCGGCCGGCCTACTTTTGTGGCTGTTGCGCCTCCCCTTTCGCGTGGAAGCTAAGCAAGCATGTGGCTTAACATCTACGCTGGCTTCCATGCTTGGGAGGCTATAAAAGGCGCCCTTCACCCCCACTCAAGACACAACAAAATAGAGGAGAAGTGCTACCACTTCCATACTTAGAAAATAGGGAGAGAGGTGAGGTGAGAGTCCGGGAGAGAAGCCGGAGCTGTCGGCTTCTCTTCCACTTTGTACCTCGGCGGATGCGGCTCAACTTCGAGTAACATCCGGGTCTTGTCTGGTAACTCTGGCTTCCTTCTGATTTATTAAGCATTCAGTCTTTCTAGCTTGTTCTCTGGTTCCTTGTTCACTACTTAGTAGTGGGTGCTTTGCTCTGAATTCAAGTGAAGTAGTAATTATTAGTATAGGCGTGGTGCCTAGACTAGTCATTACCTTGGTTTGCACCCAGTTCAACGGAATAGTTGTGGTAGCTGGCAGGTGGTGACAGTCCTGTCCGGCCGACGTAATCCACCACGTTAGTTCTGGTCTGTAGGACTTAGGGGTAGGCGGTACCACTCCCCTTCTCATCCCTTTCTGTGAGTGGTGGTGTCTCAGGTGCCCAAAGTGAACTCTCTTGAACAAGTCTGACTTGCTTGATTTATCGAAATATCCAGTATTGCTACACAAGTACCCTCTCTACCCTCAGCCTTTTTATCTCTTCTTTTCTTTTTGTTGTCATCCATATCCCCCATATTACCCTTTCAGATGAATTAATTAAAGGATTAGTACACTTCTCGTTCCCCGTGGAAATCGATCCCTGGAATACTCCCGGGTGAAAGCTACATCGGTATCCGTATGCTTGCGGATTTATCTTTAGGTCATAAGAAATACCAACAAGCTTTCTGGCGCCGTTGCCGGGGAACGGTAGCTGTTCTTATCCCGAACCTAGTTTGTCCACATATCATCCACCTACCATCATGAATTCCACACCTACCTTATATCAATTCTCAGCTCCAAAAGCTGAAGATCTGGAGCCACCACCATCGTCTCACCCCATAAAAAGCTCTGGCTATGGAATACACACAAAATTCATAGCCAAGATCAGAGAGAATCCATTTTCTGGAGCTGAAGGGGAGAATCCTTATGTTCACTTACGGGAATTTGAGCAAATTTGCTCATGTCTCGTGATTACAGGGATGGCCCAACAAACTCTAAAATGGAAGGTGTTTCCCTTCTCTTTGACGGGTCGAGCAAAGAAATGGTGTGATCACTACCGTGAGAGAGTGGAGGGAAGTTGGGAGACACTACGAGATAAATTCTGCTTAACCTTCTTCCCTGAATCTCAGGTCGCTGACCTCCGAATCGAGGCCCTCACCTTCAAACAAAGGGGAGGAGAATCACTAGGGGCCGCTTGGGCTCGATTTACCTATCTTATGGCCACGGGACCTGACATAGGGATCCCTGAACCCATCCTTCTAATACATTTTAGAAGAGGCCTCGAAATCGAATCAGCCGAATTCCTAGATTCGTCCTCAGGAGGATCTTTCACTCATTTGACACCCAGTGAGGGGAGGGTCATTCTAGACAAAATTGTAGAGAACACCCCTTACACTGGGATCTATGATGAATTTCCGGAAGAAATTCCTGAGGAGGCCATAGAAGAGACATCCGCGTTGGGAGATGTGAAAGCATCATAAGAATTCACACCGATCGTAGCACATCTCTCCGATACTCTCCCTGAACCAACACCCTCGTATGATCATCATCAACCTTTGCTCTATTCTATGTTCGACGAGGATGAATCCATAGCATACGGTGATGCCCCATCATCACCAGGGAAAGAAGATGATGCTTATAGAGAATCTGAGGTAATGACCTCTGACCCCCAAAAAGAATCCTTGTCCAATACTGAGCAACCTAAAAAGGATTCACCATCACATAACCCGGATTTCCAATTCTCAAAGGACAAATTCAGATCCTCTAGAGGGCATTCACCACCCCTTAATCCGGAGACTCAATTCTCGGAAGATGAATTCGAATTTTCCGATGAGGAGTTCAAAGCTTCTGTCTCGTCAAACCCCTCAGAGTTCCAAGAATTACATCAATCTCAAAATCTTTTCTGTGACTCCGAGGAGAATATTTGCCTTCTTGACCCAGAAAAATCAAAGGACTTCCATATCGAAGGAAAAGATATGCCTCAAGAGTACTACAAGCTCAATTTCGAAACGTTTGCTCTGTCGACACTCCTGAGGTAGCAAATTCCATGTTGGGTTTGGAAGGAAACGATGAGTGTGGAGAATTCATCTTTGAAAAATCCAAAGATCCATGTTTTTCTGTGAAAATTCCATCTCCTCCCGCTATTAGTACACACGACGACTCCAACCACTGCCTATCTTATCAAGACGATTTCAAAAGAGTGGTTATGGATGATTTTGTTTATCATAAATATTGCAAATCTCGTCGTGGTTTGTTGCACTAACCTTGCAGCTAAAAGCTCCATGACACATCAAAAATTGGTGATAAGACGGGAACGACATCACCAATGGTGGCTGCAAGAGAATGTTCCCAAGGTCAAGCTTATGACCATAAACAAAGCACTACCGAGAGATAGCTCGGATGATTAGCATTTATTTCCTTTCGAATAAAAAGCAAGATCATATCTTTAGGATAAAGTTGTCCTTCGGGTATTCTTGGTTGCTAACCATTTCAAGTAGAGATCAAGAAGAACGATGGACAAGTAAAGCCTAAGAGCATGAGAACTACATCAACTACAACACCTTAGTACGTCTTGGTGAGGGAACATTATGAAAGGAAGCTTGAACTCCACACACTTGATTTGTGTTGCTCAGCAATCCAAACTCCAAGTGTGGGGGAGGTATGTGAGTATCCCAAGTAAAGTTCCTTTCATGCGAAACTTGCTTTGGTTTGGAGATGGTGTTTGTTCGTGCATCTTGCTAAAAGAAACAATAAAAACATGAATAAAGGCTCCCTAGTTCTTGAACCAGTAGAGCCCCTCTTTTTGTTTCCACCTTTTTGTTTTGAATAACAGTACCAGCACAAGTACAAGTGTGGGGGAGATCTCTCAAGCTCATCATCAACATACACATTCGAGGCCCCCCATGAAGGTGTCGCACAACATCGACTGCGCTAACATGACAAGAAAAAAAACGATGGTATGTGCACTCCACCTCTCACTTCTTAATTCATGAGTTTGATTGAATTTCAATTCCTATCATTTAAATCAATCTCAAGATAAAATAAATCAGGGTGCTATGCCTACCCTCCATGCTCCCATGTTTGGCTTGCATATGTTTTATTCCTCGCTTCATCTTGCCACTTGTGAATAAATATTTTTAGGGAACCATGTTCATCTAAGTAGTTGATGTTTGAGATATGGTTTGAGGATATGATCTTCACTCTTAATGTTTGAGTGCTTGGGAAATTTATTTGAAAATTTGAAAATCCTTTGCAAAGCCCCTCTTTAATATGCCAAAGTCCTACCAAAGCCATATGTTGAGTTATCTTGAAAACCATGTACACATATGCTACTTGTCATTGCATTGAGCTTTGTCAAATTGTTGCGACCCTTATGAGAATTCTTTTCATGCTTTCATGATCAAGATCACGTACACGTTCATCCCCCTTGCTATACTTCTACACTAGAAGTTAGCATTGTATCATTCATCCATCCATTCCACAAAATAAATGCTCCATCATGTATGTGCAAATCTCACTCCTCAGTATTGTTACAAAAGAGACATGGCTATCGAAGAAAAAAATATATGGACACATGAAGATCCACGCAAAAAAAAGGAAAATAAACGAAAAAAAAGAAAAAAAAGTTGGACACATGAAGGTCCAAGAAAGAAAAAAAATTCTGATAGCCATGTTCTCAAAAGATTTTATTTAAAGGAGAGAGACCACACACAAAGGAGTTGTTTATTCCATCCACCACCCATCATACCCATACACGTGCACATCTTGATCCAATTGTATGATTTGATTTCTTCTTGGATCCACTCTTTGACTTTGCAATACATCTGATGCAAGTATGCCTCATCTTTATACCCTACCTTGAGCTCCACATATAGCCATCTTTAGAAGTAGGATGAAGAAAGGCAAGTTAATGCCTTGGTGAGGATATATACACATTGAGAGATCCGAGAGAATCAAACGAGGAGCAATGCAAAGGTTTGTTTTTGAAAACTTATTGAAAAAATCCCAAGCTACTTGACACATGGAGTTAAAGTGATTTGATTCACGACCGTTCCATTCCTCAACTACTCAAGATGGCATGATAGACACTACAAAATTCACAAGTACAAGGTATGGCTTGGAATATTTCGTATGCTTGTTCCATTTCCTTGGATATCATGTCTCATCTTAGTCCCTACTCCTCGCTCGAGGACGAGCAAGGGTCTAAGTGTGGGGGTGTGTTGACGGCTGTTATATGCCATTATTGGCCGTCAACCCTGGCATGAAACAAACACCAAACTAGACATAGGGGTTAAATTCTAACTATTTCCACTAGCTTTGGTGAATTGTTGATTTCAGGAGGCCACATCTGGATACAATGATAAAAACATGCAAAATACACATAAAAGTGGCACCATTGGAATGCACCATTGCGAAGGCCTCGTCGAGACGATCGAAATGGATATTTGGATGACCCAATTCTGAGTCCAGACGAGAAAGTTACGCCTCCGGGAAAATCGTTGGCGAAACCTGCCAGGCCGGTCGGCCTGGACAAGGCCGGCCGGCCTACAATGGTCCCCAAAATGCTCCAAACTTTGCACAAGGACCCTAGGGAGTCACCAATGGACCTCCAAGCAAGAATTGACAAGAATGAATGAAGTTAAGACCGAAAGGCCTAGGCCATGGATTGGAAGGTCCACCTACCTAGGATTCTCGGACAACTTCAACTCAACGCAACCAAAACCGCCTCAAAGGACAACATGCAACCGTTGGTGAGCGAGTCGGTGCAACGGAGGGCCGAGAGGGGCCAGTGTCAGGCCGAACGGCCTCCCCTAGGCCGGCCGGCCCCCAACTGTCAAGCTTGAGGTGAACGCCACCACAACCGTCATCAGGACATCATCAGGAGCGTCCACAAGAAAGACGGTGCCAGATGGCGATAGACCCAGGCCGAACGGCCTAGATCAGGCCGGCCGGCCTACTTTTGTGGCCGTTACGCCTCCCCTTTCGCGTGGAAGCTAAGCAAGCATGTGGCTTAACATCTACGCTGGCTTCCATGCTTGGGAAGCTATAAAAGGCGCCCTTCACCCCCACTCAAGACACAACAAAATAGAGGAGAAGTGCTACCACTTCCATACTTAGAAAATAGGGAGAGAGGTGAGGTGAGAGTCCGGGAGAGAAGCCGGAGCTGTCGGCTTCTCTTCCACTTTGTACCTCGGCGGATGCGGCTCAACTTTGAGTAACATCCGGGTCTTGTCTGGTAACTCTAGCTTCCTTCTGATTTATTAAGCATTCAGTCTTGCTAGCTTGTTCTCTGGTTCCTCGTTCACTACTTAGTAGTGGGTGCTTTGCTCTGAATTCAAGTGAAGTAGTAATTATTAGTATAGGCGTGGTGCCTAGACTAGTCGTTACCTTGGTTTGCACCCAGTTCAACGGAATAGTTGTGGTAGCCGGCAGGTGGTGACAGCCCTGTCCGGCCGACGTAATCCACCACGTTAGTTCTGGTCTATAGGACTTAGGGGTAAGCGGTACCACTCCCCTTCTCATCCCTTTCTGTGAGTGGTGGTGTCTCAGGCGCCCGAAGTGAACTCTCTTGAACAAGTCTGACTTGCTTGATTTATCGAAATATCCAGTATTGCTACACAAGTACCCTCTCTACCCTCAGCCTTTTTATCTCTTCTTTTCTTTTTGTTGTCATCCATATCCCCCATATTACCCTTTCGGACGAATTAATTAAAGGATTAGTACACTTCTCGTTCCCCGTGGAAATCGATCCCTGGAATACTCCCGGGTGAAAGCTACATCGGTATCCGTACGCTTGCGGATTTATCTGTAGGTCATAAGAAATACCAACAGATCCTTTGCCCCCAAACGCCGAGAATCGCTCTGGATTTGAGATTTTCGGGATGAACTCGAGGTCATGGTGTTCTTCGCGAGATCTGCGATTCCGGGAGTTGTACTGAGTTAGAGGGGGAGATCTTTTGGGAAAACACTCCACTGGAGGTCTAGATCATCTGACCAAAATCTCGCCGCAAGAGCTCAAGCGGTTTGGAAGATCCACTTTTGTCTTGACTTTTTCCCGAGCCTCCCAGGCCTGGGCGGTTTAACCGCCCCCTGGCCGGTTTAACCGCCCCCCCTGGGTGTGTTAGATCGAGTCGTGTTTCGGGTCGTTTTGGTGTTTGGTTCGATTGATTCGAGTTCCGCTGCTTGTTTCTTGTTCCTAGGGTCAGTAGCTTGACAGTGTCTACGTGATCTTGGCAAGATTACTCTCGGAGGTTTCGGAGTTGTTTTGGGAGAATAGCCGGATCGATTGGAAAGAATTTTTATCGGCTCCCATTCACTCCCCCCCTCTCTGGTCGCCATTTCGGTCCTTCACCCGGGGCGATGCTATGGCCCGGGAGATAGCTCAAGTCGAGACGGAAGCCGTGGCCATGGTGGCCGAGGGGCTTAGCCCCTCGGCCCCGGCTGCCCCGACGGGAGATGGCAGGCGGGACGAGGCTGCTGCCGGCGTCGAGGATGGGGTGCGCTCGTCGGCTCAGGTGTGATGTCTCCACGTCGGCTCTTGCTCCCCACCCTCGGGGGCGTCGTCGGCTTTGTAGCTTTTGGTCCTTAGTTTTTGTAGTCTATCTTTTGATGTTTTTCTGAGCGCAGGTGGGCCGGCTCCTTGACTCCCCTGTAAAATTTTGTTCCCCTCCCGCCTGCTGGGGCCTCCGGGAGGGGCCTTCATGAATGTAATTCTGAAGTTCCTCCTTTCTATGCCAGCGGTTGAGGCCCTTCCGAAAGGCTGCCGCGATGCGAGGCCTTCCTCCCCGCCGCTTTCCGCGGGCCAAAACTGCAGGTCTAGCCCGCCCGAGGCGGGGCGAGTTGCTGCTAGACGTTTTTCCCCTAGTCGCCCTATCAGAGGGGGTGATGATTTAGGAAACCTTCCTCCGAGAATGGTCAGAGTGGTTGGAGTCTCACTCGCCCCCCATCAGCCCACAGC
The DNA here is from genome assembly GCA_015476505.1 of Urochloa ruziziensis. NCBI lineage: Eukaryota > Viridiplantae > Streptophyta > Magnoliopsida > Poales > Poaceae > Urochloa > Urochloa ruziziensis. The sequence continues at coordinate 9,646,087 of CM027125.1, read as the reverse complement.
GCCACCCTGAAGTCGAATTCTCCGACTTCGTTCGGGAGTGTGGGCGGCTGTCTCACATGCTCCGCTCTCCTAATGTGCCCTGCCTTCTAGAGTGCTCGTGGAGGGGTTCTCCTGATCATGCCTCTGACGTGCCTTTCGGACCTTCCGCCCGGGGCACCGCCTCTGTGCCTGACGGGTCGCCGGCCGACCCCAGGGCGATCCGGTTGTTGGGCCTGAGGAGGGCCAATTCGCCACTCCCGAGGACTCTCCTTCTCCTTCACCCTCCGCCTCTGAGGTCTGAGCTCGCAGCTCTCCTCTTGATGTGTTTTTGTTCCATTAATGAAAACAGAGCGGGAAGTTTTGTTCTGGGATGGAGATGTCGATTTCTTTATAGCGCTGGAGCAATGACGGTCTCGTCTCATCCCCTCGTCCTCCCCTCCTGGCCCTTCCGGTTCAAAACTTTTGTACTTACTATGTTACGTCTGTCGCAGGTCCTGCGGCGTTCCCGAGGAAAAGACAAAGTTCTATCGGAGGAGTCCGACTCCTCCGGGTCGTCCTTCCACTCGACGCCATTTGGCGACGACGCTGTGGAGACCCGCCTGTCGGAGGATCCTCGCGTTGCCGAGGATGCGGCGTATGCCCAGCAGGTGGCGCATGAGGAGGCCGCTTGTGTGGGTGACGGGGCGTCCGACGCTGACCCGGTCCGTATTCAGCAGGCTGTCTTGGAGGTGCTCCGTGTGAACCTTGGCTCCCCCGTTCGTGTTGGTCCTTGGGCTAGCTCGTCCCGGCATCCTCCTGGTGCTGCTACATCTTCTCGTGCGCCTCGCGGTCCTCGGGGCTCCGGTGGTCGTCGTCGTCGCCGGCGGTTCCTAGACTACCTCGATCGTGCCGACTTGTATCCCTCGCCCTAGTCGTGTCTCCGTGGCGTTATTTGTCGATCTTTGTAACCTGTTCTGAAAAAGGGACTCTATTTTAATAAAGTTTCGTTGGTTTGGTCGATTGGGTCTTTTCTCTCCGTGGGGTTTCTTCTGGGGTCGATTGGGTCTTTTCTCTCCGCGGGGTCTCTTCGGGCGCCGTTTCGCTCCACGAGGCTAGCCCTAGCCATTGTTGGTGCGTTCACGATGCGCTTCGGGCGTTTCGCTCCACAGGATTAGCCCTAGCCTATTGCAGGCGCGTTCTCGATGCGCGCCAAGCATGGCGGCCCCTTGGCTGTGGCCGGTACTCTCCCGGAGCACCATTCTGCTCCACGGGGCTAGCCCTCGGCCTGCTCAGGAGGGGGGGGCATTTGCGCTGAGCGCCGGGCGGGGCAGCCCTTTGGCTTACTCGGGGGTTGTCTGGGAGCATCGTTCCGCTCCACGGGGCTAGCCCTAGCCTATTGCGGATGCGTTTGCGCTGAGCGCTGCGCGGGGCAGCCCCTTGGCTTTCTCCGGGGTTCTCCCGGAGCGTCGTTCCGCTCCATGGGGTTAGCCCTAGCCTATGGCGGGAGGGGGGGCGTTTGCCCCGAGCACCGGGCGGGGCAGCCCTTTGGCTTACTCAGGGGTTGTCCCGGAGCATCGTTCCAATCCACGGGGCTAGCCCTAGCCTATTGCGGATGTGTTTGCGCCGGGCGCTGCGCGGGGCAGCCGCTTGGCTTTCTCTGAGGTTCTCCCGGAGCATCGTTCCGCTCCACAGGGTTAGCCCTGGCCTATGGCGGGTGCGTTTACGCCGAGTGCTGTGCGGGGCAGCCCTTTGGCTTTCTCCGGGGTTCCCCCAGAGCATTGCTCCGCTCGACGGGGTTAGCCCTAGCCTATTGCAGGTGCGTCTTACGCTGAGCGGTGCGTGGGCAGCCCTTTGGCTTTCTTCGAAGTTTTCCTGGAGCATCGCTCTGCTCCACGGGGTTAGCCCTTGGCTGTCGCCGGGATTCTCCCGGAGCGTCGTTCTGCTCCACGGGGTTAGCCCTTGGCTTTCTCCAGGGTTCTCCCGGAGCATCGTTCCGCTCCACGGGGTTGTCCCTTGGCTTGACGTGGGCGCGTGGGTTGTGTATCATGCAATGGAGCCCTTCGGCTCCCTCTCGGAGTTTTCCCCGGTGGCACCGTCCCTTCGCGCTTGTGCTGCGCGGCTCGGAAAGCCTCAATCGAGGGTGCACTGCTACACCTCGTTTGGGGGGGGGGGGGGTTCGCGCATCACATACTAGCTTGTTCTTCCGATGGCCCACTTCTCGGGGGCAAAAAGGAGATGTTACAACCGGATGCACGAAGCCCATTGCAGTCTTGTCGAGCGGTGGCCACCCTGCTGCTTGTCAGTGCATACATGATACGGGGGAATAACGGGAATAAAACAGGAAAAATCGAAAAACAAAGGAGGAAAACGGGGCTCTTTCGGCTGATGGCTGTGGCGTTGTCCCTCTTTAGGGGAAGTAGCGGATGAGCAGGTCGGCGTTCCACATGTGCGGATCTTCTTCGCCCTCCGTTGACGCGAGTTGGTAGCTACCTGGGCGGTTGCTGCCGGTGATGATGTAGGGGCCTTCCCACTTGCTTTCGAACTTCCCCAGGTTCTCCACATTGCGGCGTCATCGCAGCACCATATGCCTGGCCAGGAAGGCGCGGGGCTTGATCCGCTTGTCCCTCCATGGCTTGGTATCCCGCTGGTAGCGTTCCAGGTTGGCTACCGCCTGCATCCTTGTTTCCTCCAGCGTGTCCTTGACAACGCTCTCCTCCTCTAGTCTGGCAGGGTTTGCTGCCCGGAAAGACAAGTGTGTAGCTTCTTCAGGCGTCATGGCCTCTTCTCCGAATAGCAGCCGGAAAGGAGTGAAGCCGATTGGTCTCGCCACCGTGGTATGGTGCGCCCACAGGATGTTAGGGAGCTCTTCCGCACAGGTTCCCTTTGGCTCGCCATAGATGCGCTTGCTGAGAGCAGAGAAGATGCTGGCATTTGCTCTTTCGCACACACCGTTGGATTGGGGGTGGTAAACGACAGATGATGCTTTTCCAGTGGAATTTCATGAGGTTTGCCGCCCGGATCGAGGTCAGTGGCTCGGGTTCCACCGATTTGGAGAAGTACTCGACGACGACGGCGGCGAAGCGGAAGCCCCCCAGAGCTGTGTGTAGGGGTCCAACGATGTTGATTCCCCAGCGTGCTAGTGGCCATATCGGGGTGATAGGCTGTAATGCGATGGTGGGGAGGTGGCTCATTTTGCTCATGCGCTGACACGCTTCGCATTGGCGGACCAGGTCTTGGGTATCCCACAGCGCCGTGGGCCAGTAGAAACCCTGCCGAAAGACCTTGCCGACGAGGGATCTGGCGGAGGAGTGTGCGCCGCACACGCCACTGTGAACCTCCTGGAGGATTTCTTGCCCCTCGCTCCGGGTGACGCACCGCAGCAAGGGCCCGCATACCCCCTCCTTGTACAGGGTTCCGCCGATGATCTTGTACCCTCAGCATCGTTGTGTCATGCGGCTGGCCTCCGTCCACCCTGCGGGCATGTATTGTCCGCTGACGAATGCGAGTATGGGCGACCGCCAATCTTCGCTCGTGATGCCTGCAACCTCGCGGCTGGTAGGCTCCATCCCAGACGCAGTTGAGGGCTTGTGCGCGACAGCGTAGAAGACTTCCGGGGGCAGGGCCGCCTGCTGGGCTGCAGCTTTCGTCAACAGGTCAGCCACCGTATTTTCCAGTCGAGGGATGTGTAATACTATGAAGCCTTGGAACTTCTTCTCGAGGGACCGGACGAGCGTGAGGTATCGCGCCAGCTCGGGCTCCCAGGCGTGGAACTCCTTCTCCACTTGCCTGGTGACCACTTGGGAGTCTCTTTTGATGAGGAGGCGGCGTGCTCCCGATGCCGCTGCCTTTTGCAAGGCGAGGATTAGGTCCTCATATTCCGTGACGTTGTTGGTGCAAGGGAATTCCAGCCACATGGCGTAGCTCATGGCCTGTCCCGACGGAGCGACCAGGATTGCGGCGGCGCCGGCCTCGGAAGCTCGCCAGGCGCCGTCAATGTGCGCCACCCATGATGGTTCTGGGGCGGCCGCCACGTCGACGCCCGGCGTCGGCGTCCAGTCCGCGACGAAGTCCGCTAGGGCTTGGGATTTTATCGCCGTCCGAGCGGTGAAGACGAGCGTGTAGGGGGCGATTTCTGCTGCCCATTTGTCGATCCTTCCGATGGCTTCCTGGTTCTCAATTGTGTCCCGCAGGGGGTCTGACGTCGGGATGGTAATGGGATGGGCGGTGAAGTAGTGCTTCAGCTTCCGGGATGCCATGACGACCGCGTATGCCATCTTCTCGATCTCGAAGTAGCTGCTTCTGGCTCTGCTCAGGGATTCCAACACGTAGTATACCGGGACTTGGGTCTCGTTCCCTTGGACCCTGCGCTCCTTGACGAGCACTGCGCTCACGGCGCGGTCTGCCGTGGCTATGTATAGCAGCATCGGTGCTCCGGGCGTGGGGCTGGCCAGGGTCTCGGGGTGCTCGAGGTACTCCTTAAGGTCGTGGAAGGCCCGCTGCTGCTCCTCGGTCCACCGGAATGGGTCGGAACCCCTCAGCACTTTGAAGAATGGGAGGCTGCGCTCGGCGGAGTGGGTGATGAATCGGCTAAGTGCGGCGAGCCTGCCGGTCAGTCGTTGTGCTTCGCGTGTGGTCATCGGCGGTTCCATCTCTCAGATCGCTCGAATCTTGTCGGGATTGGCCTCGATTCCGCGCTACGATACAAGGTATCCCAAGTGCTTTCCGGAGCGGATGCCGAACATGCATTTCTCGGGGTTGAGGCGTAGACCCGTACACCGTAGGTTGTCGAACGTCTCCCGGAGGTCGGGGTGGAGGTCTTGCTCCCGACGGCTCTTGACGACTATGTCATCGACGTACGCCTCGATGTTGCGACCAGTTTGCTCCTCGAATATGATCTGTACAAGCCTGGCGAAGGTGGCACTTGCGTTCCGGAGGCCGAAAGGCATGATGAAACTGGTGTGGACCTCATCTTCCATGGCCATCCACACTTGGTGGTATCCGGAGTAGGCGTCGAGGAAACAAAGCCGCTCGCAACCCGCCGTAGAGTCCACGATCTGGTCGATGTGTGACAGGGGAAAGTCATCCTTGGGGCACACCTTGGTGAGGTCGGTGAAGTCGACGCACATGCGCCACTTTCCATTGTTCTTTTTCACCAACACGGGGTTGGCCAGCCAGTCTGTGTACAACACTTCCTGAATGACCCGAGCGTCAAGGAGCTTTCGGACCTCCGCTTTGGCCGCCTCCTTTCGTTCTGCGGACATCTTCCGCACCTTCTGCTTCCGCGGCTTCTTCTTGGGGTCGATGCGGAGGCGATGCTCGATGATGCTTCGGTCGATGCCCTGGAGGTCTGCGGGCGTCCATGCGAACACGTCCTCGTATTCTCGGATGAGTTCCACCAAGGATGTCTCTAGCTGATCGGGGAGGTCTGCTGCGACTTGGACGGAGCGTTCTGGGCACTCTAGCCGGAGCGGGATAGTCTTTGTGGCTCCCTTCGGGCTTGCTCGAGGAATGAAGCATGTCGAGCTTGGCCCAGCGGGGTCGCCTTCCTCTTCTGACGCGACCTTGTTGAACTCTCGTTGGCCCGGGGCTCGCCCGATGTCGATGAGACGCGCGGTGTTATGGTCTCCCAGCACCTTGATGATGCCTCGGGGGCCTGGCATCTTCATGCAGAGGAAACCGTGATGGGGGATGGCATGGAAGGTGTTGAGGAGGCGTCGCCCGAAGATGGCGTTGTACTGGTAGGGAAGGTTCACGACGTCGAAGGTGATGTTTTTGGTGTGAGCTTATCCTCCGGAGCCGAAGGTGACTGGGAGGGTGATCTGCCCCAACGTGGCGATGGCGCTTCCCCCGAACCCCTTCAGGGGGGTTCCGGCGGTGGTGACCTGGGACCGGGAGAGTCCCATCTGCTCAAAAGCATTGATGAACAGCAGGTCCGTGGAGCTGCCCCCATCGATGAGTACCCTCTGTACATCCGAGCCGGCGATGTTGGCAGCGATGACGAAGGCGTCGCCGTGCGGGTAGATGGGGGTGTTGCAGTCCTCGGCGCGGAAGGTGATGGGCATGGCAGCAAGTTGCGGGAGGGTGGGCATGTATGTCGAGGAGACATGCTGCACCTCCCGCACATCGGTGCGTCGCTGCCGCTTGGAGTCGAGGTGCTGTTGGGATCCCCCGGTGATAGGGAGTACCACGCGATAGCTTCCGGCGACGTGCTGAACCTCCCGGGGCTCCTGTTTTGGCTGACTTGGGGGCGGGGGCATGATCCCTCCTGGGGGAGGGGGTGCGACGAACGGCATGGCCGGCGGCCACGGCGCGGGGTACATCGTGTGGGGTGGCGGTCCGGCCCAACCCGTTGATGGCGACTGTGCAGTGTGCATGACCGCCCTCCCCGATGTGCCTCCTTCCTTCTGGGACTTGGCTTTGGCGGCCTCTATGGTGGGGCACTCCCGAGTGACGTGCCCTCCTCGATGCTCGTGGATGATGCAGTATGGACGGGTGGACTCGCCCTTGGTCGACGAGTCATGGCGGGGCCTGGCGTTCCGGGACGAAGGCTTGCAATCGTCTGAGCGCTTCTCCCTCTTTCGGTCGTCCTTGGAGTCCTCGGTGTCCCGGGAACTCCCCACGTGATGGACTTCCCGATATGTGCGTCGGGAAGGTGGGTCCAGCCTCTTCCGGGAGTCTTCACGCTCCCTGGTTCGGGACGAGCGTGGCTCCCGGGGTCTCTGCTCTTTGGATGACCGGTGTTCTTCGCTCCCCCTTCGGGCTTGCCCCCGGAGCTCGTCATCCCTTGCGCGTGCGTATTCCTCCAGCTTCCTCATGAGCTCCGAAACAGTCTTTGGTTCGCGCCGTCGGAGCTTGGCCCGCAGCAGGCCGTTTAGGAGGCCCTCCTGGGCGGCGACGATGACTGACCGGTCACTGAGCCCTACCGCCTGGCATTTGACGTGAACGAACCGTCTGATGAAGCTCCTCAGTGTCTCGTTATGGCACTGCTTGACGGCGAAGAGGTGGCCTGATGTTACCGGATCCTCGTAGTTTCCCTGGAAATTCTCCAGCATGGCCTCCCGGAGTTGTTCCCAGGAGAAGGTTTTTCCCGGGCTCGAGGGTGGTGTACTAGGTGCGAGCGATCCCGGTGATGGCCATAACGAAGCTCTTGGCCATGGTGGTCTCGTCCCCCCCCCCCCCCCAACCGATTGGATGGTGGCCTCGAAGCTCATGACGAAGGCCGCGGGGTCAGTTTTCCCGTCATACGGGACAATCTGCGGCGTGTTGAAACCGTGGGGCCAGCTCACCGCTTGCAGCCCCTGGGACAGGGGAGACTTGGGGTCGTGGGCCGGGGGCCTTCGGGAGAAACGCTCGTCGTCGTCGGGGCTGCCGGGGCGCGGACGGCTGTGCTGCCTTTCGCTGCCCTGCCCCTCGCCCCGGCGCTCCTGGCCACGGGAGGCTTCGAGGGCTTCTAGCTCGGCGCGGAGCTCCCGGGACCGGCGCATGGCATCGGCTCTTCAGCGCAAGTAGCCCTCCTCGCGTCGGAGAGCCTCTTCTTCGATGGCCTGCCGGCTGGCGGCATCTTGGGCTTCCTCATCCTTCTGCGCCTGCTCGAGACGCGTCTGGAGCTGGCTGGCTTCCTCCTCGGCGGCCTTGGCCTGCTGCTCGCCTGTGGTCAGCAGGCGTCCGGGCCCGGTGACCTCTCTGGTCTCCCTCTCCCTGGATGAGTGGGGGTCGTCTTGTCCTTCCTCGCTCTTCGCTGTGCATCTCCAAATCCATGCGCTCCGGGCGGGCCTCGTCCCCGCCTGTGGTCGGCTGACCCTCGGGTCTCCCGAGGGTCTCAGTGAGGGTCGGAAGTGCGGCAGCGACTATCTCCGCCGCTGCCGGGGGGCCATCGCCTGATGGCGCCTTGCTTCCCTTGTGGCCCTTTCCGGGGGCCATTGTGGCTCTCAGTCACTACCGTTCCCCACGGACAGCGCCAACTGTTGGTGGTTACAATTGCCCAAACAGTACGTTCGGGGCTCTGAGGCAAGATCGATGCCTTAGAGAGCTTCTAGGGGACTGAGTGACTAGATGATCTTACAAGAGTGATTCTACCCCTTGCCTCCAAGGCCCTAGGGCTGTATTTATAGCAGTCTGGAACCTAACTCTAGACGTGATATGACCAGGGTACCCCCGGTATGGTATCGGGATTTCCCCTGGGCCCCACCGGTACGGGGGGAAGGGGGGGCATTGGGTAATAGTCTTCATCCGTGCCCCCCACGCAGGGGTGGGGGCCCTCGCCGTCCTTCAGCCGTGAGGTCACCCCCTGACGGATGGTGTCGGGTGACGTCCTCTTCTTTCCCCCTGTCCTCCTCCGGAAAGAGCGTCACCCACCCGGGAGATCCCTGGGCGATCGGGACTCCTCCGGCCTGTCCGGCGTCCTTCGTCTGGTCCTCCTCTTACTCCTCCCTTCTTCGATAGTCTTCCGTGCTGGTGGCGGGAACCGATGCTCCGGGGAAGTTCCTCTCTCATCGGGACTTCTCCGGAGGCCGGTCCTCCTCCGCTGGCTCAACCGGCGGCGCTTGATTCCCGGAGACCCTGCCTCCCCTGGGGCTCCGCTGGGGACCCGGCCAGGCCCGTGGGCTCGGGCCCTCCCTTCGCCGTTCACCCCCAGGCGGGTGGGCCCCGCGTACTTTTCCCCAACACAATTGATATACTTTCTAAGGTTTATAAACTTATATCCTTTATGGACTCCGTAATTATTAGTATGCCAAAGAGAGAACGCTGAGCTAGAAGTTGTTTGTGATTTAAAACGAAACTATAGCTTACTTAAATAACCAAATGTCTGGTTAGCTGTACATACATTCTTTGCTTCTGAACTTATATGTGCGTATATATAGTCCTCAAATGTACCTTTCCTTCAATCACCCTGCCAAACCGTTAGATATAAATCCCATCTAAGATCTCTTATTTGCATTGTGCTTCTTCCTCCTCCCGAGATCTCCATTGTGATGCCTGGTGGGAGTCGAAACTCCCCCCGCCACCACCACCACCTCCCGCCCGGCTCCGGCGGCTTCCATCGCCGTCACCGTCCTCCGTCGTCCAACGCGACCCATTTGTGTCGGACGCCCCCGCCACCTCCCGCCTGGCTCTGGTGGTTGTCGTCGCCGACGCCCACTGCGCCTCCTCCGGCCCCGACGCGGCCGTTCCCTCCACCGCTGCCCTCCCCCGCCGCCCATCCCTAACCTTTCTGGTGTGACGCCCACGCCTAGGACCTGGCCCAGCCACCGGCAATGACCACCACGACCGGCGGCGCTCTGCCGCATCGCCACCCGCCCACACACAGCCGCCACCGCCGGTCGATCCCTTCCCCCCGCCCACCTTGTCCTCTAACTCCGGCAACCATTGGAGGCCCCCAAACCTCGGCAACCCGAAACCCTAACCTTGTCGCCACCTCGAGCACCACCCATGGCCGGTGGCGACCTCGCCACTGGCCGCCACCCCCCACCCCCACCCAGCTAGCTGGTGATTGAGAGAGAGCTAATTTTCAAACTCAAACAAAAATTTCTCTATATATAATAATTAATATATTTTTAAAATTTTCTAAACTCATAATATTTTTTATTTACATTCTTTATCAACTTAAAAGAAAAAGGACATAACTATAAATATCAGGGAGTTCAACACGTAGTAGAGTATAAAAACTACATGTGATTAGAAATATTGCACGTTGATTAGTGTCAGTGCGGGTCACCCTGCTTGCGTTTAGAAAAATGTCAAAACCTACTAATGCATGTACATAGTAATTGATGACTTAATTAAAAATTAGAATTGGATACATGATCACATTCTAACTATTTTATCTCTTGCAGTCTTGCTTAAGTAACAAAGAATACTAAATATTTGAGTAGAACCGAAATATATCGATAAAACTAGAAGAATAGAAATAAAAAATTATCAATTTAGAAACATAACTAATATTTCACCCGTAGCATCACACGGGCATTTTGATAGTCATCCAAAAAAGCAAACACAAAATCTACCCGGAGAAGGCTCCCCATCTAGTTCGATCGATGGATTACCGAGGAAAGATGATACGATACAATCGATGAAGGATTCCTCGCCCAAATTCTCTGGCAAGCCAGCCAAGTCCTATTACATCAATTCCTGACTCAATTCCTGACTTCTCTCTCAAGTTGAACACAGACTATATAAGTACGTAGTTCTCAAAGCAGAAAAGGTAGCGCACGCGAACTCTTCGGCTAGACCAGTTCGGGCCATAATACCGTGGGTTGGGCCGCCTGACTCCGGGCTTGGCAGGTGGGCTGGTATTCCCTTTAGTTGAAAGCGTCTTTCCTGATCACGCCTTCGTCAGGTTCGTGACAGGTGGGCATCACGGCCGGCAACGTCGCCGCGCTGCGGTGCACCGTCGAGTAAGATATCGGAGGAGCTGGAGGAAGGCAACCTGGCCCGCGCCGAGGTGTTCCTAAGCTACGTGGTGGCCTCATCGTGGCGGGACTCGGTCGCCGTCCGGCCTCCTGAGCTACGGCGGCCGCGTTCTCTCTTTGGCATACTAATAATTGCGGAGTCCATAAAGGATATAAGTTTATAAACTTTAAAAAGTATATTAATTGTTATATATGTGTGTGAAGTATGTGTGTACAACTAACGATACATTGGATTGTTTAAGTAAGTTATCACGGCTGGAAAAACCCACATCAGTGCCGGTCATACAGGCACTTAGCGCCGGTCAGCCTGGCCGGTACTAATTTGCCGGCACAAACGTGTCGGAATGTTAGTACCGGTCACAGCGACCGGCACTAACGTGCGTAGGTTAGTGTCGGCTGGTAACCCCAGCCTGCACTAACGTGCTTTTGCGTCAACCAAAAAACAAAAAAAAGAATGGATGTATAGCTAACCAGACATTTGCTTATTTAAGTAAGCTATAGTTTCGTTTTAAATCACAAACAACTTCTAACTCAACGTTCTCTCTTTGGCATACTAATAATTGCGAAGTCCATAAAGGATATAAGTTTATAAACTTTAGAAAGTATATCAATTGTTATATATGTGTGCGAAGTATGTGTGTACAACTAACCATACATTTGATTGTTTAAGTAAGTTATAGTTTCTTTTTAATTCTTAACAACATCTAGTTGAGGTGGTAGCACTCTCTCTTTGGCATCCTAATGATTGTGGGTTCAATTCCTATCTAATGCGATTATTTTTCCCTTCTATGCGGCTACACAGGCAAACGGTTTGTTTCCTTCCGGTTTAGCGGGTTGGTCCTGGCCCTTGCACGCCTCCAGATCTCCAGTTTAGTGGCTAAACATTGGTTTTCTTCCGGTTTAGTGTGTAAACAGTCGGTTTTATTCCGGTTTTCTGCCGAATCCTTTTCAGTTTAGGATAACGTACCAAATTTGTGGGCAGAAGCATTGCTTGCTTTATTATTAGGTAAAAATTATCCCTGTTTGCATGGCTTATTAGTCGAGCCTAATAGATTGACCTGCCAAAATAAACAGACTTTTCAACTCAACCCAGTCAAGCGAATATTTTGGCATGGCCTTGCAATCGAATATTCTGGCATGGCCTTTCAATCGAATATTTGATCACGGGGTAATTGTTCTGCGCTGTGACTCTGAGCTGAGATTGAGTGCGACTTAGTTTGCTCCCAATACTACACCAATTATCGTCTTTGAGCTGCTTGAATTGAAACGACTGCAAGCCTACTTAAAATAGTCATGAGAACTACTTATCACTGCAATACTAGTAGCTCCATATCTTCGCATCCCTTTTGAAGGAGGGTGAGTTCACTTTGTTGCATGACTAAAGAAACAAACTAAAGAATATGCATTGCTCTGGGCGCACGTAATATTCTCGAGACGCTTGTTTTCACCTTTTTCCCCTTTATTTAAAGCTTTGACACTTAGGGGTGCTTTGGGTATTATAAAAACTGTATTCTTTCCTCTCTGTAAAGGTTCATGAATAATGCCTTGCTTAGATTCCATGGGATATGTCCCAGTTAAATTAAGGCCAGCACCTTCCTGAATTTTCTTCAAGACTTCAACGAGGAAGCCATTGTCGATTGCGTACATGGGAGTAACAGCATGTTATAGGTAAGCAAGATTCCTGACCATCTTGATTGTACAAGTATCACTGGTGACCATGTGACAGTTTCGTAAAGGGTGGATATATCCAATGGCGTAGCAATACAAAGGCTTACTGAACTGTGTTTGAACAATGCTAAACAGCTTAGTCTGCTCGTTTCGATCTTCTGGCACTGAGGTGAGTTTCGCTTACACGTTCTTCTGCTTTCTACTGCAAATTATGTGCTCTAGAGAGCAGAAAATTAGGACCCATTTGTCTTGTGTCAAGAAATATGCTAGTTTGTGCATCTAAAAATGTTGTATGTGGACTATATATAGCATAAATGAGAAGTTTGCATTCGCCACACAGTTCCTCTTTCTATTTTCCTTTTAGTCTCAGAAACCCTTATGACCACTCATGCGAACTTTTCAAATACAACATTTTTTTTGTTTAAGCGGAGGAGAAACATTATTTTTCACCAAGGAAGACAAATTTCAGGTGAAGTCATAACACCATAGTACAAGAATAATGCAAAAATTGCCTGAGTAATAAAGCCGAGAATAGACGACAGGTATATTCAATTCATAATTTTGTCCATTCGGGTTTGACTGTGTCCTAGTTATATTGTTGGAATTTGGTTTCTTGTAGGATGAACTGTACTGCTGATATTGACCACCTAGAAAAAAAACTGTGGGGCAGAGCTAATCTGTTACTAGTGTTATGATGGGTGGGTTGGTGCGCAGTTTTGGGCATACGCGATTGTACAGTTATTTGCATTGATAAAGAAAAGAGATCACTAAATTTGGGGTAAGTGGTATAGAGGTTAGGACTTAATTACTTCATGCATGTGGGCTACCTGCGCACGAAAAGCACTAGACTGCGGATTGCATTATTGCTTTCTGCGGTTTGCTGTTGTCTAGCATGGTCTCCTCTGTTGGCTGTTGTGTTGTGTTCCTTTAATTGATTGTCTTGTGTTGAATTTTTCTCCTGGCATTATGGGGGGCCATGGCCCCTGCTGGCCACCCCCAATTCCGCCACTGTGTACACATAGGATGGTTTTTCTTCCGTTGCACAAAAAAGACAGCAGCCATCTATCCGTTGTACTTGCCCTTACTAAGATGCAGCTTGTTGCCCTCAAAAAATAAAAAAGATGCAGCTTGTTATTTGAAAACCTCACACTTATAAGTACTTTTCTATTTTCCCTAATTATTTTTATCCCATCTGTGAGGAACCGCCCAAGTTAAACCCATTTAATCGAGTCATCATCCATCGATCAACTCAACTAAATAAGAATAACTCCGGTCGTCCTTGAGATGTGTCCTAAACAATGCCCAGGACGACACACCTCACTAAGCACAACTTGAGTACATCTTCATAACCATAGCAAGTCCATACATAGAGTTCACCTTTCATAAAATAGGTTCAAATTCATTACAATACAAGTCTTAAAGTTTTGCAGCGGAAAGTCTAACGTTGCGCTCCATACGATACATAGATACATAAGAAGATAACACTATATGCCGATAGTGCTCTTCCATACGTCATCGCCCATCACTTCTCACCCGCACATCCGTCCGCGGGCATGAAGTAACCCACAAAGATGGGCTCCAACTGAGGGTCACCTGCAACAACTTAACGGCAGCACCGTGAGTACAAAAGGTACTCCGCAGGACTTACCCAAATGGAATATAATCCGACTCTCAAGGAGAATGCATTTGGCCAGGTAGCAAGGAAGTTGGCAGGGTATTTAATTTGCATAAAAAGCATCTAACTTTGATCAAGTTATAGTAAGCAAAAGACTCTGACATACTAAGCATACATCCATCATTTGCGTAAAATAAAGTGGTCATGTATCATGAGCTCAATCTTCCATGAACTCCATTCGGTAACTCTACACCCAAAGTCGAAGTACAAGAGCATGCTCCTTAACCATGGAGCCCGGCTATTGCAATAGATTAAACCCTGCAGGGGTGTACCAATTTGCCCGCACGAAACGCAAGCCCAACGCCCATATCCATGGCCTAGGATAAGGGTTGAATCATGCCTTCGACCTTTCGCATACCCGCACCCGACTATGAACGAACGGTCGGAATGGTTAGATGCACCGGACTCAAGCCAATCACACCTCAACCCAATCCCGCCCCGAATCCGGTCAAGGCAAGGTGCGACTTATGGTACTTAGCTTGCCATTCCCATATTAGGTATGTGGTTAGTACGCGAATGTGCTCAAGTATCAAAGCGATGGAGAAACGGGCCTTAATCGACTCGAGCAAGACTAGTCATAAGAGCTCCAATCTCTACATGACCCTACCATTCTTGCTCAAGTCCGAGTCATCTTCCAAGTTGGTCAACTTTTAATCATCTATGATCCAAGTAGTATTTAGCAACCAAGCCTATAGCTCGCGAGTGGTGGTGCCCTTGCCACCTCTCGACTTCTACCGAAGCTAAGCCTAGTTAAGCAGGTGGTTCGTGACACCTACCCAAGCATACTCACCTAGAGGGGATTATTCTAGATCAAGGATGGTAATGCATAAAGTAGGGGCTAAACATGCATATACATAATATTGACTTATGCGCACACAAGACATAAATAACTTCAATTGATCCAAAATAGGGTGAGAAAGATGCTTAGGTGCCTGCCTTGGTTCTCAACGGTAGCTTCATCGGCAACGGGCTCCGACTCGGTCTCAACTTCCCCTTGCTCCGGTGTCTCGATCTCTACACGAATGCAATGATGCGAGATAAATAATCATGACATGGATGATTGCAATGATTTGATAATGACATGCTTGCATGGTTCAACATTGTATAAATATCTTATAAACATTAGGTTGTAGTATTGAACTAGGTGGACCAAGTGTAGAAGTAGTAGTGCTGAAACGTGAGGGGCGGACTGTCCGGACCATAGGAGCGGACCGTCCGGTGTGTAGTGTCCGTGAGTGGCGGACCGTCCGGTGTGTAGTGTCCGTGAGTGGCGGACCGTCCGGTGTGACCGAGCGGACTGTCCGCTAGCAAAAAATTTTAATGCAATGTTAAATCATGATTAATGCTAAATGATGCTCATGATGACATACTTAAGATTAATCAAATCTTGGGCTGTCCGCTGGCAAGAGATTGAAAATCATAAGTTTCGGGATGGTTCCTGGTAGAAATTTTGGGTGTAACGGCGGACCGTCCGGTAGGTTGAAGCGGACTGTCCGCAGTTAGAATAAGGAAAACCAAACCGAAAGTGGGTGTTTCTGTGTAAAATTTTTGTTCTATGGCGGACCGTCCGCTGGGTAGGGGCGGACCGTCCGGTGCCACGAGAATTCCAGAAACAGCAAGTGTAAGATGGTGCTTCTAGAGTTGTAACTTGACTAAACTAAGGGGGGTAGTATCATGATGGATGGAATATATATCAGACATAATAGGAAATTATGAGGGGGCTTACTCATCGATGAAAAGATTAGGATAGGATTGTCGAAGCTTATCTTCTTGTTCCCAAGTTGCTTCTCGCTCGGAGTGGCGACTCCATTGCACTTTGACAAACTTGGTGACCTTGTTCCTAGTCTTCCGTTCAGCTCGGTCGAGGATTCTAATGGGATGCTCTTTGTAAGAGAGATTGGGTTGAATATCAAGCTCTTCAATGTTAGCCACTTCGGTAGGAACTCGAAGACATTTCTTCAATTGGGAAATATGGAAGACATCATGGATAGAAGATAGAGATTGTGGAAGTTCTAGTTGATAAGCCACAGCCCCGCGCCTAGCAAGGATCCGAAATGGACCAACATAGCGAGGTGCGAGCTTCCCTTTTTCTTGAAACCTTTGAGTGCCCTTGAATGGGGCGACCTTGAGATATACATGATCACCAATTCCAAATTCCAAAGGTCGTCTTCTTCGATCGGCATAGTGCTTTTGACGAGATTGAGCAGCCCGTAGCCGGGCTTGAATGGTTTTTACCTTCTCTTCGGCCTCCATAACAATATCCGGGCCAAAATAAGGGCGTTCTCCGGTTTCTGACCAATTAAGAGGAGTTCTACAACTCCGCCCATATAAGGCTTCAAAGGGGGACATTCCAATACTTGTTTGGTAGCTATTGTTGTAGGAGAATTCTGCAAATGGCAAGCAAGTCTCCCAATCCTTCCCATAAATAATGGTACAAGCTCTCAACATATCTTCAAGAATTTGATTGACTCGTTCGGTCTGACCACCGGTTTGAGGATGATAGGCGGTGCTAAAGGTAAGATTGGTACCCATAGCCTTGTGAAGGCTTCTCCAAAAATCAGCAGTGAATTGAGGACCTCTATCCGACACTATGGTCTTGGGAACACCGTGGAGGCATACAATTTTGGTGAGGTATAAATCAGCATAAGTTTCAACGGCATATTTGGTTTTGACTGGAAGAAAATGGGCAGATTTAGAAAGTCGATCCACAATAACCCAAATAGAGTCGTAGCCACGAAGAGTACGTGGGAGCCCCGAGATGAAATCCATGGATATATCTTCCCACTTCCAAGAAGGAATAGGGAGAGGTTGGAGAGTTCCAGCCGGTTTGAGGTGTTCGGCCTTCACTCTTTGGCAAACGTCGCATTCAGCTACATAGCGAGCCACTTCTCTTTTCATACGAGTCCACCAAAATTTCTTCCTCAAGTCTTGGTACATCTTATTGCTTCCGGGATGGATTGAAAATTGTGATTCATGAGCCTCATCAAGAATTTTCCTTCTAAGCTCATGGTCCTTGGGAACCACAAGCCTTTTACCAAACCAAAGAATTCTTTCATCATCAAGCTTGGAACACTTGGTTTTATCTTCTAGCATTCTAGCTCTAAGGTTGATCATACCTTTATCTTCCTTTTGAGCCTTCTTGATCTCTTCAATAAGATCGGAGGTGACAACAAGAGTAGCAAGTGTCCCATGCTCAACCATAGAAAGATTGAGCTTCCGGAAATCTTCACAAAGTGTGTTGACCCCGGATTGGACACGCAAGCAATGGCATTGGGCCTTTCGGCTCAAAGCATCGGCAACAACATTCGCCTTGCCTGGATGATAGCGAACTTCTAATTTGTAATCTTTGATTAACTCAAGCCACCTTCTTTGTCTCATATTGAGTTCATCTTGAGTGAAGATATACTTGAGACTTTTATGATCGGTGTAGATGTTGCAAGTCTTGCCAAGAAGATAATGGCGCCAAATCTTGAGAGCATGCACAACCGCAGCAAGCTCAAGATCATGAGTTGGATAATTTTCTTCATGACGTCTCAATTGACGGGAAACATAAGCAATGACGCGACCTTCTTGCATGAGAACACAACCAAGGCCAATTCTTGAAGCATCACAATAAACATCAAAGCTCTTGGTTATAACCGGCTGGGCAAGAACGGGAGCGGTAGTAAGCTTGGTTTTGAGGGTTTGGAACGCCTTTTCACAGGAGTCACTCCACTTGAAAGGAACATCTTTCTTTAACAAGTCGGTCATGGGCTTAGAAATTCTAGAGAAATTCTCGATGAACCTACGGTAATATCCCGCAAGTCCAAGGAATCCCCGAACTTCCTTCACATTTTTGGGTTGCTTCCAATTGAGCACATCACTCACCTTGCTAGGATCAACTTCAACACCCTTTTCAGATAATATATGACCAAGAAAGGATATCCTTGTAAGCCAGAATTCACATTTGCTAAACTTGGCATAGAGGCGATGATCACGAAGTTTTTGCAGAACGATGCGAATATGCTCGGCATGTTCTTCTTCGGTCTTGGAGAATATGAGAATATCATCAATAAATATGATCACAAAGACATCAAGTTCCTCAAAGAAGATAGAATTCATCAAGTACATAAAGTAAGCCGGGGCATTGGTTAACCCAAAAGACATGACGGTGTACTCATAAAGCCCATATCTAGTAGAGAAGGCGGTCTTGGGAATATCTTCTTCACGGATCTTAATTTGATGATACCCCAAGCGAAGATCAATCTTCGAAAAGAATTTAGCACCCACTAGTTGATCAAAGAGAATATCAATTCTAGGGAGAGGATATTTGTTCTTCACCGTCACCTCATTCAAAGGTCGATAATCAACCACCAATCTCAAGGTTCTATCTTTCTTCTCCACAAATAAGGCCGGGCATCCCCAAGATGAGGAGCTCGGACGGATAAAACCTTTCCTGAGCAAGATCTCCAATTGCTTCTTCAATTCTACCAATTCCTCCGAGGACATTTTGTAAGGCCTCTTATAAATTGGGGCCGTTCCGGGAAGCAAGTTAATGACAAATTCAATATCCCGGTCGGGAGGCATCCCCGGTAATTCTTCTGGAAAAACATCCGGAAACTCACACACCACCGGAATTGCCTCTAACTCCGGCATAACTATGGCACTGAGTGCATAGAGTTGTGGACCACTCTTCTGATGAAGAAAAAGAACAGCCCGTATTCCGGATGGGTGCTTAAGTTCAATGGAGCGCGGATTGCACCGAATAATTCCATCATGCTTAGTCATCCAATTCATACCGATGATGATATCCAAATCTTCTAGATCAATAATCAAGAAATTGATTGAAAAGGAGAGTCCTATGATCTCTAGTTGGGCTGAATTGACCACCTCATTGGTTACTAATGTTGCACCCGGGGCGTCAATGTGATAAGGAGTAGAAATTTTTCTAAGGTGAAGTTGATGTTCTAAAGCAAACTTTCTACTCATGAAGGAATGTGATGCACCGGAATCAAATAATGCTCGGGTAGTAATTGAGTTGAGTGAAACCATACCAACCAGCACTTGATCATCCTCACAAGCTTCCTCGGCGGAAATGTGGTTCAACTTGCCTCGCTTGGGAGCTTGTGCATTTTTGTTGCCTTGGCGATTGGGTTGGGTATTTGTGGGCTGATTTGAGATATTGCTATTTCCACCTTTCTTGGGAGAAGGACACTCCCGGCTAAAGTGGCCTTGCCCACCACAATTATAACATGGACCACGGGGGCCATTTCCACCGCCACCTCCCAGCTGTCCTATAGAACGTTGAGCTTGAGCTTGAGGAGCCGGAGGGCGACGAGCCATCCACATAGGTTGAGGAGCACCATAACCCGGCACTCGGGGTGGAGGAGTAGGTCCCGTGCGTGCACGTTGAGAGCCACCACCAAAAGATGATGAAGATGGGGCAACCCTCTTGCGGGTGTCCGCCTCAAGTGCATTCATGCTATGCTCGGACTTGATTGCCTTGCTCACCATATGGTTGAAATCATTAAAATCATTAGCGGAGAGGTGA
This sequence comes from Urochloa ruziziensis, assembly GCA_015476505.1. Classification (NCBI taxonomy): domain Eukaryota; kingdom Viridiplantae; phylum Streptophyta; class Magnoliopsida; order Poales; family Poaceae; genus Urochloa; species Urochloa ruziziensis. Next base: position 9,626,847 of record CM027125.1, on the reverse strand, counting down.
TTTTGGAGCTTCAAGGACAATCCATTCATGAAGTGATATTGCTTCTTTTTGTCGGTAGAGACTTCCTCTTGAGCATATTGAGCAAGGTAGTTGAAGGCATGGGCATATTCTTGCACGGACTTGTTTCCTTGAGTTAACTTACGGAATTCCTCCCTCTCGATTGCGAGAATGCTTTCTGGAATATGATGAGCTCGGAAGGCTTCGCGAAACTCATTCCAAGTAATGACATGACCTTGGGCAACTTGAGCCTTGTAATTTCTCCACCATGCACCCGCGGCATCACGAAGTTGATGAGCCGCAAGAGTGACCTTCTCATTGTCATCACATTGGAAGAGCCCGAATTTTTCTTCAATGGTGTTCAACCAAAAGTCCGCATCCAAAGGCTCTTTGGATCCCTTAAAGATGGGAGGGTCGGTAGCGGCAAAAGCGGGATAGCCTCGGCGTTGATTGCCGCCACCGCCACCTTGGTTGGCCACATGTTGCATCAAGGTTTGCATAAGTTGGTTTTGCATTTGGTGGCTATCTTGGGATCTCCTAAGCAATTCCATCAAGACGGGATCCAAGGCAGGAGGTCCGGGCAACTGTTCCCCATCGGCAACTGTCCGGCCATTTCCTCCATTGTTACCATGACCCGGCTCAGCCATCCTGTCACCATCCATGTGTATAAGATTAGTTACCAATAAGAAGGAAAATTGATAAGACATAATTGCACATATATTGCACAACATTGTAAAATCAACCACAAATGTGTGAGAAGATGATATTGAGCCACAATAGAATGATAGATGAAATTTGGACAGCAAGTATATAGATAGTTGTGTGCAAGGTTATCCTGATATCACTCATCATGCAACCCACAAATTATTCTTAATGCATGCATGATGAAAATAAAATATGATGATATGCCGTACATACGAATATCTCACAACGGCTCACACATAACTAATAACGGAGGTTCACGTTACATAGTACCATACATAGGCAAATATAGCTAATTAGTGTCTCACACGTCTCACCAATTAACTATTCCGATTACATAAAATAGGCGGTACATTACAACAAGTCACATAGCTTGTAGAGTCTCATAACCGCCATAGATTACATAAATAATTTAGTTGGGACCATAAGGAGCTCTCTCGAAGAACGGTGGGAACTCATCAAGGAGATGGGCATTGGGTGATCCGGTATCATAGGGATCCGTCTCCGGATGAGTAAGGTTCTCTAGCTGTCCACCATAAACTGTCTCCCTAGACCAATCCGTACGAGCAAAACGGCGAACACGTAACCCGTTTGATATACGGGGTTGCCTCTGTACGGGTTGGGGTATGTTGATACCTTGAACCATTGGGTAGGTAAGTTCCTCGGGAGCCATCTCTTGCACGGTGTGATCATTAGGCCCATAGAGCACATGGGAAGGTACACGTCCCAGACGTACACTCATGTCCACACTATGTTGCAGCTCATTGAAACGGCGCCTTGTCTCCCTCAACTCGGCTCGGAGGCACCTCATGTGTCTATCTTGAGCTTTCACCAACTCGGACATGCGCCTTTCATACAAGGGGGCGCTCACCGGGGGTTGATTGAATAAGTTCACACCCGGCTGAATACTTTGGATCGGAAAATTTTGGAAGGGTGGCAGCCATAATTCTGGTATTTCTTGGCGAAGGAGTGACATTGCCTTGTAGGCCACTTCTTGGATTGCCATTCCAATTGAAGTTCCATGAGCAACCAAGTTGTAAGAGTGGTGTTCTCCTTCTACAAGGCGTTGTGGGATGAACATGGCAGCAAAGTAGTCCACCAAGCCCGGCCCACGTCCCCTCGCATAGACCGAATATTCCGGCCGATACGAGAAGTTACCTCGCCAAAGCATCTCGTTAAGGAGGGAAGGGAAGCCTTCCACATCCCTAGCCCGAGTTACCATGGCAAGGTTGCCATACTCCGCCATCTAAGATAAACAAGACAAGATAAGTTAGAGAACATGTTTAAACTATCATAATTATGCAGCTCACAGGATAAGATAAGCTCTATGGACAGATAAGAATTACACCATAATAAGAGATATAGCCTTAGAAAAATTTCAGAGTTTAGTAGTACTACTATTAATCATCACCAATCTTATTTTCTAACGTACCTCACATCAATTTTTAAGGGGAAAACCATGTAAGACATGCTAACACGGCTCTGATGCCACGCTGTGAGGAACCGCCCAAGTTAAACCCATTTAATCGAGTCATCATCCATCGATCAACTCAACTAAATAAGAATAACTCCGGTCGTCCTTGAGATGTGTCCTAAACAATGCCCAGGACGACACACCTCACTAAGCACAACTTGAGTACATCTTCATAACCATAGCAAGTCCATACATAGAGTTCACCTTTCATAAAATAGGTTCAAATTCATTACAATACAAGTCTTAAAGTTTTGCAGCGGAAAGTCTAACGTTGCGCTCCATACGATACATAGATACATAAGAAGATAACACTATATGCCGATAGTGCTCTTCCATACGTCATCGCCCATCACTTCTCACCCGCACATCCGTCCGTGGGCATGAAGTAACCCACAAAGATGGGCTCCAACTGAGGGTCACCTGCAACAACTTAACGGCAGCACCGTGAGTACAAAAGGTACTCCGCAGGACTTACCCAAATGGAATATAATCCGACTCTCAAGGAGAATGCATTTGGCCAGGTAGCAAGGAAGTTGGCAGGGTATTTAATTTGCATAAAAAGCATCTAACTTTGATCAAGTTATAGTAAGCAAAAGACTCTGACATACTAAGCATACATCCATCATTTGCGTAAAATAAAGTGGTCATGTATCATGAGCTCAATCTTCCATGAACTCCATTCGGTAACTCTACACCCAAAGTCGAAGTACAAGAGCATGCTCCTTAACCATGGAGCCCGGCTATTGCAATAGATTAAACCCTGCAGGGGTGTACCAATTTGCCCGCACGAAACGCAAGCCCAACGCCCATATCCATGGCCTAGGATAAGGGTTGAATCATGCCTTCGACCTTTCGCATACCCGCACCCGACTATGAACGAACGGTCGGAATGGTTAGATGCACCGGACTCAAGCCAATCACACCTCAACCCAATCCCGCCCCGAATCCGGTCAAGGCAAGGTGCGACTTATGGTACTTAGCTTGCCATTCCCATATTAGGTATGTGGTTAGTACGCGAATGTGCTCAAGTATCAAAGCGATGGAGAAACGGGCCTTAATCGACTCGAGCAAGACTAGTCATAAGAGCTCCAATCTCTACATGACCCTACCATTCTTGCTCAAGTCCGAGTCATCTTCCAAGTTGGTCAACTTTTAATCATCTATGATCCAAGTAGTATTTAGCAACCAAGCCTATAGCTCGCGAGTGGTGGTGCCCTTGCCACCTCTCGACTTCTACCGAAGCTAAGCCTAGTTAAGCAGGTGGTTCGTGACACCTACCCAAGCATACTCACCTAGAGGGGATTATTCTAGATCAAGGATGGTAATGCATAAAGTAGGGGCTAAACATGCATATACATAATATTGACTTATGCGCACACAAGACATAAATAACTTCAATTGATCCAAAATAGGGTGAGAAAGATGCTTAGGTGCCTGCCTTGGTTCTCAACGGTAGCTTCATCGGCAACGGGCTCCGACTCGGTCTCAACTTCCCCTTGCTCCGGTGTCTCGATCTCTACACGAATGCAATGATGCGAGATAAATAATCATGACATGGATGATTGCAATGATTTGATAATGACATGCTTGCATGGTTCAACATTGTATAAATATCTTATAAACATTAGGTTGTAGTATTGAACTAGGTGGACCAAGTGTAGAAGTAGTAGTGCTGAAACGTGAGGGGCGGACTGTCCGGACCATAGGAGCGGACCGTCCGGTGTGTAGTGTCCGTGAGTGGCGGACCGTCCGGTGTGTAGTGTCCGTGAGTGGCGGACCGTCCGGTGTGACCGAGCGGACTGTCCGCTAGCAAAAAATTTTAATGCAATGTTAAATCATGATTAATGCTAAATGATGCTCATGATGACATACTTAAGATTAATCAAATCTTGGGCTGTTACACCATCTGTCATACAAGCTTTTGTGCAAAAATTTTACTCTACCACGTAAGCTGAAGTATGTACTTCCAGGATGAGCCAAAATCCCATGGACATTACCTTTCCGTGTTTGGATGGACTTCTTTCGCCTCCAAGTTTGGTCATGCATGTACTGCTACAATGCATTGATAACTATGTGTGCATCCATTTCCTTGACTGCAGTTTAATCTAGAGATACTGCTACAATGCATTGATAACTATGTTGTTGCATGTGTTATTTCGCTGATGATGATCATTGCCTGCGTTTCAGTGTCAGTGTTCGGGCAATCCATCGTTAACTGATATATGTTATGGCCCGAGTCTTGCACCTATGGAACGAATGGGAGGTCCAAATCCTGGTCCTTCTCAGCTTCATGCTGCAAGTGTTCCTACTCATCTTTGCAAGGATGCGTCGGCGCAGCATCTCCCAGCTCTTGAGGATCGTACTTTGGCTAATGTACCTACTGGCTGACTCCATAGCAATATATACCCTTGGTCACATGTCCATCAGCTGCAAGCCAGATGAGCACCACAAGCTCATGGCGTTCTGGGCACCGTTCTTCCTGGTGCATCTCGGCGGCCAGGACACCATCACCGCTTACTCCATGGAGGACAATCAACTTTGGCTGCGTCACGCACTTACTTTTTTGGTGCAGGCCGTGGGAACAGTTTATGTCCTCTACAAGAATATTGGCAGACAGTGGACACTCGTCGTGGCTGCAGCCATGATGTTTCTTGCTGGTGTTCTGAAGATTTTGGAGAGAGTATGGGCCCTCAGCTCCTCCAGCCTGGATAGCATCAGCAATTATCTTGATAATGTTGAAATCAGGCAAAAGGATGCGCCTTACTATGCACGTGGAGAGCAGTTGGATTCTGAAGTGGTTCTACAGGGTGCTCATGACCTGCTTTACATTTGCATGGGACAGTTTGTGGATGATAAGGTCTGTCCGTCCAAGTTTCAGATGGATGCCCTAAAGCTTTTTCTCGAGACGAACGGCAGCATATATGAGCTGATTGAGATGCAGCTCTCCTTGTTGTATGATACCTTTTACACCAAGGCAGCGGTGATCCATACATGGTGGGGACGCTGCTTCCGTGCTGTTTCATTACTCAGCATTGCGACATCATTCTTCATGTTTCATTTCAGTACTGTCAAAGTGGGGTACAATAGAGTTGATGTGGTGGTCACTTACACACTGCTTGTTGGGGCTTCCCTCCTGGAGATGGCATCAGTGTTGAGGGCAGTGGGGTCAACATGGACCTGTGCCTTGTTAAAAGCTAGGGGTTGGAATCGGCTGCATAAGCTTCTTGTATCTCTTCGTCGGAGTGTCAGGGCGGCACAAACAAAAAGATGGTCAGGTTCCATTGGCCAGCATAACCTGGTGGATTCCTTCACTGACGATACAAGACTTCCAGGCTGCAGCATGGTTTCTTTTTCGGAAAACGGCAGCAGCATGATTTCTGCAGAAATTAAGGGGTTGGTGCGGGCTGAGATACAGAAAATGGTGCTAGCTTGTGGAAGCAAAGAGAATGTGATGAGAAGTTACCGTGGTCAGTGTACACTTCAGAGATATGGATTGTTGGAAGATCTAACCTGGTGCATGGAGATGGAGTTTGATGACAGCATCCTTGCCTGGCACCTTGCCACCCACGAGTTCCTCAAGAACTCTAATGACGGATGTGCAGAGTCCCTTGTGAAGGCAACGAAGGCATTCTCTGACTACATGATGTTTCTCTTTGTGGAGCGTCCTTACATGCTACCACCACCTGTTCGCCCAAGATTGTATGACAAAGCCAGGGAAGAGTTGAAGGAATCGTTGAAGGAATCCAGGAATTGGCTAGATATCAGCCCTCAAGATAGGAATGGTTCAGCTGCCCCTGCCTGTACCCATGGAGCAAACCTCGCTATGCAGCTGCTAAACAAGAAGCCCGACATGCCGGAGCTGCTGCAGGTGGCGTTCGGGGTGTGGGTGGAGATGCTGTGCTATGCGGCACACCACTGCAGCAGGGACTCCCATGCCAGGCAACTCAATAGTGGCGGAGATTTCATTACTATTGTGTGGCTTCTGACAACTGCCGAGTTTAACAACTTGTACTACCGTGAAGGATGGTTTAAGGAGCGGGTGCACCACAGGTGGCGCTGGAGCTGGCCCCTCAGCTGGCGCAACAGATGGCGCTGCCTATGCTACTGGCTCCCTTGGCGTTTCATATTGCTACCGTGCTGTTTTCTGCTAGTGTCATGCCTCTGCTGTATCTTCAGGAAGCAAATTCGCGAAAGGATTAGAGAAAATTGGTTTTTAGGGCATTTCTGTTGTGCAGGTGATCTGGAAGATGATCATCACAATAGAACAGATGAGTGGCCAGTTGGAGTAAACCGTACAGGCCTACCTTCACCTCAGCAGTCCCCTCACCCCCCACCGTGGACGCAGTACCCTTGGCCGCAGTTGCGTCCCGGTATGACGCCGCACCCTCACAGCTTCCCGTCGCCGTTCCCGCCGCTAGCTCACGGATCACCCTTCTCGCAGGAGCCGCCGCGGCCACCTGGGCCTCAGTGAGTTGTATCGACGAGCATGGACTTGTATTATTTGCTTTGTATGGACTTGTATCATTTGTTTAGTATGGACTTGTATTATTTGCTTAGTATGGACTTGTATGGATTTGTATGGATTTGTATAGATTTTTATGGACTTGTATGGATTTTTATGGACTTGTGATGGTCGTTGTGATATATAAACTGCCTGTGATGGTCGGTCTGATATATAAACTGTCTGTGATGGTTTTTGATATATAAACTGTTTAAGATTGAGTTGTTTAGGGTATAAGTAACAATAAACAAAAAAAACGTGCAGTTTCTGGGCCTTTGCCGTGTGCTATGGTAAAAGCACACGGCAAAGGCAGCACATGGCAAAGGCAAAGTCTTTGCCGTGTGCTTTTACCATAGCACACGGCAAAGGCCCGCCACGTGTGCCTCCATGTGGACCTTTGCCGTGTGCCACGTGGCTTAGCACACGGCAAAAGGGTAGCCTTTGCCGTGTGCCACGTGGCTTAGCACACGGCAAAAGGCCAGCCTTTGCCGTGTGCCACGTGTCGTAGCACACGACAAAGGACAAGCAACGGCGGTCGTCCGTTAGTCGTTTACGCCGCACGGCAAAGGGAGGAGCACACGGTAAAGCCTTTGCCGTGTGCCCGAGCGTGGGCACACGGCAAAGAGCCCCTTTGCCGTGTGCCCTTTGCCGTGTGCCACACACAGCAAAGCCTTTGCCGTGTGTATTTAAGGCTTTGCCGTGTGTACCGGGCACACGGCAAAGCCTTGCATTCCGGTAGTGCACATGGCAATTGGACGAGCAGCCATATCGAAGGGACCATGAGCATATCCGACCTTCCTTCCGTGTTAACCCCAGCACCTCCCCTACAGGCTACAATCAGTATAATTCAAGAGCCTCTCATTTGTTCATGTGCTTCCTCTGTTCTTTTACACGAAGTCATATTTCATGTTGAACATACTGTAAATGATTTAGGCCTTATTCGGTTTGGGTACAACTGAAGTGGATTGGATGGTTAACAAGTCAAAATACCACTCAATATACTTTAATATCACCCAACATGATTGGAAAAAGTATTAACCGAACAAGGCCTTGGGTGTTTGTGAATTAAGGTGTGTATGAAATCAAGAGGATGAAAGAATGCGTAGCTTGTATTCTAAGGCGAGAACAGCCAAATCAATCATGCACGCGTCAAAAGCATTATTATCATTTTTTAGTATGTCTCTCCTCGATTGATTGAGAACTCGTTTTTCATCAATCAGCGATTACTACCGTTGAATGCACATCCAATGGTCTATATCTACAACACTATCATTTCTCTCTCTTTCTTATCTATCGACCGTTTCTTATGCCTTCACTTCGTAGCATCGCCGTCGTCTCACCGGGCCGGGGATCCCCGGCTGTCCGGCTCCAACAACGCCCTTGGTGCATCCGCTCTGTTGCCACTCCCTAGAGTTTTCTCAATAGCTGGGCACTAAGCTAATCCCCCAAACCCCCCAAGTCCTAACCCAAATTTTTCTCATCTCCATTCAATTTCTAGTGTAATTTTGGATGATTGATAGATAAACAAGATTTGAACCGGTTGGTGAGGAGTAACTTTATCTTTTTTTTCAATCACGGCCTCACACGGACACGTCACCACACTAGCATGGTGGACAACCCCTACTCCTATAGCAGCATATACGAACGAACGAAGCTCAGGAGGCAGAGTCCCTCCTCCGGCGACCGAGGGCAGTGGAGAGGGAGAGGAAGTTTGCATCTGTGACTCACGAGGCTTGCGGTTTCGAGAGGTTGAGGGGGCGTCGCCTGCAACTTGGAGATCGTACGATCATGCAGGACTCTCGTGGAGAATCGATGGACGAGGCAGAATCCCGAATCATGCACGAAGGAGCGAGACCCCTACGGGATTTGAGAAGTCAATCAAAAGGCCGTGGAGGCTCAATGCGATGAATGGACGGCGCGTAGGTCGCATAAACGACGACGCATGATGCACGACGGCGAGGGTCGATCACCCTTTCGTTCTTTATATTAGTGGGAGATAAAACAAGAGCCCTTGTGGAGGCAGCGCCAGACGCTTGGAATTTGCCCTGCGCCAGGTTCCGGTCGCGGGAGACCTCCAAAAGGTACCCGTCCACCAGGCACGCCACGCGTTGTGCTCTCGTGTTCTCTTTCTCCTTGCCCCGGCTCGGCGGCGACGGCGATGATGACGGTGACGATTGCTCTTGCACCACGAACTGCTCCACCAGCCGCTGCACGAGGTCCACGTCGTATGCCGCGGCGGAGCTCCGGTACGAGGAGGGGATGAGGATGTCGGCCAGCGCTGCCTGGTCCAGCTGTGTGCCGGCGAGCTTCTCCACCTCCATAACCAGCGCCGCAGCCGCCTTGAGCGCGACGGCCAGGCGGAGCAGCCGGAGGAGGAAGCTGCACGACACGGGTAATATTGGCAGCTTACCTCCTTCACCTTTAAGGCTATGCGACGACAAGCCTTCTTGTGCACCCCCAGGCAGTGCTGACAGTGACAAGCAGCTGTATGCAAAAGTACCACAAGAATGACCTGCCTTCCGTGCTATCCGCATCTCCCCAATCTCATCTGCTCCCTCCGTTTGTCTTTTTTTTTTTTTGAAATAAAACCCTTTGTTTGTCTTGTAACTCAAATTTCATTGGACATACTGTAAGGGTGTTAGAAACATCAAGAGCATGGAAAAATGTTTGTCTTGGGGGTTAATACATGTCGGTAGTGGTGGTTGTTAACTGCAGGTGAAGAGGGATGAAATATAAAAGCGTGTGTGTTGTGTTTTGAAACCAGGGTTCCCAAATTTGGCAAATTTTGGCCAAAATTTTGCGAATTTTGCTGAAGACTAAAAGAAAAGTCTGAAATTACTATCAGCTTATGCATGCACTTGTAAATATGGTACCTAGACTCATTTTCGATTGTTTGTGTTACATATCCTTTAAGTCAATGGTTTTTTTAGTCAATGGTTGTATAGCCATAAGTCATGCTATCCACTTTCCTCCTCCTCCTATGCTGCTGGCACCTGTGGAAGCACCGCCACGATGTGGTATTCAGGAAAGAAGCTCCCAACCTGAACAAGCTACTGCAAACCTGCAAGATCGAATGCAGGCTATGGAAATGTCGCATCCCGTCTAGACTGGCTCCTGTTTTCGACAGTTGGTGTAACTTGTTCCAAATGTAATCCCCCTCTCCAAACAATCATTGTAACACTATGGCCTGCAGGCCAACACTTGTTCCAAATGTAATCAGGAACTAACGATCAACTGTACAACCGACTCACGAAGCAGAGTTCCTCCTCCGGCGAGGCTCCCTGCTTACCGTCTCGCCGGGTGCCGCCGCCGTCATCACTGCCGGCTGCTCCACCTGAATCCTCCCCAACCTCCCGAGCTTCTTCCAACCACGGGCCCACCCCGACGACACACTCTGCTGCTGCTGCTGTTTCCCCGCAGCGGCCGACGACGACGGCGGCATCAACCTCTCCACCTGCCTCTGCAAGAGCTCCACCTCCCGCTGCAGCTCCATATACTTCGCGCTCACTCTCTCCACCTCCACCCTCAGCGCCGCGACAACCTCCTCCTCCTCCTCTTTCCTCCCCGCCCTGCCGCTACCAGCCATCTTCTCCTGCTCCGTTAGCAGCACCCGCACCGCCACCCGTACGGGCAGCCTCTCATTCCTCGCCGCGTGCGCACGCGCCTCCCGCGACAGCCTCCCACAGTCCACCGCCTGCACAGCCGCTTCCGCTCGTGCTCGCCCGCCGCCGGGTGCGCCCTCAGGTACGCGTCCACGGCGCGGTAGAGCGCGTCGTGGCAGGGCCGCGCATTCTCAGGCACCGACTCCGCCAGCGCCTGGAACTTGCCTTCCAGCGCCAGGTTCCGGTCGCGGGACACCTCCAAAAGGTACCCGTCGACCAGGCACGCCATGCGTTGTGCTCTCCTATTCTCTTTCTCCTTGCCCCGGCTCGGCGGCGACGGCGATGATGATGATGGTGGCGACGATTGCTCTTGCACCACGAACTGCTCCACCAGCCGCTGCACGAGGTCCACGTCATACGCGGCGGCGGAGCTCCGGTACGAGGATTTCGGCGAGTGCAGCCTGGTCGAGCTGCGCGCCGGCGAGCCTCTCCACCTCCGTCACCAGCGCCGGCGCCGCCTTGAGCGCGACGGCCAGGCGGAGCAGTCGGAGGAGGAAGTTGCACGACACGGAGTCCTTTTGCCTTGGGAGGATACTGATCAGGCTCTCCACCACCCTCCTCTGCTCACAAGTCATCTCCGTGTTGTCACCCTCACCAGCGACGACCATCTGCAGCACGCCGCCGGCGTGCCGCGACGGCCACGGCGCCCTGCCGTGACAACCATGCGATGCCGAGGCGGCGGGGCTGTCCTTGTCGTCGTTGAGCGGTAGCCACTTGGTGGCGTAGCGCGTGATGGCGGCGCCGATGAGGTCGGCACGTATGCCCTTGGCCTGGACGACGGTGACGACGCGCACGAAGTGTTCGATCCTCAGCGTGCACACGTCGTCCAACCAGCAGTCCAGCGGCAGGGGCACGGGATGCCGTCCACCGCCGCCGTCCCTCGACGATGGCCTCGCCGGCGACGGTGTAACATCCCGCTAATTCGCAGTCTGTTATTTGTAATGAAAATCAGAATTTAAAAATTTTTGTTGTGATTGTTGTGAGACATGAAGTATTTGTAATTTAAGTTAATTGCTTCCCTCTAAATTCCTAGTAAATTAAATCGAGCATAAAATAAATTCCATGATCGTGCATCGAGTGATTTGGATTTATTTGAATTTATTTGATTTATTCGAATTTGTTTGATCTTGTTTGAGTGTAGTTTATATTTGAATCCAATTCAAATACAAACTAACAAACCTAAACCCCTAACCTCTGAAGGACTGATTAGGCGACCAGAGGGGGGGAGTGAATGGGAGCCGATAAAAATTTCTCTCATGATCCGGCTTCTCCCAACTCAACTCCAAAACCTACCAACCGATCTTGCCAAGATCACGTAGCTACTGTGAGGCTACTGACCCTAGGAACAAGATCAACGCAGCGGAACTCGAATCGAACAAATCCAACAAGAATCAAACAAAAACAACCCAAATCAGCAACTCTCGGCCAGGGGCGGTCACACCGGTATCCGAGGGCGGTCGCACCGGCCTTGCGAGACAGCACGGGAAAAACTCAAACTCAAAGTCAACTCGCGAACGGATCTCCCAAACGGCTTGGAGTCTTGAAACGAAACTTTGGGTAGATGATATACACCTCAAGGAGAGGCTATGCCCCAAAAATCTCGGTCTCTAACTCTCTAGAACTCCGAGGATTTTAAATCTAGCGAAGAACACACCCTCCACGAGTTCATCCCGAAATCTTCAAATCTAGGCCGATTCCCGGCGTTTGGGGGCAAGGGATCACCAAGAAAAGAGGCACAAGGCACTCATGTGTGATTCCCCCAAAGAAATCCGAGAGAAAACGGGCTAGAAAGTGAAGAATGAAAATCCCCTAAAAATGGCCCCGAAAATACCTCTGAAAATGGGAAAAAGAAAAGGAGCTCGGGAATTCAAATCATGGCACAAAGATAAGGAGATTAAGCTCAATCAACCAACCATGAATTCACCTATACAAACTATGAATGATTCAAAATAGTTCTAGGTGGAGAAGATGAAAGGGAAGGGAAACTAAACAAGCCAAATGAAAATAACTAGAGAGATAACAGCCACCACCCCTAGGGGGTCTATTATATAGTCCAAATGGTGGTGCTCGAAAGACTAAACTACCCCTAAGCGATACATACCCCTCAGGGGCGAATATGACATTTTCCGCGAAGATTTTTCCGGCTGGGACACCTTCCACCGCAAGCTAGCTTCCCTCCGACGCAAGCCTTGCGATCACGCCGCGTGTCCTCCGGATCGAAGCTCCTCGACGCTCACGGGCGACCTGCCCAGGTGGGACCGGTAACACTGCCCCTGGGGGGCGGTTGGACCGCCCCTGGCTGGCAGGCCGGGCCGTCGCTACGTCGAGTCCTCGGCCTTGGTTTTGAGGCCCAAACCAAGGGAAACCGTCCACCGATGATTTTGTGGCCAAATCACCAAACCCCGCGCGCAAACTTCGGTTGTTAGCCGCTACCTTGCGCCGGCTTCTCGCCCGCGTACGAGCTTCGGTTGTGAGCCGCTACCTCGCACCGGAACCACGTCCCCTTGCTCGTTCTTGCCAGCATGTGAACCGCACTTGATCCATCTGGCCACCGGGTCCCTCGAACCAAGCCTACTTGTCTCTCCGCTCCTCGGAGGCCGCCATGGCTAAGACCTTTCGCGCCTGTTCTTCACCTGCACCAATGCAATCAAGCCGCATTCTACACCTGCAATACTTGAGCCAAGGGAAACGTCAATCCGCTCCACGTTGTCAATCACTCATCACACCAGGAAGTGACCATCCACCGGTCCTCGGACACACCGGGTCCTCAATCTCCCCCTTGATGAGTGCATTGACAACACACACATAGTAACCATAGATAAAAAAGAAAATAGAAAAGAAATCGAAAACAAGATTCAAGCAAGTGACTAAAAGCAAAGAACAAGCCGAAGCAAAGTCACTTCGCAAGAGAAAACTCCAGAAACGCCGACCCTTCAAGAAGAAGCGACAGGGCTCAACACCATCGGCAAAAGAGCAAAGCACAAAAACACAAGTCACGAATCTCCAAATCACTTTTCAGAACACTCAAAGCACTCCTCCTGCATTGATGCAAACTCCCTCTGAACAAGTGAACTTGTGCGTGCGAAAATGCAATCGAAAATGGATCAAATCCCACAAAACCTCGTGCCACTGCACCGGACCGGTTGGACCGCCCTGGAGGGCCGGTTGCACCGCCCTTGCTTCAGGGCCGGTCACACCGCCCTGCCCAGTCAAAGCACAAAAATGCAAATCACAGAAAAATGCTCGGAAAGATATCGTTTCAACTTGAAAACCTTCCATAAGTGCCTAGTAATATATTCCAATGCTCAAACTCTCCCCTTGTTGACAATGCACAAATCAAGGCAAAAATGTAAAAAATTCAACTCTAGGCTTCTCAAATAGAAAATGAGCAATACAAAATTCTACAAGTTAGAGAAAAGGCAAACTAGACAGGTCATAGCATCATAAGGGCATTGCCGTCAAGAAAGTGAAGATATATAGCCATTTGACAAAGCCATGATCAATTTGTGCAATTTTTTCAAAAGTTTCACCTCATGAGCAAAGTCCTAAACATGGGTCATTTGAGCAAAAATAAACTTCATTTCACCAAGATCATGATAGAACATGCATTCTTGACAAACGATCATTATAAACGCCCAAAATCTATCTCATTTCATGTCAAAGCACGGAGCCATGTGTTTACTTCTCAAGGGAGACTTCTCCGGCAAACAACATGCAACCGCTTAGCACCCATGTGTGCAAGTGTGTGCAATGGCGAAAGCTTAGAGACATGAGCATAAATATTTTCAAATAAATCTTTTTCTCATCTTTCTTCTTTCATGCATAGACATCTCATTTTTCAAGTTTTTCAAATTAAGCATGGTACATGAAATGTCTTTGCGACAAAAAGAAGCTTATGCTCCTCCACGAGATAAACATGGGCTAAACATTTACAATGACAGAGATCTTTGACCCAAATGAAAATAATATCATCCTAGCATGACCTTAAGCAAAATATAGCCATTTCGGCTCAAACAAGACATGCAAAGACATTTACTCATGGGTGATAAGAGTTTAAGTTCAGTTTGTCATTTTAATTCAAAAAGTGACTATCTCAAAAGAATATATATCAAGACCATCAAGAGCATAGCCATCCATACAATCAATCCCTAGCCAGCCTGCCTAAACTCTAAAATGTAGCAAGTTGTAGCAATCACTGCATATAGGAGAAGCTCATCCTAGAATATGATACAAATGCAGCATGATATATCACAAGATGCAGAGATGAAAGCTATACATCTAGGTACAAAAGCAAAAAAATGTACATCAAGATACAAAGATGGTACACTAGTATACATATGCTACAAGAGAAGCCTCCAAAACTCAGCTCAGAAAACCGCACACACACCAAGTTCTCCTCGCAAGTGGGTGAAGGTAACTTGGTCAAGTGGTTTAGTGAAAATGTCTGCAAGCTGGTTTTGGGTAGAAACATGGGCAAGCTCAATATCTCCTTTGTCCACATGATCTCTCAGAAAATGGTATCTCACTTCTATGTGTTTGGTTTTGGAATGAAGTACGGGATTTTTGGCTACGCTGATGGCACTGGTGCTATCACAAAGAAGTGGAACATGGGACATGTCTAAGCCAAAATCTCTCAAGGTGTAGGTGATCCAAAGCAACTGAGAACAACAGCTACCAGCAGCAACATACTCGGCCTCTATGGTGGATTGGGCTACACTAGACTGCTTGCGAGAAGACCAAGACACAAGAGACGAACCAAGAAACTGACACTGACCAGAAGTAGACTTGCGATCAACACGACACCCAGCAAAATCCGCATCGGAAAAACCATGAAGTGCAAGAGTGGAATCTGCAGAGTACCAAAGACCCAGCTCAGGAGTAAACTTGAGATACCTGAAAATTCGCTTGACGGCCTGACGATGTGAAGTCCTCGGTGAAGCCTGAAAACGAGCGCTCAGACAGACGCTGAACTGTATGTCCGGCCTCGTCGCCGTCAAGTAGAGAAGGGAGCCGATCATGCTTTGGTACTCCTTCTGGTCCACTGGTTCTCCGTCCTCATCCGCATCCAAAGCTGTAGTCGTACTCATCGGCGTAGTCATCGGCTTGGAGTCGTTCATGTCGAATTTCTTGAGAATGTCCTTGGTGTACTTGCTTTGGTGCACGAACATCCCATCCTTGGTTTGCTTGATCTGCAGCCCGAGAAAGAACTGCAACTCTCCCATCATCGACATCTCAAATTCCCTGCTCATATCGTCTGCAAACTTGGCAACAAAATCGTGAGAAGAGCCACCAAAAATGATATCATCCACGTAAATCTGAACGATTAAAAGATCATTGCCATTTCTCAACAAGAAGAGCGTCTTATCAACCTTTCCCATCACAAACCCCTTGCTAAGCAAGAACCCCCTCAACCTTCCATACCACGCTCTGGGTGCTTGCTTTAGGCCATATAAAGCTCGGTGGAGTTTGTACACTCGGTGTGGGTATCTCTCACTCTCAAAACCCGGGGGCTGCCTCACATACACTTCTTCCTCGATCACCCCATTCAAGAAAGCACTCTTCACATCCATTTGGTACAATTTGAACCCTTTAGCAACTGCAAATGCTAGAAGAATCCGAATTGCCTCCAAACGGGCAACAGGAGCAAATGTCTCCTCATAATCTATCCCCTCCTGCTGCGAAAACCCCTGAGCAACCAACCTCGCTTTGTTTCTCACAATCTCACCACCCTCATCCCTCTTGTTTTTGAAAGCCCACTTGGTTCCTATAGGATGGCAATTTAGAGGTGGTTCAACTAACTCCCACACCTGGTTTCTCTCAAAGTTTTCAAGCTCTTCATGCATGGCATTGACCCAATCAGAATCAGATAAAGTGTGTCCAACATTTTTGGGCTCGAAAGACGCAACAAAAGTAGAATGAGCAAAATGAGAGATGTTCTGTGACCTCGACCGTGTAGTACGTTCATCCAAGTTCCCGATGATCTTCGAAGGTGGATGATCCCTCTGTACCAGCCAGGGAGCTTCTCGCCTTGAGATTGCCTCCCCCTCAATATCAGCTTCCACTTGAACTCGATCATGTGCACGACTCGACGAAGGTGTAGCAGTGGGGCCGTCGTCGAACGTCGCAGTAGTAGTGGAAGTAGAAGGTACACGATCTCCACACGGTGCATGATTCTCTTCATCATCTTCATCATCAAGCTGTTCTTCCTCAAAGATGGATTGTCCCAATTCATCATCACCTGCACACTCAAAGACAGAAGAGCTACACGGAATGGTCTTGTCGAAGGTGACTTCGCAAGTCTCCATGATTTGGTTAGTCTCAAGATTGAGCACACGATATGCTCGAGAATGATTAGCATAACCAAGAAAAATTCCATCCATCGAACGAGACTCAAACTTGTCCAAATTTCCTTTCTTCAGAATGAAACACTTGCAACCAAAAACCCGAAAGTGACTCACACGGGGAGAACGACCATGGAAAAGCTCATAGCAAGTTTTCTTCTTGAAAGCACGAAGAAAAATCCGATTCGAAACATAACAAGCTGTGTTCACCGCTTCTGCCCAATATTTCATAGGAGTCCTATGCTCATCTAGCATTGTCCTAGCCATCTCACAAAGCGTCCGATTTTTCCTTTCAACAACTCCATTTTGACAAGCGACATATGGCGAAGAGTATTAATGTTCGAGACCAAGATCACGACAAAAGGCATCAAAACGAGTGTTCTTAAATTCCGTACCATTGTCACTGCGTATAACTCTCGTTTTTCAACCTCAAAATCGGATCTCGAACAAAATCAAATGTCTCATCCTTCGATGCCAAAAAGAACACCCAAGCATACCGAGAAAATCATCCACAACCACAAGAACATACCACTTCCCACCAACTGAACGAATGCGAGTGGGACCAACCAAGTCCATATGCAAAAGCTCCCCTGTACGCTCAGTCATAACATCTGTCAAAGGTGGATGGGGAGCAGCAACCATTTTACCATGCCTACAAGGTGCACAAACCAAATCTTTCTCGAACTTGAGCTTGGGCAATCCTCGGATAAGGTCAAGAGCACTCAAGCGTGTGAGTAAATCAAAGCTCACATGACCCAATCTCCTATGCCACTTCCAAAGCTCAGAAGAAGTACCAGCGATCAAACACAGAGAAGGACTAAAAGATCGAGAAAAATCAGCACGAAAAATCTGCCCCTCGGGAATGATCATACACACAAGGTCACCTCGAGAATCAAGAATTCGAGAATCACCACTCTTAAACCGAACCTCATAACCCTCATCAAGAAGCTGAGAAACTGAAAGCAAATTAAAACCGAGATTCTTGACAATAGCAACCCGCTTCAACATAAAATTGTCGCTCACCTGAATATCACCCTCAGACAACACTCTACCTCTACCCTTATCCCCGAAAGTGATGTACTGCCTGGACACCACCGGGGTGAGACTGGAGAACCACTTCCTATTACCTGTCATATGTCTCGAACAGCCAGAATCCATCAACCAAAAGTTCTCCAAGCCTCCCACCTACACAATCAAAACTGAGAACGAGAATGAGCGAATGACTCGACACTGGGGTTAGCACAAAACGAGTCAAACCAGTGTCGGGCCATCTGCTCAAAAGAGGGGTTAGCAAAATCAACTCTACCACGCGAAACCCTCTCGTCTCTCACCATCGGACCTCTAGCACCATGCGGGGGAAAACGTGGCCTAGACTCTCTCCTCGCCTTGAAGCTACGGTTGAACCTCCCTGAACCAAATTGACCACGAACCGGAGGCCGCCTAGCAAACTCACGACTAGCTGGAACACCACGACTGCCAAACAAAGGAACTGTGCGCACAAAGGCCTCTCCTCTAGGCAAGGGTGAACGAGACACAGGCACACTACGGGAAGAGTAGTACCTGTCCCTGTTCCCCATCTCCTTCTCTCTTCTCACCTCCCTCTTCTTCCTCCAGTAGAACTCCTCAAGGTGTCCATCCCTTCCACAATGCTCACAATGGAAGCGGACTGGTTTTGGCTTTGGGGTTTCTCTCGGCTGTGGCCTCTCTCTCGGCTGGTAAACCCCACTCTTCACAAAGGTCACTCTCCTCTGGAAAGTTGTTTGTCTTTGGTGGAAACTTGGGAGGATCTGGAGTGGTGTCAAGCTTCTTCAGCAGGTGGTTGGGTTTGGGTGTGAAGGTGTTCTTGAGAATGGCTTTCGGTGGGTTTGTGGGAATGTTTGTGGCGGAGCTCTCAGGTTCTCTCTCTTTCTCACCACTACTCTCACCAACTTTCTCAGAACCCAGACCATGACCATCAGCTCTCTTAAAACCAGCAATCAACATCTTAAGCTGAGGCTCGTGACCCGACAACCAACCAAAACACTGTCGCAACTCATCATTTTCATCTTGCAAGCGATTCACACATTGTTCTTGCTCAACATTCTTCAAAGCAACAACATCACAAGCAGAACAAGAGTTTGCAATAGGAGATTTCAATTGAGCTTCAAGTGAACTAATCATGGTACATGATTCAAGCAATTGAGCATGCAAAGCAGGACAAGAAGTACAAGCACCTAGCAAAGATGATCTAGACTTCAACTCAGCAAGCTCAACCCTAGCACCTTCTAGTTCATCTAAGCATGTCATG
Source organism: Urochloa ruziziensis (assembly GCA_015476505.1). NCBI lineage: Eukaryota > Viridiplantae > Streptophyta > Magnoliopsida > Poales > Poaceae > Urochloa > Urochloa ruziziensis. The sequence goes on along the minus strand of CM027125.1, from coordinate 9,607,883 downwards.
TGTTTCTCCTTAAGCACAACCAGATCGGCAAGATGCACATCACAGAACGAGCATTCAATTTCATCAGACACAAGAGGAGCATCTTTCAACACAGCAATCTCTGACTCAAGCTTAGCTGCTCTCTCCCTAGACTCGCAAAGCAAAGACTCAAACTCCAACGCCTTCTTTCCAGTCTCAGAAAGCAAGGCTGATGGAAACTAGGGTGCCCGATCTTCCGTCAGGGAAAGGATAACTCGTTTTGGGCAGAGCCCGACACACCGATCCGGCTTCAAGTCAGCAAACTCGAACCCTGCAATCTTAGCACCACGACTCCTTTGGTTATCAACCGTAGTCACAGTCCGGTTGACCTCGCTAAGAAGGCTAATCCCTGCCTGCGAAACGAAGAACACAAGCAAGAACTCGAAAGAAGGCAGCACTCAATAATGGTGACAACTGCAGATGAATGATTAAGCACACGAGTTGGGGTTTCACAAACCGATGAACGGCGACACTGTCTTCAACAGAATAATCTAAGCAAAACCCGAGTCTAAGCGGTGGCGGCTGCTGAGTTTATTAGCCTAGGGACGTCCTAGGGTTGAGAGCGCACCAGGTGGGGCGTCCTCAACTTGGGCCAAAGGCCCGACACGATACAAAGCCTGAAAAGGCCCAAAACAGGTGACGTAGCACCTTGTCATGGTCACACAGCGTGATCCACAAACGTTCTACAGCTAGGAACAAAACCAAAATGACGGCGTCGTCGTCCCCTTTCCAATGCATGCTTATACGCCTCGTTTCGATGTCGTATGAGGGAGATATCGCCGAAACCGTGCAGTGGTATCGGCTGAATCCGAACTCCACGTGGCGGCTGAGTTGGAAACGAGTTGTAACTTGGGGAAGACTGTAGCATGTACGTGTTCAGCGTGGTGATGTCCTCATCATCCTCCCCTTCTTGAACTGAAGTCGTCCTTGACATCGGTCCATAATCATCAAGCTCCTGCAAAAGGTTAGTGACAACAGGATGCGATGCACAAGACAAATGATCACTGGAAACAGAAAAGATATCTCGACAAAGCATAGTATAACAAGGGGCATCAGGATTATCACATAACGCAGCAGTAGCAGATGTAGTAGCAATAAAAGCACCTCCTTTTAACTTAATCCCTTTATGTGTATTATCATTAGAGGCATTGCTAGCACTCTCTTTCTTAGTATTTTCAGCAATCTCTTTAAAATGGTTCTTAATTTCAGCAGGAGATAAAGGAAGCAACGTAATTTTCTTGTTCTTATGCATGAAAGAGTATGTATTAGTTCTACCATCATGTGAAGCATCATTATCAAATTCCCATGGTCGGCCTAACAAAAGAGATGATGCATTCATAGGTACAACATCAAAATCAGCATAGTCATGATAAGAACCAACAGAAAAATGTATACGTGCTGATTTAGTTACCTTAGCCTTACCACTACTGTTGAACCATTCAAGATGGTAAGGATCTGAAATAGAACGAGTGGGCAAGCCAAGCTTCTCAACCAAATCTGAACTTGGGTGCCCTATCTTCCGTCAGGGAAAGGATAACTCGTTTTGGGCGGAGCCCGACACACCGATCTGGCTTCAAGTCAGCAAACTCGAACCCTGCAATCTTAGCACCACGACTCCTCTGGTTATCAACCGTAGTCACAATCCGGTTGACCTCGCCAAGAAGGCTAATCCCTGCCTGCGAAACGAAGAACACAAGCAAGAACTCGAAAGAATGCAGCACTCAATAATGGTGACAACTGCAGATGAATGATTAAGCACACGAGTTGGGGTTTCACAAACTGATGAATGGCGACACTGCCTTCAACAGAATAATCTAAGCAAAACCCGAGCCTAAGCAGCGGCAGCTGCTGAGTTTATTAGCCTAGGGACGTCCTAGGGTTAAGGCGCACCAGGTGGGGCGTCCTCAACTTGGGCCAAAGGCCCGACACGATACAAAGCCTGAAAAGGCCCAAAACAGGTGATGCAGCACCTTGTCGTGGTCACACAGCGTGATCCACAAACGTTCTACAGCTAGGAACAAAACCAAAATGACGGCGTCATCGTCCCCTTTCCAACGCATGCTTATACGCCTCGTTTCGATGTCATATGAGGGAGATATCGCCGAAACCGTGCAGTGGTATCGGCTGAATCCGAACTCCACGTGGCGGCTGAGTTGGAGACGAGTTGTAACTTGGGGAAGACTGTAGTATGTGCATGTTCAGCGTGGCGATGTCCTCATCAAAGGTCTCAAGCTCAGCCACTCTATCCTTGGACTCTCCTAGCAAAGACCTAAACTCTCTCTTCTCCTTGTTGGTCTTCCTAAGCACATCATCACGGTTATCGACCAACTCCTCTAGTCTAACAATTTCCTTACGCAAAGAGGTGGGATCGGTCAATACCTCATCCTCGGAGTCGGAGTCGGAGTCGTCCTTGCTCTTCATGGAGTCGTGCGCCATGGTGCAGTAGTCGACGGCGGTGAAGGAGATGCCGTTGAAGTTGCGGTTCAAGTTCTTCTTCTCCTTGCGGTGGCCGCGGTCTTCATCTTCGCTGCTCGAGCTCGACGACGTGTTGGTGGAGCTTGGGTCGATGTCGCTCGCATCTGCCACCATCGCTCGGGATCGGTTCTTCTTGTGTCCACCGTGCTTGTTCTTCGACCTTCTTTCTTCCTTGTTCTTGTGCTTGGAGCGGTACTCGTCCTTGGGACGGTGCTTGTGGTCATCTCGCGGGCGGTGCTTGCGGTTGTAGTCGTTCTTGATCTCCTCGGGGCACTCGGCGATGAAGTGGCCCATCTTCCCGCATCTGTAGCACATACTTCCCGCACGCCTCGAACCCTTCCAGTTCTGGTACATCCGCTCGAACCTCCTCGTGAGCAAGGCAAGATCCTCCTCGCTCAGCACCTCATATTCCTCATCTGGAAGAGACATAAGAGAAGACAAAGCAAAGTGTCTTGGAGTGTTAGCATGTCCATATCCAGAGCCACCGACTAGAGCCAGACTATGGGGATCAGTCGGACTCTTAGCCGTGCCAAGCAGCTGTCTGTCAACCTCAGAAGACTTCAACTTCGAGAAAAGCTCATCAACAGACAAAGTTTCATAGTTTGCCGACTCCATGATCGCCTCAGCCTTGGCACCCCACACGGATCTATCAAGTGCTTGCAAGAGCTGGATAGCTCTGTCATGATCCGAGTATGGGAGTACGGTAATGTTGGCTTTCATGTTGTTGACAATGGAAGTGAAACGCTGAAACAAAGCATCAACAGACTCTCCAGGCAAATGAGCAAAATTCTCATACTCTCTGCGATACATCGAGAAAAGCCTAGCCTTCACATGGCTATCACCACCGTGGGCTACCTTGAGCTTCTGCCAGATCTGGCTAGCTAGGTCCTCGCCCAAAACTCGCTCAAACTCCTCGGCAGACAAAGCACGGAACAAGTAGTCAACAGCTCTAGCGTTTGCCTCAAACTTATCCTTTGCTCCTGGGCATCTAAGTTGGTGGGATTGACATAGTTTTCATCTTTTGTCACATCCCACAGCAACTTTCCTTTGCCTCGCAAGAAAGCGCCCATCCGCGCAACCCAGTTCGGGTAGTTCTTCCCATCGAAGTGCGGAGGCCCGGAACCCCGATCTTGGTACGCCATCTTTGGATCTTAGACTGGTTAGAGTCGTAAAGACCCGTAACCGGCTCTGATACCAATTGAAGGACCGATTAGGCGACCAGAGAGGGGGGAGTGAATGGGAGCCGATAAAAATTTCTCTCAAGATCCGGCTTCTCCCAACTCAACTCCAAAACCTACCAACCGATCTTGCCAAGATCACATAGCTACTGTGAGGCTACTGACCCTAGGAACAAGATCAACGCAGCGGAACTCGAATCGAACAAATCCAACAAGAATCGAACGAAAACAACCCAAATCAGCAACTCTCGGCCAGGGGCGGTCACACCTCTCTCTAGAGGCGGTTGCACCGCCCTTGCCTAGCACATCAGCCAGGGGCGGTCACACCGGTATCCGAGGGCGGTCGCACCGGTCTTGCGAGACAGCACGGGAAAAACTCGAACTCAAAGTCAACTCGCGAACGGATCTCCCAAACGGCTTGGAGTCTTGAGACGAAACTTTGGGTAGATGATATACACCTCAAGGAGAGGCTATGCCCCAAAAATCTCGGTCTCTAACTCCCTAGAACTCTGAGGATTTCAAATCTAGCGAAGAACACACCCTCCACGAGTTCATCCCGAAATCTTCAAATCTAGGCCGATTCCTGGCGTTTGGGGGCAAGGGATCACCAAGAAAAGAGGCACAAGGCACACATGTGTGATTCCCCCAAAGAAATCCGAGAGAAAACGGGCTAGAAAGTGAAGAACGAAAATCCCCAAAAATGGCCTCGAAAATACCTCCGAAAATGGGAAAAAGAAAAGGAGCTCGGGAATTCAAATCATGGCACAAAGATAAGGAGATTAAGCTAAATCAACCAACCATGAATTCACCTATACAAACTATGAATGATTCAAAATAGTTCTAGGTGGAGAAGATGAAAGGGAAGGGAAACTAAACAAGCCAAATGAAAATAACTAGAGAGATAACAGCCACCACCCCTAGGGGGTCTATTATATAGTCCAAATGGTGTTGCTCGAAAGACTAAACTACCCCTAAGCGATACATACCCCTCAGGGGCGAATATGACATTTTCTGCGAAGATTTTTCCGGCTGGGACACCTTCCACCGCAAGCTAGCTTCCCTCCGACGCAAGCCTTGCGATCACGCCGTGTGTCCTCCAGATCGAAGCTCCTTGACGCTCACGGGTGACCTGCCCAGGTGGGACCGGTCACACCGCCCCTGGGGGGCAGTTGGACCGCCCCTGGCTGGCAGGCCGAGCCGTTGCTACGTCGAGGCCTCGGCCTTGGTTTTGAGGCCCAAACCAAGGGAAACCGTCCACCGATAATTTTGTGGCCAAATCACCAAACGCCGCGCGCAAACTTCGGTTGTTAGCCGCCACCTTGCCCCGGCTTCTCGTCCGCGTACGAGCTTCGGTTGTGAGCCGCTACCTCGCACCGGAACCATGTCCCCTTGCTCGTTCTTGCCAGCATGTGAACCGCACTTGATCCATCTAGCCACCGGGTCCCTCGAACCAAGCCTACTTGTCTCTCCGCTCCTCGGAGGCCGCCATGGCTAAGACCTTTCGCGCCTGTTCTTCACCTGCACCAATGCAATCAAGCCGCATTCTACACCTGCAATACTTGAGCCAAGGGAAACGTCAATCCACTCCACGTTGTCAATCACTCATCACACCAGCAAGCGACCATCCACCGGTCCTCGGACACACCGGGTCCTCAACCTCTAACTCAGCCCAGCCCAAACCTTAGCCTAAAACCTACCCCCGAACTAACATCTAACCTCCCTAACCCAGTACGGCCCAGTTCCCCGTGCGTGGCCCACCTAAGCCGGACCGGCCCACGTCCGCGCAACCGGCCCAGCTAACCATCCGGCCCGTCTCCACCAACCACGCCCTCTCTCTTTCTCTCACCGACCTGTGGGCCCCGCTCATCAGCCACAGCACTGTACTTCTTCCTCCCCTTTCCACCTCCTCACTTTCCACCGCTGCAACGACGCCGGGCTCCACCAGCCAATCCCGCCGCTCCACCTCGACCTCGCCCCGCCGCTTTCGCGTCACCCTCTCCACGCAGTCACCAGCTCGCCAGCAAACCCAAGCCGCCCCCTTCCATAAATACCGGGCACCGCCACCCCTCTCGCCCTCCCTGTCCGCGCCGCCGCCTGGGGAAATTTCCCCTTTTCCCGTGCTTGCGCCGTCGCACCAAGAAGAGAGGAAGGAGAGGGAACCAGAGGAGGAAAGTGGAAGGAGGAGGAGAAGAGGAAGGTGGAGGAGGAGAAGAAGAAGAGAAAGGGGGAAAGAGGAAGCCGGGCACCGTTGCCGCGATGCCGTCGCCGCCAAGCTCGGAGCAAGAAGCTGAAGCAGCCGCCACCGAGCACCACCATCCCCTGCTTCCTCCACGTCGAGCCGCCACCGCGGAGGAGCCGAAGCCGGACGTGTTCCACGTCGCCGTCACCACCCCGACACCCACGCCGTCCGCAAGCTCGAGCGCGCCGCCGCCATTCGAGGACCCCGCGTTGAAACCAACGCCGTCCTGAAGCACCCTGAGCCGCGGCGACCCTGCTCTGCACCACCCCGTCACGGCCGCGCCTCCCCGCTGCGCCAACTCACCCTCCGAAGAGTCCCGTGCTGAGCTCAGCCACACAAGCCCCTACCTTTACTCCTTTGCCTGTGAACGTCGTCCGCCGAGCCTTGCCACCGTCGCTCGCTCTGTGTCCCGGCCTTCGAGCCGCGGTGTTCTTGTGCAGGTGCGCGCCGCCAGTCGCCGCAGGCGCCGTCCGCGGCATTTAGTCGAACACCGGATGTGCGTCTCCTCTGTTTTCCCCTTTCCCAGCCACACACAGCGCCACACCGCGCGCCCGCCACACCGGATCGGGTGCGGCTGCTAACGTCATGGCTGACTTCAGCAGGCCGCCGGCCCTTTAACAGCCAGCCCCTAGCTTTCACGTTTTCTCGGGCCGACCCTTCCACCATGGAAATCTTGCAGGAAACCCCCATAGTTTTAAGAAAAGGGTTTATTCTTTTATAAATCTTTTTTCTTAATATCTAAAATGTGTTAAACCTTAGATAATCCATATCTTTTCCTTCCTAGCTCAGTTTAATGCCAAACCAGTTGCGTTAGGTTCCTAAAATCGAGCCCGACGCCTCAGACCTAGTTGAGTGGCGTCCGCATCTTAGTCGTGCGACTGCCACGCAAGCCAAGCCGACCAACCTATGTGCAACACGTGGCACCGACTTAGTGCCGAGTCGACCGACACGTGGCTAACTTGTCAATGCCCCGTAGGACCGTGGGCCCACCTGTGGGACCCACTGACTGTCAGCCCGGACCCACCTGACCGATGGGGCCCGCATGTTGACATGTGGGACCCGATAACTCGTTGACCGAGACCTTGACCCTTGACTGTTGACTTAGTCAACTTTGACCAAGTCAACGATGACATAATCAGGGCCTGTGATGATGTCATCAACCCCAGACCGATGCCTTCGCCAGCTCGACTCGAGGTTTAACCCCGAGCCGGCAACTGACACCTCCCAGCTGCTAACTTGTGTTCTAACTTTTCGTTCCTTTTCCGGAATGATTTAAAAGTCCAGAAAATGGATTTAAACTTTAGAAAATTATAATAAATCAACCGTAGCTCAGAAAAATATGAAACCAGTTTCAATATTTTTCTAAAATCATGATGAACACGTTAGAATAGAGTTTGCTATTATTTGGCTTTCTATTGGTTCTCATTTGGAGTTCATTTGCTAGTAGTTGTCGTTGTTTATTTGTATTTTGCGTCCAATAGGATCCCCGGAGGACCCAGACTTCTTCGATGACGTCAACTACGCTGAAGACGAAGATATGGACGATACTCCAGGTTCACACCCATTCTGCTTCTTTGTACCTATTAGGCATTGCAAGTAGAAATGCTAGCGCTTTATTGCATTGATGAGATGATGATGAACCTGGCATAGCCTTATTTTGTACCCTGTTTCCTTGATTTCCTTACACTCTACTTGATATATGATATGCTATGCTTTGCTTGCCTGTGTGGGATATAGTGGTGGTTTAAAACATCTTGGCGTGAGTGTTTGGGTGGGAAAACTTGGAGAGTTTCGAACCCCCGGCTGGAGTGAGCAGACATTAACCGACCTTCAGGTCGGGGCTTGAAGGCATTTGGACACCTCCTGTACCGTAGCGGGTACATGTGATACGTATTGTGATGACGATGGACTTGAGGCGTTGAGCGGCCACACCTATGACGGGTGCCGATTCGCGGAACACTGTGGTGGATACGCATTTGACGGGTACTTGCTTGCTCTGGCTTAGGCCGAGTCAGTTGGACCTGGTGACAGGATTTTTACGTACGCACCGCTTACCCTAATGGGAGGGGTTCCAGCCATTCTCTAGTTAGTCGGTACCTTTGCTGCGGAGTAGTGTGTTAGGATTGGGCTTGCCGTTTCATGAGGGTGTGCGGAGCCTGGCTGTGTTCAGCCCTTGTTTCCAGGACTCTCAGCGCCTGTGTGGTGCTTGGGACTCACGATCCTGGATGATTCGGTTTACCGAATGGGTCCAAATCCAGGAATACAGGATGGTATCGGTCTGATTAGGCAGTCATGGTTGTGGGTTGTGTCTCAAGACGGCGGCCACCGTCTGCAGCCCGAGTGGTTCTAGGTGTACACACTCTGCAGAGTTAGAATCTATACGTATAGCTGCGTCCACGGTCATGGACACCCTCTGTTTACTGGCTTCTTCTGATTAGTGTTTTGGGACTTTCTATCTCCCCCTCTTCTAAAATTATAGGTTGGGATGAGATCTACTAGATCAGGATAAGGTCCGGCGTTTGCCGCTGAGATGGGAAAGGTTGGAAGCTTTCCTATGGACTCAAGAGAAGGAGGTGAGGATGAGACGGGAGTCTGGTGCGCCAGAATAGCCCGTGGTGTTGTGATATAGTTGGGGGTGATGATGATGGTATTTTACTCTTTTGCTGCTGCCACATAGGAAACTCGAGCCTTTCCTTGATATACTTTTATCCCTTTAGAATTTAGGCCACTTAAAGCTTGCATACAGATGGTGACGTGAACCTATCCCATTCCTTGGGGATAGTTTGTGAGTTGCAGGTTAGGACTTGGTGTTCAAGTCCAAATGTGTTAGATGGGTTGCGTTGCTTCGCTCAAGGTTGCCTGTGGATGGAAGATGAAGACATGAAGACTTAGCTACCGCTACGCAGGATTTCCGCTTCTCACTCAACCAGTGAGGCTTGTACTAAATTCGTAGTTCCATATTGGTGTGGATGTAAATCTTTTCTTGTAAGTTAAATTCCTTGTATGACTATGATATTATGCTGATATGAGTTCTGTACATGATAGCTACTGATCCAGGGACTATCACAAGGGTACAGAGAGTCGGATTCTCTTTTTTGAAAATCTGGTGCGTCACAGTTGGTATCAGAGCCATACTTGACCATACCACACTACCCTAGACTGGTCGTTAGCTTTAGGGCATTATAAACACTCTATTTTATATATACCCCTTGATCTATTTTGAAATCTACCTCTCTTGCATTGAAAATTTCTATCTTACCTACGTCGATGCAAATTCTCTCGCAAACCAAACAAGATGAGACAGAAGTTGTCAAGGATGGCAGACAGAAGATCAACAACCCCTATTAATAGAGCCTACCACTTCGATTGTGCCATGAAGTAGTTTCTTTAGGCTAGTATTCTAATTGCTTGAGTGCATGGTTTTTATCGAAACATTGTGATTCTCCTGCTTCTTCACCATGAGTGTAGGATTGTTTTAGTAGTTGTTTTCTTGCTTGTGTTTTTCTCTGTTTTTAGTTAATAACCGATCCGTCCAAACTAGACTTGCCCTCCACCTTGCCTTGTAGAATATGGAAGGAGGAGTAGAAATGGACCAAGGGAATGAAGCAATCATTACCCAAGAGGCACCAGGATTAGTGGAAGCTATGGTGACGCAGATCCAATTGCTTCACCGGATGACCGATGCACTGGTTTCGCAACAAGAAACACCTGAGCAGAAGCGATGGAAGAGGATCAAGAGCTTTATCAAGCTGAAGCCACCCACTTTTGATCAGGCCAACGAACCCCTCGATGCTGCTGATTGGTTAGAGGAAATTGAGAAGAGAATGGACCTGACTGCTTGCACAGACGAAGTGCGTGGATATAGCTACCTACCAGCTAACCGGTACTGCTAGAGCTTGGTGGAATGACTTCTATAAGTCACACAAGGACACTGCTCGTATCACTTGGAAGGAGTTCACTGAAGCCTTTCTGAAGTTTCACATTCCGGAGCAAGTTTGGGTCAACAAAATGGAAGAGTTCCTCAAGATAACCCAAGGAAGTATGACGGTGCAAGAGTATGCATGCCATTTCACCAGAATGATGCGGTATGCTCCTGACCAGACCAATACTAAGGAGAAGAAACAGTTTGGTTTCACCAAGGTCTGAACCACGAGATCAAGATCATCTTGGCAGGAGTAGACTACCCGTCACTTATGCATATGGTAAATCGAGCCATGGCAGTTGAGAAAGAGCAGATCAGAATGGATGAAAGCCTTAGAGCTAGAAAGAGATGAGCTGAGCACCATCCACACCTTGGCCCACCTTAGAGGCCACAAGGCAGACAAAGCTACCTACCAGACCCCAGAAGAGACTCCCGGAGAATTGAACACCGGAGTAGCTACCTCATGCAGCATGCTGACCAAGCTCAAGAAGATGTCATGTTAGAGCAAGAGTTTGAGCAAACCCATATCACTGACAGTGCCGTGATCAGATGTCGCAATTGTCGAGCCATTGGACATCGGACATTTGTATGCCCTAGGAAGAATCGGAAGAGCAAGTCCAAGACCGTAAACACTGCTACACCCACGAGAAGAGCATCTTAGACACCTGACAAAGCAGATTACGGAAGACTGAATCACCTAACTGAAGAGGATGCCAAGGATGCACCCGAGGTTGTTATGGGAGAGTTCCTAGTCAATGGCGCTAAAGCTTTAGTTCTATTTGACTTAGGAGCAACAAGCTCATACATGTCCTCGAAGTTTGTCACAGAACAATCACTCCCGACGACACCGAGCAGAAAGCCTATCATCACTAGCTCACTGTGGCAGAACCGCTCAAATTAATCCGGCTTTAGTATGCTAAACATCGCATTAGACACGATTAGACACTTAAACCAAACTAAAGCGACAGCCTGTCGAGTCGAGCCCGATACAACCACGCACAGTTACCGAGATCGAAACAAGTCATGCATTTACTCACGCGAAGGAGAGTACTAGAGATTACAACAATCCATAGATAATTTAAATAGGTCCCATTTTGGTACTTTATTACAAACTCAGTTCGTGCATATAGTAAAGATAATTCAGAGTTTAAAATGCAGTGGATAATAAACTATTTATTCGGAAAGGTAGTGACGTCACGTGAAGCCTTCGTGACATCACTCGGAAGCATCCTCGTCCCAGACAACGGTCCAACCCGGAGGAAGGGTGGTCGGCCAGGTAAGACCTGCAACCATCTCCTCGAGAGTACTACCTGAAAACAATTCAACAAGCAAAGCTAAGTATACTAATACTCAGCAAGACTTACCCGTCGGGTGAAAACTACATCACCAACTCCTAGACATGCAAGGCCTTTGGCTGGTGGGTTTGTTTTGCCAAAAAGCGACTAAGAGTGAGTCCTTACTTTCAGCATTTTAGCATCAAGTTCTAGTACTTTAACCATTCTAGGTAAGCAGCCTATACTAGTCAAGCAAGTTGGGCAAGCAATTAAGCAAACATCAAGTTTATCTTCGTCATGTTCCACTTCCATTACTCAATGCGACAAGAGGTCAAGTAGTCTCATTAACAGTTCGAAACAAGTAGTCACTCGACTTTTACCGGGTCCTTATAGCATAGCAGCTATCGACCTGACATACTAGTATTGCAAAGTATAGGTACCTGGGATCATGCAACTAGGGTTTTAATCAATGCCTGAAAGTAAATGCACAAGCATAACTTAACAAACATAGTTGCATAATTTCAGAACATAGGTTATGCTCTGGGCTTGCCTTCGGACACGTGGTTAGTTTGGGGATCCTCAGCAGCGGGGTTCGGTTCGTCCTCCCCCTGGATCACGTTTACGTCTCCCGAGGCCTGTCCTTCTTCTCCGGTCGGCACCAATTCATAGTCACCGTCTGCGAGTGCTTGTTCTACACGAGATGCATATGCATAAGAGGTGATCTTATATCGAGTCATCATACTTGCATAATGATAGACCCGTAGTGTATGAAATGGCACATTCACCTGGACAACATTTGTTTGACCTTCCCTTTCTTTAATTAAGTTTGTATTTACTCATAAAAGAACTTGGGGTGTTTGATGGTGATTGTGTACAAATCTAAAATTATTTAATTTGATTTCAGCATAAAACAGTAAGTGCGGTGCAGTGGGGTGATTTATTTATTTTAAAACTTTTTGAAAGCGATTTGCTTTTATTTAACCTTTTAAGCATTAAAATTTCCATAAATTATTCTGGCTGTTTGGTATAGGTTCTGCATGTGAGAAAATTATAGTGTGCTCTTGGTTGGATCTTTGATTTACTGCCAAAAATGCAGTCCAAACTCATGAATAGATTAACTAGGAAAAATTACACAATTTCAGCACACTAGCATGAAGAATAAATCCTAGAAAATCCCACTATCAGAAATTGATCCTGAAATTTTTACGAGGGCTACATCTAGTTGAAACAAGCTTCCATGCCAAAGATGAGCTTAAAAAGATTTCAGGAACATGCTGATCAAATTATTAGATTTAAACACTGATAAATTAAATGAGCAAGTTAACAATGCCAAACTGAGCTCCGCTTTTTATCAAAGATGCATCACATCACTATAGAGCTACTGCAAAGAGATTGGATTAAAAAGCTTAACAGAGTATTTTAAACAATTTCTAAACATAAACTGCATAGATAAGATTAGATAAATCATAACTCAAAAACTAAAGTAGTTCTGGGTGCCAACATTTTACAGCCAGCCACAAACTACTCAGGCCACAACATACCCAAAAATCAATACAAACTAACCTAAATATTTCAAACTGTGCACAAACATATATTTGAACAGATTTGAATCTAGTTTGAAATCTAAGTAGAAAACTCCGATACATGCTTTCTATAAAAGGTAGAGCATAACACAGAGAGCTCAACAAAATTGGGTTTGCATTTTTCCGATTTTTGTGTGATTTTTAATCGATTTTTAAATTTCTCAGTTTTTGAATCTAGATCTGAAGAATCTATTTCAGTAAAACCCCCTGGACTTTCTAAAACTTCACAGGTAGGCCCCTGGTTTTTGCGCTAAAGACCCTGGGAAAACCACGGGTCTTGCAATGAGGTCCCTGGCCATGGCCGGCGGTGGGTCGGCCGGATTCCGGCGAGATGGGTCCGCGGGGTTGGACGAGAGCAAGAGGGATCCACTCACCGGCTCACCTAGTGTCGATCTTGTGCAGGAAGGGGGGCGGAAGACGGTGCGACGGCGGTGGTCGGTGAGCGGCGGCGGCAGCTCTGTTCTTCCCCAATGCCGGCGGCGGCGGTGGGGAAGATGCTCGGCTGGCGGCGTGGGGAGCTCGAGTGGGACAGTGGAGTGCGGCGGCGGAGCTGGGAGGCTACGGCGCGGTGTGGAGGCGGGCTTTACTGCGGCAGCCTGGCGGCGTCGATGGCGGGCGCGGTGGAGCTTGGCCGGGGTGCGGGGAGGGCTATTCATAGGCGGGAAAGGGTCTTGGCGTCGTGGTGAAGCCAGTGGAGTGGGGCAGCGTGGGCAAGGCAGCGGGCAGCTGGCCGGGCAGCGGCGCGGCGCCGATCGGCTAGCGGCGAGCACGTGGCGGCCGTCGACGCCAGGCTGACGCGGACGCGAGCTGGCCGAGCATGCTGTCGCGCTTCACTGACTGGGGCAGAGCACGGCAGGCGAGGCAAGTCAGGGCAGGCCGCGCTTGGAGAGGCCGAGCGGCCTGGACGCCGGGGAGGAGGCCGAGGCGAGCGCGCGGCGCAGTTGGCCGAGCGTGATGCGGTCGCGGGGGAGGGTGATTGCGCGCGCGCTGGTTGGGCGAGGCGTGGCAAGTGGTTGGGTCGCGGACAGGCAGCCTCGGGCGCGGAGCGCGGCGCGAGGAGCGAGTGCCGCGTGGCGGCGGGTGGCTGAGCGCGGCGCGACGAGCGATGCGAGAGCGGGAAGCAAGGCCGAGGCGTGCGGGGTCAATGGCCGCTTTGTCCCATCGCCTTGATGGCCCTCAGGCCTCGGTATCCGGGTTAGAGGACCGGCGACGTGTGGCGGCGGTCGCGACGGCGCGAACGCGACGCGCTCTTGAGTGCCAGCGCACGCGAGGCAAAACGTCGAACAGCTGCCGGGCACAAATTCAAACACTCGTTTCTCCAAAAATTTGAACTAAAGTTCAAATTCTCCAAAAACAAAAGTTGTGTTCCCAGCTACCGGCTACAACTTTTAAAAACGGTGACCATAGAAAAAGTGCACGGATTGGTGGTGAACGTGAGGAGAATTTGGGTGAACTTCGGCTGAACCTCAGGGTGAACTTCTGGGTTTCTCTGGCTTTGACCAAGTTTTTAGGCATGAAACACCCAAAATTTTGAAGTCTGCCAATTGACAAAGTTGTGTCCCACTAAAAAGTGAACAACTTTTATATTGATAGATTTTTAAGTGTTTAAGCAAAAATTTGATATTGCTCCATGCCAACCGAGAAAGGTTAGGAGTCCACCAAGATGTTTAGGGTTTTTAGGGAGGTTTCCTTAAGTGAAAATCTAGGTGGGGCCAGGGTACACCTGATTAAGGTTAAGCCAACTGATTTGCAGGTGATTAAGCTAATTAAACCCCTAGATTGTCACAACCTACCCCCTTAAACAGAATCTCGACTCGAGATTCAATTGTAGAAAAGCTTAGTGTGGAGATGGTACTCATGATCGTGAATTAGAAGGAAGCCCAGAAACTTGGTGTTTAGATAATTCTTCGTTTCCCATGTCGCTTATTCTTCAGTGTGATGATTCCACTGTTTCTTGTACATCTTGATGATCTTTCGCCTGGTTCCCCTCTCCTTGCTAGCCTATTACACCACTGTCCAAAAGTAGGCTACGCTGAGGAGTGATACTGCCACTATCTAGAAATCGTCGAGGTTGTTGACCGAATCCTCACTCTCGGCGGGGGAGCCGGGAGTGGCGGGTAGAGGTGCCATGCCGCTCAGTGTGTCGACTCCGGACATACCCTAAACCTGGTTGGGATCCTCCTCTACCTCCATGGGCTCTTCCTCCTCATCATGCATCTCCACATCCTGCTCAAGGGGAATCTGCTGCTGTAGGATCCCAATGTGCTCATGGGCATCCTCCACGTCAAGCTGGAGGTCGTGGACCCGATCCTCCAACTCTCCAATACGGTCAAGGTGCCCAACCTGCTCGGTGTGAAGCGAGTCTATCTCCTCCTGCATATCCGCGATCTGGCCTAGGTGGGTAGTACGCTCCTCCTCCATCACGGCTATCTGTGCCAAGTGAGTCTCTCGCTCCTGCTGAAGGGCAGCGACCTGTCCAAGCAAGTCCCCAACCTGAGCTTGGAAGTTGGCCATAGCCAAGTCCATGTCAGCAGCCTCAATGGTGAGAGTAGTGTAGTCATACTAGAGCTGTCGGAGGGACCGGTGAGAAGCCATACCGAACTCAACCGTGTCACCCAATCCTCCCTGAAGCAGTGCTCGAAGCCTGGAAAATGCAGACACATACCGTGCTAGTCCCTCAGCAGTCGGAACAGCACCGGTCCAGCCCACAACCGCCTCCATGTGCGCTCGACGGTCCAACCAAGCCGGGTCGTCGGGCTGCGTGGTAGGAAGCAACCCAAGCGGGGAAGTCCTCACCTCCACGGGGCGAAAGTCACAAAAGACGTTCAGCACCCGCAAGGCAGCAGACTCCACTGTGTCGGTCAACCGGTGGCCTATCACCTCAGCGTCGAACAGAGGCCACTCTGGGGGGTGAGGGTGAGGTGGCACGAAGACCCTGGTGATGCAACGAAGCACACCGTCCACAAGGAACTCGCAACACGAGTAGAGGGGTGGTGAGGCGAAGCCGGTGGTGCGCAAAGCGTCCCACAAGCGAGGCACTCGGAGTGGAGAAAACCGTCCGCACCAAACACAAAGAAAGCCATGTCTGCCATCTGTACAAGAGTGAACAGAGAATCGGGTGAGAACTGTGCGGAAGGAAAAAGAAGACTAGAACAGCAGTGGCAAAGCGGGCGTAACTCCAAAACTACCCAACCAAAATCTCCCAAACCTTACCAGGTTACACATTAGGTTATTAGCCACAAGTTTGGTATCCAGAGGTAGGGTTAGTTTTGAGTTTGAGGCAGGTGAAACAATTGATTTCCAACTTGCTGTCTGTCAGATTTTTCAGCGAACAGCCACCTCTTGTTTTAAGCATAACTCAAGTTTTACTCAATCAAAAATCTTTAATTTTTTAGAGCAGATTGCTTGCGAAGTTCTGAACAACTTTCATTTTGGGTGGAACTCCAGCTGAGAGGTTTTAATGACCCAAAAAATTTCGGACCAGCAGGAAGGTACAATTTGACAGATTTGAAGTGCATTAGGATAGTTCACTTTCCCATCTTTCCTTGCCCCAAAATTCACTTAGCAATTTTTATGGTTGTTTACATGATGCAAGAGAGCTACAACGTTCTCACAAATACCAAGAAGCCTTGGTGTACGCAGTTAGTTGCCGGTGGCAAGACATAAGATACGTCTCTCCCTACAATAGCTAGTCGTCTCTCGAACTAGACGAATTGTAACGGAATGGCGTTAGTGTACCTGCAAGAAAACCATGAACCTTCCGTGCCAGCACGTCACGGAAGCGTCCCATTCATTACCGTTCTTCTTATAGAAACGGTATCCATGCGTTCAACATTGCATGGACAGTGCATCAAGTATAGGTCGTACGCTCATTTTGAATAGAGCACACAACCCTTCGCATAACTCGTGATGCGGCATCATGCATACGTCTCGAACGTGGCGAACAACCAGGATGATAGGCTCATTGGAATTAGAACCATACCATCAAAACCTTGCTCACATATAAAACATGTGGGCGACTCATACACAACCGTAGTCATAGGTTCCTTGGAATGGAGATCCTATCACCCTTCGTGCACGCGGGGCACAGAAACCGGCGCACGTATGAAACACGTGGGCAAGATGTGCTGGGCAAGTTAGTCATATATACCATAGACAGCAAGCCACCTAAAACATCCCAAAATACCCTCTAGGGCTTCACAGTCTAGGATAGTCCTTAGCGTTCCAACGGGTTTTCGCAAAGGCACTAGTTGGTCAAGTTTTATTGTAAAACAAGTGTTTTGGAACCGTCGAACCTCTGGCGCACAACTTTTCGCTCTGATACCAGCTGTGGCAGAACCGCTCAAATTAATCCGGCTTTACTGTGCTAAACATCGCATTAGACGCGATTAGACACTTAAACCGAACTAAAGTGACAGCCTGTCGGGTCGAGCCCGATACAACCACGCACAGTTACCGAGATCGAAACAAGTCATGTATTTACTCACGCGAAGGAGAGTACCAGAGATTACAACAATCCACAGATAATTTAAATAGGTCACATTTTGGTACTTTATTACAAACTCAGTTCGTGCATATAGTAAAGATAATTCAGAGTTTAAAATGCAGTGGAAGGGTGGTCGGCCAGGTAAGACCTGCAACCATCTCCTCGAGAGTACTACCTTGAAAACAATTCAACAAGCAAGACTGAGTATACTAATACTTAGCAAGACTTCACCGTCGGGTGAAAACTACATCACCAACTCCTAGACATGCAAGGCCTTTGGCTGGTGGGTTTGTTTTGTCAAAAAGCGACTAAGAGTGAGTCCTTACTTTCAGCATTTTAGCATCAAGTTCTAGTACTTTAACCATTCTAGGTAAGCAGCCTATACTAGTCAAGCAAGTTGGGCAAGCAATTAAGCAAACATCAAGTTTATCTTCGTCATGTTCCACTTCCATTACTCAGTGCGACAAGAGGTCAAGTAGTCTCATTAGCTGCGAGAAACAGACAGTTCGAACCGATTTTATAACCTTGCATGGTGGAAACTAAACACACGGAAAAGCATCAACCACTAAGGTCGACGCTAATCAGGTAGTTCCCATCAATCCTCGAATTGCGTCCAGAGCCAAACTCCCCCTGGCATACGAGGTCTAAGGCCGGCCGAACCGAACACTTACGCCCTCGTACCCCCATGTACGTGGCATGGGGAAGAAGATCCCTGAAGGAGTAGGAAAAAGTCCACACATCCAATTCATGCAGGTACTAAACTTACCGGTCCCATGCCCAAACAAGTGCTTAGTGCTTTCAAACACTTGACCAACATCTCCGACACACTTCGACCTTAGCCAATTCTTAATAAACAGATGGGGCATCTACATGATAAAATCCCTGTCTGTCATCCTTATGATTCCAACATAAGTAAGGCATGTGATCCCTATAATCTCGCGAGTGACAGGAAATCACTCGACTTTTACCGGGTACTTATAGCATAGCAGCTATCGACCTGACATACTAGTATTTCAAAGCATAGATACCTGGGATCATGCAACTAGGGGTTTCAATCAATGCCTAAACGTAAATGCACAAGCATAACTTAACAAACATAGTTGCATAATTTCAGAACATAGGTTATGCTCTGGAGCTTGCCTTCGGGCACGTGGTTAGTTTGGGGATCCTCAGCAGCGGGGTTCGGTTCGTCCTCCACCTGGATCACGTTCATGTGTCCCGAGGCCTGTCCTTCTTCTCCGGTCGGCACCAATTCGTAGTCACCGTCTATGAGTGCTTGTTCTACACGAGAGGCACATGCATAAGAGGTGATCTTATATCGAGTCATCATACTTGCATAATGATAGACCCGTAGTGTGGGGACCCCTTGTCAGGACGTCCCTTGATCACCCGTATCAGTCCCTGGATCAGTACATTGATACGGATCTCAACACAGATTAGTGTCAGAAGCAGTAAATAACATATAAGTTAATTAATTACACCGATATAACTAGCGGAGAGCGACAGGCACTCATTTCTCCACCGGAGTGGGCTGCAGCACCATATCGCCCTGGAAACCTAAACATGTACGACAACGAAAGCAAGAGTGGGTATTCAGAGTTGAATACCCAGCAAATCCCACAAATTCAATAATATAATTATATAAATTAAAAGAATATAAATGTTGGGCCTGTAGGGGCATTTCCTCCCTGCCAGTCCCGACGCTATATCCAGAACCTAGTCCTCGGCGTTCCTGCCGTCCGGGATCCCCGTGCAATAAAGAAAATCTAATCAGTGGGAGCTTTGACCATATCAGCTCTATGTCGAGAGCTTCGGCTATCCAGATAGATTCTTCACTCTGCAGAGGTTGTACTTATCTACCACGCATCCGGTCAGTCCCTACCTTCGTCAAGGCAGGTACTGCCCTACGAGACTCGTGCCCACTGGCGTCTATCGCTAGACAGCCAATTACTATGGCATCTATCGCTAGACAGCCAATCACTAGCTCTGTCCACGGGTGCTGCTGGGGCCTAAACAGGGATCGCATTTCCGTCCACAAAAGGGCCTTCCTGGGGAAATGCATGCATGCAATTATAAGTTGGCAATCCTGCCAACAGGCCCTACCGGCCCAGTCACATGCGACCCGAGCCGACCAGTCCTAGCCCTCTGTCTGGGGCTGTCTCCGGCATACCCGTTGCCCGCCGTGGCCCCTTGGGATAGTTTACTAGTGCTAGCTAGTGGTGTGTGAGTCAAGGCCTCACATAAATAGGTATTCCCGAAGGCCATACCTTTTTGGCATGCGTGGTTGTACGGGGCATTGGAAAGACTCTCCCATGAACCGGTCCTTAGCTGGATCAGAGTGGCTCTTAGGATAGAATCCCCTCCTTGGGATCATCCTTCCACTCCCTATCTTAAAGCAAGATAACAGCCTACATCTACAGCGATGCTGGGCATATCCTCAGATCATGCCCCATATACCTTATGCTGCAGAAATAGTAAAGTTTAGTAGGTGATATTATTGGTGAGACTTGCCTTCATTGTTGATCCTTAGACGTCCTTACGCGGGCGTATACCGTATCTTGACCGGGCTGGGCTTCAGGCCTTCTGGAGCTTCAGCGTCTCGTCAGGGCCCGGTCATGCTATCGATAAAACACAGGAAAACAACAATCAGTATAACAGTACATCAATCAATTCGTAAAAGGGAAAAGATGAATGAAAGGAAGGTGGGGGTTTGAAGGATTTCCCTAAGGGTTATGGAATAACGGCTGGAGATTGGATTAATAACCCATTAATTATATAAATAATTAATGGATTAAAGGATGGGGATTTTGAAGAGAATTATTAAATAAT
Organism: Urochloa ruziziensis; assembly: GCA_015476505.1. Lineage (NCBI taxonomy): Eukaryota > Viridiplantae > Streptophyta > Magnoliopsida > Poales > Poaceae > Urochloa > Urochloa ruziziensis. The sequence goes on along the minus strand of CM027125.1, from coordinate 9,587,879 downwards.
TCCCTGGAAGATGGCTAAAACGGTGATTATCAGTATTTCGGGAATTACATGGATTTCTAAGGATAATTCTTGAATATGGACTCCTAAAAAGTCCTTATACTATTTTGGGTTGCAAGACAGCTAGGATTCCATTGAAACCTAGGGGTTTACGGCCAGACGGTACGACGACGGGGGTTTTGGCGGGGTTAGGGTTTATACGGGCGGCGTAACGATGGGGTTTTGGGTGGTTTAATGGCTAGGCTAAGCTTAGGATATAAATATTAGGGAACTAAGCATATGGAAATGCTTAGAATAATCCCTAGTATTTATGGAAATTTTCTGGGGATTTATCGGGCTCAGATATGGAAAGGGGAATTTCCTGGGTACACCGAGGAAGGCTTTCTATTGGTTAGGAACTAGAATGATTGGGTTTAGGCTCTAATGGGATGCTAAAAAGGATTGGATGGCACTAATAGGCTTAGAAATATTCCTAGTATTTATGAATATTTGTTGGGGAATTTTTGGAAGTGAAGAAGGGCTCTAAATAACCTTGTGTGTGCACTTACCGGGGTGTACCTAGCATTATGCTAGGGTTGACGCGGCGGGGTGGGGTCCACCTTGGCACTGTTCCGTGGGCCAGCGTTGTGGGCACGGTGGACCGCGGCCGCCGAGCCGCTGGTTCAGTGGACCGCGTCCACTCGGCCGTTGCGGCCGTCGCACCGTGGACCGTGAAGGACCGAAACGGCGACCAGAGAGGGGGGGAGTGAATGGGAGCCGATAAAAATTCTTTCCAAACAATCCGGCTATTCTCCCAAAACAACTCCGAAACCTCCGAGAGCAATCTTGCCAAGATCACGTAGCCACTGACAAGCTACTGACCCTAGGAACAAGAAACGAGCAGCGGAACTCAAACCAATCGAAACGAACACCAAAACGACCCGAAACTCGGCTCGATCTAACACACCCAGGGGGGGCGGTTAAACCGGCCAGGGGGGGCGGTTAAACCGCCCGGGCCTGGGAGCCTCGGGAGAAAGTCAAAACAAAAGTGGATCTCCCAAACCGCTTGAGCTCTTGAGGCGAGATTTTGGTCAGATGATCTAGACCTCCAGTGGAGTGTTTTCCCAAAAGATCTCGGCCTCTAACTCAGTACAACTCCCGGAATCGCAGATCTCGCGAAGAACACCATGACCTCGAGTTCATCTCGAAAATCTCAAATCCAGAGCGATTCTCGGCGTTTGGGGGCAAAGGATCACCAGCAAAAGAGGCACAAGGCACTCATACGTGAATACCCCAAAGAAATCCGAGAGAAAACGCCCTAGAACAAGAAGAACGAAAATCCCCCAAAAATACCTCCGAAAATACCCACGAAAATAGAAAAAGAAAAGGAGCTCGGGAAATCAAATCATGGCACAAAGATGAGCAGCACAAACTCAATCACATAACCATGAATTCACCTATACAAACTAGGAATGATTCGAAGTAGTTCTAGGTGGAGGGGATGAAGGGGAAAACAAGTTCAAAGTAAAACCTAAAGAGATAACTAGAGAGATGACAGCCACCAGCCCTGAAGGGGCCTATTAGTAGTCCAAGTGGTGGTGTCCTAAAGACTAAACTACCCCTAAGTGATACATACCCCTCAGGGGCAAATTTGACATTTTGATCTCAGATATTTTCTAGCTCGGGCACCTTCCACTGCAAGCTAGCTTCCCTCCGACGCAAGCCTTGCAGTCACGCCGCGTGTCCTCCGGATCGAAGCTCCTCGACGCCGTTTTTGGGCCGGCCCAGGGGGAGGCGGTTAAACCGCCCCTGGGGGGCTGTTAAACCGCCCCTGGCAGCCACTCTGGTCCAGCCGCCCAAATTCGCCTCGTCGAGTCCTCGGTCCTTGGTTTTGAGGCCCAAACCAAGGGAAACCGTCCACCGATGATTTTGTGGCCAAATCACCAAACCCCGCGCGCAAACTTCGGTTGTTAGCCGCCACCTTGCGCCGGCTTCTCGTCCGCGTACGAGCTTCGGTTGTGAGCCGCTACCTCGCACCGGAACCACGTCCCCTTGCTCGTTCTTGCCAGCATGTGAACCGCACTTGATCCACCGGCCATCGGGTCCCTCGAACCAAGCCTACTTGTCTCTCCGCTCCTCGGAGGCCGCCATGGCTAAGACCTTTCGCGCCTGTTCTTCACCTGCACCAATGCAACCAAGCCGCATTCTACACCTGCAGTACTTGAGCCAAGGGAAACGTCAATCCACACCACGTTGTCAATCACTCATCACACCAGGAAGCGACCATCCACCGGTCCTCGGACACACTGGGTCCTCAATCTCCCCCTTGATGAGTGCATTGACAACACACACATAGTATCCAATTGATATGAAGAAAATATAAAAGAAATCGAAAACAAGACTCAAGCAAGTGACTAAAAGCAAGAACAAGCCGATAACAAAGTCACTCTGCAAGAGAAAGCTCCAGAAACGCCGACCCTTCAAGAAGAAGCGAAAGGGCTCAACACCATCGGCAAAAGAGCAAAAGCACAAAGCACAAATCACAAACTTCAAAAACTTCCAACTCACTTTTCAGGACATTCAAAGCACTCCCCCTGCAAAGATGCAACTCCCCCTGAACAAGTGAACTTATGCGTGCGAAAATCACTCGAAAATGGCTCAAACCATCACAAACCTTGTGCTCTCAGCACAGGGCCAAAAATGCCAAAAATGCACAAACCAACTCGCAACGATGCCGTTTCAACTGGAAAACCTTCCACATATGCCCAGCAAGATATTCCAATGATCAAACTCTCAGAAACTTCGCAAATTTTCAGAAAACCTCATTTGGGCAAAACTTTCAACCTCTCACACAATTTTGACAAATTCTAGAGCAAAAGCTTTCTTCTAAATTCAGCAGCAACTCCCCCTTGCCAAATGCTCCAGAAATTCTCCCCCTTGTTGACAATGCAACTACAAGCTTCTCAAATATACAATGAGCAATACAAAATGCTACAAGTTAGAGAAGAGGCATACAAGCTAGTTCATCATGTCACACGGGCATTGCCATCAAGAAGGTGAAGACATATATCCAATTGACAAAGCCATGAGCAAATTGTGGATTTTTATCAAAAATGTCACCGCATGAGCAAAGTCCTAACCATGGATTGTTTAAGCAAAAATAAACTTCATCTCACTAAAATCATGAAAGGACAAGCATTCTTGACAAAAGATCATCATAAACGCCCAAGTTCTACCTCATGTCATGTCAAAGCACGGAGCCATGTGTTCACTTCTCATGGGAGACTTCTCCGGCAAACAACATGCAACCGCTTAGCACCCATGTGTGCAAGTGTGTGCAATGGTGAAAGCATAGAGACATGAGCATAAATTCAGCAAATATTTCTTTTTCTCATCTTTCTTCTTTCATGCATAGACATCTCATTTTTCAAGTTTTTCAAGCTTAAGCATGGTACATGAAATGTCTTTGCGACAGAAAGAAGCTTATGCTCCTCCACAAGATAAAGCATGGGCTAAACATTTACAATGACAAAGGTCTTTGACCCATTTGAAAAGAATATCACACCCTAGCATGATCTTAAGCAAGATTTAGCTATTTCGGCTCAAACAAGACATGCAAAGGGATTTACTCATGGGTGAAGGAATTAAGTTCAGTTTGTCATTTTAATTCGAAAAGAAGCTATCTCAATAGAATATATATCAAGACCATCAAGAGCATAGCCATCCATACAAGCTATCCCTAGCCAGCCTGCCTAAACTCTAAAATGTAGCAAGTTGTACCAATCACTGCATTTAGGAGAAGCTCATCCTAAGATATGATACAAAAGATGAAATCAAGATACAAAAGCAAGAAAAATATACATCAAGATACAAAGATGGTACAAAAATATACATATGCTACAAGAGAAGCCTCCAAAACTCAGCTCAGAAAACCGCACACACACCAAGTTCTCCTCGCAAGCGAGTGAAGGTAACTTGGTCAAGTGGCTTAGTGAAAATGTCTGCAAGCTGGTTTTGGGTAGAAACGTGGGCAAGCTCAATATCTCCTTTCTCCACATGATCTCTCAGAAAGTGGTACCTCACTTCTATGTGTTTGGTTTTGGAATGAAGCACGGGATTTTTGGCTACGCTTATGGCACTGGTGCTATCACAAAGAAGTGGAACATGGGACATGTCTAAGCCAAAATCTCTCAAGGTGTATGTGATCCAAAGCAACTGAGAACAACACCTAGCAGCAGCAACATACTCGGCTTCAGTGGTGGATTGGGCTACGCTAGACTGCTTGCGAGAAGACCAAGACACAAGAGACGATCCAAGAAACTGACATTGACCAGAAGTAGACTTGCGATCAACACGACATCCAGCAAAATCCGCATCAGAAAAACCATGAAGTGCAAGAGTGGAATCGGCAGAATACCAAAGACCCAGCTCAGGAGTAAACTTGAGATACCTGAAAATCCTCTTGACGGCCTGACGATGTGAAGTCCTTGGTGAAGCCTGAAAACGAGCGCACAGACACACGCTGAACTGTATGTCCGGCCTCGTCGCCGTCAAGTAGAGGAGGGAGCCGATCATGCTCCGGTACTCCTTCTGGTCCACTGGTTCTCCGTCCACATCCGCATCCAAAGCTGTAGTCATACTCATCGGCGTAGTCATCGGCTTGGAGTCGCTCATGTCGAATTTCTTGAGAATGTCCTTGGTGTACTTGCTTTGGTGCACGAATGTCCCATCCTTGGTTTGCTTGATCTGCAGCCCGAGAAAGAACTGCAACTCTCCCATCATCGACATCTCAAATTCCCTGCTCATATCATCTGCAAACTTGGCAACAAGATCATGAGAAGAGCCACCAAAAATGATATCATCCACGTAAATCTGAACGATTAAAAGATCTTTGCCATTTCTCAGCAAGAAGAGCGTCTTATCAACCTTCCCCATCACAAACCCCTTGCTCAGCAATAACCCTCTCAACCTGCCATACCACGCTCTGGGTGCTTGCTTTAGGCCATATAAAGCTCGGTGGAGTTTGTACACTCGGTGTGGGTATCTCTCACTCTCAAAACCCGGGGGCTGCCTCACATACACTTCTTCCTCGATCACCCCATTCAAGAAGGCACTCTTCACATCCATTTGGTACAATTTGAACCCTTTAGCAACTGCAAATGCTAGAAGGATCCGAATTGCCTCCAAACGGGCAACAGGAGCAAATGTCTCCTCATAATCTATCCCCTCCTGCTGCGAAAACCCCTGAGCAACCAACCTCGCTTTGTTCCTCACAATCTCACCACTCTCATCCCTCTTGTTCTTGTATACCCACTTGGTTCCTATGGGATGGCAATTTGGAGGTGGTTCTACTAACTCCCACACCTGATTTCTCTCAAAGTTTTCAAGCTCTTCATGCATGGCATTGACCCAATCAGAATCAGATAAAGCGTGTCCAACATTTTTGGGCTCAAAAGACGCGACAAAAGCAGAATGAGCATAATGAGAGATGTTCTGTGACCTTGACCGTGTAGTGCGTTCATCCATGTTCCCGATGATCTTCGAAGGTGGATGATCCCTCTGTACCAGCCGGGGAGCTTCTCGCCTCGAGATTGCCTCCCCCTCAACATCAGCTTCCACTTGAACTCGATCTGGTGCGCGACTCGACGAAGGTGTAGCAGAGGGGCCGTCGTCGAACGTCGTGGTAGTAGTGGAAGTAGAAGGTACACGATCTCCACACGGTGCCTGAAATTCCTCATCATCTTCATCATCAGGCTGTTCTTCCTCAAAGATGGGCTGTCCCAAGTCATCATCACCTGCACACTCAAAAGCAGAAGAGCTACACGGAATGGTCTCGTCGAAGGTGACTTCGCAAGTCTCCATGATTTGGTTAGTTTCAAGATTGAGCACACGATATGCTCGAGAATGATTAGCATAACCAAGAAAAATTCCATCCATCGAACGAGACTCAAACTTGTCCAAATTTCCTTTCTTCAAGATGAAACACTTGCAACCAAAAACCCGAAAGTGACTCACACGGGGGGAACGACCATGGAAAAGCTCATAGCAAGTTTTCTTCTTGAAAGCACAAAGGAAAATCCGATTTGAAACATAGCAAGCTGTGTTCACCGCTTCTGCCCAATATTTCCTAGGAGTCCTATGCTCATCTAGCATCGTCCTAGCCATCTCACAAAGTGTTCTATTCTTTCTTTCAACAACACCATTCTGACAAGCAACATATGGCGACGAGTATTGATGTTCAAGACCAAGATCACGACAGAAGGCATCAAAACGAGTGTTCTTAAATTCCGTACCATTGTCGCTACGAATAGCTCTCATGGCACCACCATTACTCTCGTTTTTCAACCTCAAAATCAGATCTCGAACAAAATCAAAAGTCTCATCCTTCGACGCCAGAAAGAACACCCACGCATACCGAGAAAAGTCATCAACAACCACAAGAACATACCACTTCCCACCAACTGAACGAACTCGAGCGGGGCCAACCAAATCCATGTGCAAAAGCTCCCCTGGACGCTCAGTCATAACATCTGTCAAAGGTGGGTGAGAAGCAGCAACCATTTTTCCATGTCTACAAGGTGCACCAACCAAATCTTTCTCGAACTTGAGCTTGGGCAATCCTCGGATAAGGTCAAGAGCACTCAAGCGTGTGAGTAAATCAAAGCTCACATGACCCAATCTCCTATGCCACTTCCAAAGCTCAGAAGAAGTACCAGCGATCAAACACCGTGAAGGACCAAAAGATCGAGAAAAATCAGCACGAAAAATCTGTCCCTCAGGAATGATCATACACACAAGGTCACCTCGAGAATCAAGAATTTTCGAATCACCACGCTTAAAGCGAACCTCATAACCCTCATCAAGAAGCTGAGAAACTGAGAGCAAATTGAAACCAAGATTCTTGACAAGTGCAACCCGCTTCAACATGAAAGTGTCGCTCACCTGAATAGCACCCTCGGACAACACTCTACCTCTACCCTTATCCCCGAAAGTGATGTACTGCCTGGACACCACCGGGGTGAGACTGGAGAACCACTTACCATTACCTGTCATATGTCTCGAACAGCCAGAATCCATCAACCAAAAGTTCTCCAAGCCTCCCACCTGCACAATCAGAACCGAGAACGAGAATGAGCAAATGACTCGACACTGGGGTTAGCACAGAACGAGTTAAACCAGTGTCGGGCCATCTGCTCAAAAGAAGGGTTAGCAAAATCAACTCTACCGCGTGACACCCTCTCGTCTCTCACCATCGGACCTCTAGCACCACGCGGGGGAAAACGTGGCCTAGACTCTCTCCTAGCCTCAAAGCTACGGTCGAACCTCCCTGAACCAAACTGACCGCGAAACGGAGGCCGCCTAGCAAACTCACGAACAACAGGAACACCACGACTAGCAACCACAGGAACTGTACGCACAAAAGCGTCGCCTCTCGGCCAGGGTGAACGAGACACAGGCACACTACGAGAAGAGTAGTACCTGTCCCTGTTCCCCACCTCCTTCTCTCTTCTCACCTCCCTCTTCTTCCTCCAACAGAACTCCTCAAGGTGTCCATCCCTTCCACAATGCTCACAATGGAAGCGGACTGGCTTTGGCTTTGGGGTTTCTCTCGGCTGTGCCCTCTCTCTCGGCTGGTAAACCCCACTCCTCAAAAAGGTCACTCTCCTCTGAAAGTTCTCTGACTTAGGTGGAAACTTGGGAGGATCTGGAGTGGTGTCAAGCTTGTTCAGCAGGTGGTTTGGTTTGGGTGTGAAGGTGTTCTTGGGAATGGTTTTTGGGGGGTTTGTGGGAAGGTTTGCGGTGGAGCTCTCTGGATCTCTCTCTCTCTCACCACTACTCTCACCAACCTTCTCAGAACCAAGACCACAACCATCAGCTCTCTTAAAACTAGCAATCAGCATCTTGAGCTGACGCTCATGACCAGACAACCAACCCAAACACTGTCTCAGCTCATCATTCTCATCTTGCAAGCGATTCACACACTGCTCTAACTCAACATTTTTCAAAGCAACAACTTCACAAGCAGAACATGAATTCGCAATGGGTGATTTAAGTTGTGCTTCAAGTGAACTAATCATGGTGCGTGATTCAAGCAACTGAGCATGCAAAGCAGGACAAGAAGTACAAGCACCTAGCAAAGATGACCTAGACTTCAACTCAGCAAGCTCAACTCTAGCACTCTCTAGTTCATCCAAGCAAGTCATGTGTTTCTCCTTAAGCACAACCAGATCAGCAATATGCACATCACAGAACGAGCATTCTACCTCATCAGACACAAGAGGAGCATCTTTCAAAACAGCAATCTCAGACTCAAGCGAAGCTACTCTCTCCCTAGACTCACAAAGCAAAGACTCAAACTCCATAGCCTTCTTTCCAGTCTCAGAAAGCAAGGTCTCAAGCTCAGCCACTCTATCCTTGGACTCTCCTAGCAAAGACCTAAACTCCCTCTTTTCCTTGTTGGTCTTTCTAAGCACATCATCGCGATTATCGACCAACTGCTCTAGCCTAGCAATCTCCTGACGCAAAGAGGTGGGATCTGTCAATACCTCATCCTCGGAGTCGGAGTCGGAGTCGTCCTTGCTCTTCACGGAGTCGTGCGCCATGGTGCAGTAGTCGACGGCGGCGAAGGAGATGCCGTTGAAGTTGCGGTTCAAGCTCTTCTTCTCCTTGCGGTGGCCGCGGTCCTCATCTTCACTTCTTGATCTTGACGACGTGTTGGTGGAGCTTGTGTCGATGTCGCTCGCATCAGCCACCATCGCTCGAGATCTGTGCTTCTTGTGTCCACCGTGCTTGTTCTTGGATCTTCTCTCGTCCTTGTTCTTCTGCTTGGAGCGGTACTCGTCCTTGGGACGGTGCTTGTGGTCTTCTCGCGGGCGGTGCTTGCGGTTGTAGTCGTTCTTGATCTCCTCGGGGCACTCGGCGATGAAGTGGCCCATCTTCCCGGATCTGTAGCACGTACTCCCCGCACGCCTCGAACCCTTGCGGTTCTGGTACATCCGCTCGAACCTTCTCGTGAGCAACGCGAGATCCTCCTCGCTCAGCACCTCATACTCTTCATCTGGAAGGGACACAAGAGAAGACAAAGCAAAGTGTCTAGGAGTGTTAGCATGTCCATATCCAGAGCCACCGACTAGAGCTAGACTATGGGGATCAGTCGGACTCTTAGCCTTGGCAAGCAACTGCCTGTCAACCTCAGAGGACTTCAACTTCGAGAAAAGCTCGTCAACAGAAAGAGTCTCATAGTTTGCTGACTCCATGATCGCCTCAACCTTGGCACCCCACACGGATCTATCAAGTGCTTGCAGGAGCTTGATAGCTCGGTCATGATCCGAGTATGGGAGCACGGTAATGTTGGCTTTCATGTTGTTGACAATCGAAGTGAAACGCTGAAACAAAGCATCAACAGACTCTCCAGGCAAATGAGCAAAATTCTCATACTCTCTCATGTACATCGAGAAAAGCCTAGCCTTGACATGGCTATCACCACCGTGGGCTACCTTGAGCTTCTGCCAGATCTGGCAGGCTAGGTCCTCGCCCAAAATACGCTCAAACTCCTCGGCAGACAAAGCACGGAACAAGTAGTCAACAGCTCGGGCATTCGCCTCAAATCTATCCTTTGCATCCTGGGCATCTAAGTTGGTGGGATTGACATAGTTCTCATCTTTGGTCACATCCCACAGCAACTTTCCTTTGCCTCGCAAGAAAGCGCCCATACGCGCAACCCAGTTCGGGTAGTTCTTCCCATCGAAGTGCGGAGGCCCGGAACCCCGATCTTGGTACGCCATCTTTGGATCTTAGACTGGTTAGAGTCGCAAAGACCCGTAACCGGCTCTGATACCAATTGAAGGACTGAAACGGCGACCAGAGAGGGGGGAGTGAATGGGAGCCGATAAAAATTCTTTCCAAACAATCCGGCTATTCTCCCAAAACAACTCCGAAACCTCCGAGAGCAATCTTGCCAAGATCACGTAGCCACTGACAAGCTACTGACCCTAGGAACAAGAAACGAGCAGCGGAACTCAAACCAATCGAAACGAACACCAAAACGACCCGAAACTCGGCTCGATCTAACACACCCAGGGGGGGGTGGTTAAACCGGCCAGGGGGGGGCGGTTAAACCGCCCGGGCCTGGGAGCCTCGGGAGAAAGTCAAAACAAAAGTGGATCTCCCAAACCGCTTGAGCTCTTGAGGCGAGATTTTGGTCAGATGATCTAGACCTCCAGTGGAGTGTTTTCCCAAAAGAACTCGGCCTCTAACTCAGTACAACTCCCGGAATCGCAGATCTCGCGAAGAACACCATGACCTCAAGTTCATCTCGAAAATCTCAAATCCAAAGCGATTCTCGGCGTTTGGGGGCAAAGGATCACCAGCAAAAGAGGCACAAGGCACTCATACGTGAAGCCCCCAAAGAAATCCGAGAGAAAACGCCCTAGAACAAGAAGAACGAAAATCCCCCAAAAATACCTCCGAAAATACCCACGAAAATAGAAAAAGAAAAGGAGCTCAGGAAATCAAATCATGGCACAAAGATGAGCAGCACAAACTCAATCACATAACCATGAATTCACCTATACAAACTAGGAATGATTCGAAGTAGTTCTAGGTGGAGGGGATGAAGGGGAAAACAAGTTCAAAGTAAAACCTAAAGAGATAACTAGAGAGATGACAGCCACCAGCCCTGAAGGGGCCTATTAGTAGTCCAAGTGGTGGGTCCTAAAGACTAAACTACCCCTAAGTGATACATACCCCTCAGGGGCAAATTTGACATTTTGATCTCAGATATTTTCCGGCTCGGGCACCTTCCGCTGCAAGTTAGCTTCCCTCCGACGCAAGCCTTGCAGTCACGCCGTGTGTCCTCCGGATCGAAGCTCCTCGACGCCGTTTTTGGGCCGGCCTAGGGGGAGGCGGTTAAACCGCCCCTGGGGGCGGTTAAACCGCCCCTGGCAGCCACTCTGGCCCAGCCGCCCAAATTCGCCTCGTCGAGTCCTTGGTCCTTGGTTTTGAGGCCCAAACCAAGGGAAACCGTCCACCGATGATTTTGTGGCCAAATCACCAAACCCCGCGCGCAAACTTCGGTTGTTAGCCGCCACCTTGCGCCGGCTTCTCGTCCGCGTACGAGCTTCAGTTGTGAGCCGCTACCTCTCACCGGAACCACGTCCCCTTGCTCGTTCTTGCCAGCATGTGAACCGCACTTGATCCACCGGCCATCGGGTCCCTCGAACCAAGCCTACTTGTCTCTCCACTCCTCGGAGGCCGCCATGGCTAAGACCTTTCGCGCCTGTTCTTCACCTGCACCAATGCAACCAAGCCGCATTCTACACCTGTAGTACTTGAGCCAAGGGAAACGTCAATCCACACCAGGAAGCGACCATCCACCGATCCTCGGACACACTGGGTCCTCAGACCGGCCGTGGGTCGAGGCGGCCATAGTGCCTGCGGCTCACGTGGACCGGGCGCACAGAGCCGGAGGGGCAGAGGGCGTGATGGGGAGGCGACGGCGTTGGCGTCTGAGCCTGCCTGCCAGCTTTAGCTGAGAGAGAGGCGACGGCGGGTGACGGCGGCGGGGCGTTACACCGGGGCCGGCCGCCGCCGCCGGACGCACCATGTGCGCCGCCTCGGGGCTCGCCGGAGAAGCACTGGGATGGCGTTATAGCTCGCCGTTGGCCCTGCGGTTTAGGCCAGGAGAGAGAGGAGACTGCGGCAAGCTCACCGGGGGCAAGTAGAAGGGCGGAGGGGGAGCGGAGCAGCGCCGCTGTGCGCGGGTAGGAATAAGGGGAGCTCGGCTCGGGTTGTGTAGAGGGAAGGGAGGGGTGTGGCCTCTATTTATAGGCCGGGAGGAGGCCGTGGAGCTTGACACGTTGCGTCGGAGGATGAGGCCAACGGGGTTGCTCGCTTAGGACGGCGGCGCCGCACTTTCCTTGCGGCGGCAGCCGGTGATGATGACACGTGGCAACCTTGCACTCTAGGGCCTAATCCTGGCCATGCGATGGCCATCCGGTGGCGGTGGTGAGCTAGTAGGGGGGACCTACGGTAACGTAGGGGCATCGCGAGGAGCGGCAGTATGGGCACCTCGGGTGCCATTAATGGCGCTCGGGGCCAAGGGTGTGTGCACCTGGGAAAGGAGGGGGAAGGGGGGGCGCATGGCGTTCGGTTGCAAGGTGTGACTAGTGCTTGTGCGGGGCGGTTGGGCAGCGCCAGCGTGCGGCGGAGCTCGGCCGGCGACGGTCAAGAGCAGCGGCGGCGCTAGCAGGCGGCGGCGGCGACGCGCGCGTCAGGAGGAGGAAGAAGGGGAAAGGGAAGGCGGGCCCCATGGGCCGTGTGGGCGCACGGCCTGATGGGCGGTGTGGGCCGCAGCCTGCTGAGCGGGCGGGAGGTGCACCGGGCCGTGGGGCTAGCGGCCTGCTGGGCCGGTGGGAGGGAAAGAGGGCGAGGGCGGGAGTTGGAGGGGGAAAGGTGAGCCCTGCGGCTGGGCTGAAAGGAATGGCTGGGCCGAAATTGTGTGACCGACCCGTTCAACTTTTAAATGATTTCCTATTTATTTGAAGGGGTTTTTGGAGGGAGTTCGAATTCGAATTTGAACCAAATCTTTTCTAGTTTTAATCTAGGGTTTTAAAACTCATTTTGGTCCTTAGGGAGCACCCAAGTTGTAGAGCATCCCTTTTATTTTCCCCTAGTTATTTATAGTTTTACTAGCCATATTTATTACTTTAATTCTATAATTACCTATAATAAATATAAGGATTATCCTAATAAATCTTAAATTAATTCTACTTAATTTTGAGAGTGTTACACGTAGTGTATTTGAAATGGCACATTCACCTGGACAATATTTGTCTGACCTTCCCTTTCTTTAATTAAGTTTATTTACTCATAAAAGAACATGGGGTGTTTGATGGTGATTGTGTACACATCTAAAATTATTTAAATTGATTTCAGCATAAAACAGCAAGTGCGGTGCAGTGGGGTGATTTATTTATTTTAAAACTTTTTGAAAGCGATTTGCTTTTATTTAACCTTTTAAGAATTAAAACTTCCATAAATTATTCTGGCTGCTTGGTAAAGGTTCTGCATGTGAGAAAATTATAGTGTGCTCTTGGCTGGATCTTTGATTTACTGCCAAAAATTCAGACCAAACTCATGAATAGATTAACTAGGAAAAATTACACAACTTCAGCACACTAGCATGAAGAATAAATCCTAGAAGATACCCCTATCAGAAATTGATCCTGAAATGTTTACCAGGGCTACATCTAGTTGAAACAAGCTTCCATGCCAAAGATGAGTTTAAAAAGATTTCAGGAACATGCTGATCAAATTATTTGATTTAAAAACTGATAAATTAAATGAGCAAGGTAACAATTCAAAACTGAGCTCCACTTTTTATCACAGATGCATCACATCACTATAGAGCTACTGAAAAAATATTGGATTAAAAAGCTTAACAGAGTATTTTAAAAAATTTCTAAACCTAAACGGCATAGATAAGCTTAGATAAATCATAACTCAAACACTAAAGTAGTTCTAGGTGCCAACTTTTTACAGCCAGCCTCAAACTACTCAGGCCACAACATACCCAAAAATCAATACAAACTAACCTATAAATTTCAAACTGTGTACAAACTTGTAATTGAACAGATTTGAATCTAGTTTGAAATCTAAGCAGAAAACTCCTATACATGCTTCTATAAAAGGTAGAGCATAACACAGAGAGCTCAACAAAATTGAATTTGCATTTTTCCGATTTTTGTGTGATTTTTAATCGATTTTTAAAGTTCTCAGTTTTGAATCTAGATCTGAAGAATCTATTTCAATAAAACCCCCTGGACTTTCTAAAACTTCATAGGTAGGCCCCTGGTTTTTGCGCTAAAGACCCTGGGAAAACCACGGGCCTTGCAATGAGGTCCCTGGCCATGGCCGGTGGTGGGGCGGCCGGATTCCGGCGAGATGGGTCCGCGGGGTTGGACGAGAGCAAGGGGGATCCACTCACCGGCTCACCTAGTGTCGATCTTGTGCAGGAAGGGGGGCGGAAGACGGTGTGACGGCGGTGGTCGGTGAGCGGCGGCGGCAGCTCTGTTCTTCCCCAATGCCGGCGTTGGCGGTGGGGAAGATGCTCGGCTGGCGGCGTGGGGAGCTCGAGTAGGGCAGTGGAGTGCAGCGGCGAAGTTGGGAGGCTACGGCGCAGTGTGGAGGCGGGCTTTACTGCTGCAGCCTGGTGGCGTCGATGGCGGGCACGGTGGAGCTTGGCAGGGGTGCGGGGAGTGCTATTTATAGGCGGGGAAGGGTCTTGGCGTCGAGGTGAAGCCAGTGGAGTGGGGCGGCGTGGGCAAGGCAACGGGCAGCTGGTCGGGCAGCGGCGCAGCGCTGGTCGGCGAGCGGCGAGCACGTGGCGGCCGTCGACGCCAGGCTGACGCGGACGCGAGCTGGCCGAGCGTGCTGTCGCGCTTCACAAACTGGGGCAGAGCACGGCAGGCGAGGCAAGGCAGGGCAGGCCGCGCTGGGAGAGGCCTAGCGGCCTGGACGCCGGGGCGGAGGCCGAGGCGGGCGCGTGGCGCGGTTGGCCAGGCGAGATGCGGTCGCGGGGGAGGGGGATTGCTTGCGCGCTGGTTGGGCGAGGCACGGCAAGTGGTTGGGTCGCGTACAGGCAGCTCGGGGGCGGAGCGCGCCGCGAGGAGCGAGTGCCGCGTAGCGGCGGGTGGCTGAGCGCGGCGCGACGAGCGACGCGAGCGCGGGAAGCAAGGCCGAGGCGCGCGGGGTCAATGGCCGCTCTATCCCATCGCCTTGATGGACCTCGGGCCTCGGCGTCCGGGTCAGAGGACCGGCGACGCGTGGCGGCAGTCGCGACGGCGCGAACGCGGCGCGCTCTTGAGTGCCAGCACACGCGAGGCAAAACGTCGAACAGCTGCCGGGCACACATTCAAACACTCGTTTCTCCAAAAATTTGAACTAAAGTTCAAATTCTCAAAAAACAAAAGTTGTGTTCCCAGCTACCGGCTACAACTTTTACAAAGGGTGACCATAGAAAAAGTGCACGGATTGGTGGTGAACGTGACAAGAAGTTGGGTGAACTTCGGCTGAACCTCAGGGTGAACGTCTGGGTTTGACGGGCTTTGACCAAGTTTTTAGGCATGAAACACTCAAAATTTTGAAGTCTGCCAATTGACAAAGTTGTGTCCCACTAAAAAGTGAACAACTTTTATATTGATAGATTTTTATGTGTTAAGCAAAAATTTGAAATTGGTCCATGCCAACCGAGAAAGGTTAGGAGTCCACCAAGATGTTTAGGGTTTTTAGGGAGGTTTCCTTAAGTGAAAATCTAGGTGGGGCTAGGGTACACCAGATTAAGGTTAAGCCAAGTGATTGGCAGGTGATTAAGCTAATTAAACCCCTAGATTGTCACACTCACCACTTGGAGATATCAGATGCTCAGAGATTTGCAAGTCCGTGTGTATCTTGATCAACGGACATGAGTTCTTAGCAGACTTGACAGTGTTGAAATCGGATGGAATAGAAGTGATTCTAGGAATGGACTGGTTGACAGAGCACAAAGGAGTCATCTCATGCTCACCCAGACTTGTGCGTTTGGAGCACCCAATTGCAGGAAACAACAGTTTGAGCCTCTGAAGTCCGAAGATGTACTTATGGTGTACAATCTCGTATCCAAGACCCTAGAAGAAATACCAGTGGTTTGTGAATACCCAGACATGTTCCCGGAAGAACTATCAGGACTACCACCAGACGGAGATGTGGATTTCATGATCGACCTAGTGCCTGGAACCACACCGGTAGACAAGAGACCTTATCGAATTACGACTAACGAATTGGACGAGCTGAAGAGACAGTTGAGAGATATGCTAGACAAGAAAATCATTAGGCCTAGCGCCTCACCATGGGGATCGCCTATGTTGTTCGTGAGAAGCAAGAATGGATCCATGAAGATGCATATCGACTACAGGTCTTTGACTGCAGTCACCATCAAGACCAAGTACCCTTTGCCCAAGATTGATATTTTGCTTGTTCAGTTGAAGAAGGCAAAGTACTTCAGCAGGATTGACCTCAGATTAGGCTACTATCAGATGAAGATTCGTGGAACCGACATTCACAAGATAGCCTTTGTCACCAGGTATGAACAGTACAAGTTCACTGTGGTACCATCTGGATTGACCAATGCACATGCTTGCTTTATGGAGTTGATGAACAGAGTGTTTAGAGAAGAGCTAGATAAGTTTGTCGTTATCTTCACCGACGACATCTTAATCTATTCAGAATCCGTCGAAGAGCATGAGCAGCATTTGAGGATCGTGCTAGGGAAGCTCAGACAACATCAGCTATATGGAAAGTTCAGTAAGTGTGAGTTCTGGCTAGAGCAGATTGCCTTCCTAGGCCGTGTATTCTCATCTGAAGGTATAGCAGTTGACAAGGAGAGTATCAAGGCCGTATCAGAATGGAAGCAGCCAAGAAACGCCGAAGAGCTCAGAAATTTTCTTGGATTGGCAGGATTCTACAGAAGATTCATCGAGAATTTCTCAAAGATTGCAAGACCTATGTCAGAATTGTACAGAAAGAAGAACGTACCATTTGTTTGGTCAGACAAATGTGAATCTAGCTTTCAAGAGCTCAAGACCTGACTTACCACTACCCCAGTGCTGACACTTCCAAACACCAGCAAAGACTTTGTGGTGTATTGTGATGCCTCCAGACAAGGAATTGGATGTGTGTTAATGCAAGACAACAAGGTCATTGCTTATGCTTCTCGCCAACTGAAGAAGAACAAGGTAAACTATCCTATTCATGATCTCGAGTTAGCTGCTGTTGTGCATGCACTAAAGATATGGAAACATTATCTGATTGGCAATAAGTGTGACATCTATACCGATCACAAGAGCTTGAAGTACTTCTTCACCCAGTCAGAGATGAACATGAGACAGAGGAAGTGGTTAGAGTTGATCAAGGATTACCACTTGGAGATTCACTACCACCCCGGCAAGGCTAACGTAGTAGCCGATGCCTTGAGCAGGAAGAGGTATTGCAATAACCTAATGGTGAAGGAGAGTCAGCCAGAATTGCATGAACAGATGGAGAAGCTGAAGCTTGAGATAGTTGAAGCAGGTCATCTGAATGAGTTGAGAGTCAAGTATAAACTTGAAGAGCGCATAAGGCAAGCCCAGAAAGCAATGCCCAGAGATAAAGAAGCCGACTGAGTCCATCGAGAAAGGAGAAGCTCCTGACTACCACATTGATGACCAAGGAACCGTATGGTTGAAAGATCGGATTTGTGTCCCTCGAGATGAAGCAATCAGAAAGACGATACTCACCGAAGCACATGATTCGAGGTACTCAATCCACCCCGGATGTACCAAGATGTACCACGACCTCAAGAGTCGATTCTGGTGGAAGAAAATGAAGGTTGACATAGCAGAGTTCGTCGCCCGATGTGACATTTAACGAAGGATCAAGGCCGAACACCAACGGCCCGCAGGATTGCTCAAACCCCTCGACATTCCACTTTGGAAATGGGAAGATATCAGTATGGATTTCATCGTTGGATTACCCCAAACTCAGAAAGGAAACGATGCCATATGGGTCATTGTGGACAGATTGACAAACGTTGCTCATTTCATACCCATCAAGGAGACCCACCGAGTTGAGCAGTTAGCCGAGCTCTACGTTACTAACATCCTGAGATTGCATGGAACACCGAAGACCATTGTCTCCCACAGAGGACCTCAATTCACAGCGAAATTCTGGGAGAACTTACATGATGCTATGGGAACTTCACTAGAATACAGCTCAGCTTACCACACCCCAGACCGATGGTCAGACAGAAAGAGTGAACCAGATCTTCGAAGATCTGTTGAGAGCATGTGTACTGACATACAAGGCGGATTGGCAGAAAAGCTTGTCATTTGCAGAGTTCTCATACAACAACAGCTATCAAGCCAGCTTGCAAATGTCACCATTTGAAGCCCTCTACGGCAGGAAGTGCAACACACCACTGATGTGGTCAGAAGTTGGGGAAAGAGAATTCTTTGGACCAGCCACCATTAAAGAAGCCGAGGAGAATGTGGCCAAGGTCAGAGATAACCTGAAAGCTGCTCTATGGGGACCCCTTATCCAGAGGTTCCCTGATTACCTGTATCAGGTCCTGGATCGGCCGCTGATACAGATCTTATCACAGATTAGTATCAGAAGAGGTAAATAACGTATATTTTAAATAGATTTAACACCGTTTTTAACTAGCGGGGAGCGGGCAGGCACTTCATTCCTCCACCGGAATGGGCTGCAGCACCTTCTCGCCCTGGAGGCCTAAACCTGTAAGACAATGAAAGCAAGGGTGAGTATTCTGAAAAGAATACCCAGCAAATCCCACAAATTCAATAATATATATGAATTAAATAAACTATAAAGGTCGGTCCTGGAGGGACACTTCCTCCCTGCCAGTCCCGATGTACAATCCCGAACCTGACCAACGGTACCTTTGCCGTCTCAGGTTCCCCGTACAGAAATAGTAAAACTAATCATCGGGGGCTTTGACTAAGTGGACTCTTGCCGGAGTCACGGCTATCCAGATAGATTCTACACTCTGTAGAGGTCGTACTTATCTACCCCGCATTCGGTCGGCCCGCACCGTGTACCTCGGCGGTACCGACCTACGAGACTCGTACCCACCGGTGACCATCGCTGGTCAGCATTCCCTAGGTCCAGCCACGTGCATACTAGGGGCTAAGCAGGGGCTACTAATCATCCGCCTCGCGGATATCAACCCGGGTTTTTGATGAGCTCATCGGGCCTCTGGCCCACAGGGTCTCTGACCCTGTATCCTAGTCAACCCGTGCCGCCCAGTCCCAGCCCTCTGTCTGGGGCTGTCTCCAGTATACCCGTTTCCCGACTTGGCGCGTACTCGATCCGGCACCAGGCGCTACCCAGTTCGCCGGTCAACACTCTGCGCCAATCATACGACTCCTTGGGATGGATTACTAGGTTCAGCTGGTGGGGTGTGAATCAAGGCCTCACATAAATAGGCATTCCCGAAGGCTATGCCTTTTTGGCATGCGAGGTTGTACTGGGCACTAGAAAGACTCTCCCGTGAACCGGTCCTTAGCTAGGATCAGAGTGGCTCTTAGGACAGAATCCCCTTCCTTGGGATCTTCCTTCCACTCCCAATCTTAAAGCATTCTATACTACAGCGATGCTGGGCATACCCTCAGGTCATGCCCCCTGTAGCTTATGCTGCACATAATGTAAAGTTTAGTGAAGGGGTGATATTATTGGTGAGACTTGCCTTCATTGTCGTCCTTAGGCGATTCTTACGCGGCGTATACCATATGTTGACCGGGCGTGGCTTCGGGCCTTCTGAAGCTCCGGCGTCTCATCGGGCCCGGCCATGCTATCGAACAATAAAACACATAAAATAACATCAATTTATCAATCAATGCCTATAGATTAGAAAAAGAAAGGGAAGACAGACACTTCGGGACGTACCTACGGATCCGGATGGATTTATTGACGGATTACCCATTAGTTATTTAATAATAATTAATGGGTAGGATGATGGGGCTTAGGAGGGGTTTAGCTGGTGGGATGAATTCTAAGTGTGGAAGGAAGGGCTAGGATAATCATTCTAGGAATTACTGGATATCTAAATTATTCCTGAATAATTATATCAATTATCTAGAAATAGATTTCTAAATAATTAAGGGATATTGGATTGGATTTCTAATAATAGTTTGGAAAATTATTAATATAATTTTCCGGAAATATTATGGGTGGCATGACGGCTAGGGTTTGCTAATATCTAGGATTTTGGGTCGGGTAACATAAGGGCTGGGTTTTATTTAGGGTTTTATTTGGGCGGCACAACGGCTATATGGGGCTAGGGTTTAATAGCCGGTGCTTTTGGTTGGGCAGCATAACGGCTATACCGGGGATATGTGGGGTTTGAAAATGGGCAGCATAACTGCTAGGCGGGGCTAGTGGTTTCGGTTGGGCATTACAACGGCTAGGGTGGACTGAGCGGGAAACTCGGATTGGGCAGCATCCTGGCTAGGGTTGCGAAGTAGCGAGCAGTGATGGGGTTTAGCGGTGGGGGTCAGGCATTGCGCGGCCAGCCGAACTGGCATCGTCCACAATGCTGGGTTTAAGTGGCTAAAGCTACGCCGCTGGTTGGACTGTTCTGGGCGTACCCGGGAGCAGAGCAGAGCAGCAGGTGGCGCACCTTTCCCTACGTGTACGTGGGCGGTGTGGTATGACTAAAGCTACGCCGCTGGTTGGACTGTTCCGGGCGTACTCGTGAGCAGAGCAGAGCAGCAGTTGGCGCACCTTTTCCTACGTGTATGTGGGCGGCGCTTCCGCACTGTATCGCTCGAGAGCTAGGGCTCTCGTGCTCGCAAGGAGCTGAGTTCTTCAGCTCCTGTGCGCGTGTGTGCTGCAAGAACGGAGGGCCTCGGGCTCCTTTTATAGGCGCAACGAGGGCAGGGCGCTGGCTGCCGGCCTTGGGCAGGCTTCGGCGCCAAGTCTGGCCGGCGACGTGGCGTGGCGGCACTGGGCAGGGGTGGCCGGGGGTTGGCGTTGATCGGACGCAAGGAGGCGAGCAGGCGTGGCATGCAGCGTGTGGCTGGCGGGGCGAGCGGAGCAGGCGCGCAGCGTGGCACGCAGCGGCGAGGCGGGCTGGCTAGGCACCAGGCACTAGGCGTCGAGGCGGGTGGCGTGGCGTGCAAGGATAAGGGCGAGGTGGCCCGTGTTGTGTGACGTCGGCAGAGCCAGCAGCGGCCAGGGCCGGCGGCGCCCCGGGCGCCGGCGTCGGGCGTGCTCGGGAGGAGGAACGGAGGGGGAAATGGAAAGAGGAAGAGGAGATGAGTCTCGGCGACGAGGTTTGGCGGAGAGTTGGGCGCCGGAGGGGCGCGGGCCGTGGCCATGGGCCGGCCTGGGGGAACGGGAGGAGGCGGGTGAAGAGGGATTTGAGGGGGTGGAATGGACTTCGGGGGGTTGGGCTGAGGGTGAGGTTAGAGCCTGCTAAAGAAAGGTTTTCTATTTGTTTGAAAGGATTCCAGGGTTCGAATTTAAATATAGATTCAAATTCAAATGAGATTTCAAGGTGAGATGGGAAGGGGATAGTGTTAGAATATTTTGGGAAGATTTTGAGATGAGGGATTTAATATTCAACTAGATTTGAATATTTAACCTAATGCTTAGACCGAGAGATTCGAGGGAATTTCTATCTCTTGGAATTATAGAGGTTAGAGAGGAAGTTCTAAAGCACTCAAATGCAACACACATGACCAATTAAATGCATGGCTTTATTTAGAAAATACATTTTGAATATTTGGAGAAAAGGAGATTATATTAAACTAAGGAAAATTATGGGAAAATGTATATTTTTAAATGCTTTAAAATACGGGGCGTTACATGCTCAGAGTCGACAGAAGAGCTATACTGACAAGAGGAGAAGAGATCTGTCATTCGAAGCAGGAGAACACGTGTACCTGAAAGTGTCACCGCTCAGAGGCACGAAGAGGTTTCTCATCAAAGGAAAGCTAGCCCCTAGATTCATTGGCCCCTATCAGATCATCGAGAAGATAGGGAAACTAGCTTACAAGCTACAACTACCAGAAGAGTTGATAGGAGTCCATCTAGTTTTCCACGTATCCCAGCTCAAGAAATGCTTCAGAGTGCCAGAAGAAGTCGTGACACTGGAAGCCTTGGATTTGCGAGATACCTTGGAGTACATGGAGTACCTAATGAAGATTCTTGACCGAGCAGAGAAAAAGACAAGATGGACCACTATCCCCTACTACAAAGTGCAATGGAGCAATCACACTGAACGTGAAGCTACTTGGGAGAAGGAGTCCGACCTGAAGAAGAAGTACCCGCACCTGTTTGAAGAATGAGTGTAACTTTAATCTCGAGGACGAGATTCTTGTGAGGGGGGAGACTGTAACATCCCGCTAATTCGCAGTCTGTTATTTGTAATGAAAAATCAGAATTTAAAAATTTTTGTAGTGAATTGTTGTGAGACATGAAGTATTTGTAATTTAAGTTAATTGCTTCCCTCTAAATTTCTAGTAAATTAAATCGTGCATAAAATAAATTCCATGATCGTGCATCGAGTGATTTGGATTTATTTGAATTTATTTGGTTTTCTTTGAATTTGTTTGATCTTGTTTGAGTGTAGTTTATATTTGAATCCAATTCAAATATAAACTAACAAACCTAAACCCCTAACCTCTAACTCAGCCTAGCCCAAACCTTAGTCTAAAACCTACCCCCGAACTAACATCTAACCTCCCTAACCCAGCACGGCCCAGTTCCCCGTGCGTAGCCCACCTAAGCCGGACCGGCCCACGTCCGCGCAACCGGCCCAGCTAACCATCCGGCCCGTCTCCACCAACCGCGCCCTCTCGCTTTCTCTCACCCACCTGTCGGCCCCGCTCGTCAACCACAGCACTGTACTTCTTCCTCCCCTTTCCACCTTCTCACTTTCCACCGCTACAACGACGCCGGGCTCCGCCACCAAATCCCGCCGCTCCACCTCGACCTCGCCCCGCCGCTTTCGCGTCACCCTCGCCACGCGGCCGCCAGCTTGCCAGCAAACCCTAACCGCCCGCTTCCATAAATATCAGACGCCACCACCCCTCTCGCCCTCCCTGTCCGCGCCACCACTTGGGAAAATTTCCCCTTTTCCTGTGCTTGCGTCGCCGCACCAAGAAGAGAGGAAGGAGAGGGAAACAGAGGAGGAAAGAGGAAGGAGGAGGAGGAGAAGAGGAAGGAGGAGGAGAAGAGAAGAGAAGAGGAGGAGGAGAAGAAGAGAAAGGGGGAAAGAGGAAGCCGGGCACCGTCGCCGCGACGCCGTCGCCGCCAAGCTCGGAGCAAGAAGCTGAAGCAGCCACCACCGAGCACCGCCGTCCCCTGCTTCCTCCACGTCGAGCCGCCACCGCGGAGGAGCCTGAGCCGGACGTGTTCCACGTCGCCATCACCACCCCGACGCCCACGCCGTCCGCAAGCTCAAGCGCGGCGCCGCCGTTTGAGGACCCCGCGTTGAAGCCAACGCCGTCCTGAAGCACCCCGAGCCAGGCGACCCTGCTCTGCAACACCCCGTCACGGCCATGCCTCCACGCTGCGCCAACTCACCCTCCGACGAGCCCCGCGGTGAGATCAGCCACCCAAGCCCCTGCCTTTACTCCTTAGCCTGTGAACGCCGTCCGCCGAGCCTTGCCGCCGTCGCTCGCTCTGTGTCCCGCCTTCGAGTCGTGGTGTTCTTGTGCAGGTGCGCGCCGCCGGCCGCCGCAGACGCTTTTCGCGGCATTTAGTCGAACACCCGGTGCGCGTCTCCTCTGTTTTCCCCTTTCCCAGCCACACACATCGACACGCTTTCTTTAATAAATCCTTTTTCTTAATATCTAAAATGGGTTAAACCATAGATAATCCATATCTTTTTCGTCCTAGCTCCGTTTAATGCCAAACCAGTTGCGCTAGGTTCCTAAAATCGAGCCCGACGCCTCAGACCTAGTCGAGTGGCGTCCGCATCTTAGTCGTGCGACCACCACGCAAGCCAAGCCGACCAACCTATGCGCAACACGTGGCGCCGACTCAGTGCCGAGTCGACCGACACGTGGCTAACTTGTTAATGCCCCGTAGGACCGTGGGCCCACCTATGGGACCCACTGACTGACAGCCCGGACCCACCTGACCGATGGGGCCCGCATGTTGACATGTGGGACCCGATAACCCGTTGACCGAGACCTTGACCCTTGACTTAGTCAACTTTGACCAAGTCAACGATGACATCATCAGGGCCTGTGATGATGTCATCAACCCCAGACCGTTGCCTTCGCCAGCTCGACTCGAGGTTTAACCCCGAGCCGGCAACTGACACCTCCCAGCTGCTAACTTGTGTTCTAACTTTTCTTTCCTTTTCCGGAATGATTTAAAAGTCCAGAAAATGGATTTAAACTTCAGAAAATTATAATAAATCAATCGTAGCTTAGAAAAATATGAAACCAGTTTCAGTATTTTTCTAAAATCATGACAAACACGTTAGAATAGAGTTTTCTATTATTTGGCTTTCTATTGGTTCTCATTTGGAGTTCATTTGCTAGTAGTTGTCATTGTTTATTTGTATTTTGCGTCCAATAGGATCCCCGGAGGACCCAGACTTCTTCGACGACGTCAACTGCACTGAAGACGAAGATAAGGACGATACTCCAGGTTCACGCCCATTCTGCTTCTTTGTACCTATTATAGGCATTGCAAGTAGAAATGCTAGCGCTTTATTACATTGATGAGATGATGATGAACCCGGCATAGCCTTATTTTGTACCCTGTTTCCTTGATTTCCCTACACTCTACTTGATATATGATATGCTATGCTTTGCTTGCATGTGTGGGATATAGTGGTGGTTTAAAACCTCTTGGCGTGAGCTTTTGGGTGGGAAAACTTGGAGAGTTTCGAACCTCCAGCTGGAGTGAGCAGACATTAGCCGACCTTCGGGTCAGGGCTTGGAGGCATTTGGACTGCTCCTGTACCGTAGCGGGTACATGTGATACGTATTGTGATGACGATGGACTTGAGGCCTTGAGTGGCCACACCTATGATGGGTGCCGATTCGCGGACCACTGTGGCAGATACGCATTTGACGGGGACTTGCTTGCTCTGGCTTAGGCTGCGGAGTAGTGTGTTAGGATTGGGCTTGCCGTTTCACGAGGGTGTGCGGAGCCTAGCTGCGTTCAGCCCTTGTTTCTGAGACTCTCAGCGCCTGTGTGGTGCTAGGGACTCACGATCCCGGATCATTCGGTTTACCGAATGGGTCCAAGTCCGGGAACATAGGATGCTACCGGTCTGATTAGGGAGTCATGGTTGTGGGTTGTGTCTCAAGACGGCGGCCACCGTCTGCAGCCCGAGTGGTTCCAGGTGTACACGCTCTGCAGAGTTAGAATCTATACGTATAGCCGTGTCCTCGATCATGGACACCCCCTGTTTACCGGCTTCTTCTGATTAGTGTTTTGGGACATTCTATCTCCCCCTGTTCTCAAATTATAGGTTGGGATGAGAGCTACAAGATCTGGATAAGGTCCGGCGTTTGCCGCTGAGATGGGAAAGGTCAGAAGCTTTCCCATTGACTCGAGAGGAGAAGGAGGTGAGAATGAGACGGGAGTCTGGCGCGCCAGAATAGCCCGTGGTGTTGTGATATAGTTAGGGATGATGATGATGGTATTTTACTCTTTTGCTGCTGCCGCATAGGAAACCCGAGCCTTTCCTTGATATACTTTTATCCCTTTAGAATTTAGGCCACTTAAAGCTTGCATACAGATGGTGACGTGAACCTATCCCATTCCTTGGGGATAGTTTGTGAGTTGCAGGTTCAGACTTGGTGTTCAAGTCTGAATGTGTTAGATGGGTTGCGTTGCTTCGCTCAAGGTTGCCTGTGGATGAAAGACGAAGACATGAAGACTTAGCTACCGCTATGCAGGATTTCCGCTTGTCGCTTAGCCCGTGAGGCTTGTACTACATTCGTAGTTCCATATTGGTATGGATGTAAATCTCTTCTTGTAAGTTAAATTTTTTGTATGACTATGATATTATGCTGAGATTAGTTCTGTACGTGATAGCTACTGATCTAGGGATTATCACAAGGGTACAGAGAGTTGGATTCTCATTTTCAAAAATCCGGTTCGTCACAGACGGCGTCCTGCTGCCCTTGCCGGCGTACGGCCACCGCGCGCCGGTGCAGGCCTTGGCGGCGACCGACTCGGCGCAGCGGCGAACGAGCTGGAGGTCAGCTCACCGTCACCATCTCCGCCACAGCTCCGGAGGACGGCGACGAAGTCCCGCCACGACGAGGCCAACACGTAGCTGAGGAACGCCTCGGCGCGGGAGGCTAGGTTGCCTTCCTCCAGCTCCTCCGACATCTCCAGGTACTCGGCGGCGCAGTGAAGGGCGGCGACATTGGCGGCAGTGATGTGCACCACCACGCCGTAGCAGAACTTGGCGGCCAGCTCGAACGCACCATGGCCGCCCGGAAGGTCCGGGAGCTCGATGACGGTGACGGCGTTGGGCCCATGCAGGGATGAGGCCTCATCGACGAGCTGGGCTAGGCGGCCGCACTGGGACATCATGGGGTGCTTGTGGAGGTGGAAGTTGACGCCTCCCACCTTGACCAGCAGATCGCTCGGGATGTCGGTGCTAGCATATGTCTATGTGCTAACCGGGTGTTTCCTTGAACTAGCAACACACAAGCATTTTTCATAGTCAAAACACACAAATAGTGGACCCCCAAAATTTGTGTGTTTCATTATACAGCCAACACACGAATTTCCTCCTAGTCAAAACACACACAAAAAAATACCTAACGAAAATTTGTGTGTTTCAATATATAGCCAACACATCGAATTTTTACTGTAATATGTGCAAAGAATTGAATGACAGTTCAAAAACAAGAAAATGACAGTTGAGCTGCAAAGAATTGACAGGACAACTGAAACTATGATATGTACCAATTTGAACTGTCAAGACATATATTTTCAACTGTCAACATAGGAAACATATATGAAAATGACAGTAAAACTGTAGCTATCATTTATTAAGATGAATACTGTCAGAATTGAAAAACTAGATACCTAGAAGAGAACGCACATTAGCACTTGCTGATCCTAGATAATTTGACAACTGCAAGGAATAAAACATATATCAGGAATGGAATATAATAAGAAAAGATGACAAGATAAGAAAGAAATTAAATACTGTTGCCTCATAAACAGGACATCACAAATACAATTGCAATTAAATTGAACTGTCAAGAAATATAATTGCAATTGTGAAGCTAGGTAGCGTATTACAAGCAATAACACTGACAAGAAAAAACACAGATTCAGAGAAAAGAGACATACCACATTTGAAATGAGAAAAGAACAGTAATGTATAGGACATCACAAATACAATGTACTTGTGTCCAGCACTTGATCAAAACAAAATTTGTTCCAAGAACCAATAGATTAACAGACCACCAGACAAAAATTTGAAACTGTAAACATAAAACCTGTGCAGCTCAAACAAGATAAAATTGGACTCAAAGCGATAAATAGAAAGTTAGGTATACCAGATTTGAAGAGATTATTGGTCATAAATGTGTAGAACAACCAAAAGGCAAAGTACTAGTGCCCAACATTCGATGTCCAAATTGTTTTTTTAACTTAAGCAGGGAAGGCCTGAAAGAAAGATACCAGATGCAAAAGCAAGGAAGCAATCTACTTCATTTTTGCAGGAATGAACTGATGGTAAATGTTACTGTCCCTAATGAAGGCCTTTTCGGCAAGAACATGCCTCAGACAGATGCAAAATATTAAGCCAGATTGACAGTGGACAAACTCAGAATTGACAGTGATTTTCTAATGTCATATAAGCTAGGCCTGACTGTCAAATGAAATAAATATTACTGGCAACATAGAGAGTAGTACAGTGATTTTTTGGGTTCATTGTACTACTATATCGATATTGTCAGATTAAAAATGCTGCTCTGAAAATAATAAGCAAATGCAGAAGAAATGAGGCAAAGGTAAAAGATAGCAGTTCATCAATCAATGAACATTTTAAATGCTGCCAGTTGATACCATTTCAGCAATCAGTGAATGTATAAATATACTATACAGGTCACCCATTTTTGCCCATTTCTGTTCCTATTAAAACATAAAGCTTATCAGTCATCAAGGGTTGTCCTTCAAACAGACAGTCAACCATGACCACATAATAAATATGTTAAATACAAAGACTCTTTGTTGTGGACACATAATAGCTGCTAACTGATCTCTATGCAGGTGCGCCGTTAAAAAAGTTACAGTACTATTTAAGCAATGAGAAAAGGAGAAAAGGAAATTTAACTTCTTAGATCAAATGTAGAAAGTAGGCTGTACCTCCCCAGCTGCATCATCATTATCCAAGGCAAATCCCATGGCCTCTTTCATTTGACTCTCTAATTTCAACGATCGTAGCATGTCCTCAAATTCATCACACTGTGAATCAGCCAATGTACGCTCCACTTCAACACGCTGAAGAAGGTAAAGGCAAATTAGCCTCGTAACGGAACCATTTTTTATTTTATTGACATCAACAGAACAACTTATTTGTGCTATATCAAAAGGTGCAAAGAAAAAAAGTTCTAACTAGGTCTAATATGATTACCTAAATCATGCCCATGTCACAGAACATTGTCCAAATTAGGTAAAACAAAGATTTTATATAGTTCATAATATTGCAAATTCTACTGACGGAATTTAAAATGATAACTACGGATTAGAAGATTAAGATTAACAAAGATTTTATATAGTTCATAATATATAAAAGCTTACAACTACTGACTGTGAAATGTTACATTTGTAACTGTCAAATATAAAAGCTTTATAAGGGCTATGACAAGGCAATGTTGATGAACTAGGTAAGGTAGGCCCTGATCTTAAGATGTGAAAGCAAGATGCAAATGCGGAAGAAATGAAGCAAAGGCCCAACAAATTTTTCTAAAGGAAGTCAAATAAGAGATTATTTAAGCTGCTCGGAAACCCAACAAATTGCAAAACTTAAGACATCAAACACAGAGATGCATAAAAAAAAAGACAGCAGACTAAAACATACTGCAGAAGCAAACTAAGATACAAATGCAGAAGAAATGAAGCAAAGACAAAAAAAAAGTTAAAATAAACAAATTTTTTCTATAGTTAGTAAAATTACAAATTTAATTGGGGTGCTTGAGAACCCTGGAAGATGCAAATTCTAGATATAACAAATTTAAAATGATATATACAGATTACAAGATTTAAGATTAACAAATATTTTATATAGTTCATCAGATTGAATGGGGGTGCTCGAAACCCAGGAAGATGCAAATTAGGAATAAAAAACTAAAACATAAAAATGCAGAATGCAAAATTTCTCTGTTTAGGTAAAACTGCAGAAAACTTAAATGAACAAACTGTAAATAGTTTGAAAGTTCAAATGACGGCTAACAGAGTAGGATTTGACAGTGCATTTTAAACTGTCATTTGTACAACTACTAACTGTGAAACGTTATATTTGTAACTGTCAACTATAAAAGCTTTGAAAAGGGTACGACAAGGCAGTGTTGATGAACTAGATAAGGTAGGCCCTGAACTTCAGTACAAAAATCATTGTTAAGCCAGAATTTCAGTGGACATGGTCAAACACCAAAAAAAACCAGGAAAATAAAAGGGCAGTAGGCCCACAGTCAACTATAAAAGCTTTAAAAAGGGTACGACAAGGCAGTGTTGATGAACTAGATATGGTAGGCCCTGAACTTCAGTACAAAAATCATTGTTAAGCCAGAATTTCAGTGGACATGGTCAAACACCAAAAAAAACCAGGAAAATAAAAGGGCAGTAGGCCCACAGTCAATCAGCGCTGAAAAGGTTTAAACCAGTGCTGAACAGGTTTAAACCAGCACTAAAGTTTGTTGTAGGGCATAATTGATTGAAAGGGAAGAAAAATATGTAGCAAAATCGTCCAAACGATTAACATGCAAACAGTTTAGGCAACGATTAACATGCAAACACCCTCTGCGAGGCTGAAGCCGAGGCAAATGGGTTCATCCCCAGCGAGGAAAATGGAGACACCACCTCTATAGCAAATGGGGACACCTAGATATGATGTAAGCTTGAGTCCAGATGGCAGAGATAAAAATGAAACCTAGATACAGAAGTTGACCTACTATAACCCAGATCATGCCAATCATAATCCATACAACCCGATGATAGTATGCATTTTGCTAATATCCTTGCTATCCCCTGAAACCAATATCCCATCTCAGACTATAAAATAGTCAGATTAAAATACCATCTCAAAAATTGCTATAATATGTAAATTAACTATAATTAGGGAGAATCAGAAGGGAGTATGTAAAATTTAAACTAACATCGTGTCCCATGTTAGTGTGAAATTCAGCAGCGACACGACTCTGTCAGTAGCAAGGTGAAAATTCATTGAATAATTTAAACTAACATCGTGTCCCATGTTGAAGACACAGATCACACATGAGCAAAACAAAGGCATCATTTCAGAGCAATCGGACCAGAATCGCCTTAATGACCTCTTAATAGGCTTGTAGGGCCAAAATTAGAACTCGAACAGATCAATTTCTCGCTTGTATTCAATATAACTTGTATATGGGTACTCAGAAAAAGTCTGGAGAGGCTTTTCAAGGTTAGCGGACCTCTTCAAGGATACTTTCTCGCTTGTACTATATGCATTGCATAGATAGTACTCGGAAGCCTTGGTATAATAACTACTCATAGGTTAGTTCATCAGATTTTGATTCTCGCTTGAACTGCTCGCATTGCGTAATAGCCCTCAGAATATTTAGAAAAAGTACCCGAAGGTTTGTTCATCAGACTAACTTCTCGCTTGAACTGCCCGCATTGCAAAGCAGCGCTCGAAAGGTCTGGAATAAATATATCCAAGGTAACTGTTGCCTTCCTTGGTCTATCTTGGATACTCAGTATGGTGGAAAAAACGAGAGGAAAAAAATAGTCGAAGGACAATAATATCACGACGAAAGTACTTTATTCGACTCTAAAGATGACAAAAACCATGTCTGTATACAAAAAACTTGCAAAAACTTGTTCTTCTAAGCATAAAAGTGTTGTAGATGCTCTATATTCCATAAATTGGGTTCTTCCTCGCTGTCTTGTGTCTGCAACTTGTAAGAATCCGGTCCAATGACTTTGGATATGATAAACGAGCCTTCCCATTGAGACATTAACTTGTTTAAACCTATAGTCTTCTACTTGCGACGAAGAACCAAATCGCCAATGTTAAATGACTTCTTCTGGACATTACGATCATGATATCATCAAACTCCTTGAATATATCTTGCAAATTGGACTAATGCTGAGCAACACTCCTCTTCAAGGAGATTGAGTTTGAGCTGTCTTGTATCATCAGCTATGCCTTCATCATACATCTCAACCCGACCAGACCCATAAAGGTAAATTTGCGGGGAGTATAGCTTCAGAACCATATACTAGAAAATACGGCGACTACCCAGTGGCCTTGCTTGGCTGAGCACAGAGACCCCACACAATGTGTGGCAATTCGTAGATCCATTTACCGCCAACTTCTTGTCAACTCGAATAAGCACTTCTTGAGACCATCCAGAACCATCCCGTTTGCCCGTTCGACTTGTCCATTGGCCTTGGGATGAACAACAGATGCCTGGGAAATCTCAATGCCATGTTGATCACAGAACTCTCTGAACTCATAGCTATTGAAGTTGGATCCCAAGTATGTAATGATGCAATGAGGGCAGCCAAATCTATGCATTAAGTCATAGATGAAGTCCACTACCTTATCCGCAGAGGTGTTTGTCACTGGCTTAACTTCAATCCACTTTGTAAACTTGTTGATGGCCACCAAAACGTGGGTGAAGTTGCCAGGGGCAGTTGTGAGAGCTCCAATCATGTCAAGCCCTAGCAAGCAAAGGGCCATGATGGAGGTATAGCAATCAGGTTGTGAGCTGGAACATGCTGCCGTCTCCCAAAGAATTGGCACCCTGGACATTTGCGAACTTGGTCCTCTGCATTTGCCAGAGCCGTAGGCCAGAAAAAAACCTGAGCGAAAAGCCTTGGCCACCAAAGACCTGGATGCTGCATGATTTTCGCAGGCGTCTGCATGGATTTCTTGTAGAATCTCCCTGCGTTCTTGTCTGATGAGGCACTTCAATAGTACATCAGACTTGACTCCTCATCTGTAGAGCTTGTTGCCAACCAAGACATAATTTTTCCACGTCGAACAATTTGTTATGCAGCAACCTTGTTGGTAGGAACTGCTTGGAACTTAATGTACTCCATGAAGGATGTGTGCCAATCTTCTTCAATGACCATAACCTCTCGATCTGTTCAGAACCACGATCAATGGTTAGTGGTTTCTTCTCGAAATCAATTGTTCTCTTGCGTAATTCTTGGACAAAAATGCCCGCTAGTACATGTGCTCAGGTGGAACCAAGCTTGGATAGGACATCTGCTACAACATTGTTGTCGTGAACTACCCAATGATACTCAAGACCAGAGAATTCGTGAACTACCCAATGATACCGAGCAAAATTGCCAGTCGGAGTCTGTGCAACAACGCTTCATATTCAGCTTCATTGTTGGAGACTTCCCAGAAAATCTGGAGGACGTACTTGAGTTGTTCGTCTTTTGGAGATATGAAGAGAACACCTGTGCCAGCGCCTTCGAGCCTAAGGGATCCGTCAAAGTACATTACCCAATGCTCTGGTCTACTAGCTAGTGTTTCGACTTGATTTTCCCACCACTCCGCCATGAAATCAACTAGCGCCTGAGATTTGATTGCTTTGTGAGGCTTAAACTCGATATTGAGTGCACCCAGTTCCATCACCCACTTGGAGATACGCCTGGTAGCATTAGGATTGTGCAGAATTTCTCCCTACGCCTTGTTGGTGATGACTGATATCTTGTATGTCTAAAAGTAGGGGTGAAGCATCCTTAATGTGATGAGCAAGGCGTAGAGTAGTTTTTGCACAGCTGGATAGCGCACCTTGGACTCCGAGAGTACTTCACTAACAAAGTATACCGACCTCTGCATAGGATATGCATGGTGGTCCTCAGGGCATTCCACGACTAGTGTAGTGCTCACTACATGAGTGGTTGCCGTGATGTAGAGCAGCAATTCATCTTCTTTGTCTCGTGGAGCTGTGAGGATTGGAGGTTTTTGGAGATGCTGCTGCAGGTCTACTAAAGCTGCGTCCGCCTCCTCTGTCCACTGAAACTTGTCTTGTTTCTTTAACAACTCGAAGAAAGGAAGATTGCGTTCTCCAAGTCTTGAGATGAATCTATTCAAAGCCGCCATACATCCAGTTAGCTTATGGATGTCCTTGATCATCTTGGGAGCTTTCATGTCAGTGATGGTGGTAATCTTTTCCAGGTTGGCTTCAATTCCTCGATGACTGATGATGAATCCGAGTAATTTCCCGGACGGCACGCCAAAGACACACCTGGTCGGGTTGAGCTTCCACCGAAACTTGCGCAAGCTGTCGAAAGTCTCCTGGAGATCGGAGATGAAGTCATCGGGATTTCTGGTTTTGACAACCACGTCATCCACATAAGCTTCGACAGAGCAGGACACAGTATAAGCATAAGCTCCATACGGGGTGATGAAAGTGGTCTTGATTTGATCTTCT
Organism: Urochloa ruziziensis; assembly: GCA_015476505.1. NCBI lineage: Eukaryota > Viridiplantae > Streptophyta > Magnoliopsida > Poales > Poaceae > Urochloa > Urochloa ruziziensis. The sequence continues at coordinate 9,554,712 of CM027125.1, read as the reverse complement.
TCCTTGAGAGCAATTTGGTGATAACCCGGGTAGCAATCAAGGAAACAGAGCAGCACGCAGCCAGCTATAGATTCCATAACTTGATCAATCCGCAGGAGCCCGAAAGGGTCCTTTGGAGAGTGCTTGTTAATGTCTGTGTAGTCCACACACATGCGCCACTTGTTGTTGTTCTTCTTCTTCACAAGTATGGGATTAGCCAACCACTCTGGATTGAATACTTCTTTGATGAAGCTAGCCGCGAGTAGTTTGGCGAGCTCTGCCTTGATAGCATCCCGCTTGTCTTGAGTGAATCATCATAGTCGTTGCTTCTTGGGAGTAGCTTTTGGATCAACAATAAGGCTATGCTCAATCAACTCCCTGGGTACCCCTGGCATGTCCGCTGGTTTCCACGCGAAGATGTCTCGGTTAGCCCGTAGGAAACTGATGAGCGTGCTTTCCTATTTAGGGTCAAGCTCGGTGCCAATTGAAGCTGTCTTGGATGGATCACCCTCTTGCAACTCGATGTTCTTCACGGCAACATCCTTGGGTGGCTTCATTTTTGTGGGTTTGGATTCGTTGGTGGGGATCTCCAGATTCGACTGGTTTAGCTTTTTCGATGCTGCGAATACTTCCACCATGGAGTTGGTGACTTGAGTAGTCGAAGCAAACTCCGTGGCCTCTCTGTCACAGTCATAGGAGCACCTCAGATCGCCTCAGTGTGAAAGTACTCCATTAGGTCCTGGCATCTTCAGCAAGAGGTACACGTAGTATGGAATAGCCATGAATTTGGCCAGAGCTGGGCGTCCAAGGATGGCGTGATATGAAGTTTCAAAATTCACCACTTCAAACTTGATGTACTCTGTCCGATAATTGTCGCATGTCCGAAAGGTAATTGGCAGGACTACCTGACCAAGAGGTAGAGCCGCGTTCCTAGGGAAAATGTCATAGAAGGGTGTTTTCATCAGGGACCCATCTTCTTCAAAGTACCCACGAACTGTACATTGAGGCCTGCCCCACTGTCAATAAGTACTTTGGTGAACTTGGAGACGGCGACCGTGGGATCCAGAACAAGCAGGAAATGACCCGTCTCAAGGAAACTGGACCATTGATCTTCTCGAGAGAAAGTGATGGGAATTTTAGACCACTTGAGGTATCTTGTGACGGCAAGCTCAATAGCCATGATTTCCTGCATGGTTAGCTTCTGAGTGCACCTACTGGGGAAACCGTGATCTCCTCCCATGATCACCATCAGCATCTGCTTAGGATCCTGAAACTTATCATTGCCTGTCTTGTCATCATCATGCTTGTCTTCAAGATCTTTGTCTTTGGGCTCATTCTTTTTGTCATCATTGCAGATTTTGACTCTGAAAGCTTTCCGTAGACTCCAGTATTCCCACGCTGTGTGCTTCTCGTTTGGGTGCCAAGGGCACTGCTTGTGGAGGACCTTATCAAACTCCTCAGGATTGTTGTTGTTTTTCTTTGGACGAGGAGGCCGGTCGAGTGCTGCGACGGTATCATCTGGCTTTCTCTTCTGATCACTACCCTAGAATTATCACTAGCCCTTGAAGTCATTACCTCAATGATCATTGTTTCCTTATCTATCATTACCATGACGATTGTCATATTTCGCTGCCTCGCGATCCTCTTGATCAGCCCAAGCCTCGATCATAGTTCTCATGGCTTGTACAGTCTTGGGACGTTGGTGACCAAAGTCTGTATCGAATTGTTGAAAACATAGTCCAGCCTAAAACAAGTTGATAACATCTTGATCGGAGACATCCATGACAGTGGCCCTTTTTTCGAGGTAGCGACGAGTGTACTCGCGGAGTGTCTCGCCTTCCTTCTGCTTACACATGGCCAAGTCGTGGCGAGTACCAGGATGATCATATGTGCCCTGGTAGTTAGCGATAAAAACTCGCTTCAGCTTGTCCCATGAGTCGATGGATCTCTCAGCTAGATTTTCGAACCAGATGAGCGGAGCGAGCTCTAGTGCCAAGGGAAAGTAGCGACACTTGATTGCATTGTTGCCTCCCGCGCACTTGATGGCCGCAGAGTAGTGTTGAAGCCATGACTCAGGGGACCGCTTGCCATCATATTTGTCGAACCCAACTGGTTTGAATCCAGCTGGGTATCTGGCGGCTCTGATATCTCTGGAAAACATCATGTAGTTGTCATTGTCTTCAGGAGCGTAGTAATGTGCTTGGTATTCTTCTCTTTCGTGACAACGACTGGAGATGACTGATCATGCGTCGTGAGTTCTATTTATGTACTCGCGGAGATCTTTGTCTCCTCCTGCGTGGTGAGAGTGGCCGCGGTCTCCTCTATGTCCTACTTCGCCATCGTTGCCTCTGCCGACGTTGGTGCCATCATTGCCTCTGTTAACATCATTAGCTCTACTTCCGCCAGCATTGCCTCTGTTAGCCTCATTGGCTTGTGCTCTAGCTCTGTTGCTTGCTACTTGGCTTGGGGTGTTGGTCGCATGTACTGAGGGCAGAGGGTTGGCTCTATCGAGTTGATTGATTGTTGTGATGATGAGGTCCATTGCTCCTCGAACCTCGGGAGTTTGCTCCATGGCTCGCAAGTGAAAGTGTAGCTCCATGGTGTTGGCGATGGGAGTTGTATATTGTTTCTCCGCCTCGAAATCATTTTTCAGATTGCGGCCTTGGCGACGTATTTCTCTTGCGTTAGCACGTCGCTCGGCCCTCTTGGCGTTCTTTGCTTCACGTTGTGTCTTTTGCTCTGCGATCTCATTTGCTCTTTCAGCTCCACTCTGTAGAGATTTCACCTTCGAGTTCCCGATTGCATTTGCTTGGCTCAGCTTCTGCTCCTGCCATGAAGACTTATCGATCGGGAGAGTAGCTTCCCGAGCTGCTAGTGATGAGGATGGTTGTGTCTTCTTCACCGATTGAAGGCTCACCGGATTGGTACGGGAGCTCTGTGATGACTACTCCAACAACACGAGAGTCCTTGAGTTTGGTGGGTTTCTGGCCCTTCCAGTAGACGAATCTTGCTTCTGGGGTGGATTCGATTAGTAGACCCTCCATGCGGCCTGATAATGGTGTCTCATCGTCCGAGTCTGAGTAGTAATTGGGTATCAAAGTTGCCTTACGATAAGCGGTGGCATGTCCGTCCCCAACTCAGACATGAAAATCTTCGTTCTTATCTATAACAGACTTGAACTTGTTCCGCAGTGCCGCCTGATGAACAGTAGCTGAATTGCGGAAACCCATGGGCTGGGTTGGGTGAGTCTTCGAACTGCTCGATGGAATTGAATCTGACTCGAGTGGTCCAATCCGAGATTGAGTCGAACTCGGGGAAGACTCGACTCGAACTCGTGCCCCCTGACAATGTCAGAGAGCGTGATCTCGCCAAATTTTTTGACGAGATCATCGACAGTAGATGTCGACGCCTTCTTCTCCTCATCTGGTGCCAGGTGACGCCGGAAACCGCTAGCACCGTCGGCGATGCAGACCTAGGAGCCAAAGATGAATGTCGCGCCCTTCTCGAACGCGATGGTTTGCTTGAATGACGCCATTGAATTTGTCACGTGATCTTCGATGAACACACCTACATGGCGCGCTAGCTGTCAGTGTTTTACCAACTACCTACCGAGGGATATCCCGAGGTAGTAGGGTTTAGGTGGGGTGTCACCGAGATTAGGAACTCAATGGTGCACACAACACAAGGTTTAGACAGGTTCGGGCCGCCGAAATAGCGTAATACCCTACGTCCTGTATGGTGGTTTGTATTACGTGAGGATGCTTGCAATGTATGCATATGTTTTGAGGGGGTCCCTGCCTAGCCTTATATACATGGAGGGCGGGGTTACAATTCAGTTTTGCTAAAATCCTAGTCTATACAAGCAGTTCAAGTACTTTTCGAATTACAATGGGTACTTTCCTTACAATACGACTAGTTTCTTTATCTTGTAGAGTCTTGTGCCGTCCTTCACCATAGTCCCCACGCCTTGTACTACCCTGTATCCAGAGTATTCCATGTAGCTTCGGTAGACCTATGGATCCTACTCCGACAGGCTGTGGCCATCTGGTGTCATGTCTAGCGCACAGAATTAAGTCATGTTTGGTAATCGGATGTCTGATTCCATAGTCTAGGAGGTTGTGGTTGTGGAAGAACCATCTAAATTAACCCGTCTTAAGTGTGCTAAACATCGCCTTAAATGCGATCAGACACTTAAATCGAATTAAGATGATAGTCTATCGGGTCAAGCCCGATGCAACCACGAACAGTTACCTCGATTGAAACTAGTCATGCAATTACTCACTCGAAGGCGAGTCCCAGAGATTACAACGAAATCCACAAGTTATTCGATAGGTCCCAATTGAGGTACTTTATTACAAACTGAGTTCATGCATAAAGTAAAGGTGTTCAGAGTTTTCAAACTGCAAAGGAAATAAAATGATTATTCTAAACGATAGTAACATCACGTGAAGCCGTCATGATGTCACTCAGTAGAAGCTTCGTCCCATTCAACGGTCCAACCAGGAGGAAGGGAGGTTGGCCAAGTGAGACTGGCAACCATCTCCTCAAGAGCACTACCTGAAAACAATTCAACAAGCAAGGCTGAGTACACTAATACTCAGCAAGACTTACCCATCAGGTGAAAACTACATCACCGACTCCAAGACATGAAAGGCTTTTGGCTGGTGGGTTTGGTTTGCCAAAGGTGGGTGAACAACTCAACTATTACCCTTTGGTTACCCAGATTTTTCAGCAAACAGCTAGCATTTGTTTTACGCATAACTCAAGAGTTACTTATCCAAAAACCTTAAAATTTTTACAGCAACTAGTTTATTAAAAATTGAACAACTTTTATAATGGGGGACCAGGCATACAAGGTGATTTAGCAGCCTGAAAAAAATTTCGGACCAGCAGATGTATGTATGTTGGACAGATTTGGTAAAGTTTGTGAGAACCAAGATTTTTACTTCCTTTTTGCTCCATGTTATCTTAACAATTTCTTTAGAGTTGCTTAACATGATGCAAAAGAGCTAAAAACCGTCCTTACCAATACCAAGAAGCCTTGTTGTACGTAGTTAGTGCCGGTGGCAAGGCATAGAATACGTCTCTCCCTATAATAACTAGTCATTCACTAGCTATCCGTAGCTTAACGGACCGAGGTTAGTGTACCTGCAAGAAAACCGATGAACCTTCCATGCCAGCACATCATGGAAGTGTCCCCATTCATTACCGTTCACTTATAGAAACGGCATCCATGCGTTCAACACTGCATGGACAGTGCATCTAGTCTAGGACAAAAGCTCATTTTGAATAGAGCCGTACAACCCTTCGCATAACTCATGATGCGATATCATGCACACGTATAATACATGTGGCGAACAACCAGGATGATAGGCTCATTGGAATTTGAACCATACCATCGAGGCCTTGCGCACATATCAAAACATGTGGGCGATTTGTACACAACCGTGATGATAGGTTCTCTGGAATGGAAATCCTATCACCCTTCTTGCACGCGGGGCACGGAAACCAGCGCACATATAAAACACGTGGGCAAGTGCATGAAAGTTAGTCAGATATACCATAATTATCAAGCCACCTAAAAACAACCCAGAAATTCCCTCTAGGGCTTTACGGTCTAGGCTACTTCCTTAACAATCCAACGTTATTTTGCAAAAGCACTAGTTGGTCAAGTTTTATTGTAAAACAAGTGTATCGAGACCGTGAGAATCTCTAGTGCACAACATTTCGCTCTGATACCAGCTGTGGCAGAACTGAGGACCCGGTGTGTCCGAGGACCGGTGGATGGTCGCTTCCTGGTGTGATGAGTGATTGACAACGTGGTGTGGATTGACGTTTCCCTTGGCTCAAGTAATTGCAGGTGTAGAATGCGGCTTGGTTGCATTGGTGCAGGTGAAGAACAGGCGCGAAAGGTCTTAGCCATGGCGGCCTCCGAGGAGCGGAGAGACAAGTAGGCTTGGTTTGAGGGACCCGGTGGCCAGATGGATCAAGTGCGGTTCACATGCTGGCAAGAACGAGCAAGGGGACGTGATTCCGGTGCGAGGTAGTGGCTCACAACCGAAGCTCGTACGCGGACAAGAAGCCGGTGCAAGGTAGCGGCTAACAACCGAAGTTTGCGCGCGGGGTTTGGTGATTTGGCCATAAAATCATTTGTGGACGGTTTCCCTTGGTTTGGGCCTCAAAACCAAGGCCGAGGACTCGACGTAGCGACGGCCAAGGCCTGCCAGCCAGGGGCGGTCCAATCGCCCCCCAGGGGCGGTGTGATCGGTCCCACCTAGGCAGGTCGCCCGTGAGCGTCGAGGAGCTTCGATCCGGAGGACACGCGGTGTGATCGCAAGGCTTGCGTCGGAGGGAAGCTAGCTTGCGGTGGAAGGTGTCCCAGCCGAAAAAATCTTCGCGGAAAATGTCACATTCGCCCCTGAGGGGTATGTATCACTTAGGGGTAGTTTAGTCTTTCAAGCACACCATTTGGACTATATAATAGACCCCCTAGGGGTGGTGGCTGTTATCTCTCTATTGATTTTCATTTGGCTTGTTTAGTTTCCCTTCCCTTTCATCCTCTCCACCGAGAACTATTTTCTTTAATCCTTTATAGTTTGTATAGGTGAATTCATGGTTGGTTGACGGAGTTTAATCTATTCTAGTTTGTGCCATGATTTGAATTCCCGAGCTCTTTTTCTTTTTCTCATTTTCGGAGCTATTTTCGGAGCCATTTTTGGGGGATTTTCGTTCTTCGATTTCTAGGGAGTTTTCTCTCAGATTTCTTTGGGGGAATCACACATGATTGCCTTGTGCCTCTTTTCTTGGTGATCTCTTGCCCCCAAACGCCGGGAATCGCTCTAGATTTGAAGATTTTGGGATGAACTCGTGGTGGGTGTGTTCTTCATGAGATTTGAGAATCCGGGAGTTCTAGGGAGTTAGGGGCCGAGATTTTTGGGGCATACCCTCTACTTGAGGTATACATCATCTCCCCAAAGTTTCGTCTCAAGAGCTCAAGCCGTTTGGGAGATCCATTCACGAGATTGAAGAGTTGACTTTCGGGCTGGGCTGTTTGCATGTACTAGGCAGTGCCGAGTTTGAAACCCGGCAGTGTCGAGTACATACACTCGAGGGCTGCATGTACTAGGCAGTGCCGAGTTTGAAACCCGGCAGTGCCGAGTACATACACTCAAGGGCTCCATGTACTAGGCAGTGCCGAGTTTGGTAACCCGGCAGTGCCGAGTACATACACCCAGTAACAGATTTATCAAGTTTTTGGATCGAGGATTCTTTCAGTGTTTCTGCTACCTGTTTCTTGTTCCTAGGGTCAGTAGCATCTCAGTTGCTACGTGATCTTGGCAAGATCGTGTTATGAAGTCAGGAAGTGATTTTGGGGTGAAAGCCGGATTTGGAAAAGAAAGTTTTATCGGCTCCCTTTCACTCCCCCCCCCCTCTCTGGTCGCCTGATCGGTCCTTCAATTGGTATCAGAGCCAGTTACGGGTCTTTGCGACTCTAACCAGTCTAAGATCCAAAGATGGCGTACCAAGATCGGGGTTCCGGGCCTCCGCACTTCGATGGGAAGAACTACCTGAACTGGGTTGCGCGTATGGGCGCTTTCTTGCGAGGCAAAGGAAAGTTATTGTGGGATGTGACCAAAGATGAAAACTATGTCAATCCCACCAACTTAGATGCCCAGGATGCAAAGGATAAGTTTGAGGCAAACGCTAGAGCTGTTGACTACTTGTTCCGTGCTTTGTCTGCCGAGGAGTTTGAGCGAGTTTTGGGCGAGGACCTAGCTAGCCAGATCTGGCAAAAGCTCAAGGTAACCCACGGTGGTGATAGCCATGTGAAGGCTAGGCTTTTCTCGATGTATCGGAGAGAGTATGAAAATTTCGCTCATTTGCCTGGAGAGTCTGTTGATGCTTTGTTTCAGCGTTTCACTTCCATTGTCAACAACATGAAAGCCAACATTACCGTACTCCCATACTCGGATCACAATAGAGCTATCAAGCTCTTGCAAGCAATTGATAGATCCGTGTGGGGTGCCAAGGTTGAGGCAATCATGGAGTCGGCAAACTATGAAACTTTGTCTGTTGATGAGCTTTTCTCGAAGTTGAAGTCTTCTGAGGTTGACAGACAGCTGCTTGCCAAGGCTAAGGGTCCGACTAATCCCCATAGTCTGGCTCTAGTCGGTGGCTCTGGATATGGACATGCTAACACTCCCAGACACTTTTCTTTGTCTTCTCTTGTGTCTCTTCCAGACGAGGAATATGAGGTGCTGAGCAAGGAGGATCTCGCGTTGCTCACGAGGAGGTTCGAGCGGATGTACCAAAACCGGAAGGGTTCGAGGCGTGCCGGGAGTACGTGCTACAGATGCGGGAAGATAGGCCACTTCATCGCCGAGTGCCCCGAGGAGATCAAGAACGACTACAACCGCAAGCACCGCCCGCGAGATGACCACAAGCACCGTCCCAAGGACGAGTACCACTCCAAGCACAAGAACAAGGAAGAGAGAAGGTCGAAGAACAAGCACGGGGGACACAAGAAGAACCGATCTCGAGCGATGGTGGCAGATGCGAGCGACATCGACACAAGCTCCACCAACACGTCGTCAAGCTCAAGCAGCAAAGATGAAGACCGCGGCCACCACAAGGAGAAGAGGAACATGAACCGCAACTTCAACGGCATCTCCTTCACCGCCGTAGACTACTGCACCATGGCGCACGACTCCGTGAAGAGCAAGGATGACTCCGACTCCGACTCCGAGGATGAGGTGGGAGGCTTGGAGAACTTTTGGTTGATGGATTCTGGCTGTTCGAGACATATGACAGGTAATAGGAAGTGGTTCTCCAGTCTCACCCCGGTGGTGTCCAGGCAGTACATCACCTTCGGGGATAAGGGCAGAGGTAGAGTGTTGTCTGAGGGTGCTATTCAGGTGAGCGACAATTTTATGTTGAAGCGGGTTGCTCTTGTCAAGAATCTTGTTTTAATTTGCTTTCAGTTTCTCAGCTTCTTGATGAGGGTTATGAGGTTCGGTTTAAGAGTGGTGATTCTCGAATTCTTGATTCTCGAGGTGACCTTGTGTGTATGATCATTCCCGAGGGACAGATTTTTCGTGCTGATTTTTCTCGATCTTTTGGTCCTTCACGGTGTTTGATCGCTGGTACTTCTTCTGAGCTTTGGAAGTGGCATAGGATATTGGGTCATGTGAGCTTTGATTTACTCACACACTTGAGTGCTCTTGACCTTATCCGAGGATTGCCCAAGCTCAAGTTCGAGAAAGATTTGGTTTGTGCACCTTGTAGGCATGGTAAAATGGTTGCTGCTTCCCATCCACCTTTGACAGATGTTATGACTGAGCGTCCAGGGGAGCTTTTGCATATGGACTTGGTTGGTCCCGCTCGCGTTCGTTGAGTTGGTGGGAAGTGGTATGTTCTTGTGGTTGTGGATGACTTTTCTCGGTATGCTTGGGTGTTCTTTTTGGCGTCGAAGGATGAGACATTTGATTTTGTTCGAGATCTGATTTTGAGGTTGAAAAATGAGAGTAATGGTGGTGCCATGAGAGCTATACGCAGTGACAATGGTACAGAATTTAAGAACACTTGTTTTGATGCCTTCTGTCGTGATCTTGGTCTCGAACATCAATACTCCTCGCCATATGTTGCTTGCCAAAATGGAGTTGTTGAAAGGAAAAATCGGACGCTTTGTGAGATGGCTAGGACGATGCTAGATGAGCATAGGACTCCTAGGAAATATTGGGCAGAAGCGGTGAACACAGCTTGTTATGTTTCAAATCAGATTTTCCTTCGTGCTTTCAAGAAGAAAACTTGCTATGAGCTTTTCCATGGTCGTTCCCCCGTGTGAGTCACTTTTGGGTTTTTGGTTGCAAGTGTTTCATTCTGAAGAAAGGAAATTTGGACAAGTTTGAGTCTCGTTCGATGGATGGAATTTTTCTTGGTTATGCTAATCACTCTCGAGCATATCGTATGCTCAATCTTGAGACTAACCAAATCATGGAGACTTGCGAAGTCACCTTCGACGAGACCATTCCGTGTAGCTCTTCTGTCTTTGAGTGTGCAGGTGATGATGAATTGGGACAGTCCATCTTTGAGGAGAAACAGCTTGATGATGAAGATGATGAAGAGAATCATGCACCGTGTGGAGATCGTGTACTTTCTACTTCCACTACTACTACGACGTTCGACGACGGCTCCACTGTTACACCTTCGTCGAGTCGCGCACATGATCGAGTTCAAGTGGAAGCTGATGTTGAGGGGGAGGCAATCTCGAGGCAAGAAGCTCCCCGGCTGGTACAGAGGGATCATCCACCTTCGAAGATCATCGGGAACTTGGATGAACGTACTACACGGTCGAGGTCACAGAACATCTCTCATTTCGCTCATTCTGGTTTTGTTGCGTCTTTCGAGCCCAAAAACGTTGGACACGCTTTATCTGATTCTGATTGGGTCAATGCCATGCATGAAGAGCTTGAAAACTTTGAGAGAAACCAGGTGTGGGAGTCAGTTGAACCACCTCCAAATTGCCATCCTATAGGAACCAAATGGGTTTTCAAAAACAAGAGGGATGAGGGTGGTGAGATTGTGAGAAACAAAGCGAGGTTGGTTGCTCAGGGGTTTTCGCAGCAGGAGGGGATAGATTATGAGGAGACATTTGCTCCTGTTGCCCGTTTGGAGGCAATTCGGATCCTTCTAGCATTTGCATTTGCTAAAGGGTTCAAATTGTACCAAATGGACGTGAAGAGTGCCTTCTTGAATGGGGTGATCGAGGAAGAAGTGTATGTGAGGCAGCCCCCGGGTTTTGAGAGTGAGAGATACCCACACCGAGTGTACAAACTCCACTGAGCTTTATATGGCCTAAAGCAAGCACCCAGAGCGTGGTATGGAAGGTTGAGGGGGTTCTTGCTTAGCAAGGGGTTTGTGATGGGAAAGGTTGATAAGACGCTCTTCCTGTCGAGAAATGCCAATGATCTTTTAATCGTTCAAATTTACGTGGATGATATCATTTTTGGTGGCTCTTCTCATGATCTTGTTGCCAAGTTTGCAGACGATATGAGCAGGGAATTTGAGATGTCGATGATGGGAGAGTTGCAGTTCTTTCTCGGGCTACAGATCAAGCAAACCAAGGATGGGACGTTCGTGCACCAAAGCAAGTACACCAAGAACATTCTCAAGAAATTCGACATGAGCGACTCCAAGCCGATGACTACGCCGATGAGTACGACTACAGCTTTGGATGCGGACGAGGACGGAGAACCAGTGGACCAGAAGGAGTACCGGAGCATGATTGGCTCCCTCCTCTACTTGACGGCGACGAGGCCGGACATACAATTCAGCGTGTGTCTGTGCGCTCGTTTTCAGGCTTCACCGAGGACTTCACATCGTCAAGCCGTCAAGCGGATTTTCAGGTATCTCAAGTTTACTCCTGAGTTGGGTCTTTGGTATTCTGTTGATTCCTCACTTGCACTCCATGGTTTTTCTGATGCAGATTTTGCTGGGTGTCGTGTTGATCGCAAGTCTACTTCTGGTCAGTGTCAGTTTCTTGGTTCGTCTCTTGTGTCTTGGTCTTCTCGCAAGCAGTCTAGTGTAGCCCAATCCACCACAGAGGCCGAGTATGTTGTTGCTGCTAGCTGTTGTTCTCAGTTGCTTTGGATCACCTACACCTTGAGAGATTTTGGCTTAGACATGTCCCATGTTCCACTTCTTTGTGATAGCACCAGTGCCATCAGCGTAGCCAAAAATCCCGTGCTTCATTCCAAAACCAAACACATAGAAGTGAGGTACCACTTTCTGAGAGATCATGTGCAGAAAGGAGATATTGAGCTTGCCCATGTTTCTACCCAAAACCAGCTTGCAGACATTTTCACTAAGCCACTTGACCAAGTTACCTTCACCCGCTTGCGAGGAGAACTTGGTGTGTGTGTGCGGTTTTCTGAGCTGAGTTTTGGAGGCTTCTCTTGTAGCATATGTATACTATTGTACCATCTTTGTATCTTGATGTATACTTTCTATTTTTGTATCTTGATGTATAGCTTTTTCATCTCTGCATTTTGTGATATATCATGCTGCATTTGTATCATATTCTAGGATGAGCTTCTCCTATATGCAGTGATTGCTACAACTTGCTACATTTCAGAGTTTAGGTAGGCTGGCTAGGGATTGATTGTATGGATGGCTATGCTCTTGATGGTCTTGATATATATATTCCTTTGAGATAGTCACTTTTTGAATTAAAATGACAAACTGAACTTAAACTCTTATCACCCATGAGTAAATGCCTTTGCATGTCTTTTTGAGCCGAAATGGCTATATTTTGCTAGGATGATATTCTTTTCATTTGGGTCAGAGATCTTTGTCACTGTAAATGTTTAGCCCATGTTTATCTCATGGAGGAGCATAAGCTTCTTTTTGTCGCAAAGACATTTCATGTACCATGCTTAATTTAAAAAACTTGAAAAATGAGATGTCTATGCATGAAAGAAGAAAGATGAGAAAAAGATTTATTTGAAAATATTTATGCTCATGTCTCTATGCTTTCACCATTGCACACACTTGCACACATGGGTGCTAAGCGGTTGCATGTTGTTTGCCGGAGAAGTCTCCCATGAGAAGTGAACACATGGCTCCGTGCTTTGACATGACATGAGATAGATTTTGGGCGTTTATAATGATCTTTTGTCAAGAATGCCTGTTCTATCATGATCTTGGTGAAAGTTAGTTTATTTTTGCTCAAATGACCCATGTTTAGGACTTTGCTCATGAGGTGAAACTTTTGAAAAAAAAATTGCACAAATTGATGGTAGCTTTGTCAAATGGCTATATATCTTCACTTTCTTGACGGCAATGCCCTTATGATACTGTGACCTGTCTAGTTTGCCTGTTCTCTAACTTGTAGAATTTTGTATCGCTCATTGCCTATTTGAGAAGCCTAGAGTTGAATTTTTTGCATTTTTACCTTGATTTGTGCATTGTCAACAAGGGGGAGAGTTTGAGCATTGGAATACATTGCTGGGCACTTATGGAAGGTTTTCGAGTTGAAACGACATCATTGTGAGCATTTTTCTGTGATTTGCATTTTTGTGCTTTGACTGGGCAGGGCGGTGTGACCGGCCCTAGAGCAAGGACGGTGCAACCGGCCCTCCAGGGAGGTCCAACCGGTCCTATGCAGTGGCACGAGGTTTTGTGGGATTTGATCCATTTTCGATTACATTTTCGCACGCACAAGTTCACTTGTTCAGGGGGAGTTTGCATCAATGCAGGGGGAGTGCTTTGAGTGTTCTGAGAAGTGATTTGGAGATTCGTGATTTGTGTTTTGTGCTTTGCTCTTCTGCCGATGGTGTTGAGCCCTTTCGCTTCTTCTTGAAGGGTCGGCGTTTCTGGAGCTCTCTCTTGCGAAGTGACTTTGTTTCGGCTTGTCTTTACTTTTAGTCACTTGCTTGAGTCTTGTTTTCGATTTCTTTTCTATTTTCTTTTTCTATCTATGGTTACTATGTGTGTGTTGCCAATGCACTCATCAAGGGAGAGATTGAGGACCCGGTGTGTCCGAGGACCGGTGGATGGTCGCTTTCTGGTGTGATGAGTGATTGACAACGTGGTGTGGATTGACGTTTCCCTTGGCTCAAGTAATTGCAGGTGTAGAATGCGGCTTGGTTGCATTGGTGCAGGTGAAGAACAGGAGCGAAAGGTCTTAGCCATGGTGGCCTCCGAGGAGCGGAGAGACAAGTAGGCTTGGTTCGAGGGACCCGGTGGCCAGATGGATCAAGTGCGGTTCACATGCTGGCAAGAACGAGCAAGGGGACGTGGTTCCGGTGCGAGGTAGCGACTCACAACAGAAGCTCGTACGCGGACGAGAAGCCGGTGCAAGGTAGCGGCTAACAACCGAAGTTTGCGCGCGGGGTTTGGTGATTTGGCCACAAAATCATCGGTGGACGGTTTCCCTTGGTTTGGGCCTCAAAACCAAGGCCGAGGACTCGACGTAGCGACGGACCGGCCTGCCAACCAGGGGCGGTCCAACCGCCCCCCAGGGGCGGTGTGACCGGTCCCACCTAGGCAGGTCACCCGTGAGCGTCGAGGAGCTTCGATCCGGAGGACACGCGGCGTGATCGCAAGGCTTGCGTCGGAGGGAAGCTAGCTTGCGGTGGAAGGTGTCCCAGCCGGAAAAATCTTCGCGGAAAATGTCACATTCACCCCTGAGGGGTATGTATCACTTAGGGGTAGTTTAGTCTTTCGAGCACCACCATTTGGACTATATAATAGACCCCCTAGGGGTGGTGGCTGTTATCTCTCTAGTGATTTTCATTTGGCTTGTTTAGTTTCCCTTCCCTTTCATCCTCTCCACCGAGAACTATTTTCTTTAATCATTTGTAGTTTGTATAGGTGAATTCATGGTTGGTTGACGGAGTTTAACCTATTCTAGTTTGTGTCATGATTTGAATTCCCGAGCTCTTTTTCTTTTTCTCATTTTCGGAGCTATTTTCGGAGCCATTTTTGGGGATTTTCGTTCTTTGATTTCTAGGGAGTTTTCTCTCGGATTTCTTTGGGGGAATCACACATGAGTACCTTGTACCTCTTTTCTTGGTGATCTCTTGCCCCCAAACGCCGGGAATCACTCTAGATTTGAAGATTTCGAGATGAACTCGTGGTGGGTGTGTTCTTCGTGAGATTTGAGATTCCGGGAGTTCTAGGGAGTTAGAGGCCGAGATTTTTGGGGCATACCCTCTACTTGAGGTATACATCATCTCCCCGAAGTTTCGTCTCAAGAGCTCAAGCCGTTTGGGAGATCCATTCACGAGATTGAAGAGTTGACTTTCGGGCTGGGCTGTTTTCATGTACTAGGCAGTGCCGAGTTTGAAACCCGGCAGTGCCGAGTACATACACTTGAGGGTTGCATGTACTAGGCAGTGCCGAGTTTGAAACCCGGCAGTGCCGAGTACATACACTCGAGGGCTGCATGTACTAGGCAGTGACAAGTTTGGTAACCCGGCAGTGCCGAGTACATACACCCAGTGACAGATTTGTCAAGTTTTTGGATCGAGGATTCTTTCTGTATTTCTGCTGCTTGTTTCTTGTTCCTAGGGTCAGTAGCATCTCAGTTGCTACGTGATCTTGGCAAGATCGTGTTACGAAGTCCGGATGTGATTTTGGGGTGAAAGCCGGATTTGGAAAAGAAAGTTTTATCGGCTCCCATTCACTCGCCCCCTCTCTGGTCACCTGATCGGTCCTTCAAGAACCATCTAAATTAACCCGGCTTAAGTGTGCTAAACATTGCCTTAAATGCGATCAGACACTTAAATCAAATTAAGATGATAGTCTGTCGGGTCAAGCCTAGGCAACCACGAACAGTTACCTCGATCGAAACTAGTCATGCAATTACTCACTCGAAGGCGAGTCCTAGAGATTACAACGAAATGCACTAGTTATTCAATAGGTCCCAATTGAGGTACTTTATTACAAACTGAGTTCATGAATAAAGTAAAGGTGTTCAGAGTTTTCAAACTGCAGCGGAAATAAAACGATTATTCTAAAAGATAGTAACATCACGTGAAGCCGTCATGATGTCACTCAGTAGAAGCTTCGTCCCATTCAACTGTCCAACCAGGAGGAAGGGAGGTTGGCCAAGTGAGATTAGCAACCATCTCCTCAAGAGCACTACCTGAAAACAATTCAACAAGCAAGGCTGAGTATACTAATACTCAACAAGACTTACCCGTCGGGTGAAAACTACATCACCGACTCCTAGACATGAAAGGCTTTTGCCAAAAAGCGACTAAGAGTGGGTCCTTGCTTTCAATATTTTAGCATCAAGTTCTAGTAGTAGTTAACCATTCTAGGTAAGCAACTATTCTAAACAAGCATGATTAGCAAGCAATTAAGGAAGCATCAAGTTTATCATCATCGTCATGTTTCACTTTCTTACTCAATGTGGCACAGTGGTCAAGTAGTCTCATTAGCTGTGAGAAACAGATAGTTCGTACCGATTTTATAAACCTTGCAAGGTGAAACTAAACACACACAAAAGCACCAACCACGAAGGTCGATGCTAACCAGGCCGTTCCCATGACTTCCTGGCTTGTTAATCCGAGCCCACTCCCCTTGAATACAAGTCTATCCGGTAGTTCCTTCGCGACTGTAGTCGGCCAGACTCGGTCTTGCCATCACATGTGCGTGCATGGGGATAAATCCCAAAGAAAGCAGGACAAGGCCACGCCCCATTCCGAACAGGTACTAAACTTACCGGTCCCATGCCCAAACAAGTGCTTAGTGCTTTCAAACACTTAACCAGCGGTACCAGCACCATTCGGCCTTAGTCAACTTTTAGCTTACACGGACGGGGCATCTACATGATAAAAATCTCCACCCGTCATCCTTATGATTCCAACATAAGTAGACAGGTAACTCCTATGATCTCGCGAGTGACACGAAATCACTCGACTTTTACCGGGTCCTTATAGCATGGCAACTATCGACCTATCATACTAGTATTGTAAAGCATAGGTACCTAGGATCATGCAACTAAGGTTTCAATTCAACTCCTGAAACGTAAATGCACAAGCATAACTTAACAAACATAGTTGCATAAGTTCAAAACATTGGACATGCTCCGAGGCTTGCCTTTCGGCGCTAAGTTAGTTTGTCGAACATCCGAACTTGGTTCAGGTCTTGACTTGCTTTGTCGGCGCTCAACTTCACTTGGGGTTGTCCTTCTCCTTGCGTCGGGATTGGCTTGTAGCTTCCGTCGGCGAGAGTCGTTCCTATACGAGATGCATATGCATAAGAGTATGATCTTATATCGAGCGTCGTGTCTCACACGATGAACCCGGAGTGTATTGATCGGTCACATTCACCTAGACAAACTTTGTCTATCCTTCCCTTTCTTTAATTAAGAAGTTATTACTCATTAAAGTATTTGGGTGTTTTGATGGTGATTGTGTACACATCTAAGATTATTACTATTATTTTCCCTACATTAAACAAGTGATGTTGGTGGTGTGATTTAAACCATTCAACTAGCTTCAAAGAGATAAACTTCCTTTTATTCAACCATTCATTCATAGAACTTGGATAATTATGTCTGGAAGTTTGGTACATGATCTGTGTTGGATAAAATTACAGTGTGTTCTTTATATCATCATTGTTTTACTGACCGAAAACCAGATCAAAAGCATTTATATAACAACCATGAAAAATCATTCAAGTTCAGCACATTAGCATCAAGATTAAATCCTATAAAATCACACTAGCAGAAATTGACCCTAGGAAATTTACCAGAGCTATAACTATCGAAGACTAGCTCACAAGCCAAAGAACAGATTAAAAAGATCAGCGGATCTTGCTATAAAATTAAAGTTGCTTTTAAATGTTCTTATTTAAAAGGGCATGTTAGCTATGTCAAACTAAGCTCTACTATTTACCAGAGACACATCAAGAGATTAACAAGCAGCTGCAAAAAGTTGAGTTTTAGTTGCTCAACAGATTAATTTACATAACTCATAGATCTAAATGTGTGCAGACAGCAAGATTAAATCATAACTCAAACTCTAGTGTGCCACTTTGTGCCATATTTTTACAAAGATCTAAGAATGTCATCATACACCACATATCCAAAGCTCAAGTTAAACAAAGCTGTAGATTTCAAACTGTGCACAAATTCATCCAAACCATGATTTGATTTTAGTTTGAAAACAAAGCACAAAACACCTATATATGCTTTCTATAAAAGATCTTATTCTTTACACGGATTCCAGAACAATTTAGTTTTCATTTTTGTGATTTTTCTGTGATTTTTACCGTATTTTACAATTTGACTGGTTTTGGATCTAAACAAAAGTCGCAGTTTTCATACGGCCCTTGGAACTTTTTAAAGCCTTGCGATCAGGTCCCTACATTTTACACCAGGCGCCCTATCCTTTATCTAATTCTAACCATGAAGCCCCTAGGCGGCTGGCGATCTGGAAGTTGGATTCCGGTGGGTGGAGGGGGGTCCGATTCAACCGGGGAAGGGCACGAGGAGGTTGAGCGGCTCACCTAGGGCCGATTTGATGCAGAGCTCAAGGCCGGAGGTGGACCGGAGAGGGGGCGCCAAGGGAGGGATGGAGGTCGGCCGGTTCTACTCCTTCTCTGGTGAGAGGAGTGGCGGTGGCGCTCAGCTAGGCGCTTAGTGAGATGGAGTAGCACCAAGGGAGACCAACAGGGGAGGCCGGAAGGGGAGGTTCGCGTGTGGATCGGAGGAGAGGATCCGGGCATTGATGGAACTCGAGCTTGGGAGGTTTTTATAGGAAGCCGAGGGAGGGGAGAGGCTTAGTGTGTAAGGCTCCGTCCCTTGCTAGCCAAGGCGGCGGTCGGAGGGCCGGGGACACGGCCGCTAGCCGGCATGCACGTGGCGGACGGACGGCGCGGCGGGCGCAGAGGCAGCGTGCGGACCATGGCGTGGTCGAGCGGGCGGGTTGGGCGATGCGGGCGGCAACGCTGACATCGAGCACGTGGATGTTGGGGCGTGGCGACGGTGTCGGCTGGTCGGGGACCGGTCGGGCGTGGGGGTTGGCGGATGGGGAGGCGCGCGGACGTCGTGGACGCGTGGGGTCGAGGTCTGACAGTGGGGCAGGGTCGTGCCGCGTGGCCATAGTGCTCAGGAGTGCGGTCGGGGCGAACCATGGCGCCGGAGAGCGCGAACGCGAGTGTCACGAGCGTGAACTTTCAGACTGGCATTTCGTCGAACAGTTGCAGGGCGCTGCTTCGCGGGCGAATATCTCCAAAGAGTGGAACTAAGCTGAAAAAATCTCCCAATACGAAAGTTGGAGTTTAAAGTACCACGAACAACTTTCGTAAAGGGTGACATATGAAAAAGTGGATGGATCGACGAGCAATGCGCGAGAACTTTTGCATGAACGCCGGCGCTCTTCAGGTTCTAGAAGTTCATGCCGAGTTGCCCTGTTCGAGCTCGATTTTCTCCAAATTTTGTATAGCAACTTTAAAATCTCCCAATACAAAAGTTGGAGAGGATATCTCAAGGATAAACTTTCATAGTTGCGGGTTGGTGAGATTCGAAATGGCTTGAGAGATACAACACTCGAAAGGCAGCTACTTATTTCAGTATTCAGACTTGGGATCCGTGAAGTTCTGCGAGGCTGAGAATTCATTTAACTTGACCCTCTTCCCAAGTGAAGTCAAAATGCTTAGGATGTGAATAGTTGATCGAGAACATGACAAAAGGCAAGTCCAAACATCAAGGATTCAAGTTTTGCCAAAGTCCATGAAATGTTATACATGAAATCTCAAATGGCAAGCCTCAACTTTTGGGCAGAACTTCAGTTTTCCAGACTTGGAACTTTTTCCAAGTCCTTGGCTGAAAACAGGTTCGACTGCTGCTTGACCATGATTTAGAGCATCTTCTACTCAGAATTTTGAAAACCACCAATTGACAAAGTTGTACCTCATAAAAATGTGGACAACTTTCATATTGACAGATTTTCAAGTTATTAAGTGAAATTTTGAATTCAAATCAATTCAAGCTCTAAAGGTTCAGTTCATGGAATTTAAACCATTATTTCATGTGTTGACTTTGGTCATAACCACAAGTTTAATTGTTCTTAAAGTCTTAATGAGGTGATTAGACATCAGAGATGTCACAACCTACCCCACTTAAAAAGAATCTTGCCCCGAGATTCAGGTAGATTAAGGCTGGGAGGAAGGGTTTGTAACCTTCATGAGTTACACTTCTTCTGGGGTGCCGGTGTTAGGCAAACTCTCACCTTGGTGAGGTAAATTCTTCTTCTTCTCATTTTGGTTGTCGGACACTTGCTTCTTCATTTGCGTGGACAGAACTCCTTGTGCACTACAAGGTTTTCCACCTATAGCCACGAAGCATAAGTGCAACGACACAAATTTGGTTGCAATAGTGGGGTGTATTACAACCAAACATTGTTTTGGTGGTAATATGTGAGTGTAATGTAACAAATGAGTTGTGTTGCGATAGGCATGGTTTTCGTAGCAAAAGAAAGGTGTTGTGACAACCATTTTTCCATTTTTGTGGCAATTGCTTAGGAGATTTGCCACGACATCTGGTGGTTGCCATAGTGGTTAATTGGTTGCAATTAGAAGTTGCTATTGCAACCTTATTAGTGTTCGTTGCTTTTGTTGGACACTTTCGCCACAGTGTACTTTGGTTGCAATAATCTTGGTGTGGTGTTGCAATAGGGAGGTAGATATTACATCGAATAACGCGAGTGGATGCAATAGCATGGTTGTATTGCCACAACAATGTTTGGTTGTAATAGTGTGCAATGTCGTTGCAACTTCTAGACGCTTATTGCAATGAACATGCTCTTCGTTTCAACAACATGTGTCTATCGCGATGCTTTTCTGTTGTGGCTATAGGTAACTAATTTTGGTGGGCCTCCAATACAACAGCATCATTTTGATCATTCTTTCAAGTGATAGAAAAAAATTTGCTAAGAATTTGGGAAAAAGAATCACCTTATTTGGACAAAGTATGTGAATTCTATTCATGTTCAAAGTTTCAATTAAGAATCAAAATATAAAATAACTTCATTGGCAACAACTAAAAAAGATCTAAAGATGATCAATCCCTCTTCATCATGTGGGTCCCGCACGTGAGTTCCTCATCTGAAAGCGCACTCCTGAAAAATTGTAAAGGGATACGGAGATGAATCAGAAAAATAAATTCAAAAAATAAGGAAAAATCTAAATAAGGGTGGAGGCCAAGGATCGAACTTGGAACCTAAGGAACATAATGTACCCCACTTACCATTCAGCTACATGTTCTTTTGTTCTTCTTCTTGGTCATCAACATTTATATACATACTTTCTTACCTTGTTGCCTACGTGGCAACCATAGGATGAAGACGCCATGTCACTGGCCGCCGGTGCCACACTGGTCCGGCCGCCAGTGCCACTTCACCGGACACGGACGCCACATCACCTGGCCGCCAGCGACACTTCACTTGGCGGCCACAATTCATCATACTACAAGGTTTTTCACCTAATGCAACGACCTACATTCGTTGCAATTGGCCCTCATTGGTTGCAATAGATGCAATGATGCTAAATATTTAACTAAAACAGAACTAAACAACTTGACACAAATGATGAAGTGGTGTGGTGGTATTTTAAGCTAGTTTGATGTGCTAGGTCTCAAGTTCAATGACCCTTCTACCACTTTTTTGTTTTAATTTTTGATACATACAAAAAATTGAGATACTTGAACATTACAAGTGTATGACTCAAATTACAATCCAAAAAACATTTTATAACCTATATTTAAACATATTTTGGGTCTAGAACATTTTCATAAAAATTTCAAATGATTTCATTAAAATGGGACTATTCATAGTTTCATACAATGATAGCTAATCATTGATGTTTTGAAACTTTACAACATTATCAAACTCATATGGATCTCAAATTTGGACAAAACCTTAAAATGAGGATGCCTGGTCGAGCGCTTGAAAATGGTCACCGGATGCGTGTTCGACCAAGAAAACATGTGGTATAGGGCATGGGAGGCCAAAAATGGATCGTCATAGGTTCGGAGATGGAAAACGAGGATCCTTGCCGAACCCTTGAAAATAGTCACATGACGTGTGTTCGGCCAAGGAAACGTGTGATGGAAGCCACATGTGGCCGAATAAGGGTCGTCGGGGTCCAAGGACAAAAAAACAAAGATGCCTGGTCAAACCCTAAAAAATGGTCATCGGACTCACGTTCAGCCAAGAAAATATGCGGTATAGCCCACGTGTGGTATAAGCCACAAGGATGACAATATCGAACCCATGACCCAACACTAACCAATGAACAAACCAAACCATTGTGCTACTAAAGTAATTTTGATCAAGTTACGTTTACAATTATTTTTGTACTATCAATAATACATGATTACACAAAGACTCCATGTCACCGGCCGCCAGCGCCACATCGGACCAGCCGCCATCACCACTTCATTGACCGACAACGCCATATCACCCGGCCACCAGCGCAACGTGACCGGTCACGGACGCCACATCACCCGATGGCCACATGTCATCATACTACAAGGTTTTTCACCTACTGCAACGACCTACATTCGTTGCAATAGGCCCTCATTGGTTGTAACAGACGCAATGGTGAACATGTAACTAAAACAGAATGCAACAACTTAGCACCAATGATGAACTGGTGTGGTGGTAGTTCAAGCTAATTTGATGTGCTAGGTCTCGGGTTCAATGCCTAATGCCCCTTTCTGTCACTTTTTTTCTTCGATTTTTGATAGATACGAAAAATTTAGATACTTAAACATTTCAA
This sequence comes from Urochloa ruziziensis, assembly GCA_015476505.1. Taxonomy (NCBI): domain Eukaryota; kingdom Viridiplantae; phylum Streptophyta; class Magnoliopsida; order Poales; family Poaceae; genus Urochloa; species Urochloa ruziziensis. Next base: position 9,532,440 of record CM027125.1, on the reverse strand, counting down.
TTGCGTGACTCAAATTACAATCCAAAAAAGTTTATATAACTTATATTTATACATATTTTGGGTCTATAAACTTCTCATAAAAATTTCAAATGATTTTATTAAAGAGTGATTATATATTGTTCATAGATGAATACATCTATCACATAATTTCATACAATGATAGCTAAATATTGATATAGACAATTATTTCTTGATGGGCCTTCTGTAACATCCCGCAAATTCGCAGTTTGTTACTTGTATGAAAAATCTGGATTTCAAAATTTTTTGAGTGAACTATTGTGAGCCATGAAATAATTTGCAACTTAAGTTAATTGCTCTCTCTAAATTCCTAGTAATTAAATTGAGCATAAAATATTTTTCATAATCATGCATGTGTGATTTGGATTTTATCCGGAATTGTTAAATTCCATTTGGATTTGTTTGAATTTGTTGAGTGTGGTTTATATTTGAAATTCCATTTCAAATATAAACTAAAAGCGTAACTAACCCCTAACTATAATTTGGACCTTGCCCCGGAGACCAACCTACTAACTCGCTAAAGGCCCAAGTCGAAGCCTGCTAACTAAACCTACCCGACCTGTTGGCCTGCTAATCTGCTAACACCGTCGACCCCGCTAACTACCTGGACCTGTTTAATCCCAAGCCCTTTTGAAAATCATTACATGAGTTATGACTTTATTTGTCGACTCTTTGAATTAATCCTTTGCCGATGGATTCAATCTCGACAATAGTCTAATTCATTCATAATAGATTTTCACTGGCCTACTTTGATTTATGACATCATTTTTTTGGCTTCTCGAATTAATTCTTTGCTAATTAATTCGTACTCGAAAAATCAGTCTAAATCATTTGTACCAAGTTTTGGGCGAAATAAATTGCTACCAATTTATTTCGCGAGCTAATAATGTTTTGGCCCGAATCTCAACCTATCCAACGCCTTGCCCTAAACCTCTCTCTTTTCGTATCGCTAATCATGGTTCACTAGCCGGCCATCTGCTTTCCATTCACGTGAAAGCCCAGCCCGATCAACTCCTTTGCTTTGTCGTAAAGCCCAACCGGCCACCTCCTCACACGAGCCCAATCCAGCATCCGCTCGACCAAGCTAGCCCACGCTCCTTTCTTTTTCACCTGGTCTCAGCATCGCGCATTGGCCCAGTCCATCCACCGCTCATGCATGCCCTCCTCCTGTTTCTACCCGCTGACCGCCGGGACCCGCAACACTATTGCTGCGTCGTTCCCACGCTGCCGCCGCCGCTCTCTCTTCTCTCTCTGCCTCTCGCCTTTTTCCTTCGCAAGCAAGACGACAACCAGGCGACGCAGTACCTGGGATCCTATCTGCTGTCTCGCTGACCGGTGGGGACAGCAGCTGCTGCGTCGTCGCGTCGATCCCACGCAACAAGAACGCCCGCGCCTGCACTCTCTGTTCCTCTCTCTCTTTTCTTTCTTTTCCGCCAAGCCGAGCGCCCCACCATTGCCTGCGCTCGCATTTTCCCCTGCCACGCTTTCCAGCGCGGACACTGCACCTGACCACGCCGCTCTCCTGCCGCCTTTCCTCTCTCTCTGCTGCTCGCTGCCGCTCGACGACAACCAGGCGAAACTGCCCCATAGCTTCTCGCCGCGACTCGCGCTCGCCTGCTCCCTGTTGCTGCCTTGCGTTCCCTCTCTCTCAGACGCTGGCCGAAGGGCCCGCAGCCTGGCTGCGTCGCCCCAACGCGACCCCGCGTGCCCCTCTCGCCACCACACAGCGCTTGGATGCCGTCCACGTGCCCCGGCGTGGACGCCGAAAACCACCGGCCGTCCATCAGACGCAGCCTCTCACGAACCCTAGCTCCCTTGGCTATAAAACCACCCGGCCGCCTCTGCTCTTCCCAAGCCGCCGCCGCCTCTCTTTCTTCCTGTTCTTTCTTTCACCCGAAGCAAACAGCTCCACGGCCTTTCTCTCTGCTCCGTTCTTTCTCCACCAAGCTGCAGCGCCGCACACCACCAGAGAGAGGGGAGGATGAAACCAGAGGGAGGTGAAGAAGAAGGGGGAGAGTAGTGCCTACGCCGCCGCCGTCCGCGCCGCAAGCGCAAGAAGACGCCGGCACGTCGCTGCCGACGACGACCAAGACTACGCCAAGCCGGACTGCAAGGAAGGAGAAGCCAGCGCCGCCGGGCACGACGACGAGCCGAAGCGCCCCACGCCGCCGGAGTGCCGCTGCCATGGACGCCGACGTCGACGCCGATGCCGCCACCCTCGCCGCCGGGAACCTCTACGTCGAGCTGAACCGAGAGGAGGAGAGGAGCAGAGCTGCTCAAGGAAGCCGGCGGACCGGGAGGAGGAGCCGCGCCGCACCATGCCGGAGCCGTCGTCGACGCCGAACCACGAGCGGAAGCCGTCCTCCACACGTCGCCGCCGGAGTCGCTGAGCACGAGCAAGGAGACGCCCTGCTGAAGATGCCGAGACGAACCGCGAGCCCTGCTTTCCCTTCGTCACGCCGACGCAGCCTCGACCCGACACAGCCCCGCCGTCTCCCTGCGCCACCTCGCCGTCCACGAGCCCGACGGTGAGCACCCGCATCCCAGACCGTCTCCTTTTTGCCCCATTGTTACCGTGCCTGAGGAACGGCCTTCGTGCCATGCATGCCGTGGCCTTGGACCGCCGCGCCTCTGTCGTGAGCGCTGCTGGCACAAATCCGTGCCCGCGGACACGGCTAAGCCGTGACCCCGCGCGGCCTCACGTTTGTGCCCACGCCACTGCCACATGACCCCGATCTATCGTGCCCGAGCTTCCTGCGGGAGACGCCACCTCGACCTCAAGACGTTCGACGAAATGCTTGGTCGCCGATGAAGCTGCACCGGAGCAGGGAGGAAGACGATGCTGCTGCCGCCGCTCCGCTCTCCGCCGCCGCGCTTGTCACCGCCTCTGTCGTGCATGCCGCAGCCATGGCAACACCATGCTCTGCACGATGCCACAGTATGCCGCCTGTGTCGCCGCCGCGCGTGCTCAGGCACACGCCGCTGCAGCCCGTCACCCTGAAACCACCCTATAGTCCTCCCGGTAGCCATGCGCTAGCCTGCACAGCCGACGTCGCTAGTTTTTCCGGCCACCATGCACAGCTAAAGCCTTCAAGGCATTTTCTCGAGCACCTTGCGGACGTACCCTGGTTAAGCCATGGATCGGACCACACAGCCACACGCCACACCGGGATCTCGTGTGGCCGATGACATCAGCAATGATGTCACCAGGCCGCCGGCCCTTTTATAGTGAGCCCCTGCTATTTAGCAGATAGCCCCTTAGACTTCGGTGAAATCGCGGGTAGATCCTCCCACCGTTGCCCTTTTTTACGAAACCCCTTGGACCGAGTCTTTAGCAGTTCGGCCCCTGCAGATTTACACCTAGGCCCTTGGTCGTTTTCAGTTTAACATTTCTGCCCTTCCACCTTTGCAGTTTTGCAGTAAGGCCCCTGGTTCTCTTCTTTTCCTTTTCGAAATTATTTTAAAATCTAGAAAAAGGATTTAAACTTAGAAAATTCATAATAAGTCGACCATAGCTCAGAAAAATATGAAACCAGTTTCTATATTTTTCTAAAATCACGACGAACACGATAGAATAGAGTTTGTTGTTATTTGGCTCTTTGGTTCTTATTTGGAGTTCATTGCTGGTAGTGGTCGTTATTTATTTATGTATCCGTATAATAGGATCCCCGGAGGACCCGGACTACTTCAACTACTTCGACTACTTCGACGACGTCGACTACGCTGAAGTGAAGAGACAAAGGACCATGCTCCAGGTTCACGCCCATTCTGACTCTTTGACCTATTAGGCATTGCTGAGTAGAATGCTAGCGCTTTGCTTATTATATGATGATGATGATTGAGCCATGCATAGCCTGTTTATTATCCTGATTCCTTGACTGCCTACTACACTTATATATGATTGCTAAGCTGCTGCTTGCATGTGTATGGGATATATGTGGATTAGGATTCTTGGCGTGTGTGGGGATAAAACCGGCAGGAGAAGGTGTTTTTGGATACTTGGCGGGGGCGAGCATTTTATAACAACTCGATCTTTGATCGAGGTGCCGGGAGACCCCTGCTCTCGAGGGGGCCCCACACTGTGCTTATGGCGGGCACATGGATGGATAGGAGCATAGGAGTTGGCGGCGGTACCTATAGTGGGTACTGCGATCTGCGTTCCTCTGTGGGGGGATACGCCTTTTGGACGATGACGCTCGCCCCGGTCTGAAACTGAGTGGGGTAACTTTATTTGGGCCCCACGTACTTACCGCTTACCCATATGAACGGGTTCCAGCCTTCCTAGCTAGCGTGATGCCTGCACTGCGAGAAGATCAGGTGGATGGTGTACGGGAACGGGAGAGACCGTTTCCCCGAAGGACTATAGCCCCGACTGGCCCCCGAGGGAGAGTTCAACACAGCTTCCGAAGCATTGGATTGCGAGCCGATGGATCGAGACAGGAAGGGCAGGCGGGCATCGTTGCGGTTAGGGTCTGTGCTGTGGGTTGCGTCTCGAGTTGGCGACGGCCATCTCGTAGCCCGAGTGGGTCCAGTTGTACAAGCTCTGCAGAGTCTAGAATCTATACGTATAGCCGCGTCCTCGGTATGGACATTGCCCATTTTCCCTGTTACCTCTCATATTTTGGGATCTTCTACCTCCCCCTGATTTTAGCCAGTGACAGAGTGATTAAGGTTCGCAGCTACGGACGGGGAGAAGGAGAGTCTGCTCCCTCTTCTTTCAGGATCCGGCCGTAGTTGGTGAGGTGCGAGGGGAGGGAGCTCTCGCATCGACTTAGACGAGTGTGAAGAAGGTGATGTGATGTGAGGTGGGATTTGGGATGGTTTGTGGAGATGATACCTTGATTATTATTGCTGCTATCGCGTAGGAAACCTCTGCCTTTCCTTGAACTACTTTTATACCTTTAGAATATAGGCGACTTAAAGCTTGCATACAGATGGTGACGTGAACCTATCCCATTCCTTGGGGATAGTTTGTGAGCATGCAGGTTAGAACTGGATTACAAGTTGGATGCTTGAAGAAGGGTTGTGTGCTTCGCTCGAGTTGCCTGTGGTGTTGATCGAAGATGAAGACTTGAAGCATAGCTACCGCTACGCAGGATTTCCGCTTGTCGCTTAGCCCGACGGGCTTGTACTTTATTCGTATTTCCACAACGGTATGGATGTAAATCTCTTCTATGTAATCTAAATTCGTTGTATGGATATGATATTATGCTGAGATGAGTTCTGTACGTGATAGCTACTGATCCAGGGACTATCACAAGGGTACAGAGAGTCGGATTCTCGATTACGACAATCCGGGTCGTCACAGTTGGTATCAGAGCCATACTTGACCGTAGCACGCTACCCTAGACTGGTCGTTAGCTTTAGAACATTCTAAACGCTCTATTTTATATATGCCCCTTGATCTATTTTGCAAACTACCTCTCTTGTCTTGAAAATCTTCTATCTTACCTACGCCGGTGCAAATTCTCTTGTAAGTCGAACAAGTTAAGATATAAGTTGTTATGGATGGTTACAAGAAGATCATAACCCCTTAGAGTACAGACCACCCTATTTGGTTGAGCCACGAAGTAGTTTTTCGTTTAGTCTTCTCATTGATTGAGTGCATGGTTCTTAATGAATTTCTTGATTGTTATGGTTCTTCATCGTGAGTGTAGGATTTTATAGAATAGTGTTTTATACTTGCTCTAGGCTCTACCTTTAGTTTGTGTGCCCTCCCTCCTAGTTGAGACCTCCACTACGCCTTACATAGCAAATATGAGTGCTCAAGCCAGTCAACCATCCTCAACTCAAGTGATCAACAAAGAGAGGTACTTCATGTACAGTTGGCACCGAAGATCAAGATTTTTGGAATAAGGTTACCACGTGAGTATTGGAATAAGTTACCTAGCACGGAGTCGAGTGCCAAGATGTTGAGCTCTTCCATGACCTCAGTTGCAAGTGCCACGTGGTGAAAGCATAGAATTGGTTAAGAACAGTTGAGTACTCTAGATCATTCCATATAAAGGAGATCAGAGTAATTTGGAAGTCAATACTCAACTTTATGGACGAAGAAAAAGGTACTCCTATTGGATCGCTAATCCCTTAAGATTTCAACTAAGTACTGCCGCTTCCACACTACACCCTGACAATAACTAACCGAGTCACCAGAACCTGGATGAAGACATAGACTAGAGAGTCTCCGACAGATATACCACGAGTTGACCCCAGAAGTGATTCAAGAACCACACCTCAACCATGGTATTGGGATGTGGCGAAGAATTGCATATGTTTCAAGGACTTCAAGTTGATTGAAGAATACAAGAAGACTAATTACAAATGATCTCCCCATGGATTACCTCGTAAAATGTGGAGGGCCATACCTTAGAGTCGGCAATACCTCAACCTATAGGTATTGTTAAAATTTTTGGATATGGATTGGATGTCTAGACTCGATGGATACAAGATAAGCAACATAAGCAAGACCTAATATAAGAGATCATCCAAATGGATATTCAGAGAATTACTAGGTCTACAATGGAATTAAGATATGGAGATCCCTAACAACACAACCCATTGGAATAAATCCAATAGTAAAGACAGTTCTACCGGACATTTTCTATTGGACTAAGTTAAAAGGAAACTTCAAGAACTACTGGACAAAAGATATTAGACCTAGTCAATGTAACCTTCCACGAGCACTACCAAGGATTACCGCTCACTTAGACAAGAGTTGAGCAAGATCAAGCATCGCTACCTGTCGAAGAGTTGAATGAACTACAGAAGAAGCCACCTTTCCGGGATAGCTACAAGACTAGGATGCCATCACTAGGAACAAGAAAATGGTATTTGTCAAGGACTGTGATCGACATCAAGGATCGGCAAATACCCGGTTATCCCCAAACAAGTGAGATTAACACTCTACGGGAGTTGGTTAAGATATGATGGTAATCACAAGTGAAAGCACCACCTATCCTGAGTCTGCTTAAGAGTATGAGCAAGATAAAAGTAACCCCTCTACAGACTGGATCACCATGAGTTGGAAGGAACCATGTAGTGCATTTGGAATCATAAGCTAAATGGATACATTGGATAACACAAGCACAATGATGATAGGTCTTTCCCAATGTGCTAAACCAACGAATGGACTATTTAAGTAAGCATGAAGTTGGTTATGGAATTATGGACTCGTGAGTAAGGTTCCAAGCAAAGGAACTAACCATAGAACTTATGTAACCTTAACGAAGCTTAGAAGACTCTATGAGAAGAAGATAGTGAATACCCGAAGTACCAGACCAAGACACGAATACGTGTATCCTATTTTGAGATTATTGAGAGAGTATAAAGAGAACCTACCTAACCCTCGAGATGGAGTTATCCAGAGCATGCCATGAAGATGTGGCAAAATTATCTCGTTGGAAATATCTAAGGGTATATATGGAATACGAGAATAATATATACCTTCAACATGTCTGAGACCAAGAAGATTGTTTTGGATCATATCTGAGGAACCCTAAAATGGTAAAAGGAAGAACCAAAGGACAAATGTAGACAAAGACAACCCATGAAGCCTAGCATTGCAGATTCAAACACCATATGGAACATGGATTGAATAAATACGCCAACGAAAGTAGAATGAAGCCACAATCCATAAAGAAGATCAGACATTCACCCAAGTAACACCGAAGGGATTAAGAATAAGAGGAAAAAGTTTTGGTGACTATTGGAAACGTTAAAGAGCATGTATAGTGCTTAAGATGGAAGTTGTTTAAGATGTAAAGCTAGAACTCGGACATACTATGATACTACTTGTTCACTAGACTTTTGGAACCAGCCTCAACCCGGAACAGGCTACCACCTTTGGATGAGAATTTAAGTCGAAAAAGGATTCAAGAGCCACCTTTGGATCGGAGGCTTTCGAACATTTGATGATTACCACCAAGGTTATCTACAGATAACTAACTGAGTGCATGGACTAAGAGACCATCGGTGATCGACTATAGCCTTTGGAAGATCAATCAAATTGAAGCTGAAGATATCAACAATGTGCAGATGAAAATACGAAGCGAAGGACCCTCACCACACCCGGTGCATCTTTAATCTTGAGGACGAGATTCTTGTGAGGGGGGGAGACTGTAACATCCCGCAAATTCGCAGTTTGTTACTTGTATGAAAAATCTGGATTTCAAAATTTTTTTGAGTGAACTATTGTGAGCCATGAAATAATTTGCAACTTAAGTTAATTGCTCTCTCTAAATTCCTAGTAATTAAATTGAGCATAAAATATTTTTCATGATCATGCATGTGTGATTTGGATTTTATCCGGAATTGTTAAATTCCATTTGGATTTGTTTGAATTTGTTGAGTGTGGTTTATATTTGAAATTCCATTTCAAATATAAACTAAAAGCGTAACTAACCCCTAACTATAATTTGGACCTTGCCCCGGAGACCAACCTACTAACTCGCTAAAGGCCCAAGTCGAAGCCTGCTAACTAAACCTACCCGACCTGTTGGCCTGCTAATCTGCTAACACCGTCGACCCCGCTAACTACCCGGACCTGTTTAATCCCAAGCCCTTTTGAAAATCATTACATGAGTTATGACTTTATTTGTCGACTCTTTGAATTAATCCTTTGCCGATGGATTCAATCTCGACAATAGTCTAATTCATTCATAATAGATTTTCACTGGCCTACTTTGATTTATGACATCATTTTTTTGGCTTCTCGAATTAATTCTTTGCTAATTAATTCGTACTCGAAAAATCAGTCTAAATCATTTGTACCAAGTTTTGGGCGAAATAAATTGCTACCAATTTATTTCGCGAGCTAATAATGTTTTGGCCCGAATCTCAACCTATCCAACGCCTTGCCCTAAACCTCTCTCTTTTCGTATCGCTAATCATGGTTCACTAGCCGGCCATCTGCTTTCCATTCACGTGAAAGCCCAGCCCGATCAACTCCTTGCTTTGTCGTAAAGCCCAACCGGCCACCTCCTCACACGAGCCCAATCCAGCATCCGCTCGACCAAGCTAGCCCACGCTCCTTTCTTTTTCACCTGGTCTCAGCATCGCGCATTGGCCCAGTCCATCCACCGCTCATGCATGCCCTCCTCCTGTTTCTACCCGCTGACCGCCGGGACCCGCAACACTATTGCTGCGTCGTTCCCACGCTGCCGCCGCCGCTCTCTCTTCTCTCTCTGCCTCTCGCCTTTTTCCTTCGCAAGCAAGACGACAACCAGGCGACGCAGTACCTGGGATCCTATCTGCTGTCTCGCTGACCGGTGGGGACAGCAGCTGCTGCGTCGTCGCGTCGATCCCACGCAACAAGAACGCCCGCGCCTGCACTCTCTGTTCCTCTCTCTCTTTTCTTTCTTTTCCGCCAAGCCGAGCGCCCCACCATTGCCTGCGCTCGCATTTTCCCCTGCCACGCTTTCCAGCGCGGACACTGCACCTGACCACGCCGCTCTCCTGCCGCCTTTCCTCTCTCTCTGCTGCTCGCTGCCGCTCGACGACAACCAGGCGAAACTGCCCCATAGCTTCTCGCCGCGACTCGCGCTCGCCTGCTCCCTGTTGCTGCCTTGCGTTCCCTCTCTCTCAGACGCTGGCCGAAGGGCCCGCAGCCTGGCTGCGTCGCCCCAACGCGACCCCGCGTGCCCCTCTCGCCACCACACAGCGCTTGGATGCCGTCCACGTGCCCCGGCGTGGACGCCGAAAACCACCGGCCGTCCATCAGACGCAGCCTCTCACGAACCCTAGCTCCCTTGGCTATAAAACCACCCGGCCGCCTCTGCTCTTCCCAAGCCGCCGCCGCCTCTCTTTCTTCCTGTTCTTTCTTTCACCCGAAGCAAACAGCTCCACGGCCTTTCTCTCTGCTCCGTTCTTTCTCCACCAAGCTGCAGCGCCGCACACCACCAGAGAGAGGGGAGGATGAAACCAGAGGGAGGTGAAGAAGAAGGGGGAGAGTAGTGCCTACGCCGCCGACGCTGCAGCTGCTCTCCGCCGTCCGCGCCGCAAGCGCAAGAAGACGCCGGCACGTCGCTGCCGACGACGACCAAGACTACGCCAAGCCGGACTGCAAGGAAGGAGAAGCCAGCGCCGCCGGGCACGACGACGAGCCGAAGCGCCCCACGCCGCCGGAGTGCCGCTGCCTATGGACGCCGACGTCGACGCCGATGCCGCCACCCTCGCCGCCGGGAACCTCTACGTCGAGCTGAACCGAGAGGAGGAGAGGAGCAGAGCTGCTCAAGGAAGCCGGCGGACCGGGAGGAGGAGCCGCGCCGCACCATGCCGGAGCCGTCGTCGACGCCGAACCACGAGCGGAAGCCGTCCTCCACACGTCGCCGCCGGAGTCGCTGAGCACGAGCAAGGAGACGCCCTGCTGAAGATGCCGAGACGAACCGCGAGCCCTGCTTTCCCTTCGTCACGCCGACGCAGCCTCGACCCGACACAGCCCCGCCGTCTCCCTGCGCCACCTCGCCGTCCACGAGCCCGACGGTGAGCACCCGCATCCCAGACCGTCTCCTTTTTGCCCCATTGTTACCGTGCCTGAGGAACGGCCTTCGTGCCATGCATGCCGTGGCCTTGGACCGCCGCGCCTCTGTCGTGAGCGCTGCTGGCACAAATCCGTGCCCGCGGACACGGCTAAGCCGTGACCCCGCGCGGCCTCACGTTTGTGCCCACGCCACTGCCACATGACCCCGATCTATCGTGCCCGAGCTTCCTGCGGGAGACGCCACCTCGACCTCAAGACGTTCGACGAAATGCTTGGTCGCCGATGAAGCTGCACCGGAGCAGGGAGGAAGACGATGCTGCTGCCGCCGCTCCGCTCTCCGCCGCCGCGCTTGTCACCGCCTCTGTCGTGCATGCCGCAGCCATGGCAACACCATGCTCTGCACGATGCCACAGTATGCCGCCTGTGTCGCCGCCGCGCGTGCTCAGGCACACGCCGCTGCAGCCCGTCACCCTGAAACCACCCTATAGTCCTCCCGGTAGCCATGCGCTAGCCTGCACAGCCGACGTCGCTAGTTTTTCCGGCCACCATGCACAGCTAAAGCCTTCAAGGCATTTTCTCGAGCACCTTGCGGACGTACCCTGGTTAAGCCATGGATCGGACCACACAGCCACACGCCACACCGGGATCTCGTGTGGCCGATGACATCAGCAATGATGTCACCGGGCCGCCGGCCCTTTATAGTGAGCCCCTGCTATTTAGCAGATAGCCCCTTAGACTTCGGTGAAATCGCGGGTAGATCCTCCCACCGTTGCCCTTTTTTTACGAAACCCCTTGGACCGAGTCTTTAGCAGTTCGGCCCTGCAGATTTACACCTAGGCCCTTGGTCGTTTTCAGTTTAACATTTCTGCCCTTCCACCTTTGCAGTTTTGCAGTAAGGCCCCTGGTTCTCTTCTTTTCCTTTTCGAAATTATTTTAAAATCTAGAAAAAGGATTTAAACTTAGAAAATTCATAATAAGTCGACCATAGCTCAGAAAAATATGAAACCAGTTTCTATATTTTTCTAAAATCACGACGAACACGATAGAATAGAGTTTGTTGTTATTTGGCTCTTTGGTTCTTATTTGGAGTTCATTGCTGGTAGTGGTCGTTATTTATTTATGTATCCGTATAATAGGATCCCCGGAGGACCCGGACTACTTCAACTACTTCGACTACTTCGACGACGTCGACTACGCTGAAGTGAAGAGACAAAGGACCATGCTCCAGGTTCACGCCCATTCTGACTCTTTGACCTATTAGGCATTGCTGAGTAGAATGCTAGCGCTTTGCTTATTATATGATGATGATGATTGAGCCATGCATAGCCTGTTTATTATCCTGATTCCTTGACTGCCTACTACACTTATATATGATTGCTAAGCTGCTGCTTGCATGTGTATGGGATATATGTGGATTAGGATTCTTGGCGTGTGTGGGGATAAAACCGGCAGGAGAAGGTGTTTTTGGATACTTGGCGGGGGCGAGCATTTTATAACAACTCGATCTTTGATCGAGGTGCCGGGAGACCCCTGCTCTCGAGGGGGCCCCACACTGTGCTTATGGCGGGCACATGGATGGATAGGAGCATAGGAGTTGGCGGCGGTACCTATAGTGGGTACTGCGATCTGCGTTCCTCTGTGGGGGGATACGCCTTTTGGACGATGACGCTCGCCCCGGTCTGAAACCTGAGTGGGGTAACTTTATTTGGGCCCCACGTACTTACCGCTTACCCATATGAACGGGTTCCAGCCTTCCTAGCTAGCGTGATGCCTGCACTGCGAGAAGATCAGGTGGATGGTGTACGGGAACGGGAGAGACCGTTTCCCCGAAGGACTATAGCCCCGACTGGCCCCCGAGGGAGAGTTCAACACAGCTTCCGAAGCATTGGATTGCGAGCCGATGGATCGAGACAGGAAGGGCAGGCGGGCATCGTTGCGGTTAGGGTCTGTGCTGTGGGTTGCGTCTCGAGTTGGCGACGGCCATCTCGTAGCCCGAGTGGGTCCAGTTGTACAAGCTCTGCAGAGTCTAGAATCTATACGTATAGCCGCGTCCTCGGTATGGACATTGCCCATTTTCCCTGTTACCTCTCATATTTTGGGATCTTCTACCTCCCCCTGATTTTAGCCAGTGACAGAGTGATTAAGGTTCGCAGCTACGGACGGGGAGAAGGAGAGTCTGCTCCCTCTTCTTTCAGGATCCGGCCGTAGTTGGTGAGGTGCGAGGGGAGGGAGCTCTCGCATCGACTTAGACGAGTGTGAAGAAGGTGATGTGATGTGAGGTGGGATTTGGGATGGTTTGTGGAGATGATACCTTGATTATTATTGCTGCTATCGCGTAGGAAACCTCTGCCTTTCCTTGAACTACTTTTATACCTTTAGAATATAGGCGACTTAAAGCTTGCATACAGATGGTGACGTGAACCTATCCCATTCCTTGGGGATAGTTTGTGAGCATGCAGGTTAGAACTGGATTACAAGTTGGATGCTTGAAGAAGGGTTGTGTGCTTCGCTCGAGTTGCCTGTGGTGTTGATCGAAGATGAAGACTTGAAGCATAGCTACCGCTACGCAGGATTTCCGCTTGTCGCTTAGCCCGACGGGCTTGTACTTTATTCGTATTTCCACAACGGTATGGATGTAAATCTCTTCTATGTAATCTAAATTCGTTGTATGGATATGATATTATGCTGAGATGAGTTCTGTACGTGATAGCTACTGATCCAGGGACTATCACAAGGGTACAGAGAGTCGGATTCTCGATTACGACAATCCGGGTCGTCACAGTTGGTATCAGAGCCATACTTGACCGTAGCACGCTACCCTAGACTGGTCGTTAGCTTTAGAACATTCTAAACGCTCTATTTTATATATGCCCCTTGATCTATTTTGCAAACTACCTCTCTTGTCTTGAAAATCTTCTATCTTACCTACGCCGGTGCAAATTCTCTTGTAAGTCGAACAAGTTAAGATATAAGTTGTTATGGATGGTTACAAGAAGATCATAACCCCTTAGAGTACAGACCACCCTATTTGGTTGAGCCACGAAGTAGTTTTTCGTTTAGTCTTCTCATTGATTGAGTGCATGGTTCTTAATGAATTTCTTGATTGTTATGGTTCTTCATCGTGAGTGTAGGATTTTATAGAATAGTGTTTTATACTTGCTCTAGGCTCTACCTTTAGTTTGTGTGCCCTCCCTCCTAGTTGAGACCTCCACTACGCCTTACATAGCAAATATGAGTGCTCAAGCCAGTCAACCATCCTCAACTCAAGTGATCAACAAAGAGAGGTACTTCATGTACAGTTGGCACCGAAGATCAAGATTTTTGGAATAAGGTTACCACGTGAGTATTGGAATAAGTTACCTAGCACGGAGTCGAGTGCCAAGATGTTGAGCTCTTCCATGACCTCAGTTGCAAGTGCCACGTGGTGAAAGCATAGAATTGGTTAAGAACAGTTGAGTACTCTAGATCATTCCATATAAAGGAGATCAGAGTAATTTGGAAGTCAATACTCAACTTTATGGACGAAGAAAAAGGTACTCCTATTGGATCGCTAATCCCTTAAGATTTCAACTAAGTACTGCCGCTTCCACACTACACCCTGACAATAACTAACCGAGTCACCAGAACCTGGATGAAGACATAGACTAGAGAGTCTCCGACAGATATACCACGAGTTGACCCCAGAAGTGATTCAAGAACCACACCTCAACCATGGTATTGGGATGTGGCGAAGAATTGCATATGTTTCAAGGACTTCAAGTTGATTGAGAATACAAGAAGACTAATTACAAATGATCTCCCCATGGATTACCTCGTAAAATGTGGAGGGCCATACCTTAGAGTCGGCAATACCTCAACCTATAGGTATTGTTAAAATTTTTGGATATGGATTGGATGTCTAGACTCGATGGATACAAGATAAGCAACATAAGCAAGACCTAATATAAGAGATCATCCAAATGGATATTCAGAGAATTACTAGGTCTACAATGGAATTAAGATATGGAGATCCCTAACAACACAACCCATTGGAATAAATCCAATAGTAAAGACAGTTCTACCGGACATTTTCTATTGGACTAAGTTAAAAGGAAACTTCAAGAACTACTGGACAAAAGATATTAGACCTAGTCAATGTAACCTTCCACGAGCACTACCAAGGATTACCGCTCACTTAGACAAGAGTTGAGCAAGATCAAGCATCGCTACCTGTCGAAGAGTTGAATGAACTACAGAAGAAGCCACCTTTCCGGGATAGCTACAAGACTAGGATGCCATCACTAGGAACAAGAAAATGGTATTTGTCAAGGACTGTGATCGACATCAAGGATCGGCAAATACCCGGTTATCCCCAAACAAGTGAGATTAACACTCTACGGGAGTTGGTTAAGATATGATGGTAATCACAAGTGAAAGCACCACCTATCCTGAGTCTGCTTAAGAGTATGAGCAAGATAAAAGTAACCCCTCTACAGACTGGATCACCATGAGTTGGAAGGAACCATGTAGTGCATTTGGAATCATAAGCTAAATGGATACATTGGATAACACAAGCACAATGATGATAGGTCTTTCCCAATGTGCTAAACCAACGAATGGACTATTTAAGTAAGCATGAAGTTGGTTATGGAATTATGGACTCGTGAGTAAGGTTCCAAGCAAAGGAACTAACCATAGAACTTATGTAACCTTAACGAAGCTTAGAAGACTCTATGAGAAGAAGATAGTGAATACCCGAAGTACCAGACCAAGACACGAATACGTGTATCCTATTTTGAGATTATTGAGAGAGTATAAAGAGAACCTACCTAACCCTCGAGATGGAGTTATCCAGAGCATGCCATGAAGATGTGGCAAATTATCTCGTTGGAAATATCTAAGGGTATATATGGAATACGAGAATAATATATACCTTCAACATGTCTGAGACCAAGAAGATTGTTTTGGATCATATCTGAGGAACCCTAAAATGGTAAAAGGAAGAACCAAAGGACAAATGTAGACAAAGACAACCCATGAAGCCTAGCATTGCAGATTCAAACACCATATGGAACATGGATTGAATAAATACGCCAACGAAAGTAGAATGAAGCCACAATCCATAAAGAAGATCAGACATTCACCCAAGTAACACCGAAGGGATTAAGAATAAGAGGAAAAAGTTTTGGTGACTATTGGAAACGTTAAAGAGCATGTATAGTGCTTAAGATGGAAGTTGTTTAAGATGTAAAGCTAGAACTCGGACATACTATGATACTACTTGTTCACTAGACTTTTGGAACCAGCCTCAACCCGGAACAGGCTACCACCTTTGGATGAGAATTTAAGTCGAAAAAGGATTCAAGAGCCACCTTTGGATCGGAGGCTTTCGAACATTTGATGATTACCACCAAGGTTATCTACAGATAACTAACTGAGTGCATGGACTAAGAGACCATCGGTGATCGACTATAGCCTTTGGAAGATCAATCAAATTGAAGCTGAAGATATCAACAATGTGCAGATGAAAATACGAAGCGAAGGACCCTCACCACACCCGGTGCATCTTTAATCTTGAGGACGAGATTCTTGTGAGGGGGGGAGACTGTAACATCCCGCAAATTCGCAGTTTGTTACTTGTATGAAAAATCTGGATTTCAAAATTTTTTTGAGTGAACTATTGTGAGCCATGAAATAATTTGCAACTTAAGTTAATTGCTCTCTCTAAATTCCTAGTAATTAAATTGAGCATAAAATATTTTTCATGATCATGCATGTGTGATTTGGATTTTATCCGGAATTGTTAAATTCCATTTGGATTTGTTTGAATTTGTTGAGTGTGGTTTATATTTGAAATTCCATTTCAAATATAAACTAAAAGCGTAACTAACCCCTAACTATAATTTGGACCTTGCCCCGGAGACCAACCTACTAACTCGCTAAAGGCCCAAGTCGAAGCCTGCTAACTAAACCTACCCGACCTGTTGGCCTGCTAATCTGCTAACACCGTCGACCCCGCTAACTACCCGGACCTGTTTAATCCCAAGCCCTTTTGAAAATCATTACATGAGTTATGACTTTATTTGTCGACTCTTTGAATTAATCCTTTGCCGATGGATTCAATCTCGACAATAGTCTAATTCATTCATAATAGATTTTCACTGGCCTACTTTGATTTATGACATCATTTTTTTGGCTTCTCGAATTAATTCTTTGCTAATTAATTCGTACTCGAAAAATCAGTCTAAATCATTTGTACCAAGTTTTGGGCGAAATAAATTGCTACCAATTTATTTCGCGAGCTAATAATGTTTTGGCCCGAATCTCAACCTATCCAACGCCTTGCCCTAAACCTCTCTCTTTTCGTATCGCTAATCATGGTTCACTAGCCGGCCATCTGCTTTCCATTCACGTGAAAGCCCAGCCCGATCAACTCCTTTGCTTTGTCGTAAAGCCCAACCGGCCACCTCCTCACACGAGCCCAATCCAGCATCCGCTCGACCAAGCTAGCCCACGCTCCTTTCTTTTTCACCTGGTCTCAGCATCGCGCATTGGCCCAGTCCATCCACCGCTCATGCATGCCCTCCTCCTGTTTCTACCCGCTGACCGCCGGGACCCGCAACACTATTGCTGCGTCGTTCCCACGCTGCCGCCGCCGCTCTCTCTTCTCTCTCTGCCTCTCGCCTTTTTCCTTCGCAAGCAAGACGACAACCAGGCGACGCAGTACCTGGGATCCTATCTGCTGTCTCGCTGACCGGTGGGGACAGCAGCTGCTGCGTCGTCGCGTCGATCCCACGCAACAAGAACGCCCGCGCCTGCACTCTCTGTTCCTCTCTCTCTTTTCTTTCTTTTCCGCCAAGCCGAGCGCCCCACCATTGCCTGCGCTCGCATTTTCCCCTGCCACGCTTTCCAGCGCGGACACTGCACCTGACCACGCCGCTCTCCTGCCGCCTTTCCTCTCTCTCTGCTGCTCGCTGCCGCTCGACGACAACCAGGCGAAACTGCCCCATAGCTTCTCGCCGCGACTCGCGCTCGCCTGCTCCCTGTTGCTGCCTTGCGTTCCCTCTCTCTCAGACGCTGGCCGAAGGGCCCGCAGCCTGGCTGCGTCGCCCCAACGCGACCCCGCGTGCCCCTCTCGCCACCACACAGCGCTTGGATGCCGTCCACGTGCCCCGGCGTGGACGCCGAAAACCACCGGCCGTCCATCAGACGCAGCCTCTCACGAACCCTAGCTCCCTTGGCTATAAAACCACCCGGCCGCCTCTGCTCTTCCCAAGCCGCCGCCGCCTCTCTTTCTTCCTGTTCTTTCTTTCACCCGAAGCAAACAGCTCCACGGCCTTTCTCTCTGCTCCGTTCTTTCTCCACCAAGCTGCAGCGCCGCACACCACCAGAGAGAGGGGAGGATGAAACCAGAGGGAGGTGAAGAAGAAGGGGGAGAGTAGTGCCTACGCCGCCGACGCTGCAGCTGCTCTCCGCCGTCCGCGCCGCAAGCGCAAGAAGACGCCGGCACGTCGCTGCCGACGACGACCAAGACTACGCCAAGCCGGACTGCAAGGAAGGAGAAGCCAGCGCCGCCGGGCACGACGACGAGCCGAAGCGCCCCACGCCGCCGGAGTGCCGCTGCTATGGACGCCGACGTCGACGCCGATGCCGCCACCCTCGCCGCCGGGAACCTCTACGTCGAGCTGAACCGAGAGGAGGAGAGGAGCAGAGCTGCTCAAGGAAGCCGGCGGACCGGGAGGAGGAGCCGCGCCGCACCATGCCGGAGCCGTCGTCGACGCCGAACCACGAGCGGAAGCCGTCCTCCACACGTCGCCGCCGGAGTCGCTGAGCACGAGCAAGGAGACGCCCTGCTGAAGATGCCGAGACGAACCGCGAGCCCTGCTTTCCCTTCGTCACGCCGACGCAGCCTCGACCCGACACAGCCCCGCCGTCTCCCTGCGCCACCTCGCCGTCCACGAGCCCGACGGTGAGCACCCGCATCCCAGACCGTCTCCTTTTTGCCCCATTGTTACCGTGCCTGAGGAACGGCCTTCGTGCCATGCATGCCGTGGCCTTGGACCGCCGCGCCTCTGTCGTGAGCGCTGCTGGCACAAATCCGTGCCCGCGGACACGGCTAAGCCGTGACCCCGCGCGGCCTCACGTTTGTGCCCACGCCACTGCCACATGACCCCGATCTATCGTGCCCGAGCTTCCTGCGGGAGACGCCACCTCGACCTCAAGACGTTCGACGAAATGCTTGGTCGCCGATGAAGCTGCACCGGAGCAGGGAGGAAGACGATGCTGCTGCCGCCGCTCCGCTCTCCGCCGCCGCGCTTGTCACCGCCTCTGTCATGCATGCCGCAGCCATGGCAACACCATGCTCTGCACGATGCCACAGTATGCCGCCTGTGTCGCCGCCGCGCGTGCTCAGGCACACGCCGCTGCAGCCCGTCACCCTGAAACCACCCTATAGTCCTCCCGGTAGCCATGCGCTAGCCTGCACAGCCGACGTCGCTAGTTTTTCCGGCCACCATGCACAGCTAAAGCCTTCAAGGCATTTTCTCGAGCACCTTGCGGACGTACCCTGGTTAAGCCATGGATCGGACCACACAGCCACACGCCACACCGGGATCTCGTGTGGCCGATGACATCAGCAATGATGTCACCGGGCCGCCGGCCCGTTTATAGTGAGCCCCTGCTATTTAGCAGATAGCCCCTTAGACTTCGGTGAAATCGCGGGTAGATCCTCCCACCGTTGCCCTTTTTTTACGAAACCCCTTGGACCGAGTCTTTAGCAGTTCGGCCCCTGCAGATTTACACCTAGGCCCTTGGTCGTTTTCAGTTTAACATTTCTGCCCTTCCACCTTTGCAGTTTTGCAGTAAGGCCCCTGGTTCTCTTCTTTTCCTTTTCGAAATTATTTTAAAATCTAGAAAAGGATTTAAACTTAGAAAATTCATAATAAGTCGACCATAGCTCAGAAAAATATGAAACCAGTTTCTATATTTTTCTAAAATCACGACGAACACGATAGAATAGAGTTTGTTGTTATTTGGCTCTTTGGTTCTTATTTGGAGTTCATTGCTGGTAGTGGTCGTTATTTATTTATGTATCCGTATAATAGGATCCCCGGAGGACCCGGACTACTTCAACTACTTCGACTACTTCGACGACGTCGACTACGCTGAAGTGAAGAGACAAAGGACCATGCTCCAGGTTCACGCCCATTCTGACTCTTTGACCTATTAGGCATTGCTGAGTAGAATGCTAGCGCTTTGCTTATTATATGATGATGATGATTGAGCCATGCATAGCCTGTTTATTATCCTGATTCCTTGACTGCCTACTACACTTATATATGATTGCTAAGCTGCTGCTTGCATGTGTATGGGATATATGTGGATTAGGATTCTTGGCGTGTGTGGGGATAAAACCGGCAGGAGAAGGTGTTTTTGGATACTTGGCGGGGGCGAGCATTTTATAACAACTCGATCTTTGATCGAGGTGCCGGGAGACCCCTGCTCTCGAGGGGGCCCCACACTGTGCTTATGGCGGGCACATGGATGGATAGGAGCATAGGAGTTGGCGGCGGTACCTATAGTGGGTACTGCGATCTGCGTTCCTCTGTGGGGGGATACGCCTTTTGGACGATGACGCTCGCCCCGGTCTGAAACCGAGTGGGGTAACTTTATTTGGGCCCCACGTACTTACCGCTTACCCATATGAACGGGTTCCAGCCTTCCTAGCTAGCGTGATGCCTGCACTGCGAGAAGATCAGGTGGATGGTGTACGGGAACGGGAGAGACCGTTTCCCCGAAGGACTATAGCCCCGACTGGCCCCCGAGGGAGAGTTCAACACAGCTTCCGAAGCATTGGATTGCGAGCCGATGGATCGAGACAGGAAGGGCAGGCGGGCATCGTTGCGGTTAGGGTCTGTGCTGTGGGTTGCGTCTCGAGTTGGCGACGGCCATCTCGTAGCCCGAGTGGGTCCAGTTGTACAAGCTCTGCAGAGTCTAGAATCTATACGTATAGCCGCGTCCTCGGTATGGACATTGCCCATTTTCCCTGTTACCTCTCATATTTTGGGATCTTCTACCTCCCCCTGATTTTAGCCAGTGACAGAGTGATTAAGGTTCGCAGCTACGGACGGGGAGAAGGAGAGTCTGCTCCCTCTTCTTTCAGGATCCGGCCGTAGTTGGTGAGGTGCGAGGGGAGGGAGCTCTCGCATCGACTTAGACGAGTGTGAAGAAGGTGATGTGATGTGAGGTGGGATTTGGGATGGTTTGTGGAGATGATACCTTGATTATTATTGCTGCTATCGCGTAGGAAACCTCTGCCTTTCCTTGAACTACTTTTATACCTTTAGAATATAGGCGACTTAAAGCTTGCATACAGATGGTGACGTGAACCTATCCCATTCCTTGGGGATAGTTTGTGAGCATGCAGGTTAGAACTGGATTACAAGTTGGATGCTTGAAGAAGGGTTGTGTGCTTCGCTCGAGTTGCCTGTGGTGTTGATCGAAGATGAAGACTTGAAGCATAGCTACCGCTACGCAGGATTTCCGCTTGTCGCTTAGCCCGACGGGCTTGTACTTTATTCGTATTTCCACAACGGTATGGATGTAAATCTCTTCTATGTAATCTAAATTCGTTGTATGGATATGATATTATGCTGAGATGAGTTCTGTACGTGATAGCTACTGATCCAGGGACTATCACAAGGGTACAGAGAGTCGGATTCTCGATTACGACAATCCGGGTCGTCACAGTTGGTATCAGAGCCATACTTGACCGTAGCACGCTACCCTAGACTAGTCGTTAGCTTTAGAACATTCTAAACGCTCTATTTTATATATGCCCCTTGATCTATTTTGCAAACTACCTCTCTTGTCTTGAAAATCTTCTATCTTACCTACGCCGGTGCAAATTCTCTTGTAAGTCGAACAAGTTAAGATATAAGTTGTTATGGATGGTTACAAGAAGATCATAACCCCTTAGAGTACAGACCACCCTATTTGGTTGAGCCACGAAGTAGTTTTTCGTTTAGTCTTCTCATTGATTGAGTGCATGGTTCTTAATGAATTTCTTGATTGTTATGGTTCTTCATCGTGAGTGCAGGATTTTATAGAATAGTGTTTTATACTTGCTCTAGGCTCTACCTTTAGTTTGTGTGCCCTCCCTCCTAGTTGAGACCTCCACTACGCCTTACATAGCAAATATGAGTGCTCAAGCCAGTCAACCATCCTCAACTCAAGTGATCAACAAAGAGAGGTACTTCATGTACAGTTGGCACCGAAGATCAAGATTTTTGGAATAAGGTTACCACGTGAGTATTGGAATAAGTTACCTAGCACGGAGTCGAGTGCCAAGATGTTGAGCTCTTCCATGACCTCAGTTGCAAGTGCCACGTGGTGAAAGCATAGAATTGGTTAAGAACAGTTGAGTACTCTAGATCATTCCATATAAAGGAGATCAGAGTAATTTGGAAGTCAATACTCAACTTTATGGACGAAGAAAAAGGTACTCCTATTGGATCGCTAATCCCTTAAGATTTCAACTAAGTACTGCCGCTTCCACACTACACCCTGACAATAACTAACCGAGTCACCAGAACCTGGATGAAGACATAGACTAGAGAGTCTCCGACAGATATACCACGAGTTGACCCCAGAAGTGATTCAAGAACCACACCTCAACCATGGTATTGGGATGTGGCGAAGAATTGCATATGTTTCAAGGACTTCAAGTTGATTGAAGAATACAAGAAGACTAATTACAAATGATCTCCCCATGGATTACCTCGTAAAATGTGGAGGGCCATACCTTAGAGTCGGCAATACCTCAACCTATAGGTATTGTTAAAATTTTTGGATATGGATTGGATGTCTAGACTCGATGGATACAAGATAAGCAACATAAGCAAGACCTAATATAAGAGATCATCCAAATGGATATTCAGAGAATTACTAGGTCCACAATGGAATTAAGATATGGAGATCCCTAACAACACAACATTGGAATAAATCCAATAGTAAAGACAGTTCTACCGGACATTTTCTATTGGACTAAGTTAATAGGAAACTTCAAGAACTACTGGACAAAAGATATTAGACCTAGTCAATGTAACCTTCCACGAGCACTACCAAGGATTACCGCTCACTTAGACAAGAGTTGAGCAAGATCAAGCATCGCTACCTGTCGAAGAGTTGAATGAACTACAGAAGAAGCCACCTTTCCGAGATAGCTACAAGACTAGGATGCCATCACTAGGAACAAGAAAATGGTATTTGTCAAGGACTGTGATCGACATCAAGGATCGGCAAATACCCGGTTATCCCCAAACAAGTGAGATTAACACTCTACGGGAGTTGGTTAAGATATGATGGTAATCACAAGTGAAAGCACCACCTATCCTGAGTCTGCTTAAGAGTATGAGCAAGATAAAAGTAACCCCTCTACAGACTGGATCACCATGAGTTGGAAGGAACCATGTAGTGCATTTGGAATCATAAGCTAAATGGATACATTGGATAACACAAGCACAATGATGATAGGTCTTTCCCAATGTGCTAAACCAACGAATGGACTATTTAAGTAAGCATGAAGTTGGTTATGGAATTATGGACTCGTGAGTAAGGTTCCAAGCAAAGGAACTAACCATAGAACTTATGTAACCTTAACGAAGCTTAGAAGACTCTATGAGAAGAAGATAGTGAATACCCGAAGTACCAGACCAAGACACGAATACGTGTATCCTATTTTGAGATTATTGAGAGAGTATAAAGAGAACCTACCTAACCCTCGAGATGGAGTTATCCAGAGCATGCCATGAAGATGTGGCAAAATTATCTCGTTGGAAATATCTAAGGGTATATATGGAATACGAGAATAATATATACCTTCAACATGTCTGAGACCAAGAAGATTGTTTTGGATCATATCTGAGGAACCCTAAAATGGTAAAAGGAAGAACCAAAGGACAAATGTAGACAAAGACAACCCATGAAGCCTAGCATTGCAGATTCAAACACCATATGGAACATGGATTGAATAAATACGCCAACGAAAGTAGAATGAAGCCACAATCCATAAAGAAGATCAGACATTCACCCAAGTAACACCGAAGGGATTAAGAATAAGAGGAAAAAGTTTTGGTGACTATTGGAAACGTTAAAGAGCATGTATAGTGCTTAAGATGGAAGTTGTTTAAGATGTAAAGCTAGAACTCGGACATACTATGATACTACTTGTTCACTAGACTTTTGGAACCAGCCTCAACCCGGAACAGGCTACCACCTTTGGATGAGAATTTAAGTCGAAAAAGGATTCAAGAGCCACCTTTGGATCGGAGGCTTTCGAACATTTGATGATTACCACCAAGGTTATCTACAGATAACTAACTGAGTGCATGGACTAAGAGACCATCGGTGATCGACTATAGCCTTTGGAAGATCAATCAAATTGAAGCTGAAGATATCAACAATGTGCAGATGAAAATACGAAGCGAAGGACCCTCACCACACCCGGTGCATCTTTAATCTTGAGGACGAGATTCTTGTGAGGGGGGGAGACTGTAACATCCCGCAAATTCGCAGTTTGTTACTTGTATGAAAAATCTGGATTTCAAAATTTTTTTGAGTGAACTATTGTGAGCCATGAAATAATTTGCAACTTAAGTTAATTGCTCTCTCTAAATTCCTAGTAATTAAATTGAGCATAAAATATTTTTCATGATCATGCATGTGTGATTTGGATTTTATCCGGAATTGTTAAATTCCATTTGGATTTGTTTGAATTTGTTGAGTGTGGTTTATATTTGAAATTCCATTTCAAATATAAACTAAAAGCGTAACTAACCCCTAACTATAATTTGGACCTTGCCCCGGAGACCAACCTACTAACTCGCTAAAGGCCCAAGTCGAAGCCTGCTAACTAAACCTACCCGACCTGTTGGCCTGCTAATCTGCTAACACCGTCGACCCCGCTAACTACCCGGACCTGTTTAATCCCAAGCCCTTTTGAAAATCATTACATGAGTTATGACTTTATTTGTCGACTCTTTGAATTAATCCTTTGCCGATGGATTCAATCTCGACAATAGTCTAATTCATTCATAATAGATTTTCACTGGCCTACTTTGATTTATGACATCATTTTTTTGGCTTCTCGAATTAATTCTTTGCTAATTAATTCGTACTCGAAAAATCAGTCTAAATCATTTGTACCAAGTTTTGGGCGAAATAAATTGCTACCAATTTATTTCGCGAGCTAATAATGTTTTGGCCCGAATCTCAACCTATCCAACGCCTTGCCCTAAACCTCTCTCTTTTCGTATCGCTAATCATGGTTCACTAGCCGGCCATCTGCTTTCCATTCACGTGAAAGCCCAGCCCGATCAACTCCTTTGCTTTGTCGTCAAGCCCAACCGGCCACCTCCTCACACGAGCCCAATCCAGCATCCGCTCGACCAAGCTAGCCCACGCTCCTTTCTTTTTCACCTGGTCTCAGCATCGCGCATTGGCCCAGTCCATCCACCGCTCATGCATGCCCTCCTCCTGTTTCTACCCGCTGACCGCCGGGACCCGCAACACTATTGCTGCGTCGTTCCCACGCTGCCGCCGCCGCTCTCTCTTCTCTCTCTGCCTCTCGCCTTTTTCCTTCGCAAGCAAGACGACAACCAGGCGACGCAGTACCTGGGATCCTATCTGCTGTCTCGCTGACCGGTGGGGACAGCAGCTGCTGCGTCGTCGCGTCGATCCCACGCAACAAGAACGCCCGCGCCTGCACTCTCTGTTCCTCTCTCTCTTTTCTTTCTTTTCCGCCAAGCCGAGCGCCCCACCATTGCCTGCGCTCGCATTTTCCCCTGCCACGCTTTCCAGCGCGGACACTGCACCTGACCACGCCGCTCTCCTGCCGCCTTTCCTCTCTCTCTGCTGCTCGCTGCCGCTCGACGACAACCAGGCGAAACTGCCCCATAGCTTCTCGCCGCGACTCGCGCTCGCCTGCTCCCTGTTGCTGCCTTGCGTTCCCTCTCTCTCAGACGCTGGCCGAAGGGCCCGCAGCCTGGCTGCGTCGCCCCAACGCGACCCCGCGTGCCCCTCTCGCCACCACACAGCGCTTGGATGCCGTCCACGTGCCCCGGCGTGGACGCCGAAAACCACCGGCCGTCCATCAGACGCAGCCTCTCACGAACCCTAGCTCCCTTGGCTATAAAACCACCCGGCCGCCTCTGCTCTTCCCAAGCCGCCGCCGCCTCTCTTTCTTCCTGTTCTTTCTTTCACCCGAAGCAAACAGCTCCACGGCCTTTCTCTCTGCTCCGTTCTTTCTCCACCAAGCTGCAGCGCCGCACACCACCAGAGAGAGGGGAGGATGAAACCAGAGGGAGGTGAAGAAGAAGGGGGAGAGTAGTGCCTACGCCGCCGACGCTGCAGCTGCTCCGCCGTCCGCGCCGCAAGCGCAAGAAGACGCCGGCACGTCGCTGCCGACGACGACCAAGACTACGCCAAGCCGGACTGCAAGGAAGGAGAAGCCAGCGCCGCCGGGCACGACGACGAGCCGAAGCGCCCCACGCCGCCGGAGTGCCGCTGCCATGGACGCCGACGTCGACGCCGATGCCGCCACCCTCGCCGCCGGGAACCTCTACGTCGAGCTGAACCGAGAGGAGGAGAGGAGCAGAGCTGCTCAAGGAAGCCGGCGGACCGGGAGGAGGAGCCGCGCCGCACCATGCCGGAGCCGTCGTCGACGCCGAACCACGAGCGGAAGCCGTCCTCCACACGTCGCCGCCGGAGTCGCTGAGCACGAGCAAGGAGACGCCCTGCTGAAGATGCCGAGACGAACCGCGAGCCCTGCTTTCCCTTCGTCACGCCGACGCAGCCTCGACCCGACACAGCCCCGCCGTCTCCCTGCGCCACCTCGCCGTCCACGAGCCCGACGGTGAGCACCCGCATCCCAGACCGTCTCCTTTTTGCCCCATTGTTACCGTGCCTGAGGAACGGCCTTCGTGCCATGCATGCCGTGGCCTTGGACCGCCGCGCCTCTGTCGTGAGCGCTGCTGGCACAAATCCGTGCCCGCGGACACGGCTAAGCCGTGACCCCGCGCGGCCTCACGTTTGTGCCCACGCCACTGCCACATGACCCCGATCTATCGTGCCCGAGCTTCCTGCGGGAGACGCCACCTCGACCTCAAGACGTTCGACGAAATGCTTGGTCGCCGATGAAGCTGCACCGGAGCAGGGAGGAAGACGATGCTGCTGCCGCCGCTCCGCTCTCCGCCGCCGCGCTTGTCACCGCCTCTGTCGTGCATGCCGCAGCCATGGCAACACCATGCTCTGCACGATGCCACAGTATGCCGCCTGTGTCGCCGCCGCGCGTGCTCAGGCACACGCCGCTGCAGCCCGTCACCCTGAAACCACCCTATAGTCCTCCCGGTAGCCATGCGCTAGCCTGCACAGCCGACGTCGCTAGTTTTTCCGGCCACCATGCACAGCTAAAGCCTTCAAGGCATTTTCTCGAGCACCTTGCGGACGTACCCTGGTTAAGCCATGGATCGGACCACACAGCCACACGCCACACCGGGATCTCGTGTGGCCGATGACATCAGCAATGATGTCACCGGGCCGCCGGCCCTTTTATAGTGAGCCCCTGCTATTTAGCAGATAGCCCCTTAGACTTCGGTGAAATCACGGGTAGATCCTCCCACCGTTGCCTTTTTTTACGAAACCCCTTGGACCGAGTCTTTAGCAGTTCGGCCCCTGCAGATTTACACCTAGGCCCTTGGTCTTTTTCAGTTTAACATTTCTGCCCTTCCACCTTGGCAGTTTTGCAGTAAGGCCCCTGGTTCTCTTCTTTTCCTTTTCGAAATTATTTTAAAATCTAGAAAAAGGATTTAAACTTAGAAAATTCATAATAAGTCGACCATAGCTCAGAAAAATATGAAACCAGTTTCTATATTTTTCTAAAATCACGACGAACACGATAGAATAGAGTTTGTTGTTATTTGGCTCTTTGGTTCTTATTTGGAGTTCATTGCTGGTAGTGGTCGTTATTTATTTATGTATCCGTATAATAGGATCCCCGGAGGACCCGGACTACTTCAACTACTTCGACTACTTCGACGACGTCGACTACGCTGAAGTGAAGAGACAAAGGACCATGCTCCAGGTTCACGCCCATTCTGACTCTTTGACCTATTAGGCATTGCTGAGTAGAATGCTAGCGCTTTGCTTATTATATGATGATGATGATTGAGCCATGCATAGCCTGTTTATTATCCTGATTCCTTGACTGCCTACTACACTTATATATGATTGCTAAGCTGCTGCTTGCATGTGTATGGGATATATGTGGATTAGGATTCTTGGCGTGTGTGGGGATAAAACCGGCAGGAGAAGGTGTTTTTGGGATACTTGGCGGGGGCGAGCATTTTATAACAACTCGATCTTTGATCGAGGTGCCGGGAGACCCCTGCTCTCGAGGGGGCCCCACACTGTGCTTATGGCGGGCACATGGATGGATAGGAGCATAGGAGTTGGCGGCGGTACCTATAGTGGGTACTGCGATCTGCGTTCCTCTGTGGGGGATACGCCTTTTGGACGATGACGCTCGCCCCGGTCTGAAACCGAGTGGGGTAACTTTATTTGGGCCCCACGTACTTACTGCTTACCCATATGAACGGGTTCTAGCCTTCCTAGCTAGCGCGATGCCTGCACTGCGAGAAGATCAGGCGGATGGTGTACGGGAACGGGAGAGACCGTTTCCCCGAAGGACTATAGCCCCGACTGGCCCCCGAGGGAGAGTTCAACACAGCTTCCGAAGCATTGGATTGCGAGCCGATGGATCGAGACAGGAAGGGCAGGCGGGCATCGTTGCGGTTAGGGTCTGTGCTGTGGGTTGCGTCTCGAGTTGGCGACGGCCATCTCGCAGCCCGAGTGGGTCCAGTTGTACAAGCTCTGCAGAGTCTAGAATCTATACGTATAGCCGCGTCCTCGGTATGGACATTGCCCATTTTCCCTGTTACCTCTCATATTTTGGGATCTTCTACCTCCCTCTGATTTTAGCCAGTGACAGAGTGATTAAGGTTCGCAGCTACGGACGGGGAGAAGGAGAGTCTGCTCCCTCTTCTTTCAGGATCCGGCCGTAGTTGGTGAGGTGCGAGGAGAGGGAGCTCTCGCATCGACTTAGACGAGTGTGAAGAAGGTGATGTGATGTGAGGTGGGATTTGGGATGGTTTGTGGAGATGATACCTTGATTATTATTGCTGCTATCGCATAGGAAACCTCTGCCTTTCCTTGAACTACTTTTATACCTTTAGAATATAGGCCACTTAAAACTTGCATACAGATGGTGACGTGAACCTATCCCATTCCTTGGGGATAGTTTGTGAGTATGCAGGTTAGAACTGGATTACAAGTTGGATGCTTTAAGAAGGGTTGTGTGCTTCGCTCGAGTTGCCTGTGGTGTTGATCGAAGATGAAGACTTGAAGCATAGCTACCGCTACGCAGGATTTCCGCTTGTCGCTTAGCCCGACGGGCTTGTACTTTATTCGTATTTCCACAACGGTATGGATGTAAATCTCTTCTATGTAATCTAAATTCGTTGTATGGATATGATATTATGCTGAGATGAGTTCTGTACGTGATAGCTACTGATCCAGGGACTATCACAAGGGTACAGAGAGTCGGATTCTCGATTACGACAATCCGGGTCGTCACACCTTCAATACACCAGCATCGTTCTGATCTTTTTTCAAGTGATAGAAAAAATGTTTCTAAGAATTTAGAAAAAATAATCATTTTATTTGGACAGAGTATGTGAATTCTATACATGTTCATGAACATAGTTTATATTAGGAATAAAAATATAAAATAACTACTTCGGCAAGAACTTAAAAAGATCTGGGGATGATCAATCCCACATCATCATGTGGATCCACGAGAATTATAATAAAAAAATTCAATAAATTGTTGTGCTGGAGAATTGAACCCATGATCCAACACTAACCAACAAACAGACCAAACCATTGTGCTACTATAGTAATTTTGATCAAGTTATGATTGCAATTATTTTTGTATTATTAACAATGCATGATTACCCAAAGATGCCAGTGCCACATCGGCCCGGCCGCCATCACCACATCACTGGCCGCCAACGCCACATCACCCGGCCGCCGGCGTGACGTGACCGGCCGCCAACGCCACACACTCGGCCGCCTGCGCCACATCACCCAGCGGCCATAGGTCATCATACTACAAGGTTTTTCACGTAATGCAACGGCCTACATTGGTTGCAATAGACGCAATGGTGCTAAACATGTAACTAAAACATAATGCAACACCTTGAAACAAATGATAAAGTGGTGTGGTGGTAGTTCAAGCTAGTTTGATGTGCTAGATCTCGGGTTCAATGCCCCTTTCTGCCACTTTTTTATTATTTTTTATATGTATAAAAAATGAGATACATGAACAATTCAATCATGTGACTCAAATTACATTCCAAAATATTTTTTCAACTTATATTTATATATTTTTTGGGGTCTATACCCTTGTCGTAAAAGTTTCAAATGATTTCACTAAAGAGGGACTATACATTGGTCACAATAAAAAGGTCTCACATAGTTTCATACAATGATAGCTAATTATTGATGTTCTCAACCTTTACAACATTATCAAACTCATATGGATCTCAAATTTGGACATAAACTTAAAACGAGGATGCCTTGCCGAACGCTTCAAAATGGTTACCGGATGCGTGTTCAGTCAAGGAAACATGTGGTATAGGGCACGTGAGGCCAAAAATGGGTCGTCATGGGGTTCACAGATAGAAAACGAGGATGCCTGGCCGAATGCTTGAAAATGGTCACCGGAAGCGCGTTCGGCCAATGAAACGTGTGGTAGAGGCCACATCTGACCGAATACGGCCGTTGGGGTCTAGGGACAGGATACGAGGATGCTTGGCCGAACCCTTCAAAATGGTCACCGAACGCACGTTCAGCCAAGGAAACGTGTGGTAGAGACCACGTGTGGCTGAAAAACGTCTGGTAGAGGTCGTCATACTACAAGGTTTTCACCTAATGCAACAACCTACATTCGTAGCAATAAGCCCTCATTGGTTGCAATAGACGCAATGGGGTCGTCATGGGGTTCATAGACAGAAAACGAGGATGCCTGGCTGAATGCTTGAAAATGGTCACCGGAAGCGCGTTCGGCCAAGGAAACGTGTGGTAGAGGCCACATGTGGCCGAATACGGGCTGTCGGGGTCCAGGGACGAAAAACGAGGATGGGTGGTCAAACCCTGAAAAATGGTCACCGACACACGTTCGGCTAAGGAAATGTGTGGTACAGCTCACATGTGGCCGAAAATGTGCGATAGAGGCCACGAGGATGACAACTAAAATTTTTCAAAAAAAAAATGTTGGGTCAAAGAATCGAACCCATGACCCAACGCTAACTAATGAACAGACCAAACCATTAAGCTACTAAAATAATTTTGACCAAGTTATGTCTACGATTATTTTTTACTATCAATAATATATGATTACACAAAGAATCCATGTCACCGGTCGCCAGCGCCACATCAGCTTGGCCGCCATCGCCACTTCACCTACTGCGAACGCCACATCACTCGGTCGCCAGCACGACGTGACCAGCTGTCATCGCCACAGTGCTTGATGGATTTGCATGGTGTAGCAGATGTGCAGATAGTATGAGTCACATGAGGATTCTGGATTCAATCCAATTTTACTCCATTTATGTTAGCTCGTTAGGTTTGTACGAGTTGACATGCTAAAAAATACTAGCAGTTCTTATTATTCTAAGTGACATAATTTGGCTTTGATCATGTCTGCTTTATTGCGATAATACGTCAACGATTATCTTGGATGTCTTTATCATTTGTAGAATTCTCTCATAAAATTTGTATGGGTCCCTTCTGTTATCTATAGTCCCACCAAGTCTCTGTTTGAGCGCTATAAATTAGACTTTTTATATTATTTTTATAACTTTTTATATTCTATAAATTATTAAACATTGCTGGTAAGTCTGGCTTGTCCACTTCCATGTGGGGCCATGTGAGGAACCTTCTCGCTGACATCTCAGCCCCACCCGTTCTCTCGTCTCCTCTCGTACTTCTCATCCTCCCGAGACCCACCCACCCCGCCGACGCCGCCGCTGGTGCCGCACCCCGCCGCCACCCCACCTCGCCCGCGCCGCTGGAGGAGCCCAGGCCCCGCCGCCGCCGAAACCGAAACCGAACTACAGCGAGGAGGCGGCCGCCGGAGGGGGGAGGAGGAGCCCCAAACCCTAGCGAGCGCAGGAGCTCTTCGACGCGGGGGGGGGGGGGGGGGGGGGGGGGGTGGTCCAAGGCCATCGAGGACGAGGACTTTCCGACGTCGTCACTGCCTCATCCGCGCGCTCGAGATCAGGTTAGGGTTTCGTTTTCCCCTATTTCGCCCCCATCCCCATGCCTCCTCCGACCTCGTTGCCTGAAGCGAATCCACGTGCCAGTCGATTTTGGGAGTAATTGATGGTTAGTACGGTACAATTGTGTCGGGATCTGCTTGGATTTTGCACGGGCGCTTGTGTAATTTGGGGATTCGGGTTCACTAGGGTTTATTGAGTTCTACAAGAAATTGCTAAGCGGGAGTGGTTGGCGTTTGTCAGAGATTAGTGGATTTGACTATGGCGTGTGTGCCCTGTGGTGGTTGGTAGCAATGCTTGGCCATTGTTTCTCATGATGGGTAAATTGTTTTCACCATTAGTTAAAGAGCAAATAGTTAAGAAAATAATTTTGATCACACTGGAAGTATTGAATTACAGATTTGTGTTGCACTTGCACTTGCACTTGTGCTGCACCATCAGCTACATTTGTGTTGCACTTGCACTCTATTCGTGCTGATTCTTGCCGATTGCACTTGCCTATTGCAGGGATTTGAGAAGGTGAGCTTATGACCGTGTTCACAGATAAGTCTCCCTTTCCTATTGATCCCTTTTTTCATCTATGCTAGAGTGCATATGTAGGCGTGTGATTGAATGCAGAAAATGTCGACATGTACTTGGAACTAAGATCCATTATATATGGATATACTCTTTACTACTAATTTCAAGCTACTAACCATAACTGCAATATCAATCTTATGGCTTTATTTATTCAGTTAAGGTCCTCATTTGTTGCACTTGTGTATTGGGTTACAAGAAATTTAGCTTTCCTCAAGTTTTCTAGACAGGATGCTTAAGTAAAAGAAATAAATTCTTTGATCATCTCCTGCATGCTTACATTGCCTATGTGTATTATTTCACATATCTAAGAAAATTTTTTAGTGACTTATCTTTTTTCTCTCTTTTTTCTGTCTCTGTAAACTAAAATTATTCTAGGCTTCTGTGCAAGCCGCCCGCGACGAAGAAGATGAGCGGCAGGCACCCCTGTTGTGCGCCTCCCCCGCGCCCCTGTGCGATTGGCGACGCCACATAGCTCGCCAACCAGCGCCCCCTACGGCCTCAGCAGCCGTCGAAATGGATGAGGCCCATAACCTGCTTGAAAAAATGCCCCAAGGTAAGGTGGTTACTGAATAGTTAGTATTTTCTGGGGTTAGCCAAGCAGCACTTGTCGAATAACCATGTTGTAATCATGTCTTCCTGTTCTTTATGTTCTTCGACCATCAGCTGGATCATGTCCTTTTTCTGTGTTGGTTCCTACAAGAGCAACAGAAGCTCAGATCCTTCTTGCAAGTGCTCCCTTCTATGGAACTGCAGAAGGCTATTGGATAAAGGTGGGAGATAATTTCATGTTATGGTAGCAGTCTTGCTTACATTCTCCATGATTGGCCAGTCAAAAGTGAAAACCCATTACACATCGCCTTTATCAAATTAAGTTTCATACTGTCTACTCCCTCCGTTCCAAAATAGATGTCATTCTCGCTTCCCGAGAAGTCAACATATTCAAAATACCGGCAATTATATATTAAAATATATAAATATTTATGCTAAGTAATTAGTATTATTGGAAAGATCTTTAAGTCTAGTTTTTTAACAAATTTATTTGGAGACGAAAATGTTGCACGCTTTTTCTACAAATCTAGTCAAAGTTGAGAAAGTTTGACCGGCACGCATCCCATAACGTCATCTATTTTGGAACGGAGGGAGTACTTAACTATTTTTATTTGGAGTATTTGTTAGCCAAAACTGAACTTGTAGGATCCTTCGATTTGTATGGACAAGGATCAAAGGAAAAAGGGATATGTTTTTCTTGCTTGTATGTACTTTAGAACTGCAAAATCAAGCTTTGTGTCAGTTTTTCGTTTCAAGAAAAGTTTTCTGTCAGCTTTTTTGAATCTACTACTATGGGAAAATTTAGAGAAAAGAACAAGATAATGCCAGAGGAGATAAAAGGCATAATAACATTCTATTTGTTCAGGGCTGATATTTACTCGACATACATCAGTTAACCTATAGCCAAATAACACTGCAATGATTTGTGACTTTCAGTAAAAAGGGGGCGTACCCAGTGCCGTAGGCTCCCGCACTATGCGGGGTCTGGGGGCAGGTTGTTTAGCACGCAGCCTTTCCCGCACATAAATGTGCAGAGGCTGGGGCTTGAACCCTGGACCTTCCGGTCACAGACGGTGAAGCTCTACCACTGCACCAAAGGCCGCCCTTTTGATTTGTGACTTTCAGTAATTACTTGATATATTATGCAGATTAAGATGCAGTCCGTACAAATGCAATTCCAATTTCTAGCATGTTTATCTAAATGGAGGCTGGAAGACTAACAAGCTGACCCTCCGTCTTCATGGTTAGTATCTCCTCACGACCAAGGCGAGTGTTGAACAATGGAATTTGCACGTACATATTCGGTAACAACTCCCACTACAATTGCCTTGTCGTTCTAAATTCAAACTAATTGTGTCAGTACTAGGAATTACGACTCCCATTGTTGTTTCACATGCAACCTATGATACTACCTGAGTACCTGGGCATATCTATGGCGGATTGGCAATCAAAGTTGTATTGTGCGAAGTCTTTCACATTTCTGACAAAATATACTTACCACATCATATACTTTTAGAACTCGGTATAGTTCCTTGAAAAAAAAAACAAGTACTGGACTCTCAGAAATCTGAAAGTTTTCGAGAGCAACAGTCAAAATGACAAGACAAAAGATTGCATATGTAAGCTGCATCGAATTTCTCATGAAGCTTGCAGATCATATTACAGGTATAGGAAGCCTCAATTTTGTCATGTGTCAACACACATCAACAAAGATTATTTATCCTCGTCATGTTCCTAGAGGTATTCTTCCTGCTGTAACTATCTTTTTCTGCTATTCCATTAGAACAAGTGTAGCGCCACATTGAACCTATTTTTCCAATGTCTCAACAGAGATCATTGCATTTTTTAATTCGAATGCTTTGCGCTAATACATGTTTGAACCTTCCTATTAAACCTGTAGGGTCAAATATTTCCACCTTTCTGTGGAGATTACCTCTTCTCTGTAGGTAAAGGTACATCATACCAAAATTAGAATTGCATTGTTTCCTATTGCATGTATATGTAACATATTATTTGAATTATTGATGTAACAGAATAAGAACTTTTTTTTACCATGTTGATACAATCAAGAGGCATTGCTTCCAAAGCAGATATGGGAAGAATGAAATTGGATACATTCTAAAATGACAAATTGTGCTTTCGATCTGCTATATGATACATTCTAAAATGACAAATTGCTCGTGGTTTTCTAGTAATAAACCTAAAGTCAACCTATTCATCTCCTATACTAAAGTTGTGAACCGGCTACCTATATTTATGTACTCTTAATTACCTATATTTATGTTAAGTTATCTATTTGTGCCTGATTGTGCTTAATGCTGCTGTAATTATGCTTGATTGATGCTTAACTATATTACTATGCTTCTTTTCATGCCTGGTTCTATCACGTATTCATACTTTAAAATACATCTCTTCGGCTATAAATCACACGCGCGCTCATGCGCGCGTCAATCACTAGTATGTACTAATTCAGATCAGTGTTGCATTGGATTATAGAAGGCACTATGATGTATGTATGAGCACTACAGATCTGGCTTCTGACTTCATTTTTTTCTTCAGAAAAATGTGGTGCTTAGCTTTGGCTCCAATTAATGGTGTCACTAAACCATTTTCCAGAAGCAGATGCTGTGCAATGCAAATAAGTCACTGTACTGTTTGTTCACTGCAGCCCACTGGTTGGTTATCATGAGCAGGTGCATTTGCTGGTGGAGGTGAATCCATCTAATGAGTGTTGCATTGCCTTTTTTACTCGTTACTGCATTTTGTCTTTGTGTGCTTAACCTGTCAATTGTTTCAATCCGTTAGTTCATTTGCATGCGCCTACCCTGCAAGTTGAAATAAAAAGTAGCCTTGTTAAGATATTATTAAAAATTGTTTATGGTTATGTTATATACTGCCAAAATTTTACAATTTAAATTTCAGGACAACAGGTTCATTGGATACACAAGTCCTGGGATCGTCAGTGTCAAGGGAATCTTTGCTGAACTTCTAGATCCTTTAGTTTATTAGCTTTATACGAAACATTTGTGTGTTGCAAATATTGTCGTTGAATTCTGTGCGTTTCTGCAGAATGTGATTGGATGGTTTCGTTAATGAAATATTGTTTCATGGGTGTAAATGGTTTCATATTGATCATGTATATATTATATTGCTGGCAAATAAAACATGGCAATAGATTTCAATTTTATGCAACCAAATATTAAACGTGGCAATAGGCACTTTACCATAAGACAACCAAACATTGAACGTGGCAACAGAGGCTTCATTCTATTGCAACCTAACATTATAGGGGTAACAATGATTTATTTTCGTGGCGATAAAGTATCCATTTGTACCAACAAACGAATCATCGATGCCATAGTGGTATCTATCTTTAGCAACCATACCTTCGTCGTGGCAATAGAGGTCTCCACCTATAGCAACCAGGCCTTCATCGTGGTAATAGAGGGGTTTACTTCTAGCAACCAACCATGCTTTGTGGCAATAAATGAACACCTATAGCAACCAAAACGATTTGGTGGCAATAGAGTGATGCACCTAAAGCAACCAAACATGTAATGTGGTAATAGGGTGGTCCATCTATAGCAACCAAAAGGGGATCATGGTAATAGAGGGTCGTACATATTGCCACGCTTATGATGTGTAGCGATAAGTTGTTTGCAACCCCTGCATTTCGTTGCTAATATACCTATTTGCCACGCTTTGGAATGTGGTAACAAGCACCTAGGGCAACGACCGATTCGTTGCAATATGTTTTATTACCACCAACAAAACGTTGCCTGAGCTCGCATTATTGCGTTGCAATAGGTTTTTCTTTGCAACGAAATAATCGACTTCGTGGTCCAAACTTTGGACTACCCTCGATATTGATACGAAATTTTTTTCATTGCAATTGTGCTTATTGCAATGTAGGCCGTTGCATTAGAGGGAAAACCTTGTAGTGTTGTATGTGATTTCTCATTCACTCAAGTCCATATTAGGTAACGCTTGCTTGGGATTCTGACGTTTTACCTTAGCTCTCTTAAGTCTTAGTGGTCGTCTTGAGGGTGATAGAAGGGATGTGGAGTCAAGTTGAGCGGGATCCGAACATTGTTGATCCAAGAGTGTGGCAGTTGCCAAAAGGTTGGGTAAACGGGCCTGGTCGGCTATAGAATTGGTTATTGCTTGAGAGAGGCTAGTAATCAAACTGGTTGAGGATAGCTCATGTTGATGATCTTGAATAACATTTTGCACTATCTGATTTAGCATCAAGCTTTGTCCTTCTATCAACCTGATTGTCATGGTAACTTGATCAGCTATTGACGATGAGCGGGTTGAGTCATTCCCATAAGGCTCGGGATTCTCCGGGTTTTCACCGGTGGAAGTCATCGTCCTGCAGTTATGATCTGATTAGCCTCACAACTATGATCCTAGATTGAGAACTAAAAAGAGTCGTAGGGGTGCAAAACAACAAGCGAGAGTTGCAACAAAAGGGGATTGGACCACGGTTTTGATTCTTGCCTTCCTTTTAGATACTTCGTCGGGTACATCTATGCGGGTTAAGATCATGTAGATACTTTCCTTCAACTTCCATATCTTCCTTTGGAATCAAGATTTCGCTTATCCAACAGAAAGGAAACAAGCAAGGGCGTGGGG
Organism: Urochloa ruziziensis; assembly: GCA_015476505.1. Classification (NCBI taxonomy): domain Eukaryota; kingdom Viridiplantae; phylum Streptophyta; class Magnoliopsida; order Poales; family Poaceae; genus Urochloa; species Urochloa ruziziensis. The sequence goes on along the minus strand of CM027125.1, from coordinate 9,494,811 downwards.
CTGAAGAGTCCTCGGGATGATTTGCTTCGGGTGCAAGAGGTCATACGTTCTACCAAAAGTCCTTGACCGTTCAGACATCAGCCGCGCCTCTAAAGGAAAACACTTAAACTAGTGCCTCGTGCTTTGTCTAGACGTGGAGTTGCCTTCATTTCTTCGTTCTTCCTCAAGGTGAACCGTTCTTGCTTGAGCGATCTGCTTAGGCTAAAACTCGGGTGGAACCTTTCACCATTCTTCATCGTTACTTTGTACTAAACTCAGTGTAACTTCCAAAGCTCGTAGGCAAAAGGATATTGGGCAAACCTACAGGTTGGTGGGATTCGCAGCGAGATCATACTAAGTTCCCTATCTCCAAGATAAAGAAGAAAGATTGAACTAGGTAGGCATAGGTGGATGAGACATGATGCCAAAAGTTTCACTCAAGTGAGAATCTGCAAGGTGAACGAGAAAAGCTCATGAGAGGTCGCAAGGAAACTTGAATGTAGAAGGTGATGATCATACGAGAGGATAGGTTTAAGTGAGATTTCTCATACCATCAAAGCTCAAGGTTGACCCCATGAACGAAGTACACGACACTGGTAGGAAAAAAACACGGTTAATTGCTTAATGCAATGATTTCGTAGGTGAACACTTGCATGACAAGAGAACAAGGAGATATGTCATGACTCGAGTTGCACATGCCAAGTTGGAAAGTGACAATGCACCAAGGAAGGGATGTAGTTGCCACGAGGCAAGGTACATGTGAATGATCCATGCATCTATGAGTTGGACATGTCATGATGCATTATGATGCCAGCTTGATGATGCACGTGATATGGTGCATTGGGGGATGGTGCAAATGATTCATGCCCATGATGAGGTGTATGTAGCATGATGCACATGCACATGAGGGGATGATGCACATGCTTGGATGCACGTTAGCATGCCTTACGTTGCACACTAAATGTGTCGTTGGTCAGAAGAGATCACCAGGACGAGGGCACATATTCGGGTCGCGGCATAGAGGTTCTGGTGAAGTTGCATTCATTTACCGAGATACCAGTGCGCTCTTAATAGGAAATTATGTGGCTGTTGCACACATAAAAACCCTAGGTTCCGTCATGGCACCATAGGTTAGGGAATACTTCTTCACGAGAGAAAAGTAGAGAGAGCAACCCGAGAATATCAAGGGAGACTGGTGAAGGAAGCCAGTGACAAGTCAGGTTACGCACGATGTCAGTATGCAACAGAACAAGAGGTGCAGTTATACCATGCAATGCGATGCTCATGCATGGTGATTCATGGGATGCAGACAATGAATGTTACCGCAATGCTTAGGTATGCTTGACTGATGCTTTTAGGACAACAAGGGCGAAACAAGGTTTATGTGTCAAAATCAAGAGATCAACCAATGTGGGAAGGCATCACATTGGAGATAAGACCAGGATTATCAAGGTATGTTTGGGAATCACTATGGAGCAACGGAAGAAGGATATCATTGCAAGAGAAGGTTCACTAGCCATAGTCAAAAGAATTAAGTACATCCAGTTGATCGAAGAGTGTAGATGTACTTGAGGATGTACGGCGAGGATTTATCTACATCACTCATGGCCGTTGAGTAAGGGGTCATCCGATGTTTAGAGGCTTGTCAAGGGAACTGCCAATGGCCACCTAGTTAGCTAGAGGGCATACGGTATAACGGGACGTCTATGGCCAACCATTCCAAAAGCTTTGGGAAGCAGCTTCACGTCTCGTGTCTCTTAAGTTAACGTACAAGAGAACTCAAACTTTGCTGGAAGAACTTGATCATGTGAGGTATCCTTTGTCGCAACCTTTTCGACTCAATCCAAAAGCATGGCCTTCGAAACTCAACTTCTTCCCACGGTTATTGCTTGGAATTAAATTGGGATCGGCGGGTTACTCCCATTATCCGCAATAGGATTTACTTATCCACCACATGATTTTTGAACTCGTTTACAAGGTAAACAAGGGAATCATGCGCAAAGGTAATAAGAAAAATCAATTTGCAGAAAGTTTTTGAACAACAAGGTTGTCGGGGAAGACATTTCATAACTCCTGGGTCGGTTATCCAAAAATTTCAACTTTTGGTCAGGAGCTAGGAAATTTAGTAAGCTCCAACCTTGGTATTCAGCTCAGGGTCAAATTCTAACTCGATCATGGTCGAAAAATTCCGTTTGTGTATCTCTGTCTATGCTGTTTTCGTTGTGGCCGCGGCTTACCATTTCGGCCATAACTCTTGCTATACTTATCCAATGGGGCTGAAATTTTGCGTGCATCTACCTTAGGGTATTCCCTACAACTTTGGTATTCATCATCCAACCCAGAAATAAAAGATGCATGCATTAAAAATTTAAACCAGATGCAGCTGCATAGTTTAGCTGTTACAACCATGCATAACGACAAACTTTAGAGTCAACTCTTTCCCTAAGTTATAACAGGCTTCCATGATACTCCAAAGTTTATTCAACTAAACTCAAGCTAGCCTATTACATCACTAACCGCCACTAAAATGGATGTAACGGCGGATCTTTATGTTGGAGTTTTCATGCCTAGAGACTGGTGTTCGCCTTAGGACTACTCAGATCTGGACTCTATCCCAAATCCATCCTGTATCTCCTCGGGTTCTTCTTCACCTTCGGGCTCAGGAAAGGCTGGCACATGCTGTTGGGCTGCCATTGCTTCCAATTGATTTTCTAGGTCCCACATGTGTAGCTCGGCCATTTGCAGCATATGGTTCTTTTGAGAAATTGTTTCATTCTTGATCCGTAGTTCATTGCGAAGCTCTCTAATTTTCTCCTTATCTTTCCGATTCTTTTTCTTGAGGACCTCGATCTGTGCCTGGGCTTCGGTTAAGTAGTGCTTGGTTGCTTCCAGGTCTCTAACTTGATGCCTGTAAATAGAATTCTCACCACAGACACCTTGGTAAATCTGGAGCATGCCAGCGGAGTATCAAACTGCGGCAGCTCTATTTGGGTCATGATAAAGCTTTGTTGAATCCAAGAAAAGAGGCAAACGCTCTACCCAAGGTCCGGTCGTTTGGTTCGTGAGGGGGAACACTTTGGCTGAGCTGAGAGCCACGGAGGTGGGATGCTTCTCACAAAAAGTAGTAAGAGCACGATGAACGGCCATCTGCCATGTGTCAGCCAATTGGGTGCCCTTGGTCTTAACTTCCCATGGTCCCCAATCAGATATGAGTGGAGAAGCCGAAACTTTTACTTTCATCTCACAACGTGGTATGCCTCCTGCTGCCATATATTCTCGTCCAATATATTCAGGATGCTTCTTTTATCCAAGTATTGCAGCACGCCCCACAAAAGAGAAGGAAACTCGTCTTCTTGGAGGCACTCTGAGTGGGTCCAACCTTCAGCATCCATGTAAATAGGCATGGGGGTTGGCTATCTGAAGAAAACCAACAAAAGAGGCTTGGTAAACAACAGTGCGGAAGGAACGAGGTTCTGGACAACTAAGAAGAACGGGTGTAGCTTTCAAACTACAAACTCAAAACCTTCCAAATTTTGCTAGACTATACCTTAGGTCACCAGCTAGAAGATTGGCATAGAAAAGTTGCGCTAGATCTGCCTCTAAGGTGGGTGAACAACTCAACTAATACCCTTTGGTTACCCAGATTTTTTAGCAAACAGCTAGCACTTGTTTTAAGCATAACTCAAGTTTTACTTATCCAAAAACCAAATTTTTACAGCAGCTAGTTTATTAAAAATTGAACAACTTTTATAAAAAGGGACCAGGCATACAAGGTGATTTAGCAGCCCAAAAAAAAATTCGGACCAGCAGATGTATGTATGTTGGACAGATTTGGTAAATTTTGTGAGAACCAAGATTTTTACTTCCTTTTTGCTCCACGTTATCTTAACAATTTCTTTAGAGTTGCTTAACATGATGCAAAAGAGCTAAAAACCGTCCTTACCAATACCAAGAAGCCTTGGTGTACGTAGTCAGTGCCGGTGGCAAGGCATAGAATACATCTCTCCTTATAATAACTAGTCGTTCACTAGCTATCCGTAGCTTAACGGACCGAGGTTAGTGTACCTGCAAGAAAACCAATGAACCTTCCGTGCCAGCACATCACAGAAGTGTCCCCATTCATTACCGTTCACTTCTAGAAACGGCATCAATGCGTTCAACACTGCACGGATAGTGCAACTAGTCTAGGTCAAATGCTCATTTTGAATAGAGCCGTACAACCCTTCGCATAACTCGTGATGCGGTATCATGCAGACGTATAATACACGTGGCAAACAACCAGAATGATAGGCTCATTGGAATTTGAACCATACCATCGAGACCTTGCGCACATATCAAAACATATGGGCGACTCTTACACAACCGTGATGATAGGTTCTCTGCAATGGAAATCCTATCACCTTTCGTGCACGCGGGGCACAGAAACCAACGCACGTATAAAACACGAGGGCAAGTGCATGGAAGTTAGTCAGATGTACCATAATTATCAAGCCATCTAAAACAACCCAAAAATTCCCTTTAGGGCTTCACGGTCTAGACTACTTTCTTAACGATCCAACGTTATTTTGTGAAGTGTCCCCACATAAGCAGAGACTAAATGTGATACAAATATCAGTCCCAGGAGGCTGATATACATTTATTCCACAGATGGTTCAGTCACCGTGCGACCTTAGAGGGTCACGACACTTGATACAAATTATAATAGTAACCAAAAGTACAACAATACATAACCAGAAAAGGACTAAAACTGGATCTAGCCCTATCTCGGTGAGGAATAACAGCGGAAGCATCTTGTAAGGGACCACACCACAGGCAACGTTCGGTGCAGACACGACCTCTACTCGAACTTCTCAGCGACAAAGTCTGGATCCTCCTCTGTTGCAACAAAATAGAGGGTGAGTACAAAAGTACTCAACAAGTCCAACACGTCCACGGAGGGGGATATAAAGAATATGCACAGAGTAATCCTAGGATACGGCTAAGGTGAAATTTGCGTAAAAGCTAGATTTTCACGTGCCAGGGTTCATTTTGAATAGGTTTTCAGAAAAGCAGTTTTAATATCAAGTGGGTTGATCCTCCACAAAGGATCCACATTTTATGCTACCGGACTCCCCGTCCGCCGTAGCTCACGGCACACCTGCCGGACACTTTCCAAAATCACTCACACCAAAAAGACCACCATTTCCCAACACTAGTTCCAGGCCCAAGCCGTGACTCATCCAATACCGTGGATACGGCTATTCGAATAGATTTTAACTCTGCAGAGGTTGTACACTTAACCCACCCCAACGGTTTCCGCAACACGAACACCGAAATGTCGGCGCGGACGTGCCAAAGCCATTACCACACCTTAGCTAAGCCGGACTAGCCAATATGGGAACAGCCAAGGGGTCCATGTCCTCTCAACGAGGCACGACCGGGACGTAACTCACATAGATCGTACTCCTGCTCCTTGCTCTCCCATTGCTCACAGCTCACCCATTGGCTAACAAACCAACTAGTGGGATTTATGCTAAGCCGTTGCCACATACAGCGGTAGGGCGGTAGCACTAAACTGGGCCAGGCTAGATGACAACCAACTCGGTCCTTAAAATAATGACAAGACGGATATCTCTCCATCCCGCTCAGCCACAAAGGCACGAGCTCACCTATTTGGTGCTTCACACAGAACACACCATCCGTCTCATCGGGTTCATCTTTCCTTTACTTTTTACCAAAAACCCACCCTTTGCATTTAAATACTCACACCATTCTTTATTTTAAAACACATGAGCATTATTAATATGGTAGTAGTGAGAGTAACAAAGCCTAAGCGTATCTAGCGACGGCTATCATCCAAATAGAGCAAGTCATATTTAATGATAACCTCGGTGGTCAAGGAATATTCATAGCAATCAAGGGTGGCTATCCAAACTGGTTTTGCAGTAAAACAATGCAGTTTTATAAAACAGGCTGATAGTTTGTATTTGTGAAAAATATAGGATAAATATGCATCAAAGGATGGGATTGAACTTGCCGTCTTCGAAGTCGTCCAGAAGTGCCTGCTCGCGGTACGGGTCCTCGGTCTCCGGCTCGCGGTACTCGCCTGCATATTCCGGCTCGCGGTACGGTCCTCCGAACTCCTCGGCGGGCTGCTCCTCGGTCACTCCGTGATCTACGGCGCACACAAGCAAACACACAACAATCAAACAAGCACACAAAAATAAATGAGCTCAATTGGAGACAAGAATGATAGAAATAAATAAAGTATGATTTTAGTGGAATTTAGGAAAAAGAATGGATGGAATCAGAGTTTAGACAGAGGGGGTTTGGCTATGTAAAGATCGATTGCTAATTAAGTTCTGAAATTGAATTAGCATAATGGGTAAGTGTCTCACGGGCTCCTTTCCTGTGATTGGGTTGGAGAAGTGTTTGGGCCTTGCGATTATCACTTAGGCTCACGGGATTTTGTTGGGCTGGTGGGGAAAATAGACAACAGAGACAGACGGAGGGACAGAGACAGACACGGCCAACAGAGGCGCTCGTGTTCCTCTGTCTCGCTCGCCATGGGAGGCTGCAGGTGCTCCTGGAGCTTTACCGGGCGATGATTCCGGCTGCCGTTTCCAAATCCAAGGGCATGGGGAGAGAGAGGAAGATGAGGGGAGGCTCACCTCGAGCGGGGGCAGCGTGGAGAGGGAGATCGACGAGGGGCGAGTTTGTGTGTGGAGGGGCAAAGGGGGAAAATAGAGAGAGGAGACGGGCAGCGGAGCGGCGCGGCTCGGCGAGCTGGTGGTGGTGATGGGGAGCAGCTGGAAGTCACCCATTTATAGGTAGAGGAGGAGGAAGTTGGCCGGCCCTCAGCAGCTCGTCATCAATGGAGGCGCTGTGGCCGGGAGTCGGCTTGCGAGTCGGCGGCTTGCGACGACGGTGGCGCTGACCGCTGAGGCGACGGCTCCTGCAGGCGGAGTGAAGGTGTGGCAGAGGTGGGCGGTGGTGCTTAGCGGTGGGTCGCCGGTTTCCACGGCAGAATGATGCGCGCGAGCGACGAGGCGGAGCTAGTGGGCACGGCGGCGCAGCAAGGCGGGTCCGTGGCTTTGGGCGGCACGGCAAGGTGTCGAGCGGCAGCGAGCCATTGTGCCACGGGGCCGGGCTTGGCTGCTTGCACGCGGCGGCAAGGCTTGCGAGCGAAGCTCTGGCTGGTGGCGTCTGTGTGCGTGCGAGCCGCACAACAGTGATGTACTGCTGCAGCAGCGTAGATGGCGGCTTTGCTTACGGTGCACAGGAACAAGATGGACGATGCAGTGCTGTGTGTATGCTGAAGCTTTGGGAAGACAGTAATGGAGATGAGGGGCTTGCACATGGCTCTTGTGTTGTTCGTGCTGTGCATGGAGACTAATGATAATTGCTTGCCGTGTACAGGCTCAAGCTGGAAGACGGTAGAAACAGAGGTAGTCTGGAGGTGTGCGGTGTTGTGTGTCGTGCGAGCTGTATACAAGCAAGAGGAGGATAGGAAGGCAGAGATAGGAAGCATGCCTGCATGCGTGAGTGTGAAGATAACTAGAAGTAAGCACAAAGATTAGAGGGTGGAGGGATGTACTGATGCCAAGACAGATAAATTAAAAAGAGATTGGGCACCAGATAGACTTTTAGATGATGAAAAGGGGATTGAGCTCAAGAATTATTGGCAAAGCTTTGAAAAAGATTTTTAACGCGTGATTTAATTGGATGAATTTTTGGGATGTTACAAACCTACCTCACTTAAAATGAATCTCGTCCTCGAGATTCGACTGAGTCCTTGAAGAGATGGGGGAATTCTTTCTTCAACGCGTCTTCGCGTTCCCACGTGGCTTCTTTCTCGCCATGTCTGCTCCACTGAACTCGGCACATCCATACCGTGGAATTCCTCGTTTGTTTAGTGACAGTGTCTAAGATTTTGACGGGTACTTCCTGGTATCTGAGGTCCTTTTGCAAATCTATTGTTTCCACTGGTATATGTTCTTCCTCGGGTATTCTCAAACATTTTTGAGCTGGGAAACATGAAACACTGGATGGATATCTGACAATTTATTGGGGAGTTGAATACGGTATGCTACGGCTCCAACTCTTTTAAGCACCTGGTGTGGTCCAATGTATCGTGGGGCTAACTTTCCCTGGATTTGGAACCTGCGAGTCCCTCTAATCGGGGAAACCTTTAGGTAAACATAATCTCCCACTTCAAAACTTAATTCCCTTCTGTGCTTGTCTGAGTAACTCTTCTGACGGGACTGAGCAGCCTTTAGCTTCTCTCTGATCTCGGCTACCTTATCTTCTGCTTCTTTTATAAAGTCTGGTCCGACCAAGGTACGCTCCCCTACTTCTGACCACATCAAAGGGGTTCTACACTTCCTTCCATAGAGAGCTTCAAACGGTGACATGCCTAAGCTGGCTTGATAACTGTTGTTGCAAGAGAATTCTGCATAGGGCAAACTTCGTTCCCAATCCTTTCCATAGGTCAGGGCACAAGCTCTTAACATATCCTCCATAATCTGGTTTACTCTTTCCGTCTGGCCATTTGTCTGTGGGTGATAAGCTGAGCTAAAATCTAACTTGGTTCCCATGGCTTTATGTAAACTTTTCCAAAACTTGAAAGTGAATTGAGTCCCTCTGTTTGAGACAATTCTACTCGGTACTCCGTGTAGCTTTACTATGTTCTCCACATAGAGATTCGCTAACTTTTTGCCTCCATAGTTGGTCTGTACGGTTAAATAGTGAGCAACTTTAGTGAGTCGATCCACTATCACCCATATAGAGTCATTTCCCCTTTGGATCTTGGGCAAACCAACCACAAAATCCATACCAATGTCATCCCACTTCCAAACCGGGATAGGCAAGGGTTGCAATAAGCCTGCTGGTTTCTGGTGCTCGGCTTTGACTCGCTGGCAAATGTCGCATTGGGTGACGAACTGGGCGATCTCTGCCTTCATCCCATTCCACCGGTATTTCTATTTCAAATCCATATACATTTTGGTGGCTCCAGGGTGAATAGAGTAAGGTGAGTTGTGGGCTTCATTCATGATGATCCGCCGGAAATTCCCTTGCTTGGGCACACAAATTCTATCCTTGTACCATAGGGTTCCCTTCACATCCACTCTAAAATCTGCGGCCTTATTTTCTCCTGTGTGGTTGCGAATTTTTACCAGGTCTGGGTTCGAACCTTGGGCCTTTCTGATGTCTTCCTCTAAGGTGGGCTAGACAGTTAGTGAAGGACTGAAACGGCGACCAGAGAGGGGGGGAGTGAATGGGAGCCGATAAAATTTCTTTTCTAAATCCGGCTTTTCCCAAATCAACTCCAAGCCAACCAAATGATCTAGCCAAGATCACATAGCTACTGAGAAGCTACTGACCCTAGGAACTAGATCAAAGCAGCAGAAAAAGAATCGAACAAATTGAGCACAAGACGCGGCCTCAACAGGAAGAGTTCAGCGAAAATTGCACGGGTCGTTTGATCCGACCGCACATGAAAAGCACCGGTCGGATTGATCGCCTATGCTCCGACCGTGACTGAGGGAAAACACCAGGTCAAATCAGTGAAAATTACATGGGTCGATTGATCCGATCGGTCATGTAAAGGGTCGATCGGATTGATCGCATATGCTCCGACCGTTGTTGAAAGAAAACAACCGGTCGATTGATCCGACCTGTACAAGAGCCACCGATCGGATCAATAGGTCAACAGTCGAGTCACTGAACTCACTTTTCTCTCAAAGCGATCGGATGATCCGACCTGTACAAGAGCCACCGATTGGATCAATAGGTCAACAGTCGAGGCACTGAACTCACTTTTCTCTCAAAGCGATCGGATGATCCGACCAAGAGTCGATTGGAGCATTCAATCAAAATATCGACCTTCTACCAGAGAGTTTGCAAGGCTGCGAGGCAAGCGGTCGATTGATCCGACCGAGCCAGGAACCACAAATCGGATCGATAGATCGACACAGAGAAAACTGTCAACTTGAGACTGCAGGGCTGCGAACTCCTAGTGGTCGATTGATCCGACCGAGCCAGGAAGAAGCGATCGGATCGACAGATCAACACAGAGGAAACTTTCAACTCGTGATTGCAGGGCTGCGAACTCCTAGCGGTCGATTGATCCGACCAAGCCAAGGATAACCGATCGGATCAATAGATCGACGCAGTGAAAAGGTCAACTCGAGAATGGATCTCACAAACGACTTGGAGTCTTGAGACAAGATTTTGGGTAGATGATATACAGCTCAAGGAGAGGCTATGCCCCAAAGATTTTGGCCTCAAACCTCCTAGAACTCCTGGAATCACAGATCTCGTGAAGAACACCAAGAACTCGAGTTCATCCCAAAAACTTCAAATCCAAAGTGATTCTCGGCGTTTGGGGGCAAGAGATCACCAGCAAAAGAGGCACAAGGCACTCATACGTGAATCCCCCATAGAAATCCGAGAGAAAAACGCCCAAGGAGTTAAAGAACGAAAATCACCCAAAAATAGCTTCGAAAATACCTCCGAAAATAAGGAAAAGAAAAAGAGCTCGTGGATTCAAATCATGGCACAAAGATGAGCAGCACAAACTCAATCAACCAACCATGAATTCACCTATACAAACTACGAATGATTCGAAATAGTTTTAGGTGGAAGGGATGAAAGGGAAATACAAGTCCAAAGGAAAACTAGAGAGATAACTAGAGAGGATGCAAAGAGATAGCAGCCACCAACCCCTAGGGGGTCTATTATATAGTCCAAGTGGTGGTGCTCTAAAGACTAAACTACCCCTAAGAGATACATACCCCTCAGGGGAAAATTTGACATTTGGTTTCAGATATTTTCCGGCTGGGACACCTTCCACCGCAAGCTAGCTTCCCTCCGACGCAAGCCTTGCGGTCACGCTGCGTGTCCTCCGGATCGAAGCTCCTCGACGCCGAACTTGGGCCTGGCTGGTCACCTCGGCCCAGCTGCCCAAACTTTGCCTCGTCGAGTCCTCAGCCTTGGTTTTGAGGCCCAAACCAAGGGAAACCGTCCACCGATGATTTTGTGGCCAAATCACCAAACCCCGCGTGCAAGCTTCGGTTGTGAGCCGCTACCTTGCACCGGCTTCTCGTCCGCGTATGAGCTTCGGTTGTGAGCCGCTACCTCACACCGGAACCACGTCCCCTCTCCCGTTCTTGCACCATGTGAACCGCACTTGATCCATCTGGCCACCGGGTCCCTCGAACCAAGCCTACTTGTCTCTCCGCTCCTCGAAGGCCGCCATGGCTAAGACCTTTCGTGCCTGTTCTTCACCTGCACCAATGCAATCAAGCCGCATTCTACACCTGCAATACTTGAGCCAAGGGAAACGTCAATCCACACCACATTGTCAATCACTCATCACACCAGGAAGCGACCATCCACCGGTCCTCGGACACACCGTGTCCTCAATCTCCCCCTTGATGAGTGCATTGACAACACACACATAGTAACCATAGAGATTAAAAGAAAAAGAAAAGAAATCGAAAACAAGACTCAAGCAAGTGAGTAAAAGCAAGAGCAAGCCAAGAACAAAGTCAGTTCGCAAGAGAAAGCTCCAGAAATGCCGACCCTTCAAGAAGAAGCGAAAGGGCTCAACACCATCGGCAAAAGAGCAAAATCACAAAGCACAAATCACAAATCACAATCTCCAATTCACTTTTCAGAATACTCATAGCACTCCCCCTGCAAAGATGCAACTCCCCCTGAACAAGTGAACTTGTGCGTGCGAAAAACACTCGAAAATGCTCAAAAACTTTCTCCCAAATTTAGCAACTTCTCCCCCTTATAAAATGCTCCAGAAATTCTCCCCCTTGTTGACAATGCACAAATCAAGGAAAAATATACAAAATGCAACTACAAGCTTCTCAAATGTACAATGAGCAATACAAAATGCTACAAGTTAGAGAAGCGGCAAACAAGATAGTTCATCGTGTGACACAGGCATTGCCATCAAGTAGGTAAAGACATATAGTCAATTGACAAAGCCATGATCAATTTGTGTAGTTTTATCAAAAATGTCACCACATGAGCAAAGTCCTAACCATGGATTGTTCAAGCAAAAATGAACTTCATCTCACCAAAAACATGAAAGGACAAGTATTCTTGACAAAAGATCATCATAAACGCCCAAGTTCTATCTCATGTCATGTCAAAGCACGGAGCCATGTGTTCACTTCTCATGGGATACTTCTCCGGCAAACAACATGCAACCGCTTAGCACCCATGTGTGCAAGTGTGTGCAATGGTGAAAGCATAGAGACAGGAGCATAATTTTCAGCAAGTATATCTTTTTCTCATCTTTCTTCTTTCATGCATAGACATCTCATTTTTCAAGTTTTTTTTTCAAATTAAGCATGGTACATGAAATGTCTTTGCAACAAAAAGAAGCTTATGCTCCTCCACAAGATAAAGCATGGCCTAAACATTTACAATGACAAAGGTCTTTGACCCAATTATAAAGAATATCATATCCTAGCATTATCTTAAGCAAGATATAGCCATTTCGGCTCAAACAAGACATGCAAAGACATTTACTCATGGGTGAAAGAGCTTAAGTTCAGTTTGTCATTTTAATTCAAAAAGGAGACTATCTCAATAGAATATATATCAAAACCATCAAGAGCATAGCCATCCATAAAATCAATCCCTAGCCAGCCTGCCTAAACTGTAAAATGTAGCAAATTGTAGTAATCACTGCATATAGGAGAAGCTCATCCTAAGATATGAAACAAATGCAGCATGATATGTCACAAGATGCAAAGATGAAAACTATACACCAAGATACAAAATATGAAATCAACATACAAAAATGCAAAAGTGTACAATGGATATACTCACAATACATAGTGTACAAGGGCCTCATTGGGGCCATCCAAAAAGGTGTGGAGAACCATCAAACCTTGATCAGGCAAAAAGACCAAGAGTCACCAAGCTCATGTTCTCCATACCTCCCACCTGCACAATCAAAAGCGAGAACGAGAACGAGCGAATGACTCAACACTGGGGTTAGCACAGAAGGAGTTAAACCAGTGTCGGGCCACCTGCTCAAAAGAGGGGTTAGCAAAATCAACGTCACTACGTGGAACCCTCTCGTTTCTCACCATCAGACCTCTAGCACCACGCGGGGGAAAACGTGGCCTAGACTCTCTCCTAGCCTCAAAGCTACGGTCAAACCTCCCTGAACCAAACTGACCACGAACCGGAGGCCGCCTAGCAAACTCACGACTAGCTGGAACACCACGACTACCAAACGAAGGAACTGTACGCACAAAAGCCTCTCTCCTAGGCAAGGGTGAACGAGACACAGGCACACTACGAGAAGAGTAGTACCTGTCCCTGTTACCCATCTCCTTCTCTCGTCTCACCTCCCTCTTCTTCCTCCAGCAAAACTCTTCTTAGTGACCATCCCTTCCACATTGTTCACAATGAAAGCAGACTGGTTTTGGCTTTGGGGTTTCTCTCGGCTGGTAAACCCAACTCCTCACAAAGGTCACTCTCCTCTGGAAGTTGTTTGTCTTTGGTGGAAACTTGGGAGGATCTAGAGTGGTGTCAAGCTTGTTCAGCAGGTGGTTGAGTTTAGGTGAGAAGCTGTTCTTTGGTGGAGTTTTCTCTGGTGGTGTTGGGGTGTTTGTGGTGGAACTGGTTTGCTCTCTCTCTTTCTCACCACTACACTCACCAGCTTTCTCAGAATCCAGACCACGACCATCAGCTCTCTTGAACCCAGCAATCAACATCTTAAGCTGTGGCTCGCGACCCGACAACCAACCCAAACATTGTCGCAACTCATCATTCTCATCTTGCAAACGATCAATACATTGTTCTAGCTCAACATTCTTCAAAGTGACAACATCACAAGGAGAACAAGAATTTGCAATAGGAGATTTCAATTGAGCTTCAAGCGAACTAATCATGGTATGAGATTCAAGCAACTGAGCATGTAAAGCAGGACAAGAAGTACAAGCACCTAGCAAAGAAGATCTAGACTTCAACTCAGCAAGCTCAACCCTAGCATCTTCTAGATCATCTAAGCATGTCATGTGTTTCTCCTTAAGAGCTACCAGATCAGCTAGATGCACATCACAAAACGAGCATTCAATTTCAACAGATACAAGAGGAGTATCTTTCAGCACACCAATCTTAGACTCAAGCTCAGTTATTCTCTTTCTAGACTCACCAAGCAAAGACTCAAAATCCATCGCCTTCTTTCCAGTCTCAGAAAGTAAGGCCTCAAGCTCAGCTATTCTTTCCTTGGACTCTCCTAGCAAAGACCTAAACTCTCTATTCTCCTTGTTCATCTTTCTAAGCACATCATCACGGTTATCGACCAACTGCTCTAGCCTAGCAATCTCCTTACGCAAAGAGGCAGGTTCGGTTGATACCTCATCCTTGGAGTCAGAGTCGGAGTCGGAGTCGGAGATGTTCTTGTTGTTCGAGTCATGCACCATGGTGCAAAAGTTCATAGCGACGCCAGAAAGCCCGTTGAAGTTGCGGTTCCTGTGCTTCTTCTCCTTGCGGTGGCCGCGGTCTTCATCCTCGCTGCTCGAGTTCGATGAGGTGTCGATGTTCTCCTCCTTAATCTTGTGCTTGGAGTGGTGCTCGTCCTTGGAGCGGTGCTTGTGCTCGTCTCGCGGGCGGTGCTTGTGCTTCTTGATTTCCTCCGGGCACTCGGCGATGAAGTGGCCCTTCTTGCCGCATCTGTAGCACGTACTCCCGGCGCGCCTGGAACCCTAGCGGTTCTGGTACATGCGCTCGAACCTCCTTGTGAGCAACGCGAGATCCTCCTCGCTCAGCACCTCATACTCCTCATTTGGAAGAGACACAAGAGAAGACAAAGCAAAGTGTCTGGGAGTGTTAGCATGTCCATCACCAAAACCACCGACTAGAGCCAGACTATGGGGATCAGTCAGACTCTTAGCCTTGGCAAGCAACTGTCTATCAACCTCAGAAGACTTCAACTTCGAGAAAAGCTCATCAACAGACAAAGTTTCATAGTTAGCCGACTCCACGATCGCCTCAACCTTGGCACCCCACACGGATCTATCAAGTGCTTGCAAGAGCTTGATAGCTTTGTCATGATCCGAGTATGGGATTACGGTAATGTTGGCTTTCATGTTGTTGACTATGGAAGTGAAGCGCTGAAACAAAGCATCAACAGACTCTCCAGGCAAGTGAGCAAAATTCTCATACTCTCTACGATACATCGAGAAAAGCCTAGCCTTCACATGGCTATCACCACCGTGGGCTACCTTGAGCTTCTGCCAGATCTGGCTAGCTAGGTCCTCGCCCATAACACGCTGAAACTCCTCGGTCGACAAAGCACGAAACAAGTAGTCGACAGCTCTAGTGTTTGCCTCAACCTTATCTTTCGCATCCTGGGCATCTAAGTTGGTGGGATTGACATAGTGTTCATCTTTGGTCGCATCCCACAACAGCTTTCCTTTGCCTCGCAAGAAAGCGCCCATACGCGCGACCCAATTCGGATAGTTCTTCCCATCGAAGTGCGGAATCCCGGAACCCTGATCTTGGTACGCGATCTTTGGATCTTAGACTGGTTAGAGTCGCAAAGACCCGTAACTGGCTCTGATACCAATTGAAGGACCGAAACGGCGACCAAAGAGGGGGGAGTGAATGGGAGCCGATAAAATTTCTTTCCCAAATCCGGCTTTTCCCAAATCAACTCCAAGACAACCAAACGATCTAGCAAAGATCACGTAGCTACTGAGAAGCTACTGACCCTAGGAACTAGATCAAAGCAGCGGAAAAAGAATCTAACAAATCGAGCACAAGACGCGGCCTCAACAGGAAGCGTTCAGCGAAAATTGCACGGGTCGTTTGATCCGACCGCACATGAAAAGCACCGATCGGATTGATCGCCTATGCTCCGGTCGTGACTGAGGGAAAACACTAGGTCAAATCAGTGAAAATTACACGGGTCGATTGATCCGATCGGTCATGGAAAGGGTCGATCGGATTGATCGCATATGCTCCGACCGTTGTTGAAAGAAAACAACCGGTCGATTGATCCGACCTGTACAAGAGCCACCGATCGGATCAATAGGTCAACAGTCGAGTCACTGAACTCACTTTTCTCTCAAAGCAATCGGATGATCCGACCTATACAAGAGCCACCGATCGGATCAATAGGTCAACAGTCGAGGCGCTGAACTCGCTTTTCTCTCAAAGCGATCGGATGATCCGACCAAGAGTCGATCGGAGCATTCAATCGAAATATCGACCTTCTACCAGAGTGTTTGCAAGGCTAACCGATTGGTCCGACCAAGCCAAGGATAACCGATCGGATCAATAGATCGACGCAGTGAAAAGGTCAACTCGAGAATTGATCTCACAAACGACTTAGAGTTTTGAGACAAGATTTTGGGTAGATGATATACACCTCAAGGAGAGGCTATGCCCCAAAGATCTTGGCCTCAAACCTCCTAGAACTCCTGGAATCACAGATCTCATGAAGAACACCAAGAACTCGAGTTCATCCCAAAAACTTCAAATCCAAAGCGATTCTCAGCGTTTGGGGGCAAGAGATCACCAGCAAAAGAGGCACAAGGCACTCATACATGAATCCCCCAAAGAAATCCGAGAGAAAAACACCCAAGGAAGTGAAGAACGAAAATCACCCAAAAATAGCTCCGAAAATAAGGAAAAGTAAAAGAGCTCGTGGATTCAAATCATGGCACAAAGATGAGCAGCACAAACTCAATCAACCAACCATGAATTCACCTATACAATCTACGAATGATTCGAAATAGTTTTAGGTGGAAGGGATGAAAGGGAAATACAAGTCCAAAGGAAAACCAGAGAGATAACTAGAGAGGATGCAAAGAGATAGCAGCCACCAACCCCTAGGGGGTCTATTATATAGTCCAAGTGGTGGTGCCCTCAAGACTAAACAACCCCTAAGAGATACATACCCCTCAGGGGCAAATTTGACATTTGGTTTTAGATATTTTCTGGCTGGGACACCTTCCACCGCAAGCTAGCTTCCCTCCGATGCAAGCCTTGCGGTCACGCCGTGTGTCCTCCGGATCGAAGCTCCTCGACGCCGAACTTGGGCCTGGCTGGTCACCTCGGCCCAGCTGCCCGAACTTCGCCTCGTTGAGTCCTCGGCCTTGGTTTTGAGGCCCAAACCAAGGGAAACCGTCCACCGATGATTTTGTGGCCAAATCATCAAACCCCGCGTGCAAGCTTCGGTTGTGAGCCGCTACCTTGCACTGGCTTCTCGTCCGCGTATGAGCTTCGGTTGTGAGCCGCTACCTCGCACCGGAACCACGTCCCCTCGCCCATTCTTGCACCATGTGAACCGCACTTGATCCATCTGGCCACCGGGTCCCTCGAACCAAGCCTACTTGTCTCTCCGCTCCTCGGAGGCCGCCATGGCTAAGACGTTTCGCGCCTGTTCTTGACCTGCACCAATGCAATCAAGCCGCATTCTACACCTGCAATACTTGAGCCAAGGGAAACGTCAATCCACACAACATTGTCAATCACTCATCATACCAGGAAGCGACCATCCACCGGTCCTCGGACACACCGGGTCCTCAGTTAGCTGCGAGCGAGCTTTAGAGGATACAATGTGCACATTGAGTCGTGCCATTTCTTCTTGTAGATGAACATTCTTGGATGCATAAGATTTTCTGCTTAGGGCATCTGCCACCACATTAGTCTTGCCGGGGTGGTAATGAATTTCCAAATTGTAATCCTTGATAAGTTCTAACCATCTTCTCTGCCTTAAATTCAGATCGGGCTGGGTGAATATATACTTCAGGCTCTTGTGATCCGTGTAGATCTCACACTTATTTCCAATTAAGTAGTGTCTCCAAATCTTCAGAGCATGCACTACAGCTGCTAACTCCAAGTCATGGGTGGGGTAATTCTGCTCATGCGGTCTAAGCTGTCGGGAGGCATATGCTACTACCTTCCCATCTTGCATAAGTACACATCCTAACCCATTTCGGGAAGCATCACAATATATGACAAAGTCCCGCTGAATGTCTGGTAGAGTCAATATCGGGGCTGAGGTTAATCTCTTCTTTAGTTTTTGGAAGCTTCTTTCACATGACTCGGTCCAGGTGAACTTCTTTTCTTTCTTGAGTAACTTGGTCATGGGCCTTGCTATCTTGGAAAATCCTTCAATAAACCTCCGATAATATCCGGCTAATCCCAGAAAACTTCTTATCTCACTCACATTAGTGGGTTGTTGCCAGTTTGAAACTGCTTCTACTTTCTCAGGATCAACAGCTACTCCTTCTGCTGTTAGTATGTGGCCAAGAAAGGCTACCTTCTCAAGCCAAAATTCACATTTGCTAAACTTGGCATATAGCTTGTGTACTCTCAGCTTTTCTAAGATCACTCTTAGGTGATGCTCGTGCTCTTGGGCACTCTTGGAATAGATGAGTATGTCATCAATAAAAACGACAACAAACTTATCTAATTCTTCCATAAACACTTTGTTCATGAAGTATGCTGAGGCATTAGTCAGTCCAAAAGACATCACTGTAAACTCGTATTGCCCGTATCTTGTCACAAATGCCGTCTTGGGGGTGTCGCTTTCTCTGATCTTGAGCTGATAATGTCCTAATCTTAAATCAATCTTGGAGAAATACTTGGCTCCTTCAACTGATCAAAGAGGTTATCTATTCTGGGCAATGGATACTTGTTTTTAATGGTAACCTCATTTAAGGACCTATAGTCCACACACATCCTCATACTCCCGTCCTTCTTCTTCACAAAGAGAACGTGTGATCCCCATGGGGATGAGCTAGGTCTGATGAATCCTTTCTCCTGAAGGTCTCTCAATTGTTCTTTCAACTCAGCTAGTTCTGTTGCGGCCATTCGGTATGGTCTCTTGGCTATAGGAGATGTCCCTGGGATAAGGTCAATAATGAACTCTATGTCCCTATCTGGCGGCATTCTGGGGAGCTCTTTTGGCAACACATCTGGGTATTCACACACTACCGGAACTTCTACTATGGTTTTGGCCTCAAAAGTATAAACCATTGGGTCTGATCTTGTCCCTCGGGTGTGGCAAGTTACTTGAACTCCCTCAGGGCTGGTTAGGTGTATGGTTCTAGCGGCACATCCTATAAGGCCGTCATGCCAGGTCAGCCAGTCCATTCCAAGTATTACATCTATCCCCTTGGACTTGAGTACTACCAAATCAGCTAGAAACTCTACCCCACTTAAAATAATCCTTACCCTAGAACAACCTAGTTGACACTTGATGTCGGCTCCAGGTGTTCGGGTTAATAGGGGTAACTTTAGTAGTACTGAAGGTATATTGTCCTTATCCACAAAACTTGATGATATGAAGGAATGTGATGCTCCAGAATCAAATAAAACAGTGGCAAGCACTGAGCTAACTAAAAACTCACCAAGTACTACGCCCTGAGCTCCTTGAGCCTCCTATGCGTTGATGTGGTTGACACGGGCTCGTCCATTGGACTGCTGGGGCTGCCTCATCTGCTGGTTGTTGGTGTTGTTGCCGGGGTTGTTGCTGCGGACGGGCACACGGTTGGCACCTGACAGAGCTGGCTTCGGTCCATTCACGGAGTTGGAGTACACTAGGGCTACTGGCTTGTTGCTAGCATAGGGACAGTTGGCTATATAATGCCCGGTCTCATGGCAGTTGAAACAGGCTCTACTATTGTTGTTGACTTGACTGGCACTGCTTTGTGAGGCTTTGGCACCCTGGCTTCTGAAAGTAGGATTGGTGACCTGTGAACCTGATGCTCGGGACTGAGTGCGGTACTGCATAGGTGTCTGAGATCTGGGTGGTGGGTGGTTATAGCTCTTTGTTCTCTGAAAACGGTCCTGTTGGCGAGCCTTGCTCTCTAGGAACTTGCGTTTGAGATTTTTCTTCTCATCTGCTTTAGCTCTTTTAGTGAGAATGGCCCTGTTCATCATCATGTTGAAGTCAGGATAAATTTGGGGGGTGAGCAGAGTCCTGAGCTCTGGGACCAGGCCTTTCATAAACATCTCCTGCTTCTTCTCATCCCTGTCCACTTCCACTGGTGCATAGCGGGCTAACTCCATGAACTGGTAGGTGTACTCTTCCACAGTCTTGTTGCCTTGCTGTAGTGCACGGAACTCATCTGCCTTGCGCTTCATGGTGGCTGTGGGAACATGGTAACGGCGGAACTCATCCACAAACTCCCTCCAGGTGATGACAGTGGCATCTGGGGCAGCTGCACAATAGTTCTCCCACCATGCGAGAACGTTCCCAACAAGTTGATGGGTGGCCAAGAGTACTTTGTCACGATCTTCACAATGGAGTGGTTCCAACTTCCTCTGAATCACCCTTAGCCAATCATCTGCATCAAGTGGGTTGGTGGACCCGCCAAAGGTAGGTGGCTTAGTCCTAATGAACTCTGACAGCTTCTCATTCATACTCTGCCCATGGGGCCTCTGATGGGCGATGGCCTTGACTATGGCTTCCATTATCAGGTTCTGGTTGTTCACCACTTGCAACCAATCAGTAGCATGTGGAAGTGGCACTTGCTCCTGTCCGACTTGACTTTCCTCCCTCCTATCCTGGTTTACTTCATCTTGGTGCTCATCATGGGTTGCGTTCTACCCGTTGTCACTAGCGGCAGGGACTCGGCTTCGGGAAGCCCTGGGTCCACGCGTGTTGACCATCTGTGGATTTATAAGACATCATAAGAGACTAGGATTTAGAATTTTAGTGTTGTTTAGGTTAATTAACTCATTCTAACAGAAAGGCAAAATCCTCCTCCTGCCGACAAGCACAGAGTCTAGCAACACAACAAGCACAAACGGTTTTATTCTTTTGAAAGGGGAGGGGTACAACACTTGGATAGGCCAAAACATGAACTAAATGACCAGGGTACAACGATACGACTGGGGAGTACAACTCTAAATTTCGGACTGGGATGGCTTCATTCCTGGGCATCTTCGAGGCATGCTACTCGCGAGGCGAGCCGTCTTCTGGAGCGGAGTGCTCTTCCAGAGGGATGAGTAGCTCCCGCTCGTCGTCCTCTAGGGTCCCATTTGCCTAGGGTTGTGCGGTAGCTCCTCCTTCCGCGGTTGCAGTTGGTCTCTCGGCTCCTCCAGGTGAAGCTTGCGGGGTTCCGCTACGTCCTCCCCTCAGGACAGGGGTTCCAAGCAGGACATGAGTTTCTCCAACTGCTGGGACGGGCGTCCCACTCCTGGTCCACTCCTGCATAGAACGATCTTGAATCTACTTGAGGCTCTCATGAGCGACGGCTTCGCTACTTATAGCAGCCGCAGTCCTTGCTTCAGCTTGAGCCACCCGGATCTGGTGCATCCTTACTGCGAGTTCTGCTTGCCCGGCTCGACCGATTTGCTCCCTAAGGAACCTGGCTTGCTCGTCGAAAAGTCTGTCTAAGGAGACGAGGTAGGCGACCACATGGTACAAAAGGTCGTCTTGCAGACGGCAGCATTCCAGATTCCTCATGCGGGCCTGCCAGACTTGAGTCCTGACGGCTGGGGAGAAAAGTCTCATTGGTGTGGAAATGAGGTGCTCTTCGAAGATCCAACACAGGTAGTGGAGGGCCTTCCTGATAGCCAATGGGTAGGTATCCTGATGTCGAAATCCTGTAGCGGTCACCCTCCATGGCTCGATATCAGGGTAGCGGGTGCTTCTGGCAACAGAAAGGATCACCCTACAGCGGAGAGTGCCAAGTTGCTCATACTCCCTGCTGTAGTACCTCGGGCGCTCAGTGATACCAAGGTGCTCCAGGGAGTTGATCAAAAGGTGGGGAAAACCCGGCTCTTCCTGGCAAACACCATGGGTCCATCCTTCCTCGGCCATCTGAAACAGGACAAGGACTCGAGGTCAGTGTCTGTGCAAGGAAGGTTTAGCAAAAAAAGGCTTTCCAAAGGTCTCGGTCCTAATGGTCGCGTCCTACAGCCAACGACGGCTCTGATACCACCTGAAGCATCCCCACATAAGCAGAGACTAAATGTGATACAAATATCAGTCCCAAGAGGCTGATACACATTTATTCCACAGATGGTTCAGTCACCGTGCGACCTCAGAGGGCCACGACACTCGATACAAATTATAATAGTAACCAAAAGTACAACAATACATAACCAGAATAGGACTAAAACTGGATCTAGCCCTATCTCGGTGAGGAACAACAGCGGAAGCAACTTGAAAGGGACCACACCACAGGCAACGTTCGGTGCGGACACGACCTCTACTCGAACTTCTCAGCGACAAAGTCTGGATCGTCCTCTGTTGCAACAAAATAGGGGGTGAGTACAAAAGTACTCAACAAGTCCAACCACGTCCACGGAGGGGGATATAAACAATATGCATAGAGTAATCCAAGGATACGGCTAAGGTTAAATTTGTGTAAAAGCTAGATTTTCACGTGCCAGGATTCATTTTGAATAGGTTTTGATCCTCCACAAAGGATCCACATTTTATGCTACCGGACACCCCGTCCGCTGTAGCTCACGGCACACCTACCGGACACTTTCCAAAACCACTCACACCAAAAAGACCACCATTTCCCAACACTAGTTTCAGGCCCAAGCCGTGACTCATCCAATACCGTGGATACGGCTATTCGAATAGATTTTAACTCTGCAGAGGTTGTACACTTAACCCACCCCAACGGTTTCTGCAACATGAACACCGAAATGTCGGCGCGGACCTGTCAAAGCCATTACCACACCTTAGCTAAGCCGGACTAGCCAATATGAGAACAGCCAAGGGGTCCATGTCCTCTCAACGAGGCACGACCGGGACGTAACTCACATAGATCATACTCCTGCTCCTTGCTCTCCCATTGCTCACAGCTCACCCATTGGCTAACCAACCAACTAGTGGGATTTATGCTAAGCCGTTGCCACATACAACGGTAGGGCGGTAGCACTAAACTGGGCCAGGCTAGATGACAATCAACTCGGTCCTTAAAATAATGACAAGACGGATATCTCCCCATCCCGCTCAGCCACACAGGCACGAGCTCACCAATTTGGTGCTTCACAAAGAACACACCATCCGTCTCATCGGGTTCATCTTTCCTTTACTTTTTACCAAAAACCCACCCTTTGCATTTAAATACTCACACCATTCTTTATTTTAAAACACAAGAGCATTATTAATATGGTAGTAGTGAGAGTAACAAAGCCTAAGCGTATCTAGCGACGGCTATCATCCAAATAGAGCAAGTCATATTTAATGATAACCTAGGTGGTCAAGGAATATTCATAGCAATCAAGGGTGGCTATCCAAACGGGTTTTGCAGTAAAACAATGCAGTTTTATAAAACAGGCTGATAGGTTGTGTTTGTGAAAAATATAGGATAAATATGCATCAAAGGACGGGATTGAACTTGCCGTCTTCGAAGTCGTCCGGAAGTGCCTGCTCGCGGTACGGGTCCTCGGTCTCCGGCTCGCGGTACTCGCCTGCGTACTCCGGCTCGCGGTACGGTCCTCCGAACTCCTCGGCTGGCTGCTCCTCGGTCACTCCGTGATCTACGACGCACACAAGCAAACACACAACAATCAAACAAGCACACAAAAATAAATGAGCTCAATTGGAGACAAGAATGATGGAAATAAATGGAGTATGATTTTAGTGGAATTTAGGAAAAAGAATGGATGGAATCGGAGTTTAGACAGAGGGGGTTTGGCTATGTAAAGATCGATTGCTAATTAAGTTCTGAAATTGAATTAGCATAATGGGTAAGTGTCTCACGGGCTCCTTTCCTGTGATTGGGCTGGAGAAGTGTTTGGGCCTTGCGATTATCACTTAGGCTCACGGGATTTTGTTGGGCTGGTGGGGAAAATAGACAACAGAGACAGATGGAGGGACAGAGACAGACACGGCCAACAGAGGTGCTCGTGTTCCTCTGTCTCGCTCGCCATGGGAGGCTACAGGTGCTCCTGGAGCTTTGCCGGGCGACGATTCCGGCTGCCAATTCCAAATCCAAGGGCATGGGGAGAGAGAGGAAGATGACAGGAGGCTCACCATAGGCTCACCTCAAGCGGGGGCGGCGTGGAGAGGGATATCGACGAGGGTCGAGTTTGTGTGTGGAGGGGCAAAGGGGGAAAATCGAGAGAGGAGACGGGCAGCGGAGCGGCGCGGCTTGGCGAGCTGGTGGTGGTGATGGGGAGCAGCTCGAAGTCACCCATTTATAGGCGGAGGAGGGGGAAGTTGGCCGACCCGCTGGGCGTCGGCTTGCGAGTCGGCAGCTAGCGACGACGGTGGCGCTGACCGCTGAGGCGACGGCTCCTGCAGGCGGAGTGAAGGTGTGGCAGAGGTGGGCGGTGGCGCTTAGCGGTGGGTCGCCGGTTTCCGCGGCGGAATGATGCGCGCGTGCGACGAGGCGGAGCTAGTGGGCACGGCGGCACAGCGAGGCGGGTCCGTGGCTTTGGGCGGCACGACAAGGTGTCGAGCGGCAGCGAGCCGTTGTGTCGCATTGCCGGGCTTGGCTGCTTGCACGCGGCGGCAAGGCTTGCGAGCGAAGCTCTGGCTGGTGGCGTCTGTGCGCGTGCGAGCCGCACAACAGTGATGTACTGCTGCAGCAGCGTAGATGGCAGCTTTGCTTACGGTGCACAGGAACAAGATGGACGATGCAGTGCTGTGTGTATGCTGAAGCTTTGGGAAGACAGTAATGGAGATGAGGGGCTTGCACATGGCTCTTGTGTTGTTCGTGCCGTGCATGGAGACTTGGAAATGATAATTGCTTGCCGTGTACAGGCTCAAGCTGGAAGACGGTAGAAACAGAGGTAGTCTGCAGGTGTGCGGTGTTGTGTGTCGTGCGAGCTGTATACAAGCAAGAGGAGGATAGGAAGGCAGAGATAGGAAGCATGCCTGCATGCATGAGTGTGAAGGTAACTAGAAGTAAGCACAAAGATTAGAGGGTGGAGGGATGTACTGATGCCAAGACAGATAAATTAAAAAGAGATTGGGCACCAGATAGACTTTTAGATGATGAAAAGGGGATTGAGCTCAAGAATTATTGGCAAAGCTTTGAAAAAGATTTTTAACGTGTGATTTAATTGGATGAATTTTTAGGATGTTACATTTTGCAAAAGCACTAGTTGGTGAAGTTTTATTGTAAAACAAGTGTGTCGGGGCCGCGAGAATCTCTAGTGCACAACTTTTCGCTTTGATACCAGCTGTGGCAGAACCATCTAAATTAACCCGGCTTAAGTGTGCTAAACATCACCTTAAATGCGATCAGACACTTAAATCGAATTAAGATGATAGTCTGTCGGGTCAAGCCCGATGCAAACACGAACAGTTACCTCGATCGAAACTAGTCATGCAATTACTCACTCGAAGGCGAGCCCCAGAGATTACAACGAAATCCACAAGTTATTCAATAGGTCCCAATTGAGGTACTTTATTACAAATTGAGTTCATGCATAAAATAAAGGTGTTCAGAGTTTTCATACTGCAGCGGAAATAAAACGATTATTCTAAACGATAGTAACATCACGTGAAGCCGTCATGATGTCACTCAGTAGAAGCTTCGTCCCATTCAACGGTCCAACTAGGAGGAAGGGAGGTTGGCCAAGTGAGACTGGCAACCATCTCCTTAAGAGCACTACCTGAAAACAATTCAACAAGCAAGGCTGAATATACTAATACTCAGCAAGACTTACCCGTCGGGTGAAAACTACATTACCAACTCCTAGACATAAAAGGCTTTTAGCTGGTGGGTTTGTTTTGCCAAAGAGCGACTAAGAGTGGGTCCTTGCTTTCAATATTTTGGCATCAAGTTCTAGCAGTAGTTAACCATTCTAGTTAAGCAACTATTCTAAACAAGCATGATTAGTAAGCAATTAAGCAAGCATCAAGTTTATCATCATCGTCATGTTTCACTTTCTTACTCAATTGGCACATTGTTCAAGTAGTCTCAATAGCTGCGAGAAACAGATAGTTAGAACCGATTTTATAAACCCTACAAGGTGAAACTAAACACACAGAAAAGCACCAACCACGAAGGTCGACGCTAACCAGGCCGTTCTCATGTCTTCCTGGCTTGTTAATCCGAGCCCACTCCCCTTGAATACAAGCCTATCCGGTAGTTCCTTCGCGACCGTAGCCGGCCGGACTCGGTCTTGCCATCACATGTGCACGCATGGGGATAGATCCTAGAGAAAGCAGGACAGACCACGCCCCATTTCGAATAGGTACTAAACTTACCGGTCCGATGTCAAAACAAGTGCTTAGTTCTTTCAAACACTTAACCAACGGTACCAGCACCATTCGGCCTTAGTCAACTTTTAGCTTACACGGACGGGGCATCTACATGAAAATATCCCCACCCGTCATCCTTATCATTCCAACATAAGTAGACAGGTAACTCCTATGATCTCGCGAGTGATAGGAAATCACTCGACTTTGACTGGGTCCTTATAGCATGGCAACTATCGACCTATCATACTAGTATTGCAAAGCATAGGTACTTAAGATCATGCAACTAAGGTTTCAATTCAACTCCAGAAACGTAAATGCACAAGCATAACTTAACAAACATAGTTACATAAGTTCGAAACATTGGACATGCTCTAGGGCTTGCCTTTCGGTGCGAAGTTAGTTTGTCGAACTTCCAAACTTGGTTCGGGTCTTGACTTGCTTTGTCGGTGCTCAGCTTCACTTCCAGTTGTCCTTCTCCTTGCGTCGGGATCGGCTTGTAGCTTCCATCGGCGAGAGTCGTTCCTATACGAGATGCATATGCATAAGAGTATGATCTTATATCGAGCATCGTGTCTCACACGATAAACCCGGAGTGTATTGATCGGTCACATTCACCTAGACAAACTTTATCTATCCTTTCCTTTCTTTAATTAAGAAGTTAATTACTCGTTAAAGTACTTGGGTGTTTTGATGGTGATTGTGTACACATCTAAGATTATTACACTTATTTTCCCTCCATTAAACAAGTGATGTTGGTGGTGTGGTTTAAACCATTCAACTAGCTTCAAAGAGATAAACTTCCTTTTATTCAACCATTCATCATAGAACTTGGATAATTATTTCTGGAAGTTTGGTACATAATCTGTGTTGGATAAAATTACAGTGTGTTCTTTATATCGTCATTGTTTTACTGACAAAAAACTAGATGAAAAGCATTTAAATAACAACCATGAAAAATCATTCAAGTTCAGCACACTAGCAACAAGATTAAATCCTATAAAATCACACTAGCAGAAATTGACCTTAGGAAATTTACCAGAGCTATAACTATCTGAGACTAGCTCACAAGCCAAAGAACAGATTAAAAACATCAGCAGATCTTGCTATAAAATTAAAGTTGCTTTTAACTGTTCTTATTTAAAAGGGCATGTTGTCAGTGTCAAACTAAGCTCTACTGTTTACCAGAGACACATCAAGAGATTAACAAGCAGCTGCAAAAAGTTGAGATTTAGTTGGTGAACAGATTAATTTACATAAATCATAGATCTAGATGTGTGCAGACAGCAAGATTAAATCACTACTCAAAATCTAGTGCGTCACTTTGTGCCATCTTTTTACAAAGATCTAAGAATGTCATCACACACCACATATCCAAAGCTCAAGTTAAACAAAGATGTAGATTTCAAACTGTGCACAAATTCATCCAAACTATGATTTGATTTTAGTTTGAAAACAAAGCACAAAACACCGATATATGCTTTCTATAAAAGATCGCATTCTTCACTGGTTTTGGATCTAAACAAAAGTCGCAGTTTTCAGATCGGCCCCTCGAACTTTTTAAAGCCTTGTGATCAGGTCCCTACATTTTACACTAGGCACCCTATCCTTTATCTAATTCTAACCACGAAGCCCCTAGGCGACTGGCGATCTGGAAGTGGGATTCCGACGAGGGGTGGGGGGGGGGGGGGGGGTCCGAATCGACCAGGGAAGGGCACGGGGAGGTTGAGGGGCTCACCTAGGGCCGATTTGATGTAGAGCTCAAGGCTGGAGGTTGACCGGAGAGGGGCGCCAAGGAAGGGGCGGAGGTCGGCCGGTTTTGCTCCTTCTCTGGCAAGAGGAGTGGCGGTGGCGCTCAGCTGGGCGCCTAGTGAGATGGAGTAGCACCAAGGGAGAGCGACGGGGGAGGCCGAAAGGGGAGGTCCCCGTGTGGCTCGGAGGAGAGGATCGGGGCGTCGATGGAACTCGAGCTTGGGAGGTTTTTATAGGCACCGGAGGGAGGGGACAGGCTTAGTGTGTAAGGCTCCGTCCCTTGCTAGCCAAGGCGGCGGTCGGAGGGCCGGGGACACGACCGCTAGCCGGCATGCACGTGGCGGGCGGACGGTGTGGCGGGCACAGAGGCAGTGCGTGTCGGTGTTCTACCGTCGATCCTACCGAGGGGTATCCTGAGGTAGTAGAGTTTCAGGTAGGTTTCGCCGAGATCAGGAACGCAATGTCTAAGAGACTCAGGATTTTAGACAGGTTCGGGTCGCTTAGATGGCGTAATACCCTACGTCATGTATGGTGGTTTGTATTGATGAGATCGTATCTTTGGAGGGGGTCCCTGCCCAGCCTTATATACACGGCAGGTAGGGTTACAAGGTCGGTTTCGAGTAGAATCCTAACCTATTACCACTCGTAGAGTGCTTTACAAGCCAATCCGAGTAGTTTTCAAGTCATACGACTAGTTTCCATGACGAGAAGAGTCCTTGCAGTACTCTACTCGCAGTCTTCACGCCTGGTACGACTCCTTCTGGAGATAATCCATGCGTCCCTGTGGGCCCATGGTCGTACCTCCAACAAGCCCCCAAGCGCTTCATCGTCGAGTATCATCAACCGAGTGCTTGCCAAGCCAATCGAGTGCTTTTTTGAGTTCTTCGAGTGCTTGATCAGCCTTGGACAGGTCTTGGTTGACATGAGGCCATGAGGTGCTTAAGCCCCGCTTATTTTGATCAAATCAGTAGTCTTCAAAATATTATATGGCGTGCGATAAAAATCGCACTCCATATGGAGTAGCCCCCGAGACTTAAGTTGAATCGAAGAATCAGGTTGAGGGTCCACAGAATCTTGAATCTTCATCTTGTTCTTGAAATGTGCAATTTTGGAAAAATTGCACTTGATATCAAGTAGCCCCCGAGCCTTGGGTTGAATCAAAGAATCAAGCCGAGGGTCTTGATTTAAGTCTTCATTCTTCAGAAAAATAAAATTCCAATTCCTCTACTACCCTGTAGCCCCCGAGCCTTGAACTATATGGACATATAGAAAAGGATCAAGTCGCGAGACTGACAGAGTAGTTTTAGTGTATAAGAGCGGTGATTCCAAACTTTTGAAAGTAAAGGAAAATAAAACTAATTGTTTTTCCTGGTTGGTCCCTAAAAAATCAATTAATTTAAAATCCAATCCCTCAAAAAATGGAAAAAACCTGTAACTGTAGCCTTTGAATACCAAGCGACACGCCCACCAATATATGTGAACCGTCAGGGCAAACAAAACTCTAACCGCCGCCAAAACACAAACGCCGCCAATCTCTCTTGAGCGACAAAATTCCTCAAGCCCCCGAGCGGAGTAATCAGCCAGCCCCCAAGCAAAAAATCATCCAATCCTAGATCTAGCCATCAAGGTTGTAGTCCACCACTAGCCAGAATGACATCCAGGAAGGACAAGAAGACCAGCCGCGGTGAATCTCACGGAAAAGAGGTGAAGCTGCCGTCGCCAAAGCGCGGCAAGTTGCAGAAAAGATCGCACCCAGTGCCTAATACCTATATGAAGGCATCCAAGGCAACTGAAGAGCACCTCCAGAAGTTGGTCACTGATGGTTTCCTCAAGGAACAACAAGTTCTTCTGTGGGAGATTCCTGGAGCATCGGAAAAGGCCCCAATGGTTCCAGTGGATAAAACACTCATGTTCAGCCATTTTATCCTGATGGGATTAGGCCTCCCGACTTGTGATTTCCTCCGAGGTCTGTTATTCTTCTATGGACTAGAGCTTCCCAATCTGACACCCAATGGGATTCTCCAGATTTCCATTTTCGTGTTCTTCTGCGAAGCTTTCCTGGGAATCAGGGCGCACTTCCAACTGTTCAGGAGATTATTCCAATGCAAGCCTCAACCCAAGAAAGATGCCACATGTCCTGTTGGAGGAGCCGGCTTTCAGTTGCGGCAAGATGTAAAGGACATTTATCTGGAGTATGATATGTTCAGCAGCCATTCTGGGTGGAAAGAGCAATGGTGGTATGTAGGGGATCATGAACCCAAGTGCCCGAGTGGACTGGAGTCGCTCCGGTAGACTTCCCCGAGTGGAAAAGTTTACCCACCATTGTAGAAAACATCCAGATTCCAGAACTACTCGTCCGCATTACCAAGCTGAAACAAGATGGTGTAACAGGAGCCTCTGTGGTATATTCATGGATTAAACGCCGAGTTCAACCACCCGCGCAAAAAGACCATTGGGGCTTCGAGTACAGAGGACAAGAAGATCCTTCAAGGATGAGTCATGAAGAACTCACCGAAGAGGAGATCATGCAGCGAGTACAAATGCTGATACCAAAGGTCGACGCTGTGGCCATATCTCCCCAAGCTTTTTGATGCCGCGAATCCACCCAATCCGGTAAGTATAACACTATATTGAAATGTCATATGTCTCTGTACAATTACCACCCTAATAATAAAATTATCTGATTGTGCAGGAGGATGTGGATTTATTCTTCTCATGGCCCCTCATGCCTGATCAGGTTCCCACAGGTGTGGATCCAAAATTCTCGCTTCCATCTCACCTGCGGAGACCCCCCTTGCAAGGCTCGGATGATTCAGAATCATCACTCCACTCGAGTGATTTTGAAGATTTTCAAATAATGCCAGGTGCAAAGGGTGATGATCAAGGCACTTCTAATGCAGATCTGCTGGATAGGGGCAAAGGTATATCTTTTCCAGCAGATGCCCGGAGGAAAAGAGCTGTTCGCAAGAGGAAACTTATCACCTCAAGGACAACTTCCTCCGAGTCAACTGTCAGCGACAAACTCCGGTAAGTGTACCAGTGAATATACTAGTCGTCGGAGTAAGAGTAGTGTAAATGACCAGTCATTATCATATATACTTGTGTTCAATTGTAGGCCTGACAATGATGAAGGTCCAGAAA
This sequence comes from Urochloa ruziziensis, assembly GCA_015476505.1. Taxonomy (NCBI): domain Eukaryota; kingdom Viridiplantae; phylum Streptophyta; class Magnoliopsida; order Poales; family Poaceae; genus Urochloa; species Urochloa ruziziensis. The sequence continues at coordinate 9,463,784 of CM027125.1, read as the reverse complement.
ACCAGCCGGAGATAAGCTCGAAGCCCCCGAGCCCATTGAAGGACTCGGCGCCAGAAATCAAAACCTTGAACATCTTACCAGTCCCAGAAGTCGACAGTACTGAGGCCGTGGGTGATCCATCACCCGCGAGTCCGAAGAAAAATCCCAAGTCAAGTGCCAATGAAGTCGTTATGCCTTCACTGGTATTTGGCGAGCCGCAAATACCAGACAAGAAGTCTAAAAGGTAATCAACTTTACCCATAATCAAGTCTTGAATCATAATAGAGTAGTAATTTTGATATTTCCAATTGTTGTCTTTATAGGAAACCTGCTCCCTTGCCGCCAAGGAAGAAGGCCAAGGTTTCAACCGAAGGGCCTCGTACTGAACAAGTCCAACCTATTCCTGGCGAGCAAGAAAAACCAGCAGAAATCGTGCAAGGAACCAGTCTGCCCGCAGCTGAAGAAATTCCTCAAGATCGTGCTACGGATGACTCAGAGGCTGTTCCTCCCCAACCAGAGCCATTACAAATCATCAAAAATCCTGTTCCCGACTTGTCCCTACTAGGGAGCAAAGAAGTTGAAGGCCCAAAGCTGATGGTGCAGTCAAACATCCCTCAACCTCTGTCAAGATCAATTGGGATGAAATACATGCCGACATCTAGTCGGGTAGACTTGACAGAGGAAGCTTCTGCCGGCGAGGTAAACATAGCTCTACCAGGCGCTGCAGAGCTATTTGATAGCCGCATACGTCGAGTCGCAGAGCAGGATAATCAAGATGGCGCAGGGCTCCCTCGAGTATGTATAGGTAACGCCCGCTTTATCTTAGCTTGTTCAATCACGAGTCTTTTGAAGATCATTAATGATGGAATCCTAGTAGGAATTGGCCGCCCGTTCGAAGAGAAAATCTGACGCTTTGTATGCAATGTCTGATGCATCTATACGAGCCCAGAAATTAGAAGACGAGTTGACCAAGGCCAAAGCACAACAGGCCGAATTATCTCAGCATTTTGATGCTGTGCAAGCCAAGAAGCTTACCACCCGGAAAAGCTAGACAAAGAACGCCAAAGATTTGCTGCCCGGGAAAAAGAGTGGAAGGCCGAGGAAGAATGGCTCAAGAAAAGGAATCGCACCTTGATACAGACTAATACTGGTGAGTGCACCTATCTTGAGAAAACTCCCTCGACTTGTAATTTGATAATCTGACTTAGAGGATATTCCTTTGCAGAGCATATGACGGCTTACATGACGCTCCAGTCCGAGTGCACTTCATGGAGGAATGGTATGTATCGATGCACCGAAGAGAAGTAAAAACTCTCCCATGACTATGCCTCTCTATTTGAAACTCATAATGAGTTTATGATAGAGTATAATCAAGCCATGAAGATGCTGGAGCAGTCTGACGCCACCCTCAAAGACGCCCTGGATAAAAGCAAGGCAGTCGGAGAGGAACTTCAAGCTTTGAAAACGGAACATGCTGAACTTGTTGAGGCGGCCACCACATTGGTGAATTCCATTAATCATGATGCGCCCAAAGAGTCATCCAAACCACTCTTGCAGTGTATCCAGGAAGCCCCCAGCAAGTTCGCTGCCTATTTGAAGAAGACCTGCTGCTATGAGGCAGATCATGTGCTGGCGGTCGTCCAGTCCTTCTACCCAGAAGCGGAGATAGATGATGTTCCGACTAGTAGAGCAGAGGATTGTGAAAGGACCCAATTTGATGAACACCTGAAGCACTTTGAGCCCATAGCAGCAAAAGTTGTAGAGAACTTGAAGCTCTTCTAACTTTGTAATCCTGTAAGAAATAAGATGTATTGTAACATATGTATGATATGTATATATCTATGTATAAATATGCGCAGTATGAATTGCAACTGCTTTGTGTTGTGTTGACACGATTGTGCCATGAAATTGTTACTCATTTTGCGAGTTATACTTCAAAGCACTTGATAACTGGTACTTGAAGATTTTAAAAATCACTACTCATATTGTGGAGTAGACTCTAGAGTACTTTCAAATAAGTACTCAGAGATTTTTAATTTACTACTCGTCTGTCGAAGTAGACTCTAAGATACTTTCAAACAAGTACTCAGAGATTTTAAATTACTACTCATGGGTAGTTGCTTTATCAGGCTAGCTGGCCTCTACAGGTGTTCAGCCTGGTCTTAGTTAAAACTAAGTACTCAGGGATCCTGGAAAGTAGTCATGTGAGCTACTCTTCAGATTTTGACCGATGTATACTTTGTTGGTTCAACAAGTATCAAGGGGAACTCCGGAAGTATTAGAAGCTAGAGTAGTCTTATAAGACAACCAAAGCATTAATGAAGCCGAGAGATCACAGATCAAATACTGAGAACACAAACTGCACTTTATTGATGAAATCTTCAAAGTATTGTACATACTCTTGACGTACTCAGACAAAGATCCTAAGCATAGAACTTGTGTAGATGCTCGATGTTCCATGAATCTTTCTCTTCGACTCCTTCACTATTCTTCAATCGATACGACCCGGGTCCAGTCACCTTGTGCACGATGAAAGGTCCTTCCCAGCGGGACATAAGCTTGTGCATACCCGTGGTCTTCTGTATCCTTCACAACACTAAGTCGCCGATGTTGAACGAGCGCTCTTGGACGTTCCTGTCATGGTAGCGCCTAACCCCCTGGAGATATCGAGTGGAATTTAACAAAGCTGCACAGCGTTCCTCCTCGATCAAGTCAAGCTCTAGTCATCTTGTGTCATCAGCAACTCCTTCGTCGTATTGCTCTAGTCGTGAAGACTTGTACATCAGGTCTACTAGCAGGATAGCTTCAGATCCATACAATAGAAAATATGTCGAGTGGCCAGTTGGCTTGCAAGGCTGAGTTCTAAGCCCCCAGACTACGTGTGGCAATTCATAGATCCACTTGCCTCCATATTTCTTGTCGTGCTCGTAAAGTCGCTTCTTTAGGCCATCCAGGATCAAACCATTGGCTCTCTCGACTTGTCCGTTGGCCTTGGGGTGAGCTACTGATGCGTGAATGACCTCAATGCCGTTCCTCTCACAGTGATCCTTGAACTCGTGGCTGTTGAAATTGGAACCCAAATCTGTGATGATACGATGAGGACAGCCATACCTGATCATCAAATCACTAATGAACCCCTTGGCCTTAGCCGTAGATATGTCCGTGACTGGTTTGACTTCTATCCGCTTGGTAAACTTGTCGATCGCAACTAGCACATGTGTGAAGTTTCCTGGAGCAGTCGTGAGCTTGCCAATCATGTCGAGCCCCCAGCATGCGAACGGCCAAGAGGGAGGAATAGCAATAAGCTTGTGGGCAGGCACGTGTTGCTGTCTGGCGAAGAATTGGCACCCAGGGCACTTGCGGACAATCTCTTCCGCGTCTTGCAGAGCCGTGGGCCAATAATAAGCTGCTCTGAATGCCTTGGGCCCACCATTGTTCGTGATCCTGCATGATTCCCGCACGCGCCTTCATGAATTTCTTCCAGGATGCCCTTGCCTGTTGCTCTCGGGACACACTTCATGGCATTATCAGTGTAGAGTCCTCTCCTGTAGAGCTGATCGCCGATGAGTAGATAATTCTTCGATCTCCGGACGACTTGTTCAGCTTCAGTCTTGTTCAAAGGTAGGGTCTTGTTTTTGATGTACTCGATGAACGAGACACGCCAGTCTTCTTCAATTGTCAAGACCTCTCTATCTAGTTCGTGTCCTCATTTGGTGACGGTGTGGGTTTCTCGAGGTCGATGGTTCTTTTATGGAGCTCCTGGATGAAGACTCCTGCTGGAACTTCTACACGAGTGGATCCGAGCTTTGAGAGTACGTCAACAGCGACATTGTCATCACGGACCACCCAATGGTATTCGAGCCCTGCGAATTTATTCTCTAGCTTGCGCACAGCTTCGCAGTAAGCGTCCATATTCTACTTCTGGCGGTCCCAATCCTTGTTGCAATGGTTGATGACGACAGAGGAGTCGCCGTACACCATCAGCCTCTTGATTCCCAGAGAAATTGTGAGTCGTAGGCCATGTAGCAAGGCCTCGTACTCTGCCTCATTGTTGGACACCTTCCAGAAGATTTGCAGAACATGTTTGAGTTGATCGCCCTTGGGCGAGATAAAAAGTACTCCTGCGCCGGCGCCTTCGAGTTTTAGAGAGCCATCGAAGTACATGGTCCAGTGCTCTGGTCTGCCGACGGGGATATTGACTTGATTCTCGCGCCACTCTGCCATGAAATCTGCCAGCACCTGCGATTTGATGGCCTTCTTGGATTTGAACTCGATGCTAAGGACGCCAAGCTCGACGGCCCACTTTGGGATTCGCTCGGTCGCGTCCGGGTTATGTAAGATATCACCCAAGCCAAACTCTGTCACCACCGTGATGGTGAACGTGTCGAAGTAGTGGTGCAACTTCCTGGATGTGATGAGTATTGCATAGAGTAGTTTTTGCACCGCTGGGTATCGAACTTTGGACTCCGTGAGTACTTCACTGACGAAGTAAACTGGCCTCTGTACAGGATATGCAAGATTGTCCTCGGCATGCTCGACCACCAATACAGTGCTCACCACATGAGTCGTTGCTGCGATGTAGAGCAGCAATTCTTTATCGTCGTCCTGCGGAGCAGTCAGGATTGGCGGTTTTTGAAGATGTTGCTGGAGATCCGCCAATGCTGCTGCTGCTTCCTCGTTCCATTGGAACTTGTCGCCTTTCTTGAGTAGCTTGAAGAAGGGGAGGCCCCTCTCTCCAAGTCGCGAGATAAATCGGTGCAGCACCGCCATACACCCAGTGAGCTTCTGGATGTCTTTGATGGTCTTTGGAGCTTCCATTGCTGTGATAGCATTGATCTTCTCGGGGTTGGCCTCAATGCCACGGTGGCTGATGATGAACCCGAGAAGTTTCCCGGAGGGTACTCCAAAGATACACTTGGTTGGATTTAGCTTCCATTGCCACTTCCGCAGGGAAGCGAAAGTCTCCTCCAGATCAGCGATGAGGTCTTCTGGGTTTCTGGTCTTTACGACCACTTCATCGACGTAGGCTTCCACGTTGCGATGGAGTTGCTTCTCAAGGCAGAGTTGGATCGCGCGCTGGTAAGTCGCACCAGCGTTCTTCAGCCCGAAAGACATCATGGTGTAAGCATAAGCACCAATAGGGGTGATGAACGCTGTCTTGATTTGATCCTCCTCTTTCAGAGATATCTGGTGATAACCCAAGTAGCAATCAAGAAAGCAAAGTAAGGCACAGCCAGCCGTGGAGTCAATAACCTGGTCGATGCGCGGTAATCCGAAGGGATCCTTGGGGCAATGGTTGTTGAGATCAGTGTAGTCAACACACATGCACCACTCATTGTTGTTCTTCTTTCTCACCAAGACTGGGTTTGCCAACCAGTCGGGGTGGAAGACTTCCTTGATGAATCCTGCGGCGAGTAGCTTCGCCAGCTCCTTCTTGATCGCCTCTCGCTTGTCGGTTGCGAATCGTCGCAACCGTTGCCTCTTGGGTGTAGCTTTAGGGTCTATGTTAAGGCTGTGCTCGATCAAGTTCCTTGGCACCCCTGGCATATCTGCAAATTTCCACGCAAAGATGTCGCGGTTGGCTTGTAGCAACCTGACGAGCTCGCCTTCCTATTTCGGGGTCAGGCCGGCCCCGATCTTGGTGGTCTTCGACTGGTCTCCTTCCAGTAGTGTTGCGTCCTTGGTCGCCACATCTCGAGGGTGAAGCCAGTGAAGGAGTCCAAAACAGCATACACTGCGAGAGTGAAGCCAAGAATCGTGGCTTCGTCAGCTCCTCCTGACGTCACCGGTGCTAAGTGGCGATGGTGTCCCCGGCGATGTTGGAGGAGAGGCGCGTCTGGGAAGCGATATTGGCGGGAGTGAAGCCCGAGCGGATGCGGACGAAGGAAGGGCAGCGGGATCTACATGGTGGAGGAAGGAGCGCCGTCGGCGGCGGCGAAGTAGCGCGGTGCACGGCAAGTCGGAGTGCCGAAATGAAAGCGAAGGGAGGAGGACGGCACGCAACTGGTGCGGCGGTGGCGGAGCAGGACGGCACGCTGAGGAGGTGGCCCCGGAGGCATGGAGAAGCAGGGCGGTCGGAGGCGCCGACAGTGTAGAGAGGGCGCCGCCATCGACCCACCGAAGCGAGCGCACCGCTCGCCATCCATTCCTCACCCTCAGCCGCGCGCGCTTGGGCTGACAGGGGAGCGGCTGCAGAAGCGCGCAGCACGGCATGCGAGCAGCTCGACGAGGCGGGGCTGCAGCATCGGCGGGGCCGAGCCAGCGGCAGTGCCTGGCTAGCGGAGAAGCTCAACACGGCTAGCGGCGGAGGCGAGCTAGCAGCAACCAATGGCCAGGAAAAGTCGCGAAGATGGACTGTGTAGAGAAAGGGAAAGAGCGGTTGAGCGGATAAGCGAGAGAGGAAAAGAAACAAATAAGGAAAACGAAAACGAAGACTAATAAAAAATGGAACACAAAGATGTGATCGGGTAAAAAATAAAAAGAGGGAAATTAAAAATTAAAGAAAAATTGGAGAAACTTTAAGTTATTCTATAATTATATTTATCTTAATCCTTTTTATTCCATTTATAATTACCTTATAACTATATCAAGTGGTTAGGGGTACAATAGACATTTGACCTACTTCATCCACTCACGAACATATAGAAGAAGCCGTCTTGCCAAACGTTTTCTAATCAGAGAAGCTGGAACCAAAAAAACCGCTCTACTGAAGTAGTCGGAGCTGAAGCTGTTTTCAAAGGAGCCGCAACCCTACCAAATAGACATTATTTTCAAAGGAGTCGCAGCCCTACCAAACATGCCCTTGGGATTCTGAGTCTCTGACACTATGCCATTAGGAGGAGCTGTAACAACCACCCCTCGCTAGCCACGGAAAAGCTCGATGCCGCCGGCACTCGCGAGCTGAAGTCGAGTGAGGGAGATGCCCTGATGCAGTACATGAATGGGTGGAGTAGTAATAAAAAAGAAATAAATATTAATACGGTGAGTATAACTTAACTTGTTTTAAGTTTTTGTGGGAAATTTTCCAGGACAAGCTATTACCCATGCTACGGGCGCAAATATGTGTACAGGACGGTATGAAGATGCGTCGGGACATGTTGGTAAATTTATTGGCGCACGAAAAAAATGGATATCAGAGATGGCTCCCTAAAATTGTAAAGCATTATCTTCACCGCATTACGGAATAAAATATAAAGTAGAGTTGATGATTCTGAGACATCGCTCTCTCTGTGACTGTGTGTTAATTATAAACTTATGATCTTTGCTTTTTTGGATTAATTGCTTTTTTAGAATAATAAAATGTCACTTCAATGATACTATTTTATTTTACAGTATGATTATCTTATTTTGCGATCATTGTGCTTTTAGTCTATAGTTTGATGTCCTGTAGCAACGCACGGGCACGATACTAGTCTATAATAATTTCAGTCATATTTACTTGGTTCTATTGGTAGGACATATATTTGCATTGCATTGTCAGCTGTGTTCTTTTCAAATTTCCATTAGTGCTCGATAGCCATCCAGATCGTAGTTTACAATTCATCTTCTCATCATTTCTGAATCCTTTCATAAATCATGGAGGCGAAATGATATTATTACTTGCAGGGTTAGCTATCCAACTTGCCATCTGAATTTTGATTAGAGGTTGTTGATGTGCTGCCTTTTATTTTTAAAAAGATTGTTTCTATCAATACACATATAAAGATTGTTTCTGTAAAGGAAGATTCCATTTTTCTTGCAAGTTAAATCTGATTTATGTGGCCAGGTGACACAGTAGTACATGTGGTTTACTATGGGTGAAGGTAGATTTCATGTTTCTTGCAAGTTGAGTCCAGCTATTTGTTTTTATTTTATCATGGAAAATCAGTCATGAAGGGTAACATAGCAAGGTGAGAGCTTTATTTCCTGCAAAATGTTAATCGACAAAAAATACTCAAGGATGCTCAAAGAGAAAGGATTTCATTTCTACATCGAGATTAGTTATTCACATCCATGCTTCAAAAGGGAACATATTCAAACAATTCAAAGAGCATAGATCCAAACATGTTTGTCAACTTTTGTTTCATCAAGAGAGACTCCTTTATTTTGAAGAGGATTTATTATTATTATTATTGTTCACCAATTTTATTCTTTGAGCTTAACGCAAACAAGGCCAAGATAAAAACTGCATGATCATAACAGGAGGGCATTTGGCAGTATACACAATTGCACCATGAAAGGTGATATGTGCCTCCCCTGTATGTCGTGCAACTTTTATTGGAGTGCAACTCGGGCCATGGTTTATCTCCAAAATAAATTTGAACTTGAGGACTAACCCATTTTGTTTTGAAAACTTTTCTTGAGGAGTTTGTCATAAAAGATATGCATCCAAAGCTTATAAAAGCATTAACTCATTGGTTCATTAATCAAAACTTGACACCATGTCTCGTTTTGATTAAAGGTCATTTTAACCTTAGCACCATGCTTAATTTAAAAAGAGCCTATGGATGTATCAAGCCTAAGAGACATCCAAACCAGAGCATACAAATATAAACAAAGGACACATGAATTTGTATGATGAAGCTATGTTCAAATGGAGATAAAAATGAGTGAGGGGTTGGTGAATCATACCTGTGCATTCTTACCAGCAGCATATGTGGATGGACGATTCGAAGCTGCCGCAGCAATAACGTGATCACATGTGGCTCTCGATGGATCCTCTATGTTGATGCAACTGCAATGGAGGAAGGCACTTTGACCACGCGAACTCAGGCGAGCAATAAGGCTATGTCGTACACATGCCTAGTGTGTAGGAACCCTAGGCTTTGGTGGCATGATCCATTGGCACAATGCTGGAGGATTAGAGCACAGAGTATGCCTCCCACTATGTAAGGCACTTCCTAAGGAGACGTGGGTTAAGAGCCATAGGAGACGTGGTTTTTCCGCGTCTCCAAATTTACGTCTCCTTTTACATGACGTGGGAGACGCGTCTCCTATAACAGGGGTTATAGGAGACGCGTTTTTAGCAATCCGTGTCTCCCATAACCCACCTTATGGGAGACGCGGGTTGACAATCCGCGTCTCCTATAACAGGGGTTATAGGAGACGCGGATTGTCAACCCGCATCTCCCATAATGAATTTAAAAAACAAAAAAAAAGAAAAAATAGGTCATGAATACATGATTCATGACCTATTTTTTATATGCTTCACATGTATACATCACAAATATACTGATTCATTCTTTATATGCTTACAAATATACAAATTTTTATCCACTATAACAAGCCATGTGTAACACATCAATCATTGCTAATTGAGCTAATTTAACTACAAAACAGTGAAGAATAAGGCAACTAGCCTATGTACTAGTATCATAAACATCGAGTGCAATCATTGTTCCTCTCAGAATAGAGAGACCCCAACAGAGCACATCAAGTCAGTGGTAACAGGGGAAGAACCTGGGCGCACTTCAGGAGGAACTTGAGCAGCTTCTCGCGCAACACTACATCTAGATAAACCTGCATAGCAGGAAACACAATTTGTCCAAGAAAGAAACAGTAGATGCCTGTTTGACAAAAACCAGGAGCTATAATCCTGAAGATGGTATTCTTTTATATCTGAAATAGAACATGAAACAATACAGCATGTGAAACACCATGATTTGGAGTGACTCACACTACAGGCATTACAATAATTTGGAGTGACTCACACCACAGTAGGATGGCACAGACCCAACATGTGGGATCTATAGCAATCACACAGGCCCAGAAATCCCCAAATTCAGAATCACGCATGCCCTAAAATCTACACCATGTCAAAGTGCTAGAATAGATATATCAAGTTGTTCACCTCCAACCCTCCAAGCTATTAGGCTACACAACATTAGCAACAAGAGAACCACACTGCAGCTCTTTTAGAAACTTACTTTTCTTGTAGAAGCACTGTAGCCTGAAAAATCATAGCTGAAAAGAAAAAAGAGGAAACAACTTTAGACATCAAATCTTCAAAAAAAAGCATAATCTAGTCCCAGAATTTAGGAACATAAACAATAAGCTCTTTAGCTATGTACAGGAGATGCAGATGTTATGCCTCCTACTTTAGGAACACAGTCTCCTACTTTACCCAATCTGGATGTGCATGCAGAACCGGCGCAGATGGACAATGCGACAAGTGCCACGGAAGTAAATAGACACACCATGTATGTACTAGCACGAAGCACAGCTATGTTTAGCACGAAGTAAATAGAGGCAAGCACAAGCATAACCAGCATATGGCATTACCATAGTATATCCAAGTCCAAGCATGCATAAGCACAATATAGGTCACAGATTAAGAGCAGAGGAAGGTGAAGGAAGAGCAGAGAAGGGGAGAGAAGAGATACCTCTGCACCTATGAGCTGATGTGAAGGAAGAGCACTGGAACGGAAGCGGGGCAGAGGAGGCAGCAGGACTGCAGGACAACAACTGACTTCTCTCGGGAAGGACTCACTAATGGAGTGGATGGTAGCTGTGACCTCTGGCCTGCCAACCAAAAATATCCATTGGCGTTAACTACTGTACTTCATATGCATACCTGAATATGAAATTTGGCATGGCTTAAACTGAAGGCATGGATTCCTTATAGTGTCAGGTATTGGTTAATTCAGTTGGGGACAAACAAAAGCACACTGAAGCAGTACTAGCATGGGGTTTGATTATGCACAGAGAATCACAGAGAATTCTACTAACACATTTTCTGCCTTACTTTACAATCACAGAGAATTCTATGGCAGATGTTTGATTATGCAAATCCAAGGGGTTGATAAATGATAATGCAATTTTTGTCAATGACCAACTGGTAACACATAAAACTGATGGCAAGAGCATGTAGCAGCAAGGTCAATATTCTATAGAAGGGATAAACTTTTATGTATTTACATCTCTAGTCTATAATCATTTGTTTGAAACTTTGTTTACGAGTTGAAATAATTTATAAGACTGTATGAAAATGTTCTGTTTCAGGTGCCTTAAATCTTGGGCATTTTATCATAGGAAGGAAAGGCAAGAGGATAAACATGTCATTTCATTCAAACTTTAGGTTGAAATCTGAAAAATGTGAATAAAAAGAAGCAGCAGGAAAGATCACTGACCTCACAATGAAGATGCGCAACTGTAACATCTGAAAATGGTACTTGAAAAGGTGGAAGTGAAGCCAGGGCATAAGCAAGTTCCTTATTAGTTGATACAGATATGTTGCTTGGAAAACATTGCTTCCAGTACTCCACAAGTCGGCGTTCACGCATTCCACAGGAATCTTTCATAATTAACAACCTTGATAATATAGAGATGATGTTAGCAATTGCTTCCTTAGAAGCTCATGCCATCACTTTTTTGTGAAAATATACATATGAACTCATCGACTGCAGGCTATGTGCAAGCTGAAGCTGATGCATCTTAATAATATGAAACTAAGTATTGAGTTTACACATTGTTTTATCACTTGCGGAAGTTAAGTTATTAACAGATAGAAACACATTTGTGACTAGAAGACAATCCTGGTCAGAAACACAAGGATTTCGACTCAAATTAGGGATTCTTTCAGTTCTATACAGATTGAGCCAAAAGGCGGTATAAAATTGCAAGAAAGTATGGAATGCGTTATCTGATCAACATGGTAGTGAACAAGTATCTATGTGCAAATTCAGATTTCGAGTACATCCAACCATAAACAGATCAAATAACACCTAGGGTAAGGCTTCATAGATCAAACTCGAATGAATCGATTAGGGGATTCGGGGACAGAGGGAGGGGGATGTACCAATCAACGACGGGAAGGATCAGGCGGGCTAGCATGGGGTCAGTGCGGCAACCCGTCGGGCCGAGGACGTGGCCGGGTCGTTGCAGCGCCACCTCCATCGTCTGCCACTTGCGGATCTGAAAAGAGGAACCCCGGATGTAGATGACTTAGATCTGGGAGAAGAGAGAAGGGAGACATGGAGGAGAGGGGGGACGCGCGTGGGGGGAGGGGGTTCCTTCCACCACTGCTGGCTGTTCCGTCCGGCGGCGTGCATCAGGTTGTGCACCACTGACCCGCGACCTCTTTTCTCTAGGGAACAGAGGGGTGGGGGTGGGGGGGCGAGCGGAGAGAGAGAGAGAGAGAGCGAGCCGGAGGAGGAGGCGCAGAAGATCTCAACCCCGGGCCCCGGCGGAGCGGCGGTGGAGCAGAGGAGAGGGATGGAGGCGTCAGGGGCGGGCGGACCAGCGACGGTGGAGGCATGGAGGGGATGAGATGGGGAGAGGCGACGAGAGGTGACGAGAGAGAGAGAGAGAGTGAGACAGGATGGGTTCGGGGCGGACGGATGCGGGGGCGGACGTGAACCCACGACAGCGTCAGTTCATAAATTTTTCAGGTCTGGAACCGGCACGACGGGTGACACGTTTTTTTCTACTCGAGGTGACGCGTCTCCTACACGTCACGAGAGACGCGGCTTTCGTACTCGCGTCTATTTGTACACGATACATAGGAGACACGGTTTAACAATCCGCATCTCCCATAACATATCTATATTATGGGAGACGCGGATTGTTAAACCGTGTCTCCCCTAGTGTATATAGGAGACGCGGATTGTCCAGCCATATTTATGCGAGACACTGCTGTTCAACCCGCGTCTCCTTTGTGACAAAGGAGACGCGGGTTAAAATCGCGTCTCCTATATATTTGTCTCCTTCGTAGAGTTCTTACATAGTGTCCCTTCGTGCATGTGAGCAAGTGCCAGCGGAGTGGAGGAGCAATTCCTCTTGCTTGTATGCATGCGGGAGCTACTAGAGTGAAACTATGCAAGGCTGGTGTGACAGCTCAGGGCTTAATAGGATTGATAGAATACTCATATCAACAAGTTGCAACTTCTTTTCCAGAAGCTCATCTCAAAAGAACTCTGGGGTTAACCGTGAGTGAGGACAAAGTGCGCAGAAAAGACTTGTGTTGGTCTGTGAGGGAATTCTAGAGGTCCTAGAGAGCTGCCAGGTGTAAGCAGGCCCGGCCTCGGGGAGGCGGGACGTTACAATTGGTATCAGAGCCGACTCTCGCGGTTTCACGGGCGCATGGGGTCGCAGTTGCGCAGGCATGGTGCGCATGGCTGGTGTGAGCCCAGAGTGGTCACACAGCATGGCACATGCGCTGGCACTGGGCACATGGACATGGCCGGAGGGGACGTTCCTGGTCTGGGGTTGACCGACGAGGGCGTCGGTCTCCTAAGAGGGTGAGATTGTGACAGCCCAGGGCTTAATAGGATTGATAGAATACTCATATCAACAAGTTGCAACTTCTTTTCCGGAAGCTCATCTCGAAAGAACTCCGGGGTTAAGCGTGCTTGGCCCGGAGCAATTTCATGATGGGTGACCAACCGGGAAGTTGGACTTCCCGGGTGCGCACGAGTGAGGACAAAGTGCGTAGAAAAGACTTGTGTTAGTCTGTGAGGGAATTCTAGAGGTCCTAGAGAGCTGCCAGGTGTAAGCGGGCCCGGCCTCGGGGAGGCGGGACGTTACAGCTGGGGCTAGAAGAAATCTAAGCGAAGGCTTGCATGCATGCACGAGAGTAAGGATGGATGGGGCCGAGTGGCTGAACGGCATCTAGCAAGGTGCAACACCACATCTTTGAAGGCATGCTCATAGTGCGGTCTCTAATCCATGTGGAGCTCGCTAGCACTCTTTTACTCTCTTCTTCCTTTCTCCTCCTTTTTTTCATTTTTTAGCTCTTTCTTTTTTTTTCTTCTTTTCCCCCTTTTCCTCTTTTCTCTCTCGTTTTCTCTCTCTTTCTTTCTGCAACTCTCTTTTTTTCTTTCCCCTTTTATAAGCAAGGCAGAGCTGGCGCCATCTTTGATATGAGTGGAGCTTACAATGGGACACTAACCTACTTCCCCCACACTAACTTCTGAGTGTCATGACACCAAAAGTCCAGTGTGTGACATCGGTGTCTCCTTCAGAATGTGTTCCATCGCCAAGGAGCATGAAATGTACAGTTGAAGCAGCTCCCCATGTTCTTGGGCATTGCATGACCCTTTTCTTCTTAATCTCAACCTAAAATGGTTAGGGACCAAAAATACCCGAAGGTGCATACAACCCTAAAAACAAGTCTTTGCTTTTATTGATGAAGAAAGATTTATTATGGATTATTTGTTTATTTATAATATATATACATGTTTTTATGATAATCTGCCCTACCTCCCAGCAGTACTTTGTTTATGGTCACAAGCTCAACCTTGGGAATTTCGTCTTGCAGCTACTACTAGTGATGTCATTCCCAAACTTACCACCAATTGAGAATGAGTCAATGAGCCATTAGCTGCATGGTTTGTGCCAATGTGCATCCACAAAATTTGCAATGCTTACTATAAACATAAGCATCCACAACCATCCTCTTAATTTTTTTACAATCAAGGATCAATAGGTGGTTGTGATCCGTGATGCTAGGCGAGATGGACTCAGGAGATCCTATGTATGAGCATGAATCATGAGGGGATTCAAATGAGAAGCTTTCATGCTTGTTTGTGGAATGCTCCCTCTTGGGTTCTAGAGTTGGTGCCTCACAAAATTCCATAGCCCATGAGCTCTCCATCCCAAGAGAGTCATCATGGAAGATCAATGTTGATTCTCGATCATGGTCGAGAACAAAGTAATATGGACCAACGGGAGGAGGCTCAAATTCGATCGAGGGTGATGGTGGTCGTTCATGTTCACAAAGGTGAAGGTTTTTTGAGTTGTCCTATTTGGGGGCAGAAGGTTCTGTGCCCTCAGATAAAATTGGCTTGGATGGCATGAAAGGAGACACATGCATCACTGTTTTGAGTGGGTTTGGCTTCAGATGAGGCTTCACAATGGGGTTTTCCTAAGCTTTTCATCTAGGCTCCCTTGAGATGTACCGAGAAGTTCTTCTAATGGGTAGCCTAGAAGTAGATCAAAATCGAGGATATCAAAGATGTGAAAGTCTAAGAGCACCTAGATTTGGCACGGCCCTTGCGATTCCCCAACATTCGAAGAAGAGTCCACACGGGCTCTTGAAGCGTTTGTCAATCTGGTCTAGATTCTTGTTACCCACAAGAGTGTCTATGAGGTACTCGGGCATGATACAAGCCTTAGCAGCATGGTCATGAAGGGCTTCTATGGCAATTCCCCTTATAGAACAAGGGATGGAGATGGGAGGTGAACTGATCCAAATTAATTTGGAAGAACGTTTCACCTCCTTTGACCGTAGGTTGTGTGGGGGGAAAATTCCTTGAGAGCTTTGTATGGACACATTGATACCGTAGGCTTCTTGTGATTCAAGGTGTTTCTAAGAGTTTCAGAAAGATCATCCTTGAATTGGGAAGAGAACTCCAAAGGTTGAATTTCTTCTTACTTCGGTGGTTCCACGCTAGGGAAAGCCTTCTCAGAAAGATTGGAAGGATGAGGTAGAGAAGGTGCCATAGGCTTCTTGTGCCAAAAGCGAATCGAGTTATTCCCATAATCCTTGAATTCGATAGGGAGTGAGGAAGGATAAAGAATGATTCCTTCCTTCATTGCTTGTGGTTCGGGTAAGGGCTCATGAGTCGAATATATGGATAGGACGGGTTTGGATTCGGCTGATGAGGACTCCTCAAAGCCTGACATGACTTTTGCCAGGAAGGGGTTGGGTTCAACAATGGAGAAAGTGTGTTTTCTAGGATATGATGAAGGATTTTCTTTGCTTCTGTTGTTGTTTTGTAAGGTAACGTACCTCCGGCAGCAAAGTCAAAGTCTAGGGCAGAATCCATGTCTAAACCCCCACAAAAGATGTGCAAAGACACATCATTAGGTATAAGCATGCTTGGGCTCAGTGTCAAAAGATGTGGAAATCTAGCCCATGCTGCACCTAGGGACTCCTTCTCTAATTGTTCAAATGTGAGAATGTCACTCCATGGAGAGGCTATGTGGGAAAAAGAGAGAATGAGTGGAAAAAGTCAACTCAAAGCTTTCCCCAATCAACGTTCACACTTCCCATGTTGTGGGTGTACCATTGCTCTTCCCTCACAGTGAGAGAGAAAGGAAACAACTTCTACCTCAAGGATTTCAATGTCATTCTTGGGATAACCAGGCATGAACGCAGTTCCTCGAACTCTCACAAATGATCATGTGGATCTTCATTTTCAAAGCTAGAGAAGGGTTGTGCCTAAACCAAGGCAATGTAACCAAGGTGGAGTTCATAGCGAGAAGGTTTGATAGGCTTTGAAGAGGATGGTGGCTCTAAGAATGCGCTCAGAGGAGCAAAGAGTTTTTGGATAGAAGATGGCTCCATTGGAAAAGCATAAGAAGGTATGGACAAGGATAAGTGTTTTTTGTATAAGGGTAGTGGGGGTAAAGGTAGAAGAAAGGTAAAGCAAAAAGATACGAGGGTGAACTAGGTTCCAAGACAATTATAACAACCGTTCCCCAACAACGGCGCCAGAAATGCTTGTTGGCATTTCTTAATGTCACCACCAGGTTTGTGTTCCCAGCAGCAGTGCTAGAAATGTCAGGTTAGTAAATCCCAACGTTTATTGAATAAATCTGCAAGCGCCCAGAGATACCGTTGTAGCATTTCGCACAGAGAGTATTCAGGGTATCATATTTTCCCAAGGAATGGATGTGTACTTGTCTTCTAGGTGGTTCGTCCAAGGACACTAAGAGTAGGTAGGCGAGGGTAGAGGGGATTCCTATAGCTTTAGGGTCTACATGCTTACTTCGGGCACTGGTCTAATCCTAGTCGGCCAAGACCCTCCGGTCATTGGCTCTACTCTAAATCCGAATGTGGAGGGTTACAAGGAACTGACAGGGTTGTCACAACCTGCTAGCCTACCTCTCGATCCGTGGGGCACGAAGCAAACAAGGGCAATGTCAAGCCTAGACACCAAGTCTAGGCTATCAATTACTACTAGAGCATCCGTCATAAGGACGAACACTTGATCCTGCAAGCAAATAAAAGATAAAGAATACTGAACAAGGAGACTGACCACCGTAGGAGATCACGAAGACTTAGCTTGAAGAAGCATCCATCGAGGTACAAGTGCGGGGAAGAGTGCCAATAGGTCGGCACTTCCCCGAACCACCACTCACTCTCTCCCTGTCTTTTAAGGGCTACAAAGGTTGCCTAATGCCTTGGAGTGGAGCTCTTCTCTTCTCTTGTGTTGTGTGTCCTGAATGGAGGAGAAGGGGTCCTTATATAGTGGAGGAGGTGCCTTGGGGACTGGAGATGCTAGGGGATTTTCTCCTTTATTCCCTCCTCTTGCGAAGATCTTGTGTCCAAGTTTATCCCCTTTGCACCAATTGCTCGGAACTGATTTGAGTAAGGCGGTGGGAAACTCCACAAGAAAATGGGCCTGATTGGGCTCAGTGGGGGATCGACCGAACCCTGGGTTCGACTGAACCCTTTCTAGTGCCGTTTGGTCCCAGATTTGGTCGGTGCACTCCTTGTGGACTTCTCAATTGGGTTTTGGGTGCTTGGGCTAAGGTTGAGTCAGTTTAGCATGTCATGTGGGTCTTGGATTCTTTGTGCAGTGCAGGATGTGGCCTTCTTCTATATTTGTGCATGTTTTCTAGCTGTTTCTAGGCATGGTCTCCTGAAATCAACAATTCACCAAAACTAGTGGAAATGGTTAGAATTAAACTCTTATATCTAGTTTGGTGTTTATTTTATGCATGAGTTGACGGTTAGATTTAGCACTTAAGGAGCATCAACAACGACTTGGAGATGCTGACCACCGGTACTGGTCAAACTATGTGGTTGTTTGCAAGTGTAAGACTTGATCTCACTCATCATTTATTTCATAGACTTCATTCAGAAGGAGAAGCGGTTCGTAGATAGGATCCAATCCTTGGAGGCGGTGAATAAGAAGTTGGTGGAACCTGATCAGTGCTAAGAGGCTGTTGGCGGTCGATATCCATGACTTTTACTGCCAACATTTCTCCAGATTTCATGCTCATATAGTGATAATCATGCTAATATCATTTATACTAATGAGTTCCACAAGTTTTGTGCAATTTGTGAGCGAAGGAACAAACAGGAAAAATAGGAGGCCAAAATGGCACAGGGCCAGGCCGGCCGACCTGGACCTGTGCCATTTCGCTAGTGTTTGGAACTGCCACCATCCTTCCACCCCATTATCTGATGGCTTCATGATTCACCCCAATCTCGTTGCCATCGTTTGTTCACACTCCTTGCAATAGATGAGGAGAACTGCTCTCCTAACATTCCCGGGATGAACCAAGACGGAACTCTTCCTGTTTTTCTCTGACGGGGGAAGCAAAGTTTTGGTACAATCGGAGTGCAAGAGGAGTTGGAGGAGATTGGATCAAAGTGAAGGTTGAAGTTTGTTTGTTTGTCTATCCCATCCCCAAAGCTCAGAGATGAGCTACTTGGAGCAACCTGGGAGAAGTTTGGTATGGTGCTCATACAACGAATGTTGGTAGATTGAAACATAGTGCTCATCCTTAGGATCAGTTTTCTGACCCTCCCACCAACTTCCCCATGAACCAAACAGCAAATCCTCACTCTTCATTAGATCCACTGCCTCCAACCACACGACATGAGCAAACAAAAACCCCCAGACCAAGAGAATTCCCTTAAGGATCTGCCACATTAGGTGTGCATGCTCAAGGTCTAAGTAATTCATTCCGAAAGTCACGACCGCAGACCAAGGGTCTATCTGTGGTTACGAGCAAGGAATGATGGAGGAAGCAGAAGTTAGTCGACGCTAGCTTTAATGCCCTCCACCTATTGAGGGGACTGACACACAAAAAGTTGTCCATGATCTTTCGTAAGCACCTGAAAGGGATCAACGGCCAGATGTTGGAAAACAAAGGAATTATCCGAGTTGTGCCTGAGGGGCACAGTAGAGTGATCCTTGATTTCCACATCATCAATATCCTCGAAGGTGACAAAATCTTCTTGTTGGATCAGCCAATAGAGCATCTTGTCACGATCGAGCTATAGCTCAGGGTTGACAAAGAAAACATCCTGATCGACCTTGCACGATCAGTGGGTTCAGCCTTGCACGATCATTATCGCAAAGGGCTAGACAGACCCCGTGAAGAATCAGTGGGCATATTTTTCAGATGCTCACCCAATCCCAAAGGCAGAACCGGGCAGTCAAGCTCGACATAGTGGAGAACAACAGCCTCCTCCACTAGAGTTGTTGATTGCTGCCACTTGGATTGAGACATGTCTCTCTTCCACTTGGAACAGAGATATTTACCTCTTCACGACAATCGCAGCACGCCCATCATCATCAGTGATAAACTGACAGAGAATGAGGCTCGGCAGGCTACAACAGTCTTAGAGAAGTACCGGTCCATTTTCAGGTATTCTCTACAGACTAGACAGGGATCAACCCCAACACCCATCGTATCGCTTGAACCGGACAAATAGCCTTTTGGCTGAATGATGCGATGAGGGAGGTAGGCACACCTACATGTGGGTATTATTTACCCCATGTAAGCACCCACTTCAAGTGGTGAAGCACTAGCTAATTTTCATCTACCTCCACCTGTCTTTATTGTTTGGTCTATGCAATGCACCAACAGAGGTGTATGGTATCAGCCTTCTCTCCCATTATCGAGGGCATCTTTTGTCCTTGTCGAGAACATCATGGAGGAATTCCTTGATGATTTTCCAGTCCATGGACAACCTTTGGTTTATGCCTCGCGGATATGGATAGAGTTCGTGAGAATCCCAAAGGCTCCACCTTGTCCCAAATTGGGAGAAGTGTCAGCTGAGAAGGCCCCCATCATACAACCTCCTGATTGGATTCTTCCTATCAAGATCGTGTGCAACGCTAGTAACCATACAATCGGGACAGAGCTAGATCAATGCATGAAATCATCATTATCAAAAGCATTGACCAGAGTTCGACAAACAACGGAGAAGGAACTGTCTATAGTGGTATTCACCCATGACAAGTTCAGACCATACTTGGTCGATGTCAAAGTGTTAGCACACGGACCATGCTACACCAAGATATCACCTGACCAAGAAGGACGACAAGCCACCACTCATCCGTTGGATTCTTGCTCCTTCATGAATTTGCTTCACGAATCAAAAGAAGAAGAAAGCAAATAAATATGTGGCATATCATCTCCCAAGGATACAAGTTCAATCATATGAGATGATACTCTCTCAAGGGTAGCTTTACAAACTTGGATTAACACCCTTAGAGAGAAGAAATTCATTCACCCTACTAGATTCCACCTAAGGGATTTCTATCATACTGGTTTACTCCACCGCTACAACCACCATGTGATGAGACCCGCAAGACTCCAAGTCCTTTGACGGCGTGTCTTGCGTATCGCGCTCGCCATCGAGGACACTCATTGCGTGTTTCCGCTTCTCTCATAAAGAATGAACTCCTCATATAGGATGACTACGGATTTTTTTCCGTATAAACCTTGTGCTAAGGTTCGACAGACTGATCACCTGGCTAACCAAAGCACAACACGCTAAGAGTCATTGCGGAGCCCATGGTGCTATACTCATTGAGTCAACTTCAGTTAACTCGACTGACGAGCATCTTGATGATCATGGACCAGATGTCCATATTGGCTGAAGCACTTCATATTATGGTAAGGACATGGAGACTCACACTCCATCCTTAGAAGTGCAATAGCGGGTTGGAAGTAAATCACCGGGTCGCAAATCCGTACCATCTTCAGATAGTCAATCAGAAACATCGACAGAATATCATGAACAATCTGACATGGAGAAGGGATGGAAGGGCAATCACCCGAGACACTTTGTGCACACGAAACATCATTCCCATTAGGAGATAAAAAAGGTGAAACACAGACCCCCAATCAGCCAGAGTCCAAATGATAAAATCAAATGGCTGAATTGGAGGATGGAGGAGGAAGGTTTTCCTTTATGCTTCCTCTCCAGGACAATGACAGGGATGTTTTCAGTTGAAAATATTCCTCAAGTCTGACATCCTGGAACTCAAAGTTATGGACTGCTACGAGTATCTGAGTTACTACCATAGTCCATGGTCATGGCGAGACCTAAAATGTGCCATTATCTTAGTATAGGTTTGGGTGCTAAAATTTCCCTTTTCATTTTGATTTTCCAAAGTTTTATTTTTCAATAGCACCCCCACATTTCCCTTTTGAATAAAGTGTTGCCTTTTTCTACCATGCCTTGAGTGGTTGGTGCACACTTGTGTACCAACCACACCCCTGCTCTAACTCTACACTAAGTGCGCAGAAAACAGGACAAGCAACACATCGACGAGCAGTCTTCACCCGTGCCCAAATAACCACATGGCAGCCATCTGCTGAGATTCAACTACGCACGGAGGTTTGAAACCCTTTCTCTCATTTCCTTTCTTAGTTTTAATTCAAATACGAGCATGAGTTCATGACAATTAAAATTTGAATGAAATACCTAGAAAGAGATTGGAATCCTACATGTTTATCAAAGGTGCATAAGCTTTATTTCCTTTGCAAGTACCGATGTGCCTTTGGAACTTTATGATAGGATCACTTGATCTTTCACTTATTGACTCTTACGATATAATGACATGAGAGGCTTGTTCTTTTCTAATTCAAAGTCTTGAAGAATTTCATTTTGAAAATGAAAAAAAAATGAGGCAACTCTCATTCACGCTCAACTTTGCCAAGTCCCATCCAGAGCCATATCATACATGACACAGTCTTGAAACTCCACATAGCTATCTTGTACATTTTGAGCCTGATCAAGCATCGTGCCTTCTGAAACATGCATGTTCTTCCTTGCACTTTGGTCATTCACGTACACGTTTCATCAAATAAAGTCCATCATAGAATAAAAGTCCATCAAAAGTGGTTCTCAAGCAGCTCTTCATCCCCCTGAAAAAAGGAAGAAAAAAATGATGAGTGGGAGGTCCTACTCAGTAAAAAAAAAGAAGAAGGGGAAAGATGGAAGAAGCTAGAATCAAATACCACTCAAGGACATTCATCATCCATCATCCACATTCACTTGCACTTGACCAAAGTTCATGGTTGACATGATCTCTCGGAGACAAGTTATTTGATCTCGCAACATAGATGGAAGAGATAAGCATTTCTATCGATCCCTACCTTGAGCCCCACATATAACCTTATAGAGGTAGGTGAGGCTATTTGAAAAGCCTTAGTGAGGATCAAACACTTTGAGCGACTGAGTGGCTTGAGAGAATGAGAGTATGCCTCCATATTTTGCAAAAAAAAAAAAAACAAAACCTCCAAGTACTAAGAAAGAGAAATCAGGCTCTCCGTGGATTTATTTTGAGGTTCAATAGGTGAAAGTGAAGGTGTTAGCCACTTGGACTCCAAGGTATGAGAGAAAGCTTTGAAATAATTCTTATGCATACCCTTGATTTTATGACCCTAGGCTTTGCTTGATCCTTTGGATCTAACTCAACCCTTTGCTCGGGACGAGCAAAGTCTAGGTGTGGGGGCGTGTTGGCGGTCGATATCCATGACTTTTACTGCCAACATTTCTCCAGATTTCATGCTCATATAGTGATAATCATGCTAATATCATTTATACTAATGAGTTCCACAAGTTTTGTGCAATTTGTGAGCGAAGGAACAAACAGGAAAAATAGGAGGCCAAAATGGCACAGGGCCAGGCCAGCCGGCCTAGCCCAGGCCGACCGGCCCCCTTCTGCCTCTTCTGGCCACGGTTTTGATCCACAAGCTATCTAACACACCAAGGTTGATCATGAGCCGTGAGTTTGATGTCGGTTTGATCCGAGGACCCGAAAGGCCTAGCCATGGATTGGAGGGTCCACCTACCTTGGATTCTCGGACAACCTCAACTCAAAGCAACCAAAACCGCCTCAAGGGACAACATGCAACCGTTGATGAGCGAGTCGGTGCAACGGAGGGCCAAGAGGGTCAGGGCCAGGCCGAATGGCCTCCCCTAGGCCGGCCGGCCTCCAACTGTCGTAACCGTCGCCAAACCAGCAACTACCAACCTCAGGACATCATCAGGAGCGTCCACAAGAAAGATTGCGCCAGATGGCAGAAATCACAGGCCGAACGGCCTCCTTCAGGCCGGCCGGCCTGGAAGCGTGGCCTCTACGCTTGATCTTTCACGTGGATGCTAAGCAGGAGGTGTGCGTCACTCCTAAGCAGGATTTCTCCCTTGGAGGGCTATAAAAGGCGCCCTTCACCTCCACACAAGACACACCATCCAAAGGAGAGAAGAGTAGCTTAGTGGTTTTTGCTCTCATCTTTAGAGTTAGAGTAGGGAGAGAGTGGGTGAGCTGCTCGGGTGACAGCCGAGCTTTGTAGAGAGAGTCCGGGATTTCTTCCTCGGTCTCATCTCAACATTTCCGCCCCTGAGGAATATATTCAAGAGTTATCTTCAGTAAGTCCTCGGTCTCTTGCCTTTAGTACCTCGCTAGTTTACAACTTACTTTCAGCAAGTTATCGTATTTATCTTGATCTGCAGGTACCTGAGTCTGCGCGAGTGACAGCGACTCTTGTTTGGGGTTTCCTCTATAGCCCTTCGCGTTGGGTGGAGGTCAGTGGCTAAAAGCTTAGGCGTGGTGCCTATGCTGGCTAGTCACCTCAGGTTGTGTTGCACCCCACGGAATTGCAGTGGTAGGCGGCAGGTGGTGATAGCCCTGTCCATCCTTTGTACTCCACCACGTTCGGGTGTACTCATAACAGTAGTGCTGAGCCCGGAAGAACCCCTCTCTCACCCCGTTCTGAGTTCTTCCCGTTCTAGCCGTCGAAGCAGATCATGTTAGATTAATATAGGTTGTCTGGGGTAACGAGTGGCTAACTAAGGTTAAGCTCTCTACACCCTTTACCCTTTTCTCCCTGGTGGGTCCGGTTAGGAAAGTTCTAGACTAGTCGCGTCTACCGTTCCTTGGATTTGACATCTAGGTTTCTACTCCCCTGGTGAAAGGCTACAATGTACTCCGTGCGCTTGCGGATTTAGTTAGGCTAAGGAGTGCCAACAGAGGCCGAACACCAGGCGGTCATGCATGGTGAGTTTTGAGACACATTGAGTGTTAAAAACTTAACATGGCATCGACACTGACTCTTTGTTTGCTCTATCATAGGTCTGTAGGCAGAACTAGAAGAGTTGAAGGCTACCGCATAGTATAACTCTAATAGCATGACTGCAACTGAGTTGTATCCTGTCCCGTTGATCTTGATGGAGCAGTTCAGGGCCAGGCTGACCCATGGGTGACACCTGATTTCAGATAGTGCAGTCGGCTGTGTGAAGGAGGTATTGGCGATTCTGAGGATGCACTTTCCTAGAGCTGCACTGGAGCGGGTGGCCGAAGGGATGCATCTGACTTTTTGGAGAGGGAGTATGATGATCTGGTCGAGAGTTTTGATGCCGTAGCATGGGACATTGTTGCAAAGCTAGGCTGATAAAAACATTGTGTTGAATAGATGTAAATAATGTTGATGAACAATATTTAACAAGTAACATCCATATTAATCAGGTCGGATAACTTGAAGCAAGTGTATGTTATAAAAAGTCCCTTTTCCCTTTTAGAGGTGCGCTGGGTAGGACATCGTTCGGCCATTGCCGTGTGTCGCTTGGGATATGGTCGCCATTTGCCCACTGGAGTTGGTAGGTGCCTGGTGAGATGACTACCTTGATGATGAAGGGCCCTTCCCATGGGGCCGATAGCTTGTGCTGGTCCTTTGTGGACATGACGCACTGGAGCACGAGGTCTCCAACATTGAGGGAACATTCATGGATGTTCTTATCATGGTACCATCTAATTTGCTACTCATGGCGTGCGTGCTAGATCAATGCAGTGAGGCGGGTGCTCTTCAACGCTATCGAGGTCCAAGCGCCAACTAATTTCTATCTCACCTTCTTTGTAGTGCTGGATGCGCGGGGCACCATATGCTAGGTCGGCCGGGAGAACTACCTATGAGCCATAGACCAGGAGGAAAGGTGTGTGGCCTATTCTTTGACTCTTCTGTTTGCTCAGGCCCCAGATGACGTGCGGCACCTCCCTGGCCCATCTCCTAGCATGTGGGTTGAGGACGTCGTATATGTCCTTCTTAAGGGAGTCAAGGACCATCCCATTTGCTTGTTCAAATTGCCCATTGCATCAAGGATGCGCGGAGGATGAGTAGTAGACATCGATGCAATTGCCCTAGCAGAAATCCAAAACTCGTGTCCTGTGAATTGTGGCCCTAGGTCAGTCACAATGCAATGCGGGATCCCAAACCGGTGGGTAAGCTCTTCAAGGAATTTTGTAGCATTTGCCAACTTAGTGTCAGCGATGACCTTGTATTCTATCCATTTGGTGAACTTATCCATGGCCACCAGGATGTGCTTTAGGTCACCCAATGTGGTTTTGAATGGCCCAATCTTATCGAGGCCCCATATGGCTAAGGGCCATGATGGGGGTATCATGCACAGCGCCTAGGCTGGCAGACGCTTCTGCTTCTAGAAAAATTGGCACCCAGCACAGTGCCGAATGAGTTCCTTAGTGTTGAATAAGGCCGTGGGCCAGACAAATCCCGGGTGATATGCCTTGCCGACTAGGCTGCGAGCTGCCACATGGTTACTGCATGATCTCGAGTGGATTTTGTGTAGGAGATTGATCCCCTCATCTCGGAGGATGCATTTTATAATGATGCATGTGGAAGCAACCTTTCTATAGAGCTCTTTGCCAATAATGATGTAATTAGCTAAGCGTCTGGCTAGCTTTTCATACTCCACCCTGTCCTTAGGGGCTCTTTGTTCTGTGACGAAGGCAATAAAATTGGCGCGCCAGTCTTCCTCTATCACGAGAACTTTAGGACTCGTGGGGTCACTGATCGATGGTTCAGGGTTGGGAACTGGGTTTCCATCCTCCAGCACCTTGATGGATGGTTTGCGTAGGTCCTGGACAAAGACACCAACTATAACTTGGGATCGCTTGGACCGAAGCTTAGACAGGACATTGGTAGCGACATTGTCGTTGCGGATGACATGATGGACCTTAAGGCCATAGAAGTGGGCCTCAAGCTTGCGTACCTCTACGCAGTACGCGTTCATTGTTTCCTTGGTGATGTCCCAATTTTTGTTGACTAGCTCAATGACCAGCTTGTAGTCACCGTAGCACATTAGCCTCTTGAGGCCTAGTATCATCGTGATCCGGAGACAGTGAATCAATGCCTCATACTTGATGCCACTGTTGGTAGCCTGGTAATGTATCTAGAGGATGTACTTTAGGTGCTTGCCCTCGTAGGAGATGAAGAGAACTCCCACCCTGGTGCCTTCAAGGTTGAGGGTGCCATCAAAGTACATCTTCCAGTGCTCTGGCCGCTCCGTGGGCATGGGGCCTGTATCTCTATCCACTCAGCCATGAAGTTAGCCAAAATTTGGGATTTGATTACCTAGCATGATTCGAAAGTGATATCGAACTCGCCGATTTCTATCAACCATTTGACGATCATGCCATTGACATCTCGGATGTCTAGGATTTCGCTGAGTGGGAAGTTTGAGACGACTCAGATGGTGTGCGCCTGGAGGTAATGGCACAGCTTACGGGACATTATCAGGAGTGCATAGAGCAGCTTCTGAGGATGTGGGTAACTGATCTTGGAGTCGCCGAGTACTTCGCTAACGTAGTATACGGGGCGCTGGACTTTGTACACATGACCAACATCGGTGCACTCAACGACCAAGATCGTGCTAACTACATAGGTAGCAGCAGAGGTGTAGAGCAAGAGCTCTTCGTTTAGGGCAGGCCATGTAAGGACTGGTGGTGTAGCCATGTATTCCTTTAGGTCGGCTAACGCCTTACTGGCCACGGGGGTCCATTCAAACGCGTCGGTCTTTTTAAGGAGTTTGAAGAAAGGCAGGCCATTTTTCTCCAAGTTTACTAATGAACTTAGACTTTAAAGAAAGGCAAGGGCTTTTCTCCAAGTTTACCGATGAACTTGTGTCAGCTTCATGATGTCTTTCTTGCAAGTCGGCACTGCTAACTTGTGTATGGTGTTGAGTTTGATGGGGTTGGCTTCGATGCCACACTGGCTGACCATGAAGCCCAGGAGCTTTCCTGATGTTACAACAAAAACACACTTTGCTAGGTTGAGCTTCCATCTGTAACACCGTAGGTTGTTAAATGTTTCTTGTAAGTGAAAGTGCATCTAGGCACTTAATCTAGTTTTGGTAATTAATGACAATGTAAATTTGGATATAATGCTTTGCATGAGTTGTGCAGGAATAAAATCAAAAGAAAAGAAAAGAAAGGTGAAAGGAAGGTCCCCAATTCTTATTCGTATGGTGACGAAGTCTATCGGACGATTTAAATTTATTTTATAGTTCGAATTTGAGTATAGGATCACCGTACTATCAGGGGGACGTGCTTGACGAGTTTCGGTTGTTAAAGTGCTTATACTTGAGATGAAATATACACACGAGAGACACAAACACACAAAAACCCTCCATTCACAAGTTTTCTGTGCGTCGGAACTTAGGCCAGAAGATCCGACCCAAAGTTCCGGGCGGCTCTGTCTGAAATTAATTTTCCGCCGGAAGATCCGACACTTGCACCGGATCTTTCAACACTTAGACAGATTTTGTGTCTTCTTTTCAGGCGCCGGAACTTAGGCCGGAAGATCCGACCCAAAGTTCCGGCAGCTCTGTCTGAAATTAATTTTCCGTCGGAAGATCCGATCCTTGCTTCGGAACTTCCAACACTTAGCCAAATTTCATGTTTCTGCGTCTCTCCCTCAGGCGTCGGAACTTCCACCGCAAGATCCGACCCAAAGTTCCGGGCGGCTCTGTCTCTAATATTTTTCCATCGGATGATCCGGACCTTGTGTCGGAACTTACGTCGGAACTTCCACCGGATCATCCGGCCCTTGTGTCGGAACTTTCATGACTTAGCCATATTTCAGTGTTTCAGCCTCATGAAATTCAAATCTCGGAAGATCCGGTCCTACGCCGGAAGATCCGGTACCCCTTCGCAGAACACATAACGGCTAGTTTTTGGGGGTTAGGTATTTATACCCCCTCACCCCCCTCATTCAATGCTGCTGCCTCCACGACCAAACATACTCCAAGAGCATTGATTGCACTCCTCTACTCCATCCAAGAGCTTGATTCTTGCCTTGATTCACCTAGGGTTTGAGTGAGAGGAAAAGATTGAGTGTGAGAGCTTTGAGCACTTGTGAGCTTTGATTCGTTCATCTCAAGAAGCACTTGAAGCAAGCTTGATTCGTCGATCCACATTTGTTACTCTTGGAGCTTTGCTCCTAGACGGTTAGGCGTCGCCGATAGCTCCCATTCCTTTGTGGTTTGAGCACCGGAAAGTTTGTATGTCCCCTCTCTTTGTGAGAGCAATAGTAAGTGACTCAATCTTCCTTTGTGGTTGATTGAGGGAGGCAAGGGGTTAGTGACAACCCGGTTCTTTGTGAACCCCTCAACGGGGACGTAGCTCCTTTGTGGAGTGAACCTCGGGAACAAATCTCGTGTCTCTTTGTTCTTGCTATTGTTCTTGTTGTTCTTCACCTTATTTGTGCCCGATCCATGTGCTAGGTGTTGTTTGACCTTAGAGATCATACTTAGGTGCTCAGTTACTTCATCTAGCAGCTTTGTATTCAAATAGAATCTTCAATAGCTTGTTAGTTTTTTAATCTCGAAGTTAGTCTCCTCTCTGTGTCAGAAGATCCTACACAGTGTCGGATCTTCCAGGAGCCGGAAGATCCGAGACTGCGTCGGATCATCCGACCATCTGACACTTTCATGAAGAATTTTTCAGGATTTTTAACAGGCCCTATTCACCCCCCCTCTAGGATTTTTAACAGGCCCTATTCCTACCATAGACACTCGGCAAAGAGACCATTTCTGCTATTTTCTGTCAGTTTTGCCGAGTGTGTGGAGCTTTGCCGAGTGTCGTGGTAAATACACTCGGCGAAGAGTAAGCCTTTGCCGAGTGTATTTACCACGACACACGGCAAAGCTCCACACACTCGGCAAAACTGACAGAAAATAGCAGAAATGGTCTCTTTGCCGAGTGTCTATGGTAAATACACTCGGCAAAGACCCTCTTTGCCGAGTGTACACTCAGTAAAGTGGCAATATACCCCCTGTTTTATTTGTTCGGTCGCGTATAACGTACCCTTGCTCAACAAACAATACAGGCAGTTCGTATACATGACAATAAGCATTACAGGTAGCACATATAGATAATATTCATAACCATTAATCCATCGAAAGCATCACAGGCAGTTCGACAACACAAGTTCACTAGTTCACAACCAAAGTAAGTTCACAACCAAAGTATGTTCGTTCACAAGCATAAACATTGTCAAACAATCCACAAATCACTAAGGACGTGGTGGGTTGGGTGCGAACAGTTGGCGGCCTAACCGAACCGCCAGGTCATCGTCCGGTGGCCCCTCGTTCGACGCCGCCATTGATCTAGCAAAATTCTACACAAAGGATAGCAGATTGCATGTGTGAAACAAGTGACAAAACAGAAACTAAGTTTTCTAATGTTGTCAATGGTGAACAACTACGTTGGTTGTCTAAGGTTGAATTAAAACTTTGTCAGGTGACTCACAGGAGAATATGATGCCGGAGGTGCTGCCATCGGCGGAGGTTGAAGTGTGAACGGCGGCAGAACTTGCCCCATCTGCACTGCCATACTACTGAACCACGCGTGCCAATCCGCCATCTGCTGCTGCCTCGCTCGCTCGGCCTCCTCCGCCTGCTGCTGCCTCAGCCGCTCTGCCCGCTCCGCTTGCTCCCGCTCAGCCCGCCGCTCGGCCTGCCACCGTGCCTCCATCTCCTCCCTTTTCTTCCTCTCTTCTTCCAACTGGGCCTGCAATATGCCATCAAACTGTCAGAATGCAAAGTAAAGGTATGTAAAAATAAACGAGTGACGAATAAACAGAAATAACCTGAAGTGTCTGCACGAGGACGTGTGCAGTGGTCGGCGCCTGACGTATGTCCGGGTTAGCACTGCCTGCCCGAATCTGTGTCGGTGATATTATCTCCGGCAGTCTTCCACGGGGTAGCCCACGGAAGTGATTTGTAATGCAGGGAAGATCGCAAAGATCGGAAGCAGGATGGTTAGGATGGACAGACACAAGGGTTTATACAGGTTCGGGCCGTCGACTCGACGTAATACCCTACGTCCTGTTTTGGGATGTTGTATTGCGTGTTTTGTTGTTGTCTCTCTCGTCGAGTTGTTTTGGAGGGGGTCCCTGCCCGCCTTATATATCGGGGGGCAGGGTTACAAGTCGGTTTGTATCCGATCCTATCTCTAAGAATCCTTTCCTTCTTTACAATAATTACTACTCCAACTAGGACTTCTCTTTCCAGATCCTTCCTCCGTGCGCCGACTTGTCCCGCACGTCTTCAGGTCCAGAACGATGAGGTGGGCCGCCCCCTTTTGGTGGGCTGCTAAGCTTGCTTGTGAGGCACCCGGGTAGTATATCCCCCACAGTAGCCCCCGAGCACTTCTTGACCGATCGTTGGCTGTAATTGTTCCGTCTTTTCTTGCATGATTCGAGTGCTCCAAGTTGTCTAAGATCTCATCCGAGTGGTTTCGAAGAAGATCCGAGTGGTTTCGAGGAAGATCCGAGTGCATGCTCAGACGTTCCTGAAAACAATTCTTCAATTATAGTCATAGTGAGGGGAAGGAGTGCTCTTTTTCACGACGCGACAGCGAAGTGAATACACTTAGCCCCCGGGCTTTGGGCAATTTTAGTATGAAATTGGCCAAAGGTCTTCAATTTTTACCCATCTGTATCTTGATCTTCAATGGTGTGCACCTCCAGGTGCACCCATTGGGTGTAGCCCCCGAGCCTTGAGCAGAATATAATATTCTGGTCGAGGGTCAAAAAGCAAAATATTATGAATCTCTTTTTAAACTTAATCCATCAATGGTGTGCACCTCCAGGTGCACCCATTGGGTGTAGCCCCCGAGTCTTGTTACGACTCAGCATGATCGTGTCAAGACTCTGAAAGCCATGAATTCCGACTGATTTTTTCAGCCCCCATGCCTCTGGACATGGATTTTAGATAATCTTTTCCTTCAGAGGCTTTTTTATTTCCCCTTTATAAGGATTTTGTCCTCAAGTTCTTTGAACTCGGCATGACTTCCGAGTCGTGTCCCACGACTCAGCTTGACCATATGGTAAGCCATCTTCTCACAAGATTTATACTTGTCAGCATTTGACCTAGATTTCTGAGTCAATTTTAGCGATAGTATCGCATGCCTTACATAAAAAATCAATTGCAAGGATGCAATATTAATTGCAAAATCAAGTCTGGTCGTCGACTAATTTTAGCCTCACGACCGAGTGGTTTCTGCCCCTGAACCCTAGCTCAGGAACCCACAAATTTATTATCGTAACAGAACCGAAAGGTCGTGCTATATTTCAGCCCATTTAGGCCCATTACTCCGCAAAGTCCGTTGCGTCCCTAACGGTTGCTTTACGGAAGGCGAAATATCGCGAGATACCGCGACTCCTTACCGCATCTTTGAATTCAAAGCGACGGGACGTGCCTGCGTCGGTTGAGTTCCCGAGACTCGCGCCGCGCCGCGCGCGGGAGGAACGGTTTATTCCTTTATAAGCCATCCCCGCCGCATTCTTCTTCCTTTACTTGCCATTTGCCTTCCCCGACGCTCCAGTTCTCTTCCTCGCGCAAGAACAAACCCTAGATCTGCTCCCGTAGCTTTCCTCCTCGCTCTTCAGCCCCGCTCGTCGCCATGGCGCCCAAGAGGAAGGAAGGCCCGAAGCGGAAGGAGAGGTCGCCTGCAAGAGCCCGATCGTCCAAGGCCAAGGCCACCGCCGAGGTCGCCGTGGATCGCGCCGCCGAGTGGAGGGAGTCCA
This sequence comes from Urochloa ruziziensis, assembly GCA_015476505.1. Lineage (NCBI taxonomy): Eukaryota > Viridiplantae > Streptophyta > Magnoliopsida > Poales > Poaceae > Urochloa > Urochloa ruziziensis. The sequence goes on along the minus strand of CM027125.1, from coordinate 9,432,023 downwards.
TCACCACCACCAGGCGCCTCGAGCAACACGTCATCGACGGCATCCTCCCCGACCAGCAAACCGCCGAGTGACGCGCCGCCGCCGGTGAGTCTTTCCCCACCCCAAACTCTTCTGATTTGGTGGCGTTCGAATCTTTCTTTCTCCGTGGCTTTGGCGTGCCCGCGCATTCTTTCCTCCGCGGGTTGCTGCATTACTATGGGATCAGTCTCTGCGCACTGAATCCCAACTCCATCCTTCATATCGCCATTTTCATCAATCTCTGTGAGGCCTATCTTGGGATAGAGCCTCACTTCAATCTTTTTCTTCATCTTTTTCTTCTTAAACCTTATCCCCGAACCGACTGCCCACAAGTAGTCGGGGGCGCCGGACTCCAACTCCGCGAGGGTCGAACTCGGGAGTATTTTGACATCCCTTTCCTTACCTCCAATAAAGGGTGGCAGTCCGAGTGGTTTTACGTAGGAAACCACTCGCCTGCCATCTCTCCAGAAATTGATTCTCGTCCTGTTCCCTCCCAATCCTGGACCGCTCTTCCCAAGGAGAGTGAAATTGATCAGGTTCGGGAACTCCTGGGTCTTATTTCCCAGTTGAAGGACAATGGGTTGTCTGCCGTCGGAGTGGCAGCCAACTTCGTTCTGCGTCGGGTCCAGCCACTCAAGCAGCGGGCTCACCCGGCGTATGAGTATTACGCCGAGGGGGACAACACGCGCGAAGCCCCCGAGTGCGTCGACAAAGTCCAAGCCGCCGCTCGGCTTGGCAAATTCTTCGCGACTGGAACCTCCCTGAGGACCACTGACTGTCCTCCGGCATTCAACTTGGGAAATCCACGCCCTGAGGTATTTAGTCAATCTGTTGTTGTTTTTATTTCAATTCCACCCATTGGGTGTAATCTCAGAACTGAACCCAATTTTTGCAGGGTCGAGCTGCCTTTGTATCCCTCCCTCCTTTGCCTGAGATGCCAAAGGGAGTGGATCAACCGGCTCGGCGCAGGGCCGTTGGATCTGAAGAAGCAGTCGGGGAAAGTGAGAGTGATCTGCGCGACTCGGATATCACTCTGTCATCCTCTCCTTCTCCCGATGTGCTATCTCCGAGTGGTGGGAAGGCTGCTCCTGCTCTGAAGAAGCGGAAGATCTCCACTGGGATCGTGTTTAGGGATGCGCCAAGCCGCCGCCAACTCCTTATCTCTGAGTCGTCTGACTCGAAAAAAGATGAAGCTGGCGTCGCCGAGTCGTCACTCCAACCGCCAATCACAAGCTCGGAGCAGTCTCCCCTTGCAGTAATGCCTCTGAGTGCTGCAAGTCCGAGGGACCTCCCTTCCCCTACTCAGAAAGGAAAGCGCCTGAGAATGCGTATTTCTACTCTGTAAGTATCCTTATCATTTCTTGATTTCCTTTATGTTCTTCTATTAGTGATCCATATATGCTTTATCCTGTAGCACGCCGTCTGAGGTCCCCTTCTCGGGTCCTCCGCCTCAGTCGGCGGTTGAGACCGAAGCCCCATCAATCCAAACTCCAGAGGTGCCGATGGGTCCGCCACTAGAGTCGCAGTGGGAGCCAACCCCGCCTCCGCCGAGTCCTACACCGGCGTCGCCGACCCCGCCGCCAGTTCCTCAAGGCAGCCGCCAGCATGCTCCTGCAGTTGAACCGACTGCAGCAGTGGAGGAGCCCCAGACTGCGGCGGTCGAGATTGCTTCTGCGGCGGTCGGCGTTATGGTTGGTGGTGCTCCCCTGACTCCTCTGGAGGAGTTCATGTCACTCCATCTTCGCATGGGCCACATAGCCAAGGTATTTCCCGAGCTACTTATCTTGTTGATATCAAGTACCGAGTGGTACATTAATTCATATTGTCATCTGACTTGTTTTTGCAGGACTTAGCTGCTGATGCCGAGGCCAAAGCCTCGGTTATTCAAGAATTATCTTCTGCAGTTGCTAAGGCCGACTCTTTGGTGGCCCGAGTGGCTGAGCTCGAGGCTGCTGCGGTCGAGCGCCAGGCTGAGTTGGAGGAAGCCCAGCGTACCACCCGCGATTTATGCGGGGAGGTAGAGCAGGCTAAGCTCAACGAGGCCCAGGCCGTGCACGAGCTCAGAGGTATGTTCTTCCTTGTTTGTTTTTCTGTTAGACGTGAAAGTATTATTCAGATCTAACTTTCTGTAGATTATCGATATCGGATTATGTCCCAATTCGCAGAGCTCACTGCCAAGGTGGCCCGGCTGCAAGGTGAAGCTGAGGCGCTGCGCACCGAGAAGATAGCGCTGGAGGACGCTATCCGAGTGGTGGCGGAGGAGATCGAGCCGGAGGCGTCGTCGTCTTCAGCTTCCATCCTCGATCGCGTTCGGGCGCTCCCACGCTACTTCCGGCGGCAGCTCTGCTCCATCAGCCAGGCCAGCTGTGGCCATGTCCTGGCGGTGCTCAAATCGCTGTTCCCGGCGTCAGACCTGGAGCCACTCGGCCGCGGGTATGCTGCCGGCACCTCTGAAGACGACGTGGGCAGACTACTCCATGAAGTCGAGCCCATCGCCAATGTCCTGTCCAAGGATGTTGTTGATGACTCAGATGAAGCGGCCTCGTCTGGTGCTGGTGACCCTGCAATGTAAATAAAATATTTGTAGTATTTGGTCGAACTAGTATTGTTTGAACAATGTTTGAATTGTCATTATTGTATATAAGTTTTTATTGGTCTACAACTCCCTTTCTTTCTGCGCTGGCCTTAATTTCTGAGTGGTTGACCTGTTACGGAGTAGATTAGCCTCGTTGGTCTCAGTCTCATGCCGCAGAGTCTTTGTCGTACGTTTAGAGCTTTGACTTGGCGAGTACTTTCCCTCTCGATTTAAGGTTTATTCCACTCATACTTTATGTGCGTGACGCGAAAGAGGAAATGCGAGTAGTAGAAATAGATGAAAGATGAAATCAACTTTATTGATAACTCATTGTGAACATGCCGAGTCGTAACTGGGGGTGACTACCCTTCAAAATCACTCGGAAAAAATAAATCTAAAGTAAAAAAGATAAATACATAACTGACTCTAGGCGTAGAAACGCTGTAAGTGCTCGATGTTCCATGGATTTGGGATGTCTACGCCGTCTTCCGTCATGAGGCGATATGAGCCTGGGCGACTTACTGACTTGATGATATATGGCCCTTCCCAAGGGGACGCAAGCTTGTGCGCGCCCTTGGTGTCTTGCTTCCTCCTCAGAACCAAATCGCCTGCTTCAAAGGACCTCTGCTTAACTGATCGATCGTGATAGCGTCGCAGGACCTGAGCGTAACGCGTGGCTTGGATCTGGGCAGCCAATCTCTTTTCCTCGATGCTGTCGAGGTCTTCAATGCGCACCACTTGCGCGTCGTATTCATCATAGAACTCCACTCGGGGGGAGCCGTATGTGAGGTCCGTTGGTAGGATAGCTTCCGAGCCGTAAACCAGAAAGAACGGAGTTTGCTTCGTGGCACGACTCGGCTGTGTGCGCAGCCCCCAGACTACAGCTGGCAACTCCTTGATCCATCGTCCGTCATGTTGCTTCAGCTGCTTGAATATCCGGGCCCTGAGCGCCTTGATTATTTCGCCATTGGCTCTTTCGACTTGGCCATTGGCCCTTGGGTGTGCCACGGATGCAGGGCATAGCTTGATGCTCCTCTCGCTGCACCAGTCTTTAAATTCCTGCGCCACGAAGTTCGTACCATTATCTGTGATGATACGATTTGGGACTCCGAAGCGGTGGGTGATGTCGGTGAAGAACTCGATGGTCTTGGCTGCCGTGTGCTTTCTGACTGGTTTCACCTCAATCCACTTGGTAAACTTGTCAATAGCTACAAGGACATGGTCAAAACCACCAGGAGCCTTCTTGAATGGACCAATCATATCCAAGCACCAACAAGCGAAGGGCCAGGACGCTGGTATGGTTTGCAGCTGTTGTGCAGGTGCATGTATTTGCCTTGCAAAATACTGACACCCTTTGCAGTGCCGCACGATGTTCTCTGAGTCTGCTACAGCAGTCGGCCAGTAGAAACCAGACCGGAAAGCTTTACCAACAATGGTTCTAGCCCCGGCGTGATTGCCACAAATTCCTTTATGTATGTCTGTCAAGAGCTCCATACCCTCAGCACGACTCACGCACTTTTGTAGGATTTGGGAAGCTCCAGATCGACGATACAGCTTGTCTCCGATGATGACGTAGTTTTTGCTGCGCCGCACGATTTGTTCGTGGAGCGAGTTTAGATCTTTGTCTTCCGCGACCTCTGCGGGTAATATGCCGCTGTCCAGATAATCGATGATCTGTGTCCTCCAGTCCAACGCTTCGTCTACCACTAATGTGGCTGACTCTGGGGATTCTCCGACTTGTTGCTCCGCGACAGTGCCATCCGGGTTTATCTTGATAGATGGTTTGATAAGATCTTGTATGAAAACTCCGGGTGGGACGCCTTCACGGGTGGACCCCATCTTAGCGAGCTCATCTGCTGCCTTGTTATGGTCACGCACCACGTGATGGAACTCTAAGCCATAGAATTTCCCTTCTAGCTTCCTAATTTCCTCGCAGTATGCGTCCATCTTTTCGTTGGTCCTGGACCAGTGCTTGTTTACCTGGTTTATGACCAGGGCAGAGTCCCCGCGTACCATCAGGCGTTTGATACCCAAAGATACTACAATGCGGAGACCGTGCAAGGCTGCTTCGTACTCGGCTGCGTTGTTGGATACTGGGAACATGATTTGAAGGACGTATTTTAATTCCTGTCCACTTGGAGAGATCAGGAGTACGCCTGCGCCGTCTCCTTTTATCTGGAGGGAGCCATCAAAGTACATCTCCCAGTATTCAACTACCTCGTCGTCAGCCGGAGCTTGGTTTTCTGTCCAGTCTGCTACGAAGTCGGCCAAGACCTGGGACTTGATAGCAGTACGTGGAACAAAGTTTATGTGATGGGCGGCCAATTCTATTGACCACTTGACGATTCGACCGCTGGCATCTCGGTTATGGAGAATTTCCCCTAAAGGATTTTCGCTCACCACCGAGATTGGATGGGCCTCAAAGTAGTGTTTCAGCTTTCTTGCTGAGATAAGAACTCCATATAATAATTTCTGCACATGGGGGTAGCGTACCTTGGATACAGTCAGAACCTCGCTAACGAAGTAGGCTGGTCGCTGAACTCCATATGCGTGTCCTTCCTCAGGACGCTCGACCACTAGTACCGTGCTAACCACTCGGGGAGTAGCAGAGATGTAGAGGTAGAGCTGTTCTCTTGGTTGAGGTGGGACGAGGATGGGAGGGTTCTGCAGGTAGTCTTTGAGTTCCTGGAAAGATCGCTTCGCCTCGTCGTCCCATATGAACTTGTCCTGCTTCTTGAGCAGTTTGAAAAACGGCAATCCGCGAACGCCGAGTCGTGATATGAAACGACCGAGCGCTGCCATGCATCCCGTAAGCTTTTGCACATCCTTTTGACAGGTTGGTGGTAGCATCTTGGTGATGGCAGTGATCTTCTTGCGATTTGCCTCGATCCCGCGGTTGCTGACCATGAAGCCGAGTAGTTTACCAGAGGGTACTCCGAAGACACACTTTTCCGGGTTGAGCTTCCACCGAAATTCGCGCAAGCGTTCGAAGACCTTTGTCAGGTTCCCTATCATGTCCTCGGGGTTCATGACCTTGACCACGATATCGTCGATGTAGGCTTCTACTATGTCTGGAATCAATTGGTCCAGACATGCTTGAATCGTCCTCTGATAGGTTGCACCTGCGTTCTTCAGACCGAAGGCCATTGTGTTATAACAAAAGGCACCAAACGGCGTGATGAACGCGGTTTTTATTTGGTCTTCCAGCTTCAGGCCTATCTGGTGATAACCTGAATAGCAATCGAGAAAGCAGAGCAGGGCGGAGCCTGCCGTGGAGTCAACGACTTGATCGATGCGGGGGGGGGGGGGGAACGAAGGGGTCTTTAGGGCAAGCTTTGTTGAGATCTGTATAATCGACGCACATTCTCCAATCATTATTATTCTTTTTTCTTACAAGAACTGGATTAGCTAACCAGTCGGGGTGGAACACCTCCTGAATAAACCCGGCTGCTAACAGCTTTGTAATCTCTGCCCTAATTGCCTCCTTGCGGTCCTGCGCGAATCGACGAAGCCTTTGCTTGATCGGTTTAGCAGTCGGATTGACCTTTAAGGAGTGCTCGGCAAGTTCCCTTGGGACACCTGGCATATCGGATGGTTTCCACGCGAATATGTCGGCGTTTTCCCTTAGGAATTTGACGAGCACTTCTTCCTATTTGGGGTCTAACTCTGCCCCGATGATGGCCGTCTTCTTCGGGTCGTCCAGGTCCAAAGAGATCCTCTTCAGCTCCGTCTCCTTGCTTGGCGCTATGGCTTCTCTTGCTGGCTTCTTGGTGGGGATCTCTAGAGCGTCCTTGTCCACCTCCTGTGATGCAGCCAGTACTTGTTCCATGCGCTTGGACATGTCCAGGGCGGCTGCCGCGTTGAGAGTTTCCTACTCGCATGTGTATGCGACTCGGACGTCTCCCAAGACGGTGATTATGCCTTTAGGTCCTGGCATCTTGACCTGCAAGTAGACGTAGTGGGGAATCGCCATGAACTTGGTGAGGGCGGGCCTTCCAAGGATGGCGTGGTATGCAGTTTCAAAGTTTGCCACCGTGAACTGCATGTGCTCGGTCCAGGTAGTTGTTCCGGTCTCCGAAGGTGACGGGCAGTGTGATGTGCCCGAGTGGTTCTGCTCCCTCTCCCGGTATCAAACCGTAGAACGCGGATTGGGGGGGACTCAGGTCGAGAGTAGTCAGGCTGAGCTCCTTCAATGTGTTAGCAAAGAGGATGTTCAGGCCACTGCCACCGTCGACTAGTACCTTGGTGAGCCGAACGTTGCGAATCGTCGGGGCTACCACCAAGGCATGGGACCCAGGCTTCGGTATGAAGTTTGGATGATCCTCCCGGGTGAATGTGATCGGAACTTCCGACCACTTGAGGTACTCAGGTACCGGTGGCTCCCTCGCGTGCATGACCTGGCGATGGGTGAGCTTCTGCTGGCGCTTCGACTCGAACTCTGGTCCGCCATAGATCATGCGGACCACTCGGTCGGCTTCCTGAAAGTCATCGCCGGGCTCGTCGTTTCGCCTGTCGTCTCGCGGGGAACCATCGTTCCTCTTTCTGTATGGAGGGCCTCTGTTGCCCCCGGTGAAGGCTCGCTTGAGCCCATAGCACTCTCGCGCCGAGTGCTTGTGTTTGTGGTAAGGGCATTGCTCATCGAGCATGCGCTGGAAGTCCTCTGGAGTTACCCGGCCTCTGGACCGGTCCAGGGCGGCGACCATGTCTCCCTCGCTCTTCTTCTTGCGAGGTTGGCTGTCATTGCGTCGATGGTCGTCGTGTCGGTCTTCGTCTTCGCGGCGGTCGCGTTTGCGAGTCGTCTTGTTCTCTTCTTCCCAGCGACTTCTGATCTCGCTGAGCTGTTCTTTTTCCGTGATCTCTGCATCCGCCCACGTACTAGCGACCCGGAACATGTCATTGACAGTCGCGGGTGGCTTCCTAGTCCACTTGTGAATCAGTCTCCCGTCGGAGATGCCGCGCTGGAAAGCTGACATCACCTCCTGATCCGTGACGTCCGTGATGGAGTTGCGCTTCTCTGAGAACCTACGCACGAAGTCGTGCAGGGTCTCGTTCTTGCGCTGCCTGATCTGACCGAGGAGCCGCTTGCTCCCGGGCCTCTCCCAAGTACCGAGATAGTTACCGATGAAGAGTTTGGTAAGCTGCTCCCAGTTGTCGATGGCGTCCTGCGGGAGTCCTGCCAGCCAGTTGCGGCAGTCCTTGGTGAGCATGATGGGAAGATAGTTTGCCATCACGTCCTCGTCGCCGCCGGCCGCTTGTACGGCGGTGTAGTAGATCTGAAGCCATTGAGATGGGTCAGATTTCCCGTCGTACTTGTCGATATCCGACAGCTTGAAGCCTCTGGGCCACGTCACGCTTCTCAAGCGCTCGGTGAACGACTGGAATCCGCCGATCCGACCTCTAGGGCGGGAATCGCTCGGACCCGATCCGTCAGCTGCTCTTGGGGGTGTGCTGTCCCTCCTGCGATCCCGGTCCCTGGGCGGGGAACGGGTCCTCCGATAGTTCCGAGTCCTGGATGGAGTTCGGTCCTGTCGGTAGGTTCTGCTGCGCGGTGGAGTTCGATCTCTTGGCGGAGTCGGTCGCCTGGGTGGTGGAAGCACTCGTCGTCGTGGCGGAGTGCGACCGCCATTGTTGCCGCGCCTTGGGCTACCGGAGAGGTCAGAGTAGTCTGACTCCGTCGAGTAGCCGCTCCTGTTGGGGTTACGACGGGGATTTCCATGATCCCGATCGTACTCTTCGCGCCGTCGGATTTCCTCACGGTGGCGCTCTTCGGTGCTGTTGGTGATGACGTCCCTCGCATCTCGATCTCTGTTGATCGTGGTGCGGAGGTCTTCATCACGACCTGATCCGCCGCCGGCCCGGTGTCGAGATGGACCGGGCTCAGGAGCGTCCGTGGTCGTTCTGCCTTGCATCTGGTGAACCTGGACGGAGGCGGCCTGCACGAGAGCCCTTACCTTTTCCAGGCCCGGAGTGTTAGGTGGCAGCCGATTGATTTCCTCGTTGATAGTGACGAGGTTCTGGACCGGTGTCTCGTAGACGTCGTATCCGTTGAACTCAAACATGCCGTCGCGCATCAAGTTCTGGGTGCTCCTCCGGTCGTGTTGATCCTGTTGACGACGATGATCTTCAGAGTGAGGCTCTTGGAGTCGAGCAGTGCCAGATCCTGACGCGGTGGCTCCGTGCGGTCGTGCGGCTCTGCGTGTCGCCCGACTGGCGTTGCGTCCTCGACGCTGGTTCCTGGCTTCAGTCGTCTCCTCAGCAGGAGTGACCTCATCTTCTAAGACAGGATTGGTTGGCGTTGCTGGCGCCACCATGTAGCAATATGATCCGACTCCCTCTTGCGCGAGGTAGTCTTCCTCGGACTCGAAGAAGTCGGATGTGGGCGTATGACGCTCCAAACTACTCGGAGTCAATTCTCCAAGTGATCCTAGTAGTTCCGGCTCTGTTGAGGCATCAGACACTGTGTATCCTTCCGGCAGATCGTCCAGGATTGAGGGTCCCAGTAGATCTAACCCGTAGGAGTCGCTCCCAGAGAAGTAATCATCCGACTGGACGATGTCCTTCATCTTCTGCTTCCGAGCAAGCGCGCAAAAGCCAGGGGTCTGGACAGTAATGACCTCAGGGCTCTGGACGCGTGTTGGTTGAGCGTTTACGCTCTGCGATGATTCAGCGACGCGACTCTCAGGAGTCGGATCGGAACCGAGTGATTGTAGATCTGTTCCCGACTGGTCTGGCCTCGCGTTTTGCGATGGACTCAGCGGGGTAGGTCCGGCACGATCAGATGCGATCGGACCGGATTGGGCCGTGACGGCCGAGGTCGGTGCCAGAGAGGAAACCTCCGTGGCGACCGTAGCTCCTGCCGCTTGGGTATCCAAGGCGGCAATGACGTCCCCGAACTGGATCTCGACTTCATCGACGTCCGGGAGGTTGCAGCTGTCCAAGATCTTGACGCGATCCATCGAGCTTACCAGATTGATCTCGGCGATATCCCCTACCTGGCGCGCCACTGTCGGTGATATTATCTCCGGCAGTCTTCCACGGGGTAGCCCACGGAAGTGATTTGTAATGCAGGGAAGATCGCAAAGATCGGAAGCAGGATGGTTAGGATGGACAGACACAAGGGTTTATACAGGTTCGGGCCGTCGACTCGACGTAATACCCTACGTCCTGTTTTGGGATGTTGTATTGCGTGTTTTGTTGTTGTCTCTCTCGTCGAGTTGTTTTGGAGGGGGTCCCTGCCCGCCTTATATATCGAGGGGCAGGGTTACAAGTCGGTTTGTATCCGATCCTATCTCTAAGAATCCTTTCCTTCTTTACAATAATTCCTATTCCAACTAGGACTTCTCTTTCCAGATCCTTCCTCCGTGCGCCGACTTGTCCCGCACGTCTTCAGGTCCAGAACGATGAGGTGGGCCGCCCCCTTTTGGTGGGCTGCTAAGCTTGCTTGTGAGGCACCCGGGTAGTATATCCCCCACAATCTGGGACAGAGTGGGAGTAGTGGCTGGGTCGAGTGTGCTATCGCCGAGGGCGTACCTCCCATGCTTCTTGCCTCCTCCCATCCTCATGACAATATCTCCATCAATCGGGTTAGCGCTCGGATCCCAGTCAAGCCCATACTTTTTCTTTCCCATCTCCGTGTATGTAGTGAGGCGGGTGTGTGCCATGGGATTGTTGTACGCCTCAGGTCCGGCCTCCGGATTGTACCGGATGTCGGACGACGCCTTTCCCATGTGGGATAAAGCAATAGCCTGAAACTGGGAGAGTGTCTCGCCACCATGTGTCGCCGACTACAAAACACAAAAAATAATACGGTTAGAAATTATGCAGAATTTAGCATTAGAAAACGAAATGACTTGACTTACCCATCTTTCTGAAAATTCCTCGATGTTAAGGCTGCTCATATTGTGTGATGCACCTGGCATCTCCAAACGGCGTTCTCGGGCAGCGATGTGTTCCTCCATCCATTCTTCAGTGACCCACTTATCCACAATCTTCTCCCACGCAGTTGGATGAGGGGCACACCATCCCGGAATCGCCTACACGGGATCAAGTATAAGATCAGATTATACATACTTAATCTCAGAAACAATCGTAATTATACTAGATCAAGTACAAGATCAGATTTTACCTCTATGTACTTTTCTCGAGTCAGGAACATGTTCGTTGCCACCTCTTTATCGTACTTAATCCCATTGTCAACCCAATAGTCAATGACAGCCTGGACACGCGCCTCGTAGTGCATGTCCTTGACGAGTTTACGACACGCCATCTTTGCATTGGCATCGGCCCTCTCCCGCTTTCCAGGAGCGCATCTGTAGAAATCCTGCATACAAACACGATTTATCTAGTCATTATTTCAAGAATATGAAATGAATGTTGTTCTAGCTAGAAGAACGTACCCACAGCTCCTCAAGCACCCGCTCCGCCTTGTTGGGGAACAACCTACACTGCTGATCACGGGTGTCGTCCTTGGGGCAGAAGTAGTGGTCAAACGTGTAGGCCGGCTCTTCGATCCCGTGATGTGAAACCATGCCTGGGAAGTGTCTCCTGCACAGAACACCAAGGATGCCGTTCACCTTCCGTTTGTGAGAAGAACCGGGCTCTATCACCTTCCAACACCTGCGAAGTAATTAGCATACATTGTTAGTTTCTTTTGCGATTTTCAACAAACGGGGTGCAAATGTACAAATAACATATAAATTTACTTACCTTTCTTTGGCAGGGGCGATCATCGGACGACGCTCAAAAGGTATCAGTCGCTTTGGAAGAGACGAGGGACCGCGCTGCCATATTTTCGGAACCGTAGAGGAAGAGGATCCCCCTGTCGCCTCCACCTCCTGCTGGTCCTCCTCCTCCTCCACCACCACCGCGGCAGGAACCTCCTCCTCAGAGGAGGACGAAGACGACGACGAAGGTAAAGGGGTGGGTGCCCTACCCCTCCCTCGCCCCTTGCCTGCACCGCTTGCTCGCCCCTTGCCTCCACCCCTACCGCGCCCCTTGCCTCCACCCCTCCTGGAATCCTCAGGTGCATCGGACCCACCCCTCGGCCTCTTGTAAAGTGTGTTGACGTTCCTCGTACTGCCCACCATCTTGGCTCACTCACCTGCAATTAAAAAGGCAAAGAAAATATAATTAGAAAGAGATGCAAAATAAACAAAACATAATTATAATGAGATGCAAAATAAACAAAACATCATTACAAAGAGATGCAAAATAAACAAAAGGGTTAGGATCATACATGTTTAGAAATATTCATCAACATCGGGATTAGCTACTTCTTCTATCTCATCATCACTATCACGCATTTCTAGATCCGCATGCGACTGCTCCAAAGGAGGAATTTCTTCACCAATGTCAATACCGTCACGTATTTTTTCAAGTAACTGTACATCCAAACGGTTATGAACCACATCTCCATCGTCATCGCCTTCAATCCTTTGTTCTACTTCCATTTCTTCTGCACCGGTTAATTCTATCTCAAAACTACCTTCTAGTCCATTTTCTTGGAAGAACTCTCCGACATACGTGTTTGGGTCTAAGGGATTAAACCCATCTGTTGCTAGGGCAACACGTACATTACGCGCCTCCGCAGCTTTGAGACTATGAATCTCATCAAAGGTTCTCCATGATTCACCATCAGATGGATGTACCAGCTTGTTAGGATTGTATCGACGCCCATTTTTGTGCCATGTCATCTGTTTCGCGGATTCCTCACTCATGTACTGTCGTTGGATCCTCGGTATAAAAGGAAGGTACCGTATGATCTTCATAGGGATTGTGGTTTGCTTCTTAGTGCCATCCGCACAGTCTACCTCCACGAACCTGGACGACTTGCACTCTGGACATCTCTTTGCATTCTCAGGTTCTTTCCTAAATCAGACGCATCCTTTCTCACAGGAATGTATCTGCTCATATGGCATCTTAAGTGCACGAAGGAGTTTTTTGGCTCATACATGCTCTTCGGCAGAATGTGTGCCTCAGGCAGTAGTTTGCCAACAACTTGCAATATTACATCAAAAGCTTCTCGACTATGGCTAAACTGGGACTTTATGGCTAAGAGGCGAGCAATGGCATCAAGTTGTGACACAGTGGTATGATCATGAAGGGGTTTTTGTGCCGCAGACAACATTTCATAATAAGCCTTCGCACTTGGCTCTGGCTCATCCTCCGTACGTGTTTCATCATAGTCATTCAACATGTCTGCAACCCTGGCATCATCATCAAACTCCTCGATGTGTTGCCTCACGACATCGTCTCTCACACGCTGGGTCTCGCCATGGCAGGTCCATCGGGTATAGTCTGGCGTAAATCCTAGCCTGATGAGATGTTTGCTCATGGTGGTCTTTGTTTGTCGTTTACGGTTTGCACAGTTCACACATGGACAGAAAGCTCGTGTAGCCTTGGCAAATGCAAAAGCTTGGTTCACAAAATCTTCTGTGTTGCTAAATCATTCAGCTGTTTTGTCAGCAAAGCCCGTGTACATCCACTCATGACCGTCCATCCTCTAACAGATCACCAACACATGTCAAACTAACTTGCATCTACCGGAATGTGTATCATACTCTAATAGGTAAGGATAGGTCCTAATCCCACCCGAGGATGTGTAGATGGGGCTAGTTTCCATGCTCTACTCCTATCCAAGACAGAATTTCGGCAGCACCTCGCCGCTGTTCTCCAAATACACGTCCTGGCAAGGAGATTGTGTATCGGAGAACAACGGGAGGTGATGCCGAAGCTCTGTCTCAGATAAGAGCAGAACATGAAAACTAAGCTCATCTACACATCCTCCGGCTGTCAAAAAACGTGGACAATTCAAAAGAGATACGGTCATATTTCAAACCGTATCTATTTCGAACGGGAGACGCCTAACTAGGTTACGTGACCTACAAAAATGAATGAAAAGGAAGGGAAGATGCGCTCACCAGGTACAAGGACGACGAAGCCGAGGAAGGCGTGGACGGGTCGTCGAAGGTGTACACGGCCCGTCGGCAGAGCACCGGGTCCAAGAAGGTGTACACGGGGCCGGTGGCGTCACAAGGTGGTCGGGAAAGCCGCTACTGCAAAAAAAAAGGCCAAAAATTAAGTTAGTTAAAAATTTTGGCAGCACCTCCCCTGCAAGAGGAGGTTTCCAAAACCTGCAATGACAAGGGCACGATGGCCGACAACAACATACACATTGGCACGATGGTCGACAACAATATACACATCGGCACGACATATATATCTTCATCCCAACACAATTTAACTTAACAAATTCATCTCTATTTAATTGACCAATACATTTCAATGTGTTCATCCCTATTTAAATTGAAAAGGAAGGGAAGATGTGCTCACCTAAAATGTGGTCGCCGACGTCGGGGCTAGCGGCCTGTGTAGGGGCACAGTCGGCCGGGGACGGCGCCGGTGCCCCTGCCGGGGACAGGAACAGCGCGGGCAGGGGCACAACCAGCCGGGGACGTCACAGGGTGGCCCTGCCGGGGCTGGCAACGGCGCGGGCAGGGGCGCAGCCGGCCGGGACGGGGGTGCTGCGGCCGGGGAGGGGCGCACGGGGTGCTGCGGGCGCGGGCACGGGGGTGTTGTGGCCGGGGAGGAGGCGGCGGCCGGGCACCGAGAGGATGGCGCAGGAGAGGAGGAGGCGGCGGCAGGGCACGGGGCGAGGCGCGGCCGGCGGGGAGGTGGCGCAAGGGCGAGGCCCGCCACGGCCGGGGCGAGGCGCGCCCGACGGGGGAGGTGGCGCAGGGCCGGCGGCCGACGGGGAGGTGGCGCAGGGGCGACGGCCGACGGGGGAGGTGGCGCCGGCGCGCGGAGGTGACGGGGAGGTGCGGCAGGGGCGGAGCTCCTCCTCCCCCGCGGCGGCGACGGGGAGGTGCGGCGGCGGCGCTGACGGGGAGGTGGTGCGGCGGCGGCGACGGGGAGGTGCGGCGGCGGCGCTGACTGCGAGTGTGCGAGTGGTGTGTTTGTGTGTGTGTGCGACCTGTGTGTGTGCGACTAAGTGCGGGAGGTCCCCTTGTTTGCCGAGTGCCCGCGATCTGGCACTCGGCAAACGGTGTTCCTTTGCCGAGTGTCGCCGATCCGACACTCGGCAAACCTCCTTCGTTATTTTATGCCCCAACCACCGGTTTTTAAATTGCAATTAATAGATAAAAAATATCAAACTGTTTCTAAAAATTACAAAACTTTTAGATTAACTAAACCATGTTGTATATTGCCTATACAAAAAAATATGAATCTAAATTCTATTCCAATTTTCAATTTGGTTACAAATGTAATTGAATCCTTCTCAACAGTACGAATCTTATTCGGACATTCTCCGGTTTGTAAGGGTCATACATGAAATATTGTTCGGTTTCTTCACTATTTACCACACCCTTACACGGATATAAACATAATATCCAGACAATTCTCATATTTTTCAGACATTTTTTGCATTTTATATAATTTTTAAACAACACGGTCACAGGTTAATGGTCATGTATCGGCAATAAAATGTTTAAAATTTCACGTACTTTCATGGATAAGGACTAACAATGGAGTAAGTAGCATGAATAATATTTTTCAACTCAATTTATTTCATTATTTAAGTCCCTTGCAGTTCAAATACGACTTATTTGAAAAAAATCCTAGAAATCAAATAAAGTATTTAAAAATAGCTAAAAAAGTAAAAAATTTACGAGCTTTCAGTGTGAAGTACTAAGAGACGTGTATGGAGAGAAGAAAAAGTTTTAGAGCGGTTTGACGGTTTTTTTTGTTTTTGTTTGCCGAGTGTATGTGGCCACACTCGGCAAAGATGTGACTGAAATCTTTTTTTTTTAAAAAACTCCGCCGAGTGTTACAAGCAGACACTCGGCAAAGGGCCAGCACCGTCATCTCGCCGTCCCCCACCGTCCCCGCGCCGTCCACCCGCTGTTTGTTCGCCGAGTGTCTGCTTTAGACACTCGGCGAAGAGCTCTACTTCGCCGAGTGTCTGACGGTGACACTCGTCGAAGGGCGACCGCCGTCAGTACCCCGCCGTTCGTGATGCCCTTTGCCGAGCGCCACAGACCGACACTCGGCGAAGGGCTTGTTCGCCGAGTGTCGTCTTGTTGACACTCGGTAAAGGGTTTGTTCGCCGAGTGTCGGATCTTTGCCGAGCGTCAGAGGCTGGGCACTCGACAAAGGGCTTGTTTGCCGAGTGTCCGCAGTTTGACACTCGGCGAAGATTTAACACTCGGCGACTACTGGGTTTCCCGTAGTGGAATGTGGTTGCAATTCTTCGCCCCATCATTTTCATTTAACTAAAATTTTATTTGATTATATGTTTAGTTGCAGTAGATTTTTCCTGAATATTTTCTTCACTTTTTATTAACTGCAGTTGCAGAGAGACGATGATTTAACAAAGAGGAGAATGTGTGCAGGTGATTTGAGCTATTGCTTGTTTATTTGGAGGTAGAAAACGAAAGAAGCTAACTATTGCCTACTGGGATTGCTTGCTCGGTTGGGAGAAAACAGAGGAGGGATGATGGTTTTTGTTGGTCCTGTGCTTGAATGGGTGCGAGGGAGGAGAAGCATCAAGGAGAAAATCTGGGACCAAAATTTGATCGAAATTGTCACGGGCTGATTTAGCTAAGGTTAGCAAAAATGAGTTGTAAGGCTTGGAGCTTGCAGTCCTATAAACATTCAAACTCCTTTTGAAAGCATTATCTTAGCTGTATCACTATACAGTAGAGCTGGTCAATCTGCTACGCAGCGCTCTTCGTGATTGTATTAATTTCAGAAATTTTGCTTTTTCGATTAAATGTCACTTTATCATCGGTATTTAGTTTCACAGTATTGTTATCCTATTGTACAATCTTTGTATTTTTTTACAAAGGTTTTGTTGTCCCGTAGCAACGTACGGGCACACTACCTACTCAATCTAGAATTCCAAAGTTCTCACGTGCTGTAGTGTTGAAATAAGGTTGTATTTTCTTTTTCTTCCAGGGTGGTCTCTGCAATTCTGCAGGGATGTACTGTCCAAACTTATCCTTAACATAAATCCCCTTTCGTTAAAAAAAAAAGAGTCAAGCGTATGCCGTGTGATGACTAATTCAGTGTGTCAGTGACGTAATTGTCCTCGCCAAGGAGGCCGATCGGAGCTTGGAATCTTTTATAGTCATCCACAAGAATGTACCCCTTTTTATTCGCTTAGACTGACAGAGCATTCAGGAATACAAAATGAAGCAAAGTTGACAAACCAGACTTGACTACACAGACATGCAGAACACAACATTACAGTATGGACAATTATTAGTACGAAGCTGATACAGAAACCAAATCGAGATGACATCGAAACCAGAACTTATGTCCAACAAGGTGCATGATATCCAAATCCATTCCGAGCCTCAGACCCTACCGCGTGTACTGGTCCTCGAAGTTCCGGATACCCCAAATACGCAATACGTCGTTGAAACTCTGTTCGACCGGAGTGTAATCATGCAGGATCCTGACCAGATTGCCGTGCCTCCAACCCATGTCCGCAAGCCGTGGTACTCGATCTCGATCGGTGCTCGACGGCTGGACGCGCCACCGCTTGTCAATTCCAACTTCCAAGTTGCGGCGCCCAGCCGCTGCCAGTCGCCGGACACAATGAATCGATTCGAGACCCAGCACGAGCTGTGCCGCGGCCGGAGCTCGGTTCATGCATGGCTTTCTCCCTGCACGAGGTCGAGCGAGTAAATCACATCACGGAGCAGGAGGTGGGATCCTCCTCAATGGAGTGATGATGGACCGAGTAGGCGTAGCCATTCCGGTTGGGGTATGTAGGAACGCCGGCGTGGGAGAGAAGCGGCGGCGGCTTGGGGGACGCGGCAGATGACTCGCTTTCCTGCTTGGTTCCTTGTGCGCGTCGTGGCGAGGAAATTAGGAATGGGCCGAGCGAGACAGACTTGAGTTTCTTTTGTCCTTTCATTTGTGTTATGTAACTCGATGACGACAATTGACAGGACTAAACGGGGTCCTACCAAAACCATCAATAATTGGGTCTTCCCAAATTGCCTTCTCTCACGTTTCTGCAGCTTTACTATTTTCTCCTTAATTACTTGTGCTCGGTGACATGTCACGTCAGCATTTTTTTGCGATACAAAAAAAAATTGATAGAAAGCATCGCAAAACATGCATACGTAGTTATGTAGTTTGGTAGTGCGGCACCTAGGGCTGGAACCATCGCTTTCATAAGGAAAAAAAAAAAACACGCGCCATGCCTATTTTCAGAGTTATACATGCTGCCTCCGCTTCATATACAGGGGACTCTCCCCCGTATATGTGAATGCATATACAACAGAGTGTAGCTCCGCTGGTAAGATTTCTTACGGTGTAATCTACCTACCAAGATTCGAGTACTCGACTCAGCATTGGTGTTCATATTTTTCTGGATTTATTTCAGGATTTAACTGGCGCTATATTTTAACGGTAGGCGACGTGCCCATCGACAGCGAGGCGCCAGTGGTGACTTCGTCAATCGAGGATTTGTCGACTCGGTCTTTCGGAGATACTCATAGGGTAGGATTGCACCGAGTTTTCTTCAAGAAAGCATCACATAACAAGCATTCGGTATAATTTAAGCTGTTTTCGTAGAATCTGTACAAGAAGTAATTGATGTGACAAGGAGTACGGTGTTCACTAAACATCCAGTGAGGGGTGAACGCGCGCGTAGCGCGTTGGCAGATTCACTCGCTGGGAGCGCTGCCACTCGACGCGGGTTCGCACCCGGACTCTGTGTTGTATCCTAAATAATTATTGTTGTCTCATACGAATGCGCTACAACCGTTCAATCTCTCAGCCGTAGTTCATAACCTAGATATAGGTGGTAGTTCAAGCTGATACACTAGGGGTGTGAGTGGGTTGGGTGTGTGCGTGTAGAGTGGCTCCGTCACTCCGTCAGGGGCTTGGCGCACCACTCGCGCACACACACGCGTGCGTGTTCTCACACACCAGGGAGGGATTGGGAGGTTCAAAGCCTCCGGTGCGCGAAAAATGCGCAGTACTATCAAAATGCGCACGCATGTGCATCCTAAATTTGGACCGGGATGTTGGGGAAATGGCCTAGCTCATTAGATAACGAGAGGTCCATGTAAAGGCTGAGATGTCTCTTTGTAAATTTTGTACCCAACAGGGGTTTGAGGGCTAAATGTCACCCCCCTTCCTCCACTATATAAAGAACCCTAGAGGTCATGAAGAGGGGACTCACTTTGAGCACTCCACACTTTTTTCACTAAGTTACGACTCTTTTCTCCTCCCTTTGGTCTCTCTCCGTTCGGAAAGTGAGGGTGCATAGAGAATTTCACTTCCTAGCGGTAGTGGGGTCCCTCGAGAATCTCACTTCCCAACACGGGACTCGTTCCGGAGGTAAATGAGCAAAAGCCCTAGTCGGAATCGTGGCTCAAGAAGGGCTCGAATGCACGACCAGCCGCTTCCTCCACTGAAGTAATAAGAGCAACTCGAAGAGATTAGATGTAATTCTAGCAATTTAGAATTTTATAAGGATAGTAAAAAATAGAAAACTTTAATTTCTAAACTGTGGATTAAACTAATAGACTCTCCAAATCTTGACTATTCATATTCAAATCACCGCCATCGGCTCGGCTGGCTCCTCCCCTCCTACTCGCGGCGCCACCCGCAGCGCCGCCGCCCGCCGTGATTTGACCCAGCTGAAGGATTTGACTTCTCCACATCCGAATCACACTTCCATATTCCTTGATTTGCCTGTGGAGAGAGGTTCGCGTGCTGCTGCTTCTTGCTTGCCTATGGAGAGAGCACAGAGAGGAGCAAAGGAAAGACGCAACTCCGTGGTGGGTCTGCAGAGAGAAACGAGATCAATGGAGAGAGAGCAGATCGATGCAGCTCACCTTGCTGCCAAATTGAGCTCGTCCACCGTCAAATTGAGCACTAGTGCGGCCGAATCGAGCTCGAGTGCCACGAAATCGAGCTCCGGTGCCACCAAATCGAGCTTTGCCGCCATCAATCAGAGCGAGGAATCAAGGTGCTCTGGCCGCTCGTAGAGAGAAAGATGCACGGCCCCTTGCTGAGGAGCCACGGGTAGGGCATCCCGCGGCGCCGGCCTCTCCCGCCTTCCCCTCGTGCTCCCCCCGCCCGAGGAGTTGGCCATGCCGCTGGCCCCAGATGGTGGCATGGGCGCCCAATCCCCGCTGCCGCAGCGGCCGCAGCTACCTCGGCCCGGGGTTGGATGCGGCAGGACATGCGATACGTGAAGGATGCAGCGCCCGCGCGATCTCGCCCGTCCCGTACCCTACCAAGGTCGCGCCGCTGCGGAAGTACCAGCCCGCCGACGGGGAGGCGGAGGGGGCGCCTGGGGAGTGGGGAGGGGCCGCGGGGGGAGGGGGCGTGGGCGGCATAGGCGCAAGGGCGCGGGCGCTAGGATGGGAAGGCGCACGGGAGGAGAAAGTGGCGCGAGGGAGCGAGATGGCGAGGCAGAGTCGCTCGGCATCTTTGCCAAGCGAAGGGGAGCCGATGCCGAGCGAGAAAGCGAAGCGAGGAAGACGAAGAGGCCGTTGGATCAGGTTTTGACTCGCGTTTTTTATTTTTACTGAAACCAACATGTTTAGGTAGGCTTTTAGAGTTGCTCTAACCACCCGGACTTCGACTGTTCGACCTGCCTCGAGTACCTGTACAGTCTTCGGGTCTTCTTATCATGCGACGCTTGGCCTTTGGTGCCACATGGGCCTTGAATGATTCCAAGGTTCGTTCAGTGGTTGATCTGGTTTTCCCGGTGCTGTGCACACCCAACGACCCAACTGTGAGGTCCCTGATGCCAGGCACCAGTTGGTCGAATACTGCTTGCGCTCTGCCCCAAGAGGGCAGAGGTAGATATTGATTCCATATTTCAGATTCCAAACAGCTATTTGAATTTGATTCCAAAACAGAAAATAGGGACTTGAATCGAGCTGTAGTCAATTCAATTCCTTTTGGAGCGCTTACCATCCTATGTTTTGTACTGCTCGTGACACTTTGAACTCATTTAACCCTGCTCAATTAATCAAGTGTTCAGGTGGGCTCTTGCCCTCCCATCGTTCCCTTAAAAAAAAAGTTCATCTTGGAATTTGAAATAGAATCTAACTAATGGAATGAGACACTACTACACAAACCACTTTCTCAAACGGGCTATCACAACCGGTTTTGGCAAAACCGGTTGTGATAGGGCATCACAGCTGGTTTTAAGTTAGGTGGGGCAAGCATACGTCAAAACCGGCTGTGATGACCCCTATCAAACCGGTTTTTGTTAGAAACCGACTGTGATAGTCGCCTGGCACATCACAACCGGTTTTTCTTACAAACCGGCTGTGACGCCCCCTATCACAGCCGGTTTATTATTAAAACCGGTTGTGATGTGCCTGTAAAGTACAAAACCCTCTTTCCCTCCCCTCCCCTTCTTCTTCAACCCGACGCCCACCCCCTCTCTCAACCCTTTTTCTCTCCATTTTCACCAAATTGCTCTCTAAAGGTTTGGTTTTTTTTGGAAGAATCACTCCATCAACTTATTTTGATGTGGGTAACTAGCAACCATTTCAATTTTGAGCATGTTTCATCCACTAGATTTTGAAATTTGGCATTAATTTGATGGAGGGGCTTTTGTTCCATTTTAGAGAGTATTTCTTGGCAAATTGCAATGGGGAAAGTGGGATTTGTTTGAAGAATCACTCCATCAACTTATTTTGAGGTGGGTAACTAGCAACCATTTCAATTTTGAGCATGTTTCATCCACTAGATTTTGAATTTTGGCATGAATTTGATGGAGAGGCTTTTGTTCCATTTTAAAGGGGATTTGTTGCCAACTTTCAATGGGGAAAGTGAGATTTCTTTGAAGAATCACTCCATCAACTTTGGTTGAGGTTTGTAACTAGCAACCATTTCAATTTTGAGCATGTTTCATCCACTAGATTTTGAAATTTGGCATGAATTTGATGTAGGGGCTCTCTTATTCCATTTTAGAGGGGATTTCTTGTCAAATTTCAATGTAGAAAGTGGGATTTCTTTGAAGAATCACTCCATCAACTTATTTTGAGGTGGGTAACTAGCAACCATTTCAAATTTGAGCACCGTGGCCTTGCTGCCCCGTGGCACCGCCTTCTTCAGGGACGCTCTGGATTGCACCCCGAGAATCCCATGTTGGTGGGCCCTTCAATCCATGCAAATGTAGCTTAGGCCTTTCGGGTTCTTTGGATCAAACAGACGTTGATGGCACGTCTCATGATCATCTGAGTTGTGTTTGTGATCTTCTGGACCAAGGACGTGGCAAATGGCAGCAGAAGGGGGCCAGCCGGCCTGGCATAGGCCGGCCGGCCTGGCTTTGTGTCAAACATGGCTCAGCTTTTGCTTGCTTGCTCCTGCACTCACAAATTATACAAAACTTGTGGAACTCATTAGAAATAATCAATTTTACTTTGTTATGAGCAAGATGAGCCTGAAATGTGACGGAATGTTGGTGGTGAAACCGTATCGTAACGACCACCAACACGCCCCCCTATCTGAACTTTGCTAGTCCCTTAGCAAAGAATGAATTAAATCACCGGGACTTTCGCAAGATCAGGGTCATGAGCTCAAGGTATACACAAGTCATATTTCTGAGTTTTCTTTCATACCTTGGATTCTGGTGGCTAACACCCTCATCTTCATCAATTGAGTCTTAGAACAACTCATTGATTGGTCGAGCACTTCTTCCTCTTGGCATTTGGAGTTTTATTTTGATAATTTTATAAAGAAAACGAGGCATTCCCTTGTTATTTCTCAACATCTCTCAATCACTCATAGTGTTTAGATCCTCACCTGGGCTTAGAATCAAGCCTCTCTATGTGGAGTTTTGGAGATGTTGCTCACTCTTCTTTATTTATTTTGCAAGGTCGAAGAACTTGTCTAATCATTCCCACTACTCATACATATTGGCCAAGTGCATGTGTACTTTGATGGTTGAGTCCTTGTTCAAGCATCTTTCATCTTTCCCCTTTCTTCTTTTTTTTTTCTCTGAAGATAAGGAGTGTATCATTCCTTTCTTCATCATCTCTTTTTTTTTCAGGGGGATGAGGAGCTTTCGACAATTTGGACTTTATTGATGCTCGTGTACGTGTATGGCCATGATGAATAAGATAGCACGAACGTGAAGGCAAGTAATTCGAGCAAGCTCAAAATTTAGAAGGTAGCTATGTAGAAGTTTCAACTTGAACTTGGTGTATAGCTCTGGATAGGACATTTCAAGTTGATGATAACAAGGGTTGCCTTAAGTTTTATTTTCAAAAACAATCTCCAAAACTTTGAATCGGATGGCTCAACTTCTCAAATCATTATATCATAAGAATCAATTAACGAGAATCAAGCAATCCTAATGAAAGTTCCAAGACAATGAAATATGTTCTCATGAAATATCACAAGTGTATCCAAGGTGTCATGCATAGGGGTTCACTTTCATGAATTTTGATCAAGTTTTCACATTATTTAGCCAGGAATTTTATTTGGATCAAAATCACAAAGGGATCAAATGTAGGGGTTACAAACCGTGTCCTGGAGTCGAGTCGACGACGTTGGCCACAGGCCCAGGCCGATCGGCCCAGTAGAGGCCGGCCGGCCTGGCCTTGCAGCCAAACGTTCCGATTCAGGTTCCTCGTTCATGTGATTCGCGAGATTACGCAGTGGGCACGGGATCTCCTCGAACGGCTTCAGCAGGGGGCCGGCCGGCCTGGCCTAGGCCGGCCGGCCTGGCATTGTGCCAGGTTTGGTCGTGCCTTGGCCAGTGACCAGTACAACTCCTGTACATCAGTTTTTCTGCGTGCTTCACTGGATAATCAGTCCGAGGGTTTGGTTGGCACACAAGTGTGTACCAACCATTCATTTTATTCTTTTCTTTTTATATATGAGCCTCTTCTTTCAAATAAATCAATTTATTTCATTCAAACTTAGGGAAAACAAATGTGGGGGTGCTGCATACAAGGGAAAATTGAATGAAAGAAATCAAAAGGAAAAACTAAACTAGCACCCAAAAGTCTAAACTAATTCTAACCCTAACTACTCCTCCTTCGGGCGGTAGAGGTGTTCATTGCCAGTTGCCTTCGCGAGGCGCTTGACCTTAGAGGCCATCGCCTTGCGAAGGATCTCGATCTTATCATCGGCCTCCATTTGCCCGATCACTGCCTCCGCCACGCGCTCATCCATGTTGTTAACCCTTAGTTGCAGCGCGGCGAGCTTCCTCCTCAGCTTCACTACGTCCTCCTCCTCCTCCTCGTCGGACCACTCCATCAGTCCGGGAGGTCCTTGGATTGGAGGGGGCGTCATGAAATGCTTCCTCCCCTCGTCGGGCTTCTTAGGGGCTAAGAAAAGCCCCTTCCCGATGCCTGGCCCTTCCCGGCGTGGAGGGCTAGGACTTCCCAGGGTGTACTGCGGTGAGTACCCCGGCGAGGTGGAGATGAAGAGCGGCACGATCTCCTTCTTGAGCGGCGAGGAGACGGGGCGCTTCCCGATGGCCTTCTTCGGGGACAAAAGTCCCGTAGTTGGCCTTCGGGGCGTCTTGGGCTGCGAACTCCCCTGACCCTCCTCCTGAGGATCACGGAGGGAGGCTCTGCCCAAAGGTGAGCCAGAGAGGCGGCGAGGGGAGGCCGGCCGGCCTGCCCCAGGCCGATCGGCCTGGGAGAGTGGCCGCCGGGCCTCCGGCTGCGCGGCGACGACGTCGACGAACGCTGCCCTCTCAACGATTCGGACGCTGCTGGAGTTGGAGGAGCCCGGTGTCCCTTTGAAGGACTCGGACGGGGAACGGCTGTCGTGAGAGGCCGAGTTGGAGTCTTGGTGGCTGGATTGCGAGGCCATGGCTGAGATCTCTCAAAGGAAGGGACGTTTCTAGAGAAAGAGGCTCGAGTGTTCTGAGGGAGAAGAAGAGCGGGGGCCTTTCGTTTTAAAACGACGCTCCTCCCTTCGAAACCCCACGAATTCTCGGAAAGGATAGCAGCTAGACTCATTCAAACGAGGAGCGTCCCGAGTCAAGCCGTTACTGGGCCGGTCGGCCTGGGTGGGGCCGGCCGGCCTGGCTGGGCCGGTCGGCCTGGGTGAGGCCGGCCGGCCTGGCCTTGTCCCGAGAGCCCATGAAATTTTTTTGTGCATGCTTCCTTTGCTCTTATACCAGAAAGTCTTTGTGGTTTGGCTAGAAAAAGTTTAAGAAAAGGGAAATCTATCCTAGATAAGGGCCATTTTTAGGTCCTGCCCGGACCTGGACTAGGTATCTCGGTTAGCTCGTAGACATCCATCTCTCTGAGTTCCGGCATTTCGGATTCGAGAAATATTTTCAATCTTTGGCCATTGGCCTTGAAAGTATTTCCGTCATTATCCTGTAGGGTTATCGCGCCATGATCGGCGGCATCTAAGACTCTAAAAGGACCTTCCCACTTACTTCTAAGCTTACCATGACCAAACAAGCGAATACGGGAGTTAAAGAGTAATACCTGATCTCCCGCTTTGAAATGCTTGATCTTGATGCGCTTGTCATGCCATCTCTTTGTTCTTTCTTTATATAGCTTGGCGTTATGGTAGGCCTTTTCCCTCCATTCATCCAGTTCGGCCAATTGCATTCTTATTTCGAGTCCGGCCGTCTGGAGATCCATGTTCCACCTCTTGATCGCCCAATGGGACTTGAATTCTAGCTCAACCGGTAAGTGGCATGTCTTGCCATATACCAGCTGGTAGGGAGTCATCCCTATCGGTGTTTTGAACGCTGTTCTATATGCCCAAAGTGCTTCCGGTAATTTTCGCTTCCACCCTGTCCCCATTGCATTGACCGTCTTTTGCAGAAAGTTCTTGATTTGTTTGTTTGATGTTTCTGCTTGCCCGCTGGTCTGGGGGTGATAAGGTGTAGCCACTCGGTGGTCTACTCCTAAGTCGCTTAGGCACTTCCGAAACGTCTTGTCGATGAAGTGTGATCCTCCATCACTGATCACGACTCGGGGTACTCCAAAACGGGGAAAGATGATCTCTTCGAACATCTTCCTTGAATGTTTTGAGTCGGCTGCCGTGCACGGAAGTGCCTCCACCCACTTGGAAACATAGTCGACTGCCACCAAGATATATTCACACTGCTCGGATGCAGGGAAAGGACCCATAAAGTCTATTCCCCACACGTCGAAAATCTCCAACTGGAGGTTATTTTGCAGTGGCATAGCATCACGGGCGTTGATATTCCCGTGTCTCTGACACCTGGCACATCTCCGTAAGAATTCCTTAGCGTCTCCATACATGGTTGGCCAGAAGAATCCACTCTGCCAGACCTTTGCATGGGTTCGGAAAATTCCGTAATGTCCTCCGTACGGTGATGAGTGGCAACGATCAAGGATCTTATGTGTTTACTCATGAGGGATGCATCGTCGGAGTAACCCGTCAGCACAAACCTTGAACAGATAGGGGTCATCCCAAAGGTGAAATCTGCTGAGGTAGATTAACTTCTTTTTGTCTTCTCCTGGAGGCACATATCCAGTCACCATGAAGTTTACCAAGTTTGCGTACCATGGACTGGATGTGGTGACCTTGAGGAGAGTATCATCTCTGAGATAGTCATTGATCGGAAGATCCGACCCTTGAACCTGCATTCTTGAGAGATGATCCGCCACACAATTATCTGTCCCCTTCTTGTCTCGTATTTCTAAATCAAACTCTTGAAGGAGCAGAATCCAACGGATGAGTCGTGGCTTGGCATCTTTCTTGGTCAAGAGGTACTTTAGTGCAGCATGGTCTGTGTATACTATCACCTTGGCACCAACCAAGTAAGATCTGAACTTGTCCATGGCAAACACCACTGCTAGGAGTTCCTTCTCCGTTGTCGCGTAATTCAACTGAGCTCCGGTCAATGTCTTGCTTGCATAAGATATAGCGTAATGCTGTTTATCCTTGCATTGACCGAGCACTGCCCCGACTGCATAGTCGCTAGCGTCGCACATGATCTCGAATGGAAGATTCCAATTGGGCGGTTGTATGATGGGAGCTGAGATAAGTGCCTTCTTGAGGGTGTAGAAGGCGAGAAGGCAATCATCGTCGAAGTTGAAGGGTGCTTCTTTAGCCAGGAGGCTTGTAAGAGGTCTGGCTACCCGGGAGAAATCTTTGATGAATCTTCGGTAAAAGCCAGCATGACCCAGAAAACTTCGCACACCCTTGACATTCGTCGGGGGTGGTAGTTGCTCGATAACTTCTATTTTTGCCTTGTCAACTTCTATTCCTCTTTCTGACACCTTGTGTCCCAGCACAATTCCTTCTCTAACCATGAAGTGGCACTTTTCCCAATTTAGGATAAGGTGATGCTCTTCGCACCTCTTGAGGACTCTTTCCAAGTGCTCAAGACAGTTGTCGAAGGTTTTACCATATACGTTAAAGTCATCCATGAATACTTCCATGATCTGTTCGATCAGGTCAGAGAATATCGCCATCATACACCGCTGAAATGAAGCAGGTGCATTGCATAGGCCGAAAGACATCCGCCGGTAGGCGAATGTTCCGTAGGGGCAGGTGAAGGTAGTCTTGCTCTGGTCATCGGGATGAATAGGAATTTGATGATAACCAGAGTATCCATCAAGGAAGTAGAAAAATGAGTGGTTTGCCAACCGCTCAAGCATCTCATCGATGAAGGGGAGAGGAAAGTGATCTTTACGGGTAGCTTTGTTAAGCTTCCTGTAATCGATACACATCCTCCATCCAGTAACGGTCCTCTGAGGGATAAGTTCATTCTTCTCGTTCTGGATAACTGTCATTCCACCCTTCTTCGGCACAACTTGAACTGTGCTGACCCATTCACTGTCTTGCACGGGGTAGATTATACCCGCGTGCAGAAGCTTCAACACTTCTTTCTTGACTACCTCCCTCATCGCATCATTCAGCCGTCGTTGATGTTCTCTAGACGGCGTATGGTCCGGCTCCATAGGTATGCGATGGGTGCATAAGCTGGGGTTGATCCCCTTCAAGTCCTGTAGAGAATACCCGAAGACAGACCGGTGCTTCTCTAAGACTGTGATAAGCTGCCGAGTCTCATTCTCTGTCAGTTTGTCACTGATGACGACTGGCGAGCGTCGGTCATTGTGGAGGAAAGCGTATCTAAGTCCAGGAGGCAGCGGCTTCAACTCAGGAGGGGGTGTTGTGGCTTTTCTTCCTCGTCGTGTTTCATAAAACCGTCCGTTTCTGCCTCTTGGATGAAATGGTTAGCCTCTTCAGCCTATGAGGACTGAGCTTGCTCTTCTTGAGCGGAGCTAACTGCTTTCTCCACTGGGTCTGTCTCGGATCGGGCCTCTGCGATAGTGTTCATTGACCGCACAAGGCTGACCGGGATGATCTCTTTACCAACCTTGAACTGTATCGTGGCTCGATCATGGTTCGGGTTGGCAAGGTGCTCTATTGGCTGTCCGATCAGGAAGAAGTTGTCACCTCTAGGGATATCGAAAACGTGGAAGTCTAGGAAAATCCTGTTGCGTCCCCTGTGCACGGGCACAACACGAATGATTCCTCTGCATTCCATCATTTGGCCATCGATCCACTTGAGATGCTTACGGGAGAAGGACCGGGGTTCGTCTGGTTGCACTTGTGATGCGAGTGCACTTGATATGATATTACTCCCGACCTTCGGGTCGTAGGCAACTTCCTGAGAGTCAGTTCCCTCAATAGCGCAATGGAGTACTCTGAAGTTGCGGGTAATTCGGATGATGTCTTCGCAACTTTCAATTTCCTCCGTCCATTCCTTGCTCATGATCGCAGATAAACCCTCGATCTGCGGTACGGCTTCTGGAATGAACGCCTTAGACCTTGAACTTGCGCACACTTGTTCCATGGGCCTACGTGATGTATTGCCGATCTCCAAGTACTCTTCTTCTGTAAAGAGCTCGGGAATGAAGTGCGGCAGATCGTCAAGAATATTTTCATGGTCTGAGGACTTGGGGTGTTCGAGCACTTCCTCTATGATCGGAGGAGGCGGATCGAATGTGAGGGCGAGTAGTGGCTGTTTGTCTGTGGGGCTTGTTGGTGGTGTTGGTGGGTCGTCGAAGACGCCAGTGTACTCGGTAGAGTTGAGAACCTTTTCCAAGATTTCTCGTACCTCATCCACTGTCTTGTACAGTACTGACCCTGCGGAGGTGATGTTCAAGAACTGTGCACTCTCCGGCTTCAATGCACCAACAAAATGCTGCATAAGCATTTCCTCTAGAATGTTATGCGGTGGCCCTGAGTTGGCCAATTTTATGAACCGCTCCCACGTGGCTCCAAGTGACTCATTGCCTTGCTGATATGTCATCAACTCAACTCTGAGTTTTAAGATCTTGGAGACAGGGTAAAAGAACAGACAAAACTCGTCCTTCAACTTGATCCAATCTCCGCTAAATCCCCTTGCAGTCCGGTCGTACCAAGATTTTGCATTTCCCATCAGAGAAAATGGGAAAAGTTTCCATCGTATAGTGTCTTGGTTTACGCCGGGTATAATCAGAAGAGAGCAATTCTCCTCGAAAACCTGCAAGTGAGCATAGGGACTTTCGTCCTTCGTTCCACCGAAAGACTGTGCACGAACCATGGCAACGAGACTGGGACGGATCTCGAAGCTATGAGGTGGTATGGGGTGGCAAGATGAAGGCGGTTCCAAATACTCGCTAGATGGAACCGTTGGGTAACTAGGAGAAAACTCCATGTGGTAGATGGTTATGGGGGTAAAAGTGTACGGCTAAAAAGATCCTACACTAGTGTTGCTACCGATCCCCGGCAACGGCGCCAGAAAAGCTTGTTGGCACTCCTTAGCCTAACTAAAATGCGCAAGCACACGGAGTCCGATGTAGCCTTTCACCAGGGGAGTAAGAACCTGGATATCGAATCCAAGGAACGGTAGATGCGACTAGCCTAGAACTTTTCTAACCGGATCCACCAAGGAGAAAAAGGATAAATGGGTAGAGAGCTTGACTTTAGTTAGCTAGTCATTACCCCAGACAAACTATCGATACCTAACCTGATCTGCTTCGACGGCTAGAACGGGAAGAACTCAGAACGGGGTGAGAGAGGGGTTCTTCCGGGCTCAGCACTACTGTTATGAGTACACCCGAACGTGGTGGAGTACAAAGGACGGACAGGGCTGTCACCACCTGCCGCCTACCACTGCAGTTCCGTGGGGTGCAACACAACCTGAGATGACTAGCCAGCACAGGCACCACGCCTAAGCTTTCAGTCACTGACCTCCACCCAACGCGAAGGGCTATAGAGGAAACCCCAAACAAGAGTCGCTGTCACTCGCGCAGACTCAGGTACCCGCAGATCAAAGATAAATATGATAACTTGCTGAAAGTAAGTTGTAAACTAGCGAAGTACTAAAGACAAGGGACCGAGGACTTACTGAAGATAACTCTTGAATATATTCCTTGGGGGCGGAAATGTTGAGACGAGACCGAGAGAAATCCCGGACTCTCTCTACAAAGCTCGGCTGTCACCCGAGCAACTCACCCACTCTCTCCCTACTCTACTCTAAAGATGAGAACTCAAACTCACTAAGCTACTCTTCTCTCCTTTGGATGATTTAATGGATGATTTCTCAAGGTGAAGGAGGGTCCCTTTTATAGCTTCCAGGGGCGGTTGCAGGCGTCAAGTGTAAGCTAACATTCTGCTTAACTGCCACGCGAAGGGAGACAGGTGGCGGCCTCTGGGGGAGGCCGGCCGGCCGATCGGCCTGGCCTTGCTGCCCCGTGGCACCACCTTCTTCAGGGACGCTCTGGATTGCACCCTGAGGTCGGTAACGGTTGCGTTGGATTGAAGCTGTCCGAGAATCCCATGTTGGTGGGCCCTTCAATCCATGCAAATGTAGCTTAGGCCTTTCGGGTTCTTTGGATCAAACTGACGTTGATCGCACGTCTCATGATCATCTGAGTTGTGTTTGTGATCTTCTGGACCAAGGACGTGGCAAATGGCCACAGAAGGGGGCCGGCCGGCCTGGCTTTGTGTCAAACATGGCTCAACTTTTGCTTGCTTGCTCCTGCACTCACAAATTATACAAAACTTGTGGAACTCAATAGAAATAATCAATTTTACTTTGTTATGAGCAAGATGAGCCTGAAATGTGACGGAATGTTGGTGGTGAAACCGTATCGTAACGACCACCAACAACAACGATCGAGGCTGGATGTACAGGCCAGCGGCCAAAAGAGATGTCATATATATCAACGACGTTGATTCATTTGTGAAAGTTGCGAAGGCTTGCATCAACATGAGTGATGGATATGTGTATTGTCCATGCTATGACTGCAAAAACCAGAAACAATTTTGTAACGTCGAGCAGATCCGGTATCATTTGTTGTCTAGGGGGTTCGTGCCAAACTACAAGATTTGGAATAAGCATGGTGAGGAAGGTGAGAATGAAACCACGCAGCAAACTACCCGAGAGAAGATTAGGGAAACAGTACACCATCAGGCCACACAGGCAGTGGAACTTGAAAATGAGCCAGAACCAGTCGAACAAACATATATGGAAAATATCGGTGAAACCTTCGCCGAGACATTAGCTGCGGATGATGTGGTTGATGGTCTTGACCAGATGATACGTGATGCGGAGCCAAAATGCTTGGATGCAAAGAATCTGAAAAAGCTCGAGCAGATGAGAAAGGATGCAAAGACTCCGTTGTACAGTGGTTGTAGCATGTCGAAACTTGAAGCTGACCTCTTGCTACTAGAGATGAAGGCAACAAATGGTGTGTTAGACATGGGCTTTGACATTTTGCTGAATATTCTGGAGAAGATGCTTCCCAGCCCTAATGGGTTGCCAAAGAACACATACCAGGCAAAGCAAATGATATGTCCGATTGGGCTAGCAGTACAAAAAATACATGCATGTCCAAATGATTGCATCTTATATCGTGGTGACTATAAAGAATTAGATGCATGCCCAGTGTGTGAAGCTTCAAGGTACAAGTCTGTATCAGCTATACATATGACATGTGATCGAAATAAAAGACCACCCGCCAAAGTCGTCTGGTACTTTCCCGTGATTCCTCGATTGAAGTGTTTATTTGCAAACCTAAAGACAGCAAAGCTTATGCGTTGGCATGAAGAAGAGCGTCTGAATGATGGAAAGCTTAGACATCCGGCTGACGGTTCACAGTGGAGGGCTATCAATTATCATTTCAAGAAGAAATTTGCCAGTGAAATAAGGAACGTAAGGTTCAGATTGAGTACTGATGGTATGAATCCTTTCAACATGGTTAGCAGCAAACATAGCACCTGGCCTGTCACTCTTTGCATATACAACCTTCCGCCTTGGCTTTGTATGAAGCAGACGTATATTATGATGCCTTTGCTGATCGAAGGGCCAAAGCAGCCATTAAATGAAATCGATGTGTACCTGGAGCCACTGGTGGATGATCTTGTGACTTTGTGGGATCATGGTGTCAATGTTTGGGATGAGTACAAGAGAGAACACTTCAAGTTGAAAGCATTGTTATTCATAACAATCACGGATCTCCCCGGCCTTGGTACTGTATCTGGCCAGGCTACAAAGGGCTATAATGGTTGTGTGGTTTGCGTCGACGAGACCGACGCTAGATGGTTAAATAATAGCAAGAAGATGGTCTACATGGGCCATCGTAGGTTCCTTCACAGAGATCACCCATATCGGCGGAACAAGAAATCATTTGATGGGACAACCGAGGAGCGCTCGGCTCCGAGTTATCGCGATGGACACGAGATCTTTAAAATAGTCAGCAAACTTGATGTGGTATTTGAAAAGGGAAAAGGAAGTGTACCCGCACCAACAGGCGCTTTATTGAAAAAGAAGTCTATATTCTTTAGACTTCAATATTGGGAATTCCTGACTATTCGCCACGCACTCGATGGCATGCATCTAACTAAAAATGTGACTGAGAGCACCCTCGGAACATTAATGGCCATGAAAAAAAAGGAAAGGACTCACAGGAAGTCCGTCAAGACCTACAAGAATGGGGTGTCAGGCCTGAACTACGTCCTATCACACAGCCTGATGGGAAAAAGAAGCTTCCAGTTGCTTCATGGACAGTGACTAAAGACGAAAAAAGAAGATCTGTAAATTCTTTCATGAGTTGAAAGTGCCCACCGGATACTCGGCCAACATCAGGAGGCTGGTCAACATACAGGAGTCAAAATTCAACATGAGTTGCATGAAGGCCCACGACTGCCACGTTATCATGACACAACTTCTCCCTGTTGCGTTAAGGGGTGCGCTGCCACCGAAGGTCAGGGATCCTCTCATAAAGTTGTGCTCTTTCTTCAATGCTATATCACACAAAGTCATAGATCCAACAACGCTAGACAAGCTTCAAGAAGACCTGATTCATACTATAAACAAGCTCGAGATGCATTTTCCACCGACATTTTTTGACATGTCAGAGCATCTGCTTATTCACCTTGTTGCTCAGATAAAATCAATTGGTCCAATGTTCCTGCATAACATGTTTCCTTTCGAGAGGTTAAACAGTGTGCTTAGGAAGTATGTTAGAAACAGATTCAGACCGGAGGCTAGCATGGCAAATGGATGGGAGACTGAGGAGGCAATTGAGTTCTGCACATACTATTTGGATCTGGCACGCAAGCACATTACACTGTTCTACAGCAAGTATCTGTAGTTTCGCCATATATTGAGATGCATATGCGAGAGCTACAGAACCAGAACAGAGCCAAACAATAACAGTGGATCATGAAAGAACATAGAGAATGCTTTGGCGACTGGTTAAGATTGAAATTGACTGTTGGTAAAACCGGTTCTCGTGAGCTAGATTTGTTGGTTATGGGACCATCAAGTACATTGACAAAGTTTCAAGGATATGACATAAATGCATACTCATTCTACACAACAAAGCAAGATGAAAAAAGTGTCAACCAGAACAGTGGTGTTCGTATCGATGCTTATGACAACAATCAACACTTGCAGACATACTACGGGACCATTGAAGAGATCTGAGAGCTAGATTACGGGCCCAACTTAAAGATACCTCTTTTCCGGTGCAAGTGGGTGAATCAAGTGGCAGTCTTCGAGGACAAGTATGGTATGACTGTCGTCGATCTTAAGAAGACAGGCTACAGAGACGAACCATTCGTTTGGGCGAAAGATGTAGTGCAAGTCTTCTATGCAAAGGACCTCGCTAATGATGGAAAACACGTTGTTCTTCAAGGAAAAAGGAAGATCGTCGGTGTTGAAGACACAACCGAGGAAGAAGGGAACGGCTTCAACGACATGCCTCCTCTCGGGCCTGATGTCGACCTACCTGTGTTTGAAGAGAAAGATGATGAGCCAGCTTATGTCCGACGTGATCATGACGAGGCCGTCATCGTTAGTTGAATAATGCATAGTTATGTAATATTTAGAGTTAATTGCACTACTTTTACCTTATTTTGGTATTAAGAGTTAATTGCACTACTTATATTTTATTTATATATTTAGAGATAATTGCACTACTATTGTTTAAGTATTTAGAGGTAATTGCACTAATTTCCCATGCTTTTTTGTTTTAATTTTTTTGTGTGCATAATATTTTAAAATATTTGTAATATTCATCACAACCGGTTTTTATTAAAAACCGTTTGTGAACAACATTTTCACAGCCGGTTTTTATTGGCTGTGAAAACTCTCTTCACAGCCGGTATTTATTAAAAACCGGCTATGATGTGGCACATAGCCCGAGGCAAAAGCGCCCAGCACTTATTGCTTGTGTCTGCTCGCATGCTCACGCCCGAGCTCATTCTCTCGCTCACTTGCTCGCTCGCTCTGCTAGCTCTTTGGCTCGCTCTCTCGCTCGTTTGCTCTGCTATAGCTCTCTCGCTCGCTCTCTACTGCCTACTCGCGAGCACCACCATCGCCCGGTCGACAGGCAAAGCTCAGGTATATACATCTTCTCTCCTGTGTTTTTTTTCATTTGTATTGTTGTATGTAGTTTTCTTTGGATACGAGTGCAAAGCTCAGGTATTTAAGTTGCTATATATCATATATAGAACTATAGCTAAATGTTTTCTTCCGTTAAATAGGAAAATATATAATGACGAGACAGTGTGCAAGATCAAGTCGTGGTAGACTGTATCCGCCGCACCCAGCTATGTTTTCGGGAGGTCTCACTGCACCACCACCAAACCCTCCAGGACCGGTATGTGAAGGGTTCATTCCGATTGTGCCTGAAATCCACAGGGATTTGGTAAGACTGGTATAATGTAATTTATTTGTGATTAAATTATATGATTATTATGTTATCGTATTGATTCTTAACTAATTTTTAAATCAGGCGATTAATGCACTTGAATGGTTCAAAACTGTAGTAACTAACATAAGTGGCTCTTGTCCTATGGTGGTAAGAGAGAGAAGTGGTATAAATTGTGGGAGATATACTGTTTCTCTTTCAATCCAAGCCAGTGCTTTGCGCGACCCACATCCTAGTGAAAATTTTATTTTCCACGTGCATTCTGGACCCTACCGTCAAGAATTTGTTGCCGCACGTGATGCTATGAGAAAAGCCCTGGTACTGGTACAAGTGGAAAGTCATACAAGGCATTACTTTCCGGACTACAGTTTCTTCAAGCTCAAAGCACTAGAGATGAATGAGACAGACGTGACACAGATGCCTAAAAGGATTTCCCCTGCTTATGAATTGGAATCGTATGTTAACTCTCCTGCATATGTTATTTTCCTTAATTTGTTACTAAAATGTCAAATTTAACTCTTAATTTTATATGTTTAATGTATAGGATGACTTGTATAATGGATTCCTGCACACAGAGAATGGTCTGAGAGAAGTGCTACATCACATCCTACCACAGTTGGGCTACTCATTCATACCGCCACATTCATATCGAGTAAATGGTGGTTTTCAAGCATGTGTAACTTTGACTTCACCAGACGTGCCTTCGATGACAATATATGGTGCGACATTGGATGCGAATTATAAGGCAAAGGATAGTGCATTAATATATGCACTAGATTATGTGGATCGTTATCTTAACATAAACATTATTGATGTAAACTATTCTACCTATCTCATGAGGGTAAGTGGCGTGCAGGGGTAGCTAGACTACTGTGTTATGCTGTTGTAAGGACTTAGTAATGCGTGTTGTGCTATCAGTGTGATATTGTAAGAAAACCGGTTGTGATATTGTGTTATGGTATTGTAAGAATTTAATAATGTGTGTGATTGTGTAAGACTTGAATGGTGTATGATGTAAGATTTGAATAAAGTGTAAGACCATGTTTGGCTTAGTGCAGTAGTACCAATTTTTCTAGCTTTATTCTATTTTGTATGAATTAAATTACTTTTTGTTTGTGAGAAATAAAAATACATCACAAACGGTTCTTAGTAAATAATTTGAAAAAAGAGAAAGCACCAAACATGGTCCTCTTTGTGGTTAATAACTTTGAAATTAGAGATTCAAATTTTTGCACTACATCAAAACTAGCGATCGTTACTAAAGCAATAGACGTGTCTCATTATTTCAAACTACTTAGGCTCTGTGTGTACTTTGCACACACTCAAACATTTTTGAAATTGTTCATACAGTATACATATTTTTAATGTGTGATATACACTAAGTTTAGCCTAGTGCAGGGGTCTCAAATTTTTTCGAGACTTATTCTATTTTCTATGAATTAAATGATTATTTGGCTGTGAAAATGAAAAATATATCACAAACGGTTTGTGTTGAAAATCGGTTGTGATTCCACCATCACAACCGGTTTTCAACAGAAACCGTTTGTGATTTGAGCTTCACAAACGGTTTTAAACAAAAACCGGTTGTGATGGTGGCATCACAACCAGTTTTTGTTTAAAACCGTTTGTGATGCTTTTCCCCCAACTTCATATAGGCGCGCGCGGGTTCCAAATCCTCCCAAAATTCTAAGTCGCGCTGTGCTCCCCCGACGCCGCGCTCCCCCGACCCCGACGCCGGGCTCCCCCGATGCCGCGCTACCCCGACGCCGCGCCGCGCTCCCCCGACGTCGCGCCGCGCTTCACCGACGCCGCGCCGCGCTCTCCCTCGACGTCGCGCCGCGCTCCCTGCTCTCCCGCCCCCGCGCACTTCTCCACCGCGACGCCGCGCTCCACCCCGATGCCGCGCACGCCGCACTCCACCCCGACGCCGCACTCCACCACGACGCGCCGCCGCTCCACCCCGACGCGCCGCCGCTCCACCCCAACGCGTCGCCGCTCCATACCCAAGGTGAGCTCCACCCCCTCAGCCACTGCACATGAGGTGTTCGATGAAATGTCTCGAAACAGCTGATACAATATTTTGTGTATAAATCTTGCAAACTTCATGTATAAAAGTTGTAGCTCGTACATAGGGGATAAACTTTTGCTAAATGAGTTAGGATCCAAACTGTCAACCAAAGGCCAAATTAGATTTGAGTAGTTTTGGTTAAGTCTGGAATTTGAGTTATTTGGCTGACTTTGGGCTCGAATTTAAAATAGGTTTCATTTGAAAACCTAAGGTTGTAGATGATTTTTCAATAGTCCAAACTACCAATAGTTGAACCATGATGTTGTTTGGGTTGGGTGTTGATCTAAATAGAAAGTTATTGAATTCTAAAGATAGCTAACTGCTGCTGTCAACCAACACTTAGCCAAATTCTGAAGTTCCAAAAAACAGGGGATTGACTGGATTTTGACCACGATTTTGAACAAGTAAATGATCTTTTTTTTTCAAAGTCAACATGCCTAGATGAAATTACATACTTAAAGGTGTTATTTTCATGTTGGTCAAAAATTATTTGCTTAAGTGTTTTTAGTTTTAATTAAGCTCCTAAAATGGTTAAATTGAAGAGGCTTGACTTGTTCAATTTCTTTGGGTGACAAATTGATCTCATTAGTTTTGATCTCTGCACGTAGAAGCATGTTGAAAACAGGTCAGAGGTGACCGAAACATCAGAAAAACCTAAGGGCAAGCGAGGCCGAAGCAAGATGCCTCAAGGTCGACTGTAATAAATGTGGTCGATGCATCTGGAGAGCCAGTAGATCCTATTACGGTCCAGGGGCCTTACAAGACGGCCATCGGAAATATAGTGAGGGATAATGTTCCGATAAAATATCAGAGCTGGAACGAAAAGGAGGATCCGAACTTCACAGTGCCGGACCAGACCAAGGAGTTCTGTTGGGAGAAGTTGTTGGAAAGCTTCAGCTTCCAAAGTGACAAGGCGCGGGAAATAGCGAAGAAAAAGGTCTTCGGGACAATGGGTGAGAGATTTAAGCAATTTAGGTGTGTACTATATAAGCATGTCAAGTCGGGAACCGAGCCAGACTGGGATCAATACCCAAGTCAAAGGGCCTACTGGCTGACTTTGTTGCATACAAGAGTAGTACTAAGGCCAAAGAAATGAGCCAGCGGAACACTGAAAATGCACTGAGTAACCCCCTCCATCATAACTTGGGAACCCGTGGGATCGTGCGCAAGTTACCACAATGGGATGCAGAGTTTCAAGAGATGGAAAAGAATGGTGTCGTGCCCGAGACCGTAGGTTGGGAGATGCGTTCTTTGATATTTGCTCTCTCCCATGGGAGTAGTCACGGTCCTGATGGAAAGCTTGTGAGCAAAGATGAACGTGCCAAACATGTGGTGAAACGGATCCAAGAAGTACGTGAGGAGGTTGCCTCAGGTTCTTTTGTTCCAGATAGGGGGAATGACGTGCTGAGCCGAGCCTTGGGAACCAAAGAGCATCCTGGCCGCGTACGAGGAATGAGGCTAGTTCCGTGGGAACTTGGCTTCGATGAATATTCTGACTCGTACAGAAGTCGATCAAGGTCGAAAGCACAGCGAGAAGCAGTAGTTGAAGATCTTATGCAGAAAGTTCATGATCAAATGGATGCTTCTCAAGCAAAGTGGTGTGAGACCATTCGCGAGGAGATTCGTGGAGAGTTGCTTGAGCAAAGCCAGAGCTAGTGTCCTCTTGTTGCAGCTCAAGATGGCGGTGACATTCTCGCTAGCCCAGTTGTGCTGCCTCGAAGCAGTTGCGGGAGTAACGCGCATCCCCCCGTAGAAGACCCCAATAACAGATTATCGGTGGATGAGATCACTGAACCAAAGGCTTGTAAGTTATATGTGATGTCGGGGTTTATCAAGACCATGGTGGCCATAGGTCTAGCTCAGCCTACCCGAGAGAAAGAGGTTTTGCATTGTCGAGAACTGCCGACCGGTTTTGCAAGAGTGACACTTGACGCACTTGTCAAGAAGAAATACGACATAGTTGAGTTGGAAATTCCAGGGCAGGATGACAAGGTTAAGCTCAAGGATAACCTTGGATGCTTTGTGGCGTGGCGGAAGCGCTACATATCCTTTACTGATTCGGATTCGGAAGGGTCGTTAGACGAGAACACTTTTCCACCAGAGAGGGTACCAAGTCAGCCTAGCCCTCAAATAGATCAAAGTCTGCCTCGGAATGAACCAAGTCCACCTCCAAGGAAAGAAACCCCCCAAGGGAACCAACTCCTCCTCGCAGGCCGGCTACGAGGTCCTTGCTAAGTGCATTCACTGAAAGTCCGGTGAGGAGCAGATCATCGCAGAAGCGGCAAGCATCCAACTCAAGCCCGCCTCCGCTAAAAGAGAAGAAAAAGCGGTGAGTGGAAGCATAACATCCCTCCTCCCTGATAAGGACGAGCCGACGCTAGGCAAACAGGCGGTTGAGCACTTTCATAAGTTGTGCTTGGTTAAGCAAACGGGGAATAACAAACCGCCAAAGATAGACTTTGAGCGAATCACTGCTAAGAAGTCAATGTTGGAATTTAGCAAGCTGAAGCACCAAGATAACCTTGATCAGGAGAAATCACGTAAAGCTCAATTTTGCAAGGAAGGTGGCATGACTGAGGAAGACTTGGACAATATAGCAAATGAAGATGGTTACCTCGTCACTGCTCCAACAAAATTAGCTTGGACGTTTGAGCACGGGAAAGACCTAGTTTGCCCAGAAGAATTGGGTGGCCTACCGATGAAGATGAGGAATTTGCATGATTGGTACAAACGTCAATCCGGCATTTACTTTGGAGTGAGGTACCCAAAGGAATTCTTTGGCCAAATAATTGAAGGCAGTCCTCGTCACGACAGGTACCTCGAATACAAGTGTCTATTTGAGTTGTACCAGCAAGATGCTCTCGACGTCAACATCCTCTTCCTGTGGTGCTTTGTAAGTATTCTCTTCTCATGTACATTCTGTTCACTTCTCTTGCTCAACACAATGCATTTTACAACTAGATCTTTTTTAGGATGGAGTCCCACTTGTTAAAAGAGCGTGGGATTAAAGACATAGCCTTCTTGGACCCTGTTGCAGTAAATGAGAAGAATTTTGCAAATGTTGATACCATGCATTATTTGTACAATGCTTTTTGCCTTCTTAAAATGAAGGAAAGCATACTTCTACCGTACAACTTCCTGTAAGTGTGTTCCTAGTTACATTCCATCTCTCCTTTATCTAACCGTTGTTAGTTACGCGGCAAAAATGATCATGTTCCACCCTTTGGTTTACAGCAACCATTATGTTCTCTTGGATATTTGCATTCTTCAAAGTTCCATCAAGGTTTATGACTCAAAAAATAGGCCACTTGATATGATCGATCCACTCATTCAAGTACTAAACAAGTAAGTATAGACAAATCACTCTTTTGGGTCAAAATTAATTGCATCTGCCTAATCACATTCACTCTGAAATGTCCTGTAGGGCTTTCAAAATGTGTTGCAAAAAAAAGGAAAGGGTTGCATAGACCCTTCGTCACAGATAAATTCATTGTATCATCTACAAAGTGGATTAAAAAGCAGCCGATGGGGAACAATCACTGCGGGTACTATGTCATGCACTACATCCACTGCTACACTGGCGATGACTTTAGCGCTCTAGAGAGACAGGTTTGTGGGAGTTTACCGCTTTATGTGAACCGAACTAGGGTTCGTATCGTCTTTTACTTGCTTTATAGTTTTAGCCATATATGTTAATGCATTTTTGATTCACTAACTCATGTTCTTGCTTCACTACTCATGTGCTTGCTTCGCTCTCACTCATGTTGCAGGAAGCCAAGGTTGGTGCGTCCGAGATGATTGCGACCGAGATAATTGCACTTTCAGAACAGCTTGCCGGGTTCATTCTCAAACATGTTATATCCGAAGACGGAGAATACCACATTATGAAGCCGTGAGACTAGATGAAACTTGTAATATATTTGACATGCACTCGTAGGGTAGCGGAACTTGATATGCATCTATTGAACTTGATGTGTATCAACTTAATGTAATAACGTTTAGATGGTTACGTTGAAACATTATATTTGAATGCATCGTGCTTTATATATGGGTTCTGAATATGTGATTGATATTTGTGGAATATTTGATATATATACGAAATATATTTGATATATGAAAAAATTAAAAAAAAAATCACAGCCGGTTCTAGGCTATGGCCGGCTGTGATAGGCCCCCTGTCACAGCCGGCCATAACCTAGAACCGGCTGTGATATCCCCCCATCACAGCCGGTTCTAGACAAAAACCGGTTGTGATCACCCCCTATCACAGCCAGTTTTGCATCACAGCCGGTTTTCAAAACCGGTTATGATGGGGGGTC
Organism: Urochloa ruziziensis; assembly: GCA_015476505.1. Classification (NCBI taxonomy): domain Eukaryota; kingdom Viridiplantae; phylum Streptophyta; class Magnoliopsida; order Poales; family Poaceae; genus Urochloa; species Urochloa ruziziensis. The sequence continues at coordinate 9,390,887 of CM027125.1, read as the reverse complement.
ATCACAGCCGGTTTTTGAAAACCGGTTGTGATAGGGGGGACTATCACAGCCGCTTTATCTCATCCGCCTCCCAAAACCGGTTGTGATAGGGGTTTGGAACCGGTTGTGATAGTGGTTTGTGTAGTAGTGACATTCAATTTCTCTAGGTTCCAAAAAGGCCATTTTATCCACTGGAATCGTGTACTTTCTTATTATGGCTCATAGACTGACAGAGCATGCAGAAATACAGAATGATGCAAATTTGATGGACTCGACTAAATAGACATGCATAGAACACACAACATTACAGTAGAGATAATTATGAAGATTCAAACCATGGAGCTTGATCACAGTGCAACTGTTAACTTACGTTTACGATGAACACTACTACAAAAATCATTTTCGGAGACGGTTTTTTTCCATTAACGGAGGCGGTTTTTGCAACCGTCTCTGAGCTGGGGTCTATGTTAATCGGGCATTAACAGAGGCGGATTTTCATCCGTCTCCGTTAATGGTATTAACGGAGGCGGATTTTCAACCGTCACCGTTAATGTTACAATAACCACCTCCGTTAATCGTTCCAGACGAAAATAAAAATGCTGAAAAAAATTGCAATTTTTTTTTAATTAAGGGAGCCCCCCACTAGCAAGCCACTTGTCACACTATTTATCACACTTTTTTCGTGGAAATTTGACACTATGCAGCTGACGGGATTCGAACCCGCAACCTCTGCCTCACGCGTGCCTCACTCTACCACTACACCACACTCTCTCATGTGTCCATGCTCTGTTTTGATTCCTATCATATTGTACAAAACCAAGTGTAAATTGTGTTTTTGAAGTTTTAAACGAAGTCAAATTAAAAAGTTGTCAACTACTAAGTTTTTTAGCTTTTCGAGATCTACAACTTTCATATAGGTCATTTCTCCATCTGAGGTCTTTTGCGAAATTTGAATTTCAAATTTGAGAACATTCAAATATATTTTTCGTGGACAAGCTGATTTTAAATGAAAAAGTTGCAAACTACAAAGTTTCTTAACTTTTTGAGATCTACAACTTTCATGTTGGTCATTTCTCTATCCAAGATCGTTTGAAAAATTCAAATTTAAAATTTGAGAATGGATTTACGGAGGCGGTTACATTCATTTTAGGAGGCGGTAACATTTTACCGTCTCCTAAAATCGATTAACAGAGGCGGTTATTGTAACACAACCGTCTCCGGATAATCGGCGCCACAGCCCTATGGCGTGGCCGGGTGTGGCCGGGAACCAGGCACCCAGCTCACTCAACCAGGTGCGTGGTTGATCACGGGCAGCGAGCTGATCGATCTTGCTCTCGATGCTGGCGCCGCTGGCGGCGATAAGGTCGACGAGGCAGGTGGAGATCCGCTTTTCGACGACCTCGAAC